>CP098285.1:1396831-2095247 GCA_023658505.1 Epichloe gansuensis | reverse complement strand
GGCTGATGGACCGCGCGTCATCGTGGTGGATGATTTGCTCTGTGTACATGTGTAGGACTGAGAGACGGACGGGCTGAGACGTTTGATTTGTGAATCGTGCTCTTCTAATATTGCATGCACCCCTGCACCCCTGCGCTCCTGCGCTCCTGCACCCCTGCCACGCCATCCATGCAATGTCCCTCCCATGTCCGTCTCCCGCTTCCTCTTTCCTCTCCCATCCCGCAATCTCGCGCCACCACATGCCCATCTCATCGTCCCTTGTGATGAGCTGCATGGAATCATCTTCATTGGCAGGGCCATCTGCCGCCCAGAAACCAACCCTCCCTCCCCAAAATCATCCATCATTCATCATTCATCATCCTAGGCATGCAATCCCACTGGACCCCTGATTCCCATGCATCCGCAAATCAGCGACAAGAAGCACAGTCACACTTCAACCCATCGATCGGCATGCGCGTACCTATGTAGCCCTCCTGGGCTTATCATCGTATGTTGACACACTGAGAAAATTAGAAAATGGACCAAAAACAAGGGTAGGTGGCACGAGACAATATAGCAGCACGTCAGCGAAACTATGAAATAAGACTGAATCGCCTTTCTCTTTCCCTCGTCAGTTCGTTCCCCCGTCAATCCATCCGCCTTCTTTCCCTCCTCGCGTGCAGATTGTCGCCTCCAAATGCCATCAAGTAATTTGTGCGTGAACAACGAAACGACGGCCAGGCAGCTATTATGCTTAATATAGATCCCTACGGAGAATATCATTCTATTCTCCTTCTTCTTTTCATGGTTCCTTTGCACAATCAGTAGAGTGGGCGACGCGAGCTACGAGGCGAACACACACGGAGTGAAAGAAACATGTGTAGTGGACGCGGAAACGTACCTTCAATCCAGTACACCATCTTTCTCTCGCAGTGAGTTCGCTGCTCTGGCCCATCTACCTATCCATCTACATAGATCAAGTCAACGGGTGGGCGGTTTCATTTCTCGAAATCCGATTCTTCTGGAGTTCCAACATGCTCAGGTGGTTTGACGACGACGAACCTACCTACATCCATCTACGCACGGAGTGTTCCATCTCACCGACGCGCTTCATCCCTAGACTTGCTAATCGAAACCAAGTCAACGCAAAACGAATCCAGACCCAGAAAGTTGAAAGGACAGACACCAGACCCGAGAAAGGCACAGGAGAGAAAAGTCGAGACGGGGAACAAAGGAAGCTCACGTCGACCAACCCCCGGCCATGTGCGAAGAACATTACATCGTCACCGAATGCGGCATCTGCCAACGCCAACTCGACATGAAAGATTTCATCAAGCGCTTCTGCAACGTTGCCTCTGCAAAGTGCCGCTTTGGAAACTGCCCCCATGGCGTGCATCGACAAGAAGTGGTTCAGTCGGCGACGTGTGGGCCGTGTAAGCGGGATCCGAAGAGGATGAAGAAGCTTGCGAGGCGAGGTTGAGGTTGAGGTAGAGGGAGGAGGAGGTATCGGACATGTTTGGGTGAATGGGATTGTAGAATTGCGCAGAAATGCGAGGAAACTCCATGTTTGTACACAACGTCCCACCGAGACCGAGTGAATAATGATAAGCTTCTTTATTCTTGTTCTCAACGCACTCCAACACAACACAACAGCGGCATCTCTTTCTGAGTCTCACTAAATCTCACAAAGGACCCGGTTTGGAAGCTGCGGTTCAGGCCATCCCAGATCTGATCAACACTCACTCACGTGCCCGGCCCGCCCCAGCCCCTCCCGCACAGGTACTCCAAATGTACATGTAATGTAGGTGGGCCACCATCTCAGCAAAAGTCACGGAACCAGCCGATCACGGGGACCGCTAGATTCAAAGAGGAGGGGGAAATCATTAAAAGAATAATCGTCAGGCCCTCTCCCCCTCTCCTCCTCTCCAAAAAGAATTGATGAGACTGGGACTCGAACCCAGGCGGATTGCTCCATAAGAAGACGGGAGTCAACCTTAATCTTACGCCATAACCTGGAAAGAGAGATTAGTTAACGATCTTGCGACTGCGGTCCGAAGCTCAACTTACCAACTCGGCCATCTCACCGCGTTCCGTGGTCGGAGCAAATCCGTTAATCTACATCTGTAGCCTCCCGTCCCATGGTAACCCTGTCGTGTACTGCGCCTTCAACAGTCGGATTCTACTTTCATCATGGTGTCCAAAAGCGTCGTCGTGCTCCGAGGAGATACTCGCCCATCTTCTCATGGCCGCAATGTTCCGAGTCCCCGACTACTACCAGTGAGTGCAACTACCACGACCAGGCTGTTGAATATTCCCCAGACATCTATCTATTCAGATCGTTAACCAAGTTCTGCAAGTCTTGTGGCGCCACATATCAAGCCGCTGCACCTTCTTCCATGCGGACGGCATGTCAGCCAACGCACCACCACCCACAATCATCTGCTGGAATGTCAATCACTCTAGTCCGAGAGTGGCACGATGACCAAAGATTCAATGTTGACGTGTTTCATTCACTCCATGTCTGCTACTTCAGACCTGTGGTATCAAAAACTAAAATCAAAACTGAACTATGCCCAAGCATGCTCCATTGGGGTCATCTCTTCCCCGAGCGCAGCCGCCCAAATGGCTTCCGTCTGTCTCGTCATGTGCTTCTTATCTGTCATCCCCAGCCTGGACTTTTATACATGCAGAATCTTGTTTCCCTGGTCCTTGATGCTAATGCCGAAAGTTCCGGTGTCCTGTGCGCCGTGTTGCCTCATTGAAACCGAATGAAAAAAAGAGTCGCCTGAAAAAGAATTAGATAAAACCAAAATTGCTCCTTTGCCGAGCCCAGCATGCAATATCGCGACATCTTGTATGGGGAAAATAAACAAATGATTTAACAAAACATGTCCACCGACGTCCAACTTTTTTTTTCGAGGTGCCCCTTTAGTCTCTGCCTGGAGAAAATTGCTTGTAAATGTCCTTCTTCATATGTTCCAGTCGATTTCGCATATCCAGCAAATTGGCCAGTTTCTCGCGGGGTGGATTATCCAGTGCCGAGATTTCGTAATGCAGCGCCTCGTACTTTTGATAAAATGTCTTGAACTTGTGTGCCTTGTTCATCACATCAACCGGTACGTTTTCCACAGTCCGACGTTTGTAGCCAGCCGACTTGCTCTCCATGTCCCTTTACGTTTCTTCGAAATAGGTGGTGAATCCTCGTCCAGATCCGAGGCATTGGTGGGTGGTGAGGAGGCGAGCGGTGACGACTTGGTCGGGGACGTATTACTCGTATTTTTGCTTCGATATGCCGAGTCTGCCGCACGAGCCTGACTGTGGTGACTAGCCTTGGTGATTTGCGCCCTGGGCTTTGGAGCAGGTAATGGTTGCTTCGGCTTGATGCGTTTCGACAAGGGGGTCTCGGAGCTGGAGCTAGAGCCGGATTCTTCCTGGCTCGCTTGACGGCCGGTTTCGTCACTGCTTCTCGTGACACCAAAGGTCGGGTTTTGACAACGACAGTGTCCTTGATTTTGGTAGGACCTGGTTTAGTCTTCGCCGTAGAGGCCTCGTCTTCAGAGGAATCGGAATTTTCCACAATCGCTGCTGAGAGAACACGTCTGTCGTTTTTACGACCACCTTGGACTTGGAAGGAGATGTCTTTGGTACGCTCGTCGTCTTGGATTTCGAATTGCCCAATAGCCTCTTGGCCTGTGCCTCTTGGGCAGTTGGTTTCTTCGGTTTCTTCGGCAGTGAATTCGAGTTGGACCGCGACATGCTCTCGCCTCCGGCCCGTGGCTTGTCACTCTCAGGACTACCAGCATCATCCTTGGAGCCAGAGCTGTCGTCCGTCTTGTGCACCTTAACCTTCGATGCCTGCTGAGGAGGTCCCTTGGCAATGTTTGCTTGCAGCCGACTCAAGCACTTGCCCTTTCCTCGCTCTTCTTTGGGCAGTAAGAGCTGCCACTCGTTTTCCGACGACGATAGCCGCAGCTTATCGTATTGTGGAATGGCTCTGTCGATCGCGGCTTGTCGGTCGTCTTGACTGGCATAGTTGTATTTCCAGACATTGAGCTCTCTCCAGCAAGGCTGCTTCATAGTCCATCTATGCGAGTCACTGTTGTAGTGGGCCATCTTCTCCAGTGTAGGCCTAAATTCCTCCTCCCTGCCTGTCCACTTGCCCTCGAGGTGTTCTGTTGTTTGATCTGCGACAGCTAGTTCGTGTACCAGCGCAAAGCGTTGTTCCTTCTTTCGCTCCATCACTTGTTGAGTTGCTGTTATTCGGGAGTCGTATTTGGGGAACGGGCGGCAATGAGGGCAGGCGACGTGGGTATTGACTTGGGAGTAGAGGCATAGTTGGACAGGAGCTTGCTCCTTCCTTTGCCGCCGACGGGTAGCTTTCCGACGACCCGAGCACTAGTGACGAATGAGTACATTGATGACGTCCAGATCCATTCCCGACCGTAGACTTACCGATCCCGAGCAGCATCGTGAGCAGCGAGCCCATTCTGCAACGCCTCGATGTCTGAGTCGAGTCCTGGGGGCGTTGAGCCTTTGCTTGATACGGTGGGCTTCTTTTTAGTTTCTTCCCTTTGCTCGCCTGAACGGCCTTATGTGGTGCTGCTCGAGGCGATTTGAGTTTGCTAAAAAGACTCCCAGCGTGTGGTAGGCGCTCGGCACGACGGGTCGACTCGAAGGGTTTGGTAAGGAAGAGGTCAAAGGGAACGTCTTCCTCGGGGTACGGTACTCTGTGGGAGTTCGAGCCATAATGCAGAGTCTGGATACTACATTAGCAAAAAGTCATAAGCACCCCAGAGTGCATAACTGATGGAGGGTTCCACAGCCTGTCATGTGTGTCACTGAGGCACATGCCGCAGGCTGGCTGACATCCGACTAGATCCCAAAATACAATGAGTTGGACAATTCTTTGCATAAGAACCTACCGGAGTCTTGCCCAGTTGAAGCGCTAGATCGTCTCCCATGCGGGCACTCCTGATCATTTTCTCCACAACATCGTCACTCAGGTTAAGGACAAATGCCTGCGGCGGCAAGTCCGAGTCCGAGTTGGAGGAGCCAGACAGCAGCAATCCACCTTCGGGAACCTTGAGAGAATTCATTGCAGCTGGGTAAACAGATGAAGTCGAGCGGTAGGGTTTTTTTCTTTTTCTTTTTCTTTTTGGCGAGATTTCGTATGGGTGTGGTTATATATCGATCGGTAGCCTCAAGTCTTGTTGTTGTAGGAGAATGGCGGGTGTGGGCTACTAGATTGATTTGTGATGGGCTCGGTAGGTAGAGCAGAGGTGGTTGGAAAAGGTTTGTTGTTTTAAAATCGAGGGTGGTGTGTTTAAAAACCCGAAGAATCAATCGTATAGCACACCCGGCAGCGTTCTATCTTGTTGGTTTATCTTGGTGAATGGCCTCAGCCGTCGTGGGCTTGTGACGATAGTGAATGGGCCAGCAAGAGAAGGAAACAGAGGCGAATTCACTGCCGGTGTCCCCAAAGGGACAGCAATGAATGGGATGAGCACAATTGGAAAGAGGTGATTGAAGTAGAAGCCAGAGCAGCTGTTGGGAATATCCGATGGCTGCACAAAGCACACCCGGACACACTGGGCAAGTGTGATGAAGTGATGAAGAAGAAAGAGAGACAGCTCTCGGGCTGTCACGAGTGACGGTCAACGAGAAGAGGGCGAGCGAGCGGAGGGGATGGCATGCATGGGTGGGTGGGTTGGCACGGCCAGCTGAGCTGGGTTGGGCTGGGCTGCTAGTCTCTCCGCAGCATGGGAGCCAAGCAAGGTTGGAACAAGCATACAAGCATACATGTACATGCAATGTAGTAGTGGTACGAGTAACCACACACACGCACACGCACACGCACACGCACACGCACACGCACCGGACATGCAGTCAGGTCAGTCAGGTCAGTCAGGTCAGTTGGTTGCTGGCTCGCAGTGGGCGACCTCTGGGTGACCTGTGGACGACCGGTCATGTGGGTATCGAGGACTACATAATATGTACATACATACAGTAAGTTGCGGAGTACGGAGTACAGTGGGTGTACATGGCAGCGTCAGCCAGTGACAACCACTACCCTCCTTGGGTACATTAGGCGAGTGCTACGAGGTGCTGGCTGGCTGGCTGGCTGGCTGGCGTGAGTTTGTTCCTGGGGCTGGGGGCCGCTCTGTAGAGTTTTGGCGTTTATTAGAACTTGTTGTTGGAGTCGATTCGGGGTGGGCGTGGGCCCGGTGGATACCCTCCCAGCGCGGGTACGGTGCGGGTACGTACGGCAAGCAAAAAGCCAGGCGACGAGTAAACACGCCAGTCCGCTCTTGGTAAGGCTCGGCACAAGTCAACTTTTGTTACTTTTATTAGATTTTATCAGAACGGGTGATCAACCTTGCGCGAAAAAGCGGAATGAATGAATGAATGAATGAATGGATGGATGAATTCAAGGAAACCCCGTAATAATACCCATGAGACAGGCGGACAGCAGAGTTGGGCAAATTGTCCATCGACACGAGGACGACCGACCCAAGAAAGGCAGGCGTCTTGTATTACGAAGAATTTGCGACCAGGCGTCATGCTTGAGAAGTCCCGACTGACTTGCCCGGGTGGTAGCACCGAGCCAAAAGAACTTGAGCTATCGGAACAAAGCTGTCACCTGCAAAAAAAAACAAGAAAAGAAAAAAAAAAAAAAAAAGACAAAGTTAAAAAGTGAGAGTGTCTCTGGTGAATAAAAGCCACGGAACTCTCCTGCTGATGCAAATTGGGTTCTCGGATTGTGATGCTCGGTCTGGTCGCTTGTTGTCCGGATAAAAATCACCGCAGATTCCCGGGTGCCTAACTCTGTCCAGCGGACCCGGACGCCTTATTACCCTGCCTGCTCGCCTGCTTGCCATTTCCACGGGGTTTTACCGAGTACAGATCATCTGTCATCCTTCGTCTGTCATGCGCATCCGCATCCTCCTCACCACCCCTCCCCCTCCCCTTCGCCATCTTGCCATTCCGCCAACGGAAGCACAAAGTGAGTAACGCATCCCAAATAGGCGAAGCCATTGTCCGCCACTCCTCCGAGTACCACCACCTACCACCTTTGGGTGTCAAAGGCAACTTCACTTCAACCTCCGAGCCCAGGTAGCGATACTTCAGCCGTGTCACGAGAGCAGGTGAACGTGAACGTGCGCCGTGTACTGTACATACGTGCGGCGGTACCTCCCGCGGACCCCTCGTCAGAGTTTAGGCCAGGCTGAGCCAGGAACACGGGCGAGGGGGCAGGGATAAGCCTCTCGTAAAATGAACGCCTTACAATTAATTCTCATTGCTCAATTCGCGAGTTCAAGTACGCACCGCGGGGTTATATTTGCCTTTACCTCATTACTTCGCACGGAGCCGTGACTTGAAGGTTAATGTTCGGAGTACGGAGTATTGCCTTGAAAGTTTATCTGGTAAAGCTCACAACATACTCTCCGCCCATGCTGTTGCCCGTCGTGCCACTGCAACGTTGCGGCGTCTAGCTCTCGCCATTTAGGGTTTCTAAAATCACTGCCGGCCGAGACGGACTCTGTAGGGGAGCATGTGGGAGCATGTCAAAGCGGTTCATTCTCAGTTCTTAGTTTCAGAGTTTCCCACAATCATATGAAACTTGGCCATGGTCTGATAAACACGGTGAGAAGTCCTGGCAGTTCAAGAAAAATCGACGAATGTTGAATGAAGAATGTGGCTCGGGATGCGTCCAGGAATCTGACATCATCAATCATCGTGGCCAAGACCGGCCCCCATCAGGATGAACCAGTGAGGGCCGTCCTTGGGCTGTCTTTCCTTTGCCTCCGACTTTCGTCGCCTCGTTGCTCGATCCCGAGTCCCGACATGATACATAATAATATTACGAGCGGCTCATCCGAGCAGCGAGGTTCGGCTGGTTCGAGAGCTGTCTGTCATGGAAACCATATGGATCATACCAGTCCATCCTCCCAATACACCCGTGGCCGATGACCGATGACCGATGACCGATGACCGATGACCGATGGCCGAATTTCAGTTCTTCACCAGGCCCAGCTTCTGACAGACGAGACAGGTTCAGACAGACAGTGGATGTGCGGAGTAGGAGTGTACATACACTTGGTTGTCCACACTATCCGAGCATTGTCTGCGAGCGAGGGTTTGAAGCGACACGAAGGGCAAGTTCTGGTGGGACAAGAGCGGGGCGGCAGCACTAGTGCTGTGAATTAGTGCCATATAGTGGTGCTAGAGGCCCTCGCTAAGCGTCCTTGCACCTGCAGACGAACTGGACAATGAGTGAATGCCACTGATGAATGGCAACGTGCTGGATAATACATGTAATTAGTAAAACACGCCTCGCGGTCCTCCGGTTTGAAGCAACTGGGGCCAATCCTCCCGACACATGTGATATGGCATAACAATAGCCTGGTGTGTTGTTGTTGTTGTTGTTGTTGTTGCTGTTTTTTTTTTTTTTTGCTGTACCGCATTCAAAGGATGATTGTTGGCAGGTGCGTGTTTCAAGGATTCAATGGATTCAGTGGATGGATGCCCGGGCGGCGGACGATGGTGGAACGCTTTGTGCCTGTCACCCTGTGTTCCCTGAAACAGCCCAGCTCGATTGGGACGTCGTTCCTGCTGATTTTCCCATCAAATAATTAAATACATACCACCGCGGCGGACAGGCAAGACGGCAAGCTTCGCAACAACCTTTGTGCCTCCTGGATCATTTAATGACTTTTTCCGGGAAGGAAGTCCATTGGGAGGAAACAAGGTGAACTTGACTCTCAGAGTCTCAGTGATGTGCATTTGCACGCAACGGGGCTTCTCTCATGGGTTAGGTACGGATTGTACATTGTACATAACAGGTTAGACTGATGGGATTAACCAGTTGACCGATCACCCACGGGTTACGGGGGCACGGGGGCAGGCAATGTCAGTCGATCAATTCCTTGGCGTGCCACATCTCAGCGTCGCGTTGTTGCAAATCGAATCGAAGCGCATCGAAGCGCACCCAAGACATCCAATTCCGTTCCGGATTCATCTCGCCGACTTGGAGTACCGAAGTACATTTAATACTCGATAACTAGTCGAACCAGTAAAATCAAAATCCACCCTGGCGCCTTCAACAACTGTACATACATACTGCTTTGTCTGCCACTGAGCCAGCCATACTTGACGGCTCCTTTGATATGTGAGTGGTGGTGAGACGGGGCATGGGCATCCGCGAAACAGGAAACGGGTTGAACGTCTTGGAAGAATGAAACCGGCCCAGGTTCGCACGAGTCTACGGAGCATGTACTCCGTATGTAGTCGTCGGATTCGTTCAACCACATTCATTACGCGGGCCGTCGATGCTCGAATGCCGCTGATATTTTGGCCTCTGCTGCTCCGGACAGGCCCGCTGCAGGCTGTCTGGATGAGGCAAAGCGTTGATGCCGTCCGTTCCATTGTTTGTTGCATGTACATGTAAGTCCACTTGTTGGCCTGGCTGTGAGAGGGTACATGTAAGAGGGCGGCATAATATACCACCCAATATTGACCTATTCCAATCCTGGCAGCCCTGGGATTGCACCACGCACTATTATATGTATGTACTACTCCGCATGGTCGTCTCGATCTCTTTCTGGTGTGTCTTACCGAGAGCGATCCAACAATGTCGGATAAGTAGACAATGGCGCCGGGCCTGTTGGGTCAGAACGCTGACTTGAATACTCCGTACATCCATACATGTACATGTAGATAAAAGGACCGCAATTCCTTGCACCAGACCCCATTTCAAAACTTCCGATTCAACCGTTCCGCGGCATCCTGCAGCGGTGCGGGAGACGGGGCGTCCAATGCACATCACAGTTGGCCCGGGCCAGTTTTGGCCGTTCCTCGTCGGTTCATAACATACATATATGTATGCCGGATTTTCGTCTCCGACATGCACAAGTCCATGCTTTGTTGACCATAACGGGCTTGTCCTCGATATGACGGCATCGGGAGAAAAATAGTGTATATATATATACATGTACAGCATGCGGAGTCTTTGTCGTTTTGTCGAGGGCGCGCAGGCGGGAACGTTGCTTCTGCCCGCAATCAGCATCGTGTCAATGTAGCATAACACGTGGGTTACCACGATGACAGGAAAACACGGGGAGAGTAACCGGATGGATGGAATGACTGTGGGAGGAGGGGCAGACGGGGGCTATTATTGCCAGATTCTCGGAATTCTGAGCAACCATCAGCAAGCAGCGCAGGAATTGAAAACCCTTCCTGGATCTCCAGGTACTCTTCGCCCCTGTTCCGCCGCCTTCCGCAAGCTCGACTGGATTGTTTTCATTTTCATTTTTTCATCTTCATTTTCATTAAGATGCTCTTTATTTTTATTTTTATTTTTCACCACAATTGCTGATGATCGGTTGTGGAAGTTGTGCCTGACGTCCACCACTCAACGACCCCTCCTTGGACGAACAATCCCACAGGCGTTTTGCCATCGCACGGAGAAGTACTCTCAGAACCAGACCAAACCAGACTATTCCAATCATGCGCCCTGCTAGAGCATGTATGTACATACATAGATGTGGGCAAAGCCTCTTACTACATGTATTATTTCCAACGTGCCATGCGCATGCGCATGCAGCCACGGAACATTCTGACTCCATGTACTCCGTCGTCGTGCCCGGCCATGTTACCTTTTTTTTTCACCACACCTGCCTGCGTGCCTGCCAATATCAGAGGCTTCTTTCGCTGTTATTACATACATGTACATACATAAATCTATCATCTGCCTCGTCGAAAGAAAGCTCAAAGCGACTTCCCGTGCCTTATTACGCATCTACCAGTCGACAAGTTGACATGTATTTCACCTAATCATCAATCCGGGAGACCGGAGGCCATGCCTCCGGTCTCGCAGCCAGGCACGAGCACGGCTCAAAGTCGGCACCAATAACCGGAACCACCGACAGAGATACATTCGCCCCCCTTCCCCCATCATGCATGCCGGCATCTGCACCAGTTGCGTCCTGCCGCGCCTCTTGTCCTTTCATGCACCCTGTGAAACATGTCACTTTTCATCCAGTGGCGAGGGCCGGGCGTGCTCCGTACGGAGTAGTTTACGTCGCAATGGGCCTTTGCTGCTCGGTTCAAGAGACTCGCTTCACCTCGTCTACTGATTCTTCTCATTGGCCACAACCCAATACGTCGTGTACGACAATACATACGACTCACTATACTCTTTGTTGTGTACTTGCGCTCCCAATTTCTGCTATACCAAACTGAAAATGTGAATTGCCATGTTGAAAAATTTACACAGGTGCCTCGGGAGCTCTACAATTCACTGGCTGTAACCCTTCCTGAATGGAAATGTCGAGCATCATCGTCAAGTGATGAGTGGTGTCTGCGAATGATGACGGGACTGGTGTTCATTGCTGTGGCTAGATAAAACATTTGCCAAGTCATAAGGTGCAGTGCCTGGGAGATTTACAACATGTCCTACTCTGAAGCATCATGCCTTGCAACCGTGTGCAATTTCTCTCGTGGGGAGGTCGCGCGTATCGATGACCAAAATCATGTGTTTAAATCGGCAGTATGGCGTCACGATTGAACCGTGGCCGTGACTGAACTGCGGAACAGCTTCGAGGATAGACAAGAGGAGCTGAGGCATTTTATATAATCCGGAGGAGCTCGTCGAGTCTGATCAGCAAACGCCACGCATAAGACAGCTTGTCCGCGCATTGTTTGGAGAGGTGCGTGTTCCATGACACAAACTTTGAACCAACAGAGTTCTGTACGTCAATGCAAAGGCCTGCTTCTCTCGAGAATGTACTGATACCCCGAATAACACGCGTTTGGAACAATCCCCGCAACAAGGCCTATACTCGTCACATCAGTGCTCGGCTTGCTCCAGTCATGGACAAGCAAAAAGCTGTAGATTGAATTCGTTCATTCGTGCTATAACCACAGAATATACCGCATTACTGTCTCCCTTGCCTCTCCGGTTTCTGAACATCTGATATCCTTGATCCCTGGAAGCTCGACGTATCCAAACAACTAGACTGTGCAAGCTCCACAATGGCTATTAGCCCATTCATTCCAAGCAGCATTTACTACGGGAGCTGATGGTTCCGAGTAACGTCATTCCTTGTAAAATCGTGACCACTGCGCATCAGATACTTTTCTCGGTCGCCGCCTTTATTGCGTCTTGAAGAGGAGGATCGCGCAGTGACCGAGGTAGAAGTAGATGAAGTGCTTTGTTTCTGCAGCAAATGTTTCAGTATTAGAAACAGACATCGCAAGTATGATCGCATAGCCAGGAAGTGCCACAAGCCCAAGGAAACAAAATGATCACAAACCGTGAGTTACAAAACTGCCAAAGTTGCGACCAACGATGCAGTGCCAGGTCGGTCCCTTTCGTTCGTCAAACTATATCGGTGTCAGTCGCGCGCCGGTGCTTCTCTTTTTTTTTCTTTTGCAATTGGCTCGAGACTGTAAGACTCGTCGGGAAAGATGAATACGAACTGTGCGCTTGACGTGTTGAGCAATGTCCTATCGCCAAATATAATTAGCATAAAGTCGGGCTTGGGGCCAGGTCAGAGTATAATATCCGTTGAATGGCGCTGCTCGCATACCTTCTCGATGGTGAACTTGGACATGGCTTCTTGAGCTGGTTTGGGTGTTAATACGTGGTCTTGTATCCGAGTGCTACCGTCTTGACGGCATCCAGCAAGCGCCACGTACCAACTTCGATTGACTCTTGTTGCATGTCCTCAGTCTGTCGTTCCTGTCAGCGCTTTGCCACTCCCGAATTTCGTCCACATCTTCTCACCATGTCAGCAGACTTGATCTGGGCTGGAAAATTGTTAGCGCGTTGCATGTTTGCAGTTGATGACGGCGCAGTTTTCTGGCAGTTCTATCGCACCTTCGAGCTTCTCCCGGGAGCAGGAGTCTCTGCCTGCTTGTCCGCCATTTCAATGAATACGCCGTGTAACAGGGATGTCGGGGGTTCGGTCGGTCGGTCGTACGACAAGGGGTTCTCTCCGCCTGTACAGAAGCTCCCAACTCCAAATCAGCGTCGTTCCTGATTGTGTATTGGTTGTGAATTGGGGATGTTCGTGTCCGGGATTGTTGCTGGGATGCGACTCTGCGAGGCGTGGAATTGAGCACCCCTTTCTGACAAGCGAGGTCACTGGTACGGAGTAGACGCACGCACGCACGCAGGTCGGATATGTGACAAGTTCGTACAAGGAAATCCGTACATATGTATGCACGTACCGTGGGGCACGCTGGAGGGCTGGAGGGGTAATAGGTAGCACGTACGGAGTATGACTGGCAGACCAGACAGTTCGTCAGTCACGTTTGTCTGGGTGAGCAGGTAATAAGGTAGGTGATGATGATGAAAATGGCGATGACAAATGAAGAAGCTGCGGATCGGCTGTTTTGAGCTTTCAGTAAACAAAGCAAGCGTTGTTCATCAGGCAGGGAGGGGTGCGGTTGTCAGTTTCCCGTCACCTCTCCCCTGCTGTCTCCTCGGTGACCCGCGATCGTGCCCACTTTCCTCCAAATTCAATCTCTGGCTAAATGTTCCACTTTCATGACTGTATATACGAAATAGTTGTTCTGTAATGCACCGAGACAAAAACAGACGGATATAGTCGAGTAGCACAATACAAACATCTGTAAGTAAGCAAGATAGTGGGTTCAACTCCTGTCCATGTTCATTCAGTAACTAATTTTCTCACAATTCCAAAGCGATAATGGCCGACAACACAACACAGACATAACAACCAGATTTCATTGACGTCGCGTCAGATTTCCATCGCATTTCCAATGCGGCCGCCATCCGATTGGATATTTCACTCACGTGAGTAATAATAACCGATCTAACATAGATAATTAACTAATGTAATAATCGTGCCACGCGCCACTCTTTTGGTTATCGGGGACTCTAACCACCAAAGGTAGTGCTTATCACCACAACGGACCACTCACCATAATGGACTACATCTTCACTTTCCACACCGTCTCACAGATGGTATAGCCATACATGCTCGAACACATTTATATATCTTGCTATTTCCCTAGCATATAAGAATTGCCCAGATATCATGCAGCCAGTACACTGGTGGTACCTCTTTAAAAGTCATATACTTTGCCTCTCCATGTATTCGCCCTTTTTTTCAAAATAATTGCATCATTCCTCATTCGCGGATCGTAAAAGCGCTGTAACCCAGAAAACTCGCCCAGTACCTTATTCACAGCAACACCGTACTATTTCCAGAGAAGAATGCTTCTACTAACTCTTTCGCTCAACTCGTCAGCCCTCATCGAAGTAGTTGAATCCTCCGTACGAGGGCTCCCGGTCCCATGGGCCTGCAGCATCTCGTCCCTCCGCAGCGAACAAGCCCATAGACGACGACGGTCTAGCCTCGACGGTAGTCCTCATGGGGGTGTCTCCATTGTCAAGTGTCAATGTATCCCAGGTTTCGCGTGTCCATACTGTATTCTGTGGATAATAGTCCGGGGCAATTCCTGTTATAGAGTCAGGTGTGCCTGCCATGTTTGCTTGCCACGTCTGCATGAGTTGTAGGTCAGAGCCCATGAAACTGGGAGGCTCAAGGAGCACTGGGTCTGTTGGTTCATTTTGCTGCTGCTCTGTGGGCTCTTCCGATCCGACGGTGTCGTCATAGTGGCCAAGTTCAGGTTTCACAATACTATTGTTGCTTGCTTGAATGGCCCGTTGAGCGCCATTCTCGTGGCATGATACCTCTGGAAGTTGAAGCGAGTTGCCATGAATGATCAACGGTGCTTGTTGATTGACACTGGTTGCGATCTGCTGGTATGCTGTATTGGCGAGGTTGGTAGAGCTCGCGTTGATTATGTCCATTCGAGGATATTGATCCATGTGCGGCTCATATCTATCGAATAGATTGGATCTTTGAAACACGTCGACCCAGTCTGGAATCTCGGATCCAAGAAGTAAGTTGTAACGATCCATGTGGGGTATCAGAGCATTTTCTGGGAGAGGCTGATGATATTCGTGTTGTAGAATGGGCTCGGTCCCGGAGAATTGCACGTCGTGCTCATCCCATTCGAAGATATATGGCTCTACATTTGTCGATGTCTCCAGGGGAGGCGATTGGTCGATGTGCGGATCCAAGCTGAGCGGAAAGTCAGGGACTTGTTAGTCTCTTCGTTCTCCACGTCGTCGTGGGGAGGGACCAACAGACCTTCCAGTCAGCTCATCGTCGTCATCGCCATCGTCATCGCCATCGCCATCGCCATCGCCATCGCCATCGTGCGTGCGTCTCTGTTCAGCGACAGGTGCACGGCTGTGAGGCGTACCCTGGAGGCCATCGCCACCTCTGATCAGAGGGCCAGGGCAGTTTCTCGGTGGACGGGCCGGCTGACCAGCCGGGGACGCAGAAGCAGGAGTTGACTGCGATGCTGTGCGCCGAAAGTTGGAAACGCGGAGGTTAGGTTGCGGAACATGAGCGCCTTGCCTCTCAAACTGGGAGAAATCAATTTCGAGGATGCCATCATTCTCGGGCCAGTCATTGCTGCTGCTACTGATGCCAAAATTGTGGGTGTTCGCCATGGGAGTGCTGGGGAGAAGATGAGTTAGTCTTATCTACTAGCCACACGAATAGGCCGTCCATTAATCAGATTCCCTCGAATAGTCGTCGTGCGTTTTTTTTTTTTTTTTTTTTTTTGACTGTGTGAGCCTGATTCCAAAGACCCGAGCGAAGTAGGCTTACCCAAATCGAGGATCTCTCCCATACTTGTTCTTGATATACCGAACTTGATTTTCTGTCAATCTGCGGCCAAAGCGTCTTTCGAACATTGTTATAATCCATCGAAAAGACAAGCCGCGCAGAATGGCCTTCAAGACGAAGAGAATCTCGACGTCCTTGTACTGCTGAGCACCAGCCATTGTCGACGATCGCACGCAAGACTTTTGCTGCGCTTAAAAAGTTTAATGACCCTGTCTTGGTGTCCGATTTCTCTCCCGCAATATTGTGAAAGAGAAAGGGAGATTATCTTGGAATATTGGAATATGTGTTGGAGAGACTGTTGTGTTGGAAAATGGGCCGAGTGGCAGTTGCTATTGTTTGTTGTTTGCGAGGACAAAACAAAAGGCGTGACAGCAAACACCAACTCGAAGATTGTGAAAGATAATATTGAAGTTATGAAATTCAAAGAGGTTTTTTTCTTTTTCTTTTTCTGACTTGGAGAAAATGAGCCTGTCGCTATGCTCAGTAGACATTGTGAAGGGCGGGCAGCACGTAGAAATAGCTGGATGCGAAGCCAGGCACATAATCACCATCCTTGGAGACGCGTAACGGGGATAACACTATTTGTTGGGGAAGACTAGAACTGGACACACTTTTCCCTGGAAACTAGTCCATCTGACGATAGTTTGTGTGATTGAGTTGCGTGGACATGACACATTTTGGGGGTGATTGTTGGGAACAGGGGACATGTGCGACGGTCAACTTTGGAAAACGTATTCAGGCAGCCTAGCGCGGGGACCATCAGTGAATGAGAGATGAGATGATTGTATACGCAGGAGGGGAGCATGGCGAGAATTGACCAACAGTTGTGATGGACTTTTCGAAATCTAGTGCGAGGACCAGATGATCGAACGAATGAAGTGCCAATAGTGATTGTCGCATTCGGGTCGGGCCAAAGGTTACGAGCTGCCTCTCGAGAACAACCCCAACCAACATCGAACATTGCCGCCTTCATCATCCTCGACCCAGTCATCCTGGCCGGCCAGCTCATTCTCTTCAACACACGGAAGAGGTCCATCCAGATCCAGCATAGCCTGCCTGAATGCATCCAAGAGTCTCACCGTAGCTGCATCGCGTTTCGGCACCATCACCACAGCTCGAGACTCCGAACCCAGGGCTAACTGTTGACTGATAGCTGACGCCAAAAGAGCGGGGTGATCATCATCGTACATCGGGTCTGCTGCCAAGACAATCTGTGACGGATATCAGCCTTCGAAAACAAAGAACCTTTCTTTTCTTATAGAGTTGTTCACGCCGCATACGAGACGGCGAGTTAGAGTAGTAGAGTGAAGGAGAATCGAGCATAAGCGTACCTTGAAACGATGGTGCCTCCCGAACAATCCCTGATCTACCTCCTCCTCACTTCCACCCCAGGTCAAAGGACCAACACTCAGCCCTCCTCCCTTTCTTCAATCACGACCCTATTCCTCATCACGTTGCTCTTGAGATTATCCACAATATTGGGTAGGTCGCTCAAAGAAACATGCACCTTCCACAGCGCTGCGGCCGCCATCCCCAACAACCCTGTTCCGGAGCCCAATTCCACAACACTGGGCGCCTCTCGAGCCAACGACTGGTCGAATAACCCGAGCAACGACGTCGCTCTCAGTTTGGGCAAGTGTCGCGCGAGAACATAAGAAGACCCCAGGTCTTGAACCCCAACGAGTCTCCCGTCAATGCCGGCTCCTGATGACCAGCTCAAAGGGTTCTTGGCCACCTGCCCCATCAATGCCGTCAAAGGGCCACTTCCTTATCAGTTCCCCATGGCTGTTCGTCCGCACCGCTCCGACATGCGCTTACTGGCGAGCTCCCAAATCATCTCCTTCTGCTCGTCATCTTCGATCCAGGATAGCGGGCTCTTGATAATCGTGGATATGTACCGCGTGATTTCAGCTTTGCGCAGAGAAGCACGGGATTCCTGCTCGGCGAGGGCCTCGGACTGCCGCCGGCAGTGGTTCCATATTGGCGGTGAAAGTTCAAGACTTCGGAGGGTAGTGAGGAGTATGGAAAATGATGGTTTTTGGAAGGTTTGGGGCAGGTCGAGTGCTGAGACGGTGGTCATTGTCATGTGTTCGATTTTCGCATGCACGGTTGTTTCTGGGATGGAACGCAAAGTTGAAAAGTGGAGCTGAGCTCTCTGCATGTGGTTTGAGTCCCAATTCACGATTCTTTGAGAATTCGGCATGGACAGCGCATTATTGTCTGTCAGTCAATCTTCTGCCGAGTTTTAAACCCGTTGCAGTTACAGGCGATTGAGAAACTATCAGGAAAGAAACCCGATACAACGTTGAATAGTATATAGCTGAGTTGAGTGAGCAGACTTTGGAAGAAAAAAAGTCGTCGTCGAGCATGTGGGAAGAAAGAAGACTGCTTTTCAGCAGCTGTGAATGATAACTTCAAACATTTGTACTCTTTGAACGTTGCAAGCCTCGGCCGCGGGTACTCCTCAGCTAATTTTCAATGGGCAACAGACTGATAACTAACTAGGATCAACGTCAATGGGATGTGTTTCGAGAACGGTATGGATCGTTGGGTTTGTTGCGTTGCATGGCGGCAGAGAATGGGGCAATATCAAATGCGACAGCTTCAATACAATAAAATATAAGTCGGTGAACAGCTTGTCTCTTGAGAAGTAACTCGTCCCAAACCAATATCTTGTGAATTCGGATGTCGTCGTGTGTAGAATGAACCTTCTAATATGGACGGCAGGTAATGAAATCACTCAAACGCCATTTCGCGTCGGAGAGAGGCTCACCCGCCTACTTTTCAATACAACTAGATTCTACGAAAAGACGCTTTCTGTTGCATTGCAGGCATTCCTGTGAGTAAAAATGTGTTCACCATCAACGACATGAGACGTATGCCTCTTTGGTCCGCTACGCCAGTGATGTCGCCCTGTGTAATATTATCACGGCGCAGCTGTTGGCTTTATTCTTTGGTTAACATTATTATTATAGTATTTCTCGACGACTCATAATAATCACTTACGGTGAGATGGCCGAGTTGGTTATGGCGTAAGATTAAGGTATTCATCTGATTTCTTATGGAGCAATCCGCCTGGGTTCGAGTCCCAGTCTCATCAGACTTTGTTTTTGCCTGGCTTTTTGCTAATTCACTAATTAAATAGGGTCTTTTTGGGTGTCCTCGAATAAGCGAATGACAGAGTAACGGCGTGGGGCAGAGCAGCCCGGGACGGGACGAAGAATAGCATAGTATTAGCAATATGTTAACTAATCACACGTAACAATTAGGACTTTATTCGTCATTGGGTCAGGAGGCGATATTGCTAGTTTATGTCAAGCCATAATTATACAACTTCATTAATTTGTTTTAACATTACCGCTGTGGTACTCTGTAGTTTTGTCTTGATTGTGTGTGGCCAATGCATCTTATTTGATGGAACATCGGGATTGCTAGCGATACCCAGCCGGTGCAATAATTAACATACAAATGACAGGGACCGCAGTGATAGATTCCTGGTGTATTTCTCTTGTATAATAATGCCATTTCGTGCGAGTTCAAGCAAGACCTTGTGCACAGCACGTAGTACCCCTGTAACAGTCATCATTTTTGATAGGGAATTCATAACCGAGTTTGACGCGGTCCGCACCTGACCGAACGATAATATCATGCAGAGCGGGTGAATCATTCGACTAGCAATACGATGCAATCGCACCGATCAAGCTTGCCACTACCGTTGACTACGAAAAGATCATAAGTTAACCAATAACAAAATCTGCGATGCCGTCCCGTGCGCCACAGGGCAAGAACAAGAAATCTCAAGCAACACATGACTTGGACCTGTCTGGTCGCGATGCCGGCCCCATGCCGTGGGGTGATATTCTACCCTGCAATTTCTTTTTCTTTTTTTAAAAAAGAAAAAAACATGAATATGCCCGACGCTTCGACAAAAAGAATTATTTGATGAGACTGGGACTCGAACCCAGGCGGATTGCTCCATAAGAAATCAGATGAATACCTTAATCTTACGCCATAACCAACTCGGCCATCTCACCAACTGCTGTGATTGGTGAAACACTCCGCTATCTGTGTGTATACGGCTTACAATCAATTCTCACTGCTGGGAATTCTAACTCGAGCTTCGATTTCGGTGGCACGGCTCCTGCATAGAAGAAACTGGATAGAGCCTGCTAAATGTTTCTCAACAACATTCAATTCATTACCGAGGCGGCTATCTGGAAGGAACGACACCTGCGGCGCAAGAGTACAGATGGGATGCAGAGCAGAGGCCCGTGACGTTCCCATACCTTGACAAAAGAAAATTACGTTCGTCTTACTCCCAATCAAAAGCCAAGCGTGCTGTATTTTTGATATGACAAAGCTTACTTGTCATTGCCAGATATACCTCGTCAGATAGATATTGACTATTTTTAATTGTAGTCTAAAGGACTCGGGCTGTGACGCAGTTCCAGGAATTTAAGGCCCAAACTGGCTTCTAACGACCCCATTTCGAGAGGGTCCTGAACGAACCACGAGGATTCGACGCCAACTCACCATCCATATCACTGATGCTAATGCAGAGAATGCCTAGCCGTCATGCTTTGAGAGGACTGCCATAAAATTTGCCAGAGCGGTTTTTTGATGCATTCAGGCGGAGTACTCGACTGATACGGGCTGAGCGCTTCTAGCATGAATCATCGATCAAGTGCAGCCTCTTGATTCTTTACGTGTAGGTGTGTGTGCACATGAATCCTCGACAACTGTGTTGGAGATTGGAAGGGCATTGATTCCAAGGTCTCCGGTTTTGTGCCGGGAAGTTGTAAAGACGTACAGAAACGTCGCAAACAATTCCGTTCGAACATAGCGTGTACTATTGACCATGTATCGCATAACGTCGGGATTGAACACCTCACAGGACTATGATGAAGCCAAAGTTGTACGTACTAATTTCTTCGGGCAACTCAAGTTGAAGTAGATCTTCTATAGGGTAATCCCCATATACCTAAAAGGTGTAAAATTTCATCGTGCACGGACCAGTCCTGATACGCGACATGATAAGGACCCTCCGGTTTTTTTCCTCTTCTTTTCCTTCGTATATATTTCCCTGTTGCCACATCTAAGAGTCTGCGGGCAGATTCAACAACCATGGACTGAACAATTCTTCCCAACTCCTAACTCCCAACTCCCAAATTTTCCTCTGAATCATGGCTACGTCACGAATTTTTGTCAAGGGCCTGCCCCTAATATCACAGAGACAGAGTTTCGCAAACATTTCTCTGCGAAGAACCGCGAGATTACCGATGTCAAATTGATAGCTCAGCGTCGGATCGGCTACGTAGGCTACAAGAGCCAAGATGATGCGACAAGTGCTGTCAAGT
The DNA here is from genome assembly GCA_023658505.1 of Epichloe gansuensis. Lineage (NCBI taxonomy): Eukaryota > Fungi > Ascomycota > Sordariomycetes > Hypocreales > Clavicipitaceae > Epichloe > Epichloe gansuensis. The sequence goes on along the minus strand of CP098285.1, from coordinate 2,074,177 downwards.
ACTTCAACAGGTCATATATGCGCATGTCTAAGTTGTCTGTCGAAGCGGCACGACCTGTAGGTTCTTGCTTCACTTTTTGCCCTGTTTACTGGCTGCTAATGGAATGCTAGATCTCAGACCCAGCCTCAAGTAAAGGACACAATGCCTCCCACACTTCCGCTGCGTCATGTGGCCAGAGCGCCTCGGAGGTGAGATCTGACAAAGAGGACACGAACCCAAAGAAGCGGAAGCGAGAAGAACCAAATGCATCAGATCCGAAGCTGCAGGAGTTCTTGCAGGTCATGAGGTCTGGAAGGGAAGGTGTCATTGCAGATGAAACAGATCCCACCGTCGGAGCAGGTCAAGTTTCTCGACCTGGGCAGCTTACTGTTCCAGAAGACGAGAGTGATGACGAGTATGAACAAATCCCATTGAGAAGTGAGAAGTCGAGAAAAATAGATACCCATCAACACAAATCAGAGGTGGCTGCCACAAAGCCACCAATGAAGGGAGAGAGAAATCAAGACGATGGCACACCCGTGAACACTACCAAGGGCAAAGCTGAGCAAGTTGATTCAGACATAAGTGATGATGGACCATCAGCGACTCGGGCGACAGATGACGATTGGCTACGATCGCGGACCAACAGGCTGCTAGATCTAGTTGATCCTAGTGACCTTGTTTCTGGAGCGGTGCCTAGCCTGGTCGATGTTAAGTCCGAGCAAGACATCAGAATTGACGGACAAACATCGCATTCCACAGATGTGGTGACACCAGACATGACTGAGGAGGTGGAGACGACCAAGGAGTTGGCAGAGGAAGATGCCGTCGAAACTATCTCTCGCACGTCTCGGCTTTTCGTCCGTAATCTGCCGTATAGCGCCACAGAAGACGATTTGCGGGAAGCGTTTGACAAGTTTGGTGCTCTTGAAGAGGTACGTTACCACGCCAATGTCACACCACCACTATATCCCACCATATTCCCGCTGTACAGGCGCAATGATGAAACCCAAGATAGGGACAGCTTATACTACGGTATATGATGTGAACCTGGGCGAATAATTTTAGTAGATGCTTCGATTGTCTGAGAACATGCCTTGTCAAAATATCTTGTCCTTCCTCCGATGGCTGTTTATAGGGAACAGCACGATGACTGACATTTTGAGTTCAGGTCCATCTTCCCGTGACCGTTTCGGGGTCAACAAAGGGATTTGCTCTGATTCACTTTGTAGACCCGTCCAGCGCCCTGAAGGCATTCCAAGCACTGGATGGGGCAACGTTTCAGGGGCGTATCATTCACATCATTCCAGCCAACCCAAAACGAGAGCAGGGATTGGATGAATATGGGATCTCCAAGCTACCTCTGAAGAAGCAAAACATGATACGTAAGAAAGCAGAGGCCGCGTCAAACAATTTCAATTGGAACTCCCTCTATATGAATCAGGATGCCGTCAACGCATCTGTGGCCAACCGGTTGGGTGTCTCAAAATCCGAGCTGCTTGATCCCACATCGGCTGATGCTGCCATCAAGCAAGCCATCGCAGAGACGACTGTCATCCAAGAAACCAAGGCTTTTTCGCCGCTAACGGTGTGGATCTGATGCTTTCAAGTCCCAGCGGCGGGAGACACCACCATACTGGTGAAAAACTTCCGCATGGGACTACAATAGAGGAGATTCGAAAATGTTTGAGGAGCACGGCCAAGTGCTCAAAGTTTTGATGCCTCCCACTGGAACGATAGCTATTGTGCAGTTTGCGCAAGCAAACCAGGCAAAAACCGCATTTGGTAAGCTCGCGTACAGACGGATCAAGGACAGTGTGCTCTTCCTAGAAAAAGGACCTAAAGACCTGCTCAGATGGGATAGCTCGGAGCAAAGCAGCCTGATGGTCGACCAGCAAGCGACTGGGGTGCGGAGACCTAGCGTTAGTGAGCTGCTGTCAAGCGGCGATAGGACGGAAGAGGTGGAAACGGCCTCTCTCTTTATCCGCAATTTAAGCTTCGCCACCACTACTGGTCGACTGGCCGAAGCTTTTGAGGCTCTCGACGGATTCGTATCGGCTAGAGTCAAGACCAAGACGGATCCCAAAAGCCCGGTCAAACGCTCAGCATGGGGTTTGGTTTCGCGGAATTTCGATCCAAGGAGCAGGCTCAGGCAGCACTCAAAGTCATGGATGGATACGTGTTAGATGGTCACACTCTGGGCGTGAAGGCATCCCACAAGGGACATGACGCAGCCGAAGAAAGACGGCGCGAAGATCGGGCCAAGAAGGCAGCAGCAAAGAGGACAAAGATTGTCATCAAGAACCTGCCTTTCAAGCCACCAAGAAGGATGTGCGGTCGCTGCTCGGGACATACGGCCAGCTCAGATCGGTCCGCGTCCCAAAGAAGGCTGACTATACCGCAAGAGGTTTTGCATTTGCCGACTTTGTGACACCCCGTGAAGCGGAGAATGCACTAAATGCTTTGAAAGACACCCATCTTCTCGGGCGCCGGCTAGTATTAGACTTTGCTGAAGCTGAGGCCATTGATGCTGAAGAAGAGATTGAAAAGATGCAGCGCAAGGTAGGGGGTCAAGTTAACAAGGTAGCCCTTCAGCAGCTTACTGGCGGAGGGAGGAAAAAGGTCAATATTGGCAACGATGAAGAGGAATTGAGGGTTTAACTTGTTAGGGAGCAAAGCAGACTATTTGGGTTCCCGCAAGTGCTATACAGCGCAAAAGGCCGACTACCAATTTGCCCGACGTCCCTGGCCCACGCATCGTCTCTGTTGCTTGCTGCATCCCTTGGGAAGGGCAGTGTACCGGTTTTTTTAACCCCACTCTCTCTCTTCCCCGCCGGTATCTATCGACAGCTTGGACGGCGCCGCGCGTACACGCAACAGTTGCGATCGCGATGTCTGAAGACAAAAAAACATCGCGTGGTCAGGAGCGGACAGCATCCAGGAACCAAGAATGCGGCTCACGGGTCAGAGGTGTGTGACGACCATTTTTCCGTCAGATCTCAATCTCTTTCGCATACCTGCGCCTGTCTCTGCCATGGGCGACCATGACGGACTGCTGGTGTGCAAGACAAGACCCGCTTTGCTATCGACCCTCCCTTCCCTGGCTCCAAACGCCCTCGCTGCAGACACCTGCAGACACTTTAGCTGCCGTATGCCTGTTGGGTTTGCGACAAGGTCTTCATTGGTCGAGTTTATGACCTCTTTTGATCGTAGACATGGATTACACGGACGCGTTTAGTGACGAACTGTCGACGGACCCCATCCCGGCCGTCTGGCCCATCCATCCCACCCTTTTGGGATGTTTTGCAGATAGACCTGATATTTAGGTTGAGGGGCGAGAAGAAAAAAAGACAGTTGGGTAGCCCTGTTGCTAGCCCTTTGTCAATATGATCCGCCTAGGCTGTCCATTCTCGCACCGATAGTCTTGGATTTATACAGTCTTGGATCCTCCTGGAAATAATGCTGCGTTCCAGTCAAAACCATCACTCTCCTCAAATAATACATTTATCCCACCATTCCACATCTTCAGAATTCCTCTCAGCATTTTTCTCCTCCAACTCGTCCTTCATCTTCACACTCATTCATACTTTGTGGCTATTGTTCGAGGCATTTGTGTTTGTTCTCCAGACTCAGCAAACAGCGGGCTTTGTTCTCGTTCGCCACTCGTGCTGACATTCCTTCGACTCCTGCTTCACCTTTGGCAACAATGTCTTCACTCTTTCAGCCAAGGCCTGTGCTGTCATCGCAGCGTTACTCACAGTCTCCAGACTATGTCGACACGAGGCGTAGTATGCACGCTGGTAGAGCACCGTTGCGTGAATCCACAGGCAACGCTCAATCACACAACTTCAATGGCTTAGTCTCTTGCTACCAGAACCAGGTGGCATTGTCACCAGCTATGCAGTCAACTATTCCTGCTCCCTTGGTGCCATCACAATCCCTCGACTGCCTCTACAGGAACCCGACTCCTCGTCAACAGCCTCGATACCAGAGACGGCAAAGGCTTCCATCAATCCCCTCTACTTCTGGCCGGCTTTCCGCCAGTATCGCAATAGACAGGCGCACAAAGATACCCAAAAAGACAAGGGCGGTGTATGGCGCCGACCCGAGCTGGAAGATGCCTTTGTCGACTGTAAGTCTACTTCTACTTCCATGTCAATTGTCCATGTCCAAAAAGTTTAATGAACAATATGTACATATGCTAATGCTCCGCTCGTAGCCGTGTTACTTATGCCCCATATGGGCCGCCGGAAGTTCTCCATGGGTGGCAAGCTGCATGGACGCAACATGCTCATCAGCGAATACATTTTCACAATTTGCGTCGCCGTATTGGGAAGCAAAGAAATCTTTCGCATCGACAATAGCAACGACAGTATCGAGCAGATGGGACGAAAGCAAGTGTCAAGCCACATGCAGGTTGTCAAGAAATTCTTTGAAGACCTTCGATGCTGTAAGTTTAGCCCATGTAACTAGCCCCACCGTTTTTTTTTTTCCTTTTCTCCGTGTGCCACAAAAATTGAGTTTGGAGCACGGATGTTGACCAAGACCCCACAACAGTCCACTTCTTGTTCCCTTCAGAGGAGAAGAAGGAGCCGGGCTCCACCAACTCCGACGATTACTATGACGAAGAGGAGCAGGAGTCGTTCAAGTCGAATCCCGTTCTCACGGCCCTAGCCGAAGGGCGGGTGCCAGATGTCAAGCCCAACTACGAATACTTCTCCCAGCTTTTGGCGCTGCAGTCGTCAATCAGTATACGACCCAAGACGTGCGAAATCTTTGTATCGTCGTCCGACATCAAGATTCGAGATGATGTTGCCTACGACGCCCTTGACACACCCTTGGACCAGGCTTCTTTCCCCACTTGAACAAGTACTCCAACTGTGACGACAGCCCCAATGTTCTCGGCAAGGACGTCTTGTTACACGAATACACCCGTTCTCTGGACCGAACCACATCAGCTTGCGCCAAGTCTGTGACTCGCCGCTGGCAAAACGATGCTCCTGCCATGTACGAGACTCTCGAGCTCCCGTCTAGGGATGAGGAGTGTCTGCTGCTGGAGATGTGCGCGACTCTCGAGTTGCACGAGCACGCCAAGTTCCCATCAGGCTCTGAGCTGACCGGATTCGTCGAAGTTGCCATCACCCAGCCTGCGCTCCAGACTCATCGCTGGAAGTGCGTGACCCGCCTGACCAGACCCGCCGAACTCCACAGTGACGATGGCAAACAAGAAGGCGTGTACACAAACGACAGTGGAATTCATCGTCGGGGTGCAGCGATGCCAAGGTCGACTGCGACTGCCACACTCGTCCTCGACAGGACATTCACGTTCCCTTCCCTGCCGTCGAGTGGGCCAGTATTCTCAGCATGGCTGTACAGTACCCCGACGTGGAGCATCAGCGAGTGAAGGAGAAGCGCCGCAAGTATGCTGACGGGGAGGGCAAGAAGGAACTGGAGCGAGCTGGCAGCAAACGAAAGCGCTCCGAAGATGAAGGCGATGCCGCCTCCTGGGCTCGCCGAGAGCTCACCGGCAGTGATCTGATCTGCAAAGTCGCCATGTACCAAGAGCTTTGGTCTTGCGCACCCGACTCCACACAATGGACTCGCCAGGGCATCATCTTCTGGCGCTTCAACACAACGAATCAATGGCACAAGTATAACCCAGTGTTCAAGCCCGCTGGAACAACCTGGCGATGGTTGACTATCAACGACCCAATGTCCCGTTATCATCAGCAAAGGCATTGGTCTATCCCCAGGTTGGTGTCTCGAGGACGCCATCATGTCGCCCACTCCCTCCATCAACCAGCATCTGACTGCATCCATGAGCGAAACATTCAACTCTTGGAACCAGGGCGGCCACGTACACCACGCCCCCATGTACCGCCTTTGCAGACCCCCAACAATAGCATTGGGCTGTTTGACTCCTTCTCGAACGGACTAGCCACTCCGCCCCTACAGCCACAATACCCTCGGCATACTCTGCCGGTCCCTTTGATAGCAGAAGCGGCAGTTTTGACGCCAGGAGCGGCAGTTTTGACGCCAGGAGCACCAGCTTTGACGCCAGGAGCGCTAGCTTCGATGCCAACATGGGGCCCAACAACGGTGGCGTGGCTTACCTCACAGCCACCGGTCCATCGCAACAACACAACAGACAACCTACACCTTTGGGTAACGGCCAAGGGTTCTTTGATGGACAGCACTCATTCTCAGAAGTCAAGCCTATCAACAACGCAGTCGCTTCTTACATGGCCGCCACTACAGCCCTCGACTTGCCCAACCAGCTAGTCTTCGACAACTCTGGCGTGGATGCTAGTAACATGCAGGGCTGGGACATGTCTGCTTTGGACGGCTGGTCCGCGGCGTCCGCACCAGCCAGCGCAACGACGGAATGGGCACCAACCCTCAAGATGGAGGCACCAGCAGACCACCACACGGCCAATATCTGGGGACCCCCGCAATGGCCACTGTCCGCTGGGGCAGCGCCAGATTCGCACGAAAGAGGTGGAAGCCCACGACCGGTGAAGAGGCGGAGGGAGACGATTGATGTCGGAGTACCTGTCACTGCTGGATGGTGATAGCCTTTGACGAAAACGAGATTGTGCGTCTATCTGGTATAGATGGCGATGTTGTTGCAAGACGCGAAAACGGAATCTTTCCGGCGGTTTTCTTCTATTCCCTCGTTTTTTTTTGATCCTTACAACCCGAATGGCGCTTGGGAAACATTTTACGACGGGTTCACTGTCTATTTGCCTGAATGATCATAATACCACGTAGTTAGACACTTAATCGATGAGCGTTTTTGATGAGCTTTTCTCGTTTCCCCAAGGCCCTCCGCAGCATGCCGTGATTGCCAAGAAGACACCTCAGCTTGACCTCGCTACGCTATCGACGCGACCCTCGAGTCGAACCCAATCGGGGCCCTGATTGACCGCCACGTGCCAAGGTGGGTAGACGGGTTCGCGATGCAGTGAGAAATCATGAATCCCATCATTGCGTCTCTGCACTGCGTCTCTCCGCTAAACAGACGCCCACCACCCAAGTGATCAGCATCTCCCGCGCGCCTCTCCCGTATTCATTTCCCCATGTCTCTTCAACAAGTGGAGGACGAATGCAGGAACACGCGGGTGACCCCTGACTAGCGACCCAGCTAATGCTGACAAGCAAGGGAGATATGTAGATACCATTGATCATGTGGAGAAAGTACGGGATGGCACGGCACAGACTTGGCTAGTGCGCGATCGTGTCCAAGGGAAAAGGGAAGAAGGGACACACACGCGACTATCTCCTGCAAGCACTTTTGGAAAAAATAAGTTCTATTTAGCGCTTGTTGAAGCAAAGCCGTCATGACGTACGCAGCAAGAGAAACCGACGCGGCCTCAACATGCAGGCAGGGCGATTGCTATGATAAGAAAATAACACACAATAATGGAACAGTAGGAGAACACAGCTCTTGAAACTTTCATCTGGCCGACGAACAAGGCGCAGAACAGGATTCTCAGGACGTCCCGCGAAATGGAAGATGCGAAGCGATGGAATGTGACGCGATTTGTGGGCATTGTTTGCTGCTCGCTCACTCACTACTTTGCTCGTAGGGAGGGCGGTTTTGGCCGAAAGGGCGTCGGCGTCGGCGGGGGTGGTAAGGGTCGGTAGGGATGGGACGGAAATCATTGACTGACTGTGGATAAAAGGTGTTGGATTGTTCTTCTGGCGATGGCGATGTGCCCTTGTTCTGGGTGAGACTGACTGGTATGTGTGGTTTCGCGTGGGGAGCTGAGATGTTTTTTTAAGAGGGGGAGGGGGATGTTGCCACTCATGAGATGAGTTGGGTGCTGTGATGGCGGTGGTATTCCCGGGATGAGGTACGACGACGTCTGTTGTTGAGCCAGTAAGAGTACGAGTCCGACATTAGGCCCGGAATGAATGGAATGGATGGAATGAATGGACATCACGGCTTCCGGCGCTGCTCACCAGTTTCCACCAGTTTCTTGTACCACTCATACATGTCATGACTGACCTTGGGGGTGATTTCGACGCACGAAGATCAATCGCCGGGCATCTCATCTTTACCATGAAAGGATAGAGAAGAAATAAGAGCGCTCATAGAGGCGCTCACAGGGTGGACGTCTCCATCTGCGCACGATGCCAACACAAAAGTCGAAACAGACGCGTTTCATGCATTGCAGCACAGAACAACAATCTGACGGGCCAACATGGGGACCGGCGCTTGCTCCGACGTTGAATGTTGGTTGGGCCGAGCCAGATGGACAAGCTTGTGGTCGAGAAAAGTGGTGCACAAGGAAGATTGCTGTCGTGCATGATGGTGCGAAGTCAGTTCGTGTGATAGGGAAACAATGGCCGGTGGTCGGCGGTGGAGGGAAAACTTAGTCTTCCATGGTAGGACAATCATGAATCAATTCATGCAGATGGAGGAGGTGCATGGAAGCTGTTTGGCCGCATCAAGCGCTGAGTGAGTGAGTGAGCGGGTGAGTGAGCGGGTGAGTGGGTGGTGAGTGAGCGACTGAGTTGATCCAATAATAGTCCGTTGCCAGCTGGTTGATTGGCTGGCAGGCGTTCAGGCACCATGCCGCGGGTGCCAGCATGTACAATGTACAACATAATATTATGTAGGCGCCGTCATCTATATAAGGTGTTTCCATTGCATTGCCCCGGGTGGGGTAGGGATTGGCAGGATTTGCCATGAAACCATGAAACAACAGCTTCGGGTGCGTGCGTCTTTGGACGTTTTGGTGCACAGGCAATGATTGGTGAGAGAGCCTTTCAACACGATGCCATCATGTATGTCTGTCGTGCCTCAGACACTTTCTCCTTTGGCTTGCCTCCCCTTCGCGGCCACGAACAAGACCGTCTGCACCACCTCTGTCGCCCGCCGGCCCAACGATAGGCTCCCATCAAGGCTCCCATCATGTCGCCATCATGTCCCCGTTCCTTGTTGTGTAGGTGCATCCCCGTTTGGGTGCTTCGCTCGAGCCCCGTGCATGATTACAGAGCTCCTGTCCTTGGCTACTGCGTGACCCCGTCGCCTGACTCGTTTCCGTTATTGCCATGATGATTTTTGTCTACCTACCTGAATATCTACTCCAGCCAAGGGCAAGTTGCTTAGTTGTTAGTTACATTGCCATGGCGAGGTGAAGAAAAGAAAGCAGACCAAGACCATCGCAAGGCTGATTGGTGGCTGTCTGATATCTTGAAGCCTCCCAGCCGTCAATCATATTCACTGATGATTGTATCACTATCCTTTCTTCCTTTCACAATCTTCATCGATATTCACCACCTGCGTCGTCCTGGTTGACTGTGTGCTCGCTCGACAAGAACAAACAAGGACGCACACTGTTGCATTGGTCACTTCACCCATTCATTCACTTGGACTTCTTGCAAAAAAAAAAAAAAAAAAAAAAAACACACAAGTAGCAACCTCCAGCTGGCTGGTGGATCTGCCAGCTGTTCAAGAGAACACAAAGTCCATCACGCATCTGGCCGCAGCTGTTCACACTCCTCTTCGTCGTCTGCTCAGGGAACCTATTGTTTTTGTTCAGACTTGCTTGCCCTGATAAAAACAACAAGCTCTCTCGACTCGAGTCTCACAAATCCGACAAAACGACTCTCCTTTCTCAACTAACAAAACCATCACAGTTTCTACCTTCTATTTCCCGCTTCCCTTTCTCGTTGCCGCGAGCTTGATACCCGAGTTTTCTTCTCTTTTTCTACACGTTCTCTCTTCTCTTCTTGGTTTCTCCTGGCGAGAATAAACAGCAAACGCGAATTTTTACTGCATTCAACAACGGTTTTGGTCTACAAGAAAAAGTTGCATAAGATACCAGAAAGAGACTTCTTCCGGCACACGACAACCTAAGCACCCATTTCTTTTCAGGATATATTTCACACGACGTAACAATGCGAAAAATACTTCTCGAGTCAGTGTGTATCGACTTGTTTCCACACTAGCCCTCACTTGCTCTGTATCCGCGCACTCATGGATAGAGTATGCTCAACGCATCGCGTCCAACGGAACCATGGTTGGCGAGCGCGGGTTCCCTCGCGGATACATGCCTCGCAGCCAGCCCGGCTTCAATGACACAATTCCTCAGCAACTGCTCCCCACCCCGGAAAGCCAGCCTACTCTGGGAAGAAATCCTGAACAAGTTCCCTTCGAGGCGAATCCCAAAACCCCTTGCTGCAGGCTTCCCTGGGGAACATATCGCCATCATTCATTTAGAGAACGGCCACGTCAGTCGGCCGCAGCAACAGAAAGATAAACCTCGCAATCGCGGCACCATCTTCTTCTACGGCACCGCACAACCCAAGGAATCGGAAAAGCTCTTTGACGTACATTTGCGCTGGAACAAGGACGGCACCGGCGGTGACAAGAGGGGATCCTTCTCGGAACTAGAAATTACGATGACGGACAGTGCTTCCAGTCTAATGATGATGATATCAGTAAAGAGCGAGCGTCCAAATTTAGCAGCGCTGGAGCTAAGATCTCGCAAGAGCTGCCATGCCAGTCTGACATCAAGCTTCCCGATGGCTTGAAGCCCGGGAGTGTCTACACGGTCTACTGGTACTGGGACTGGCCGGACCTGAACCCCGACAAGATCAACATGGATAAGACCAAGGATGGAAGTTACCCGTGGGCTGGGTCCTTCATGCGAGGCGATACTGTCCCGAACGGCTGGACAAAGGACATGATCTCCAAGAACGAAAGCTATGCCAGCGTTATTGATATCAAGATTGTGGAAGGACAACCTCAGAGCTTTGTGGCCAAGTTCGGCCCCAAGGAGAAGTGGATTGCGCAGCAGAACATCTACTCCAAAGCTATTGAGGAGCAGATGAGCGATAATTTCCAGGTCAAAGTTGACGATATCGGAGGAGGCGGCGGTGGTGCTTCGGGGTCTGCTCCCGTAACTCCAACTTCAACTCCAACTGGCAATTCTACCTCATTCCCAAGCGCCTCCGACAAGCCCCCTGCGGCAACATCCCTCGCCGGCAGTGGTGTCGTGACAGTCACGCAGACAGTCACTGTGCCGCCCACGACAATCCTCAAGACTGTTTACCGGTCGGTAGACCAGGCGAGACGGCTTCAACGCAGCCCGCCGGTCACGAGGCCAATGATACTTTGCCGAATCAGCCTGAGCAGACAAATGGGACTGACTTGCAGACATCATTGACTCCATGTACACACGCGCAGTCACCAACCACGGATATAGGGACCGCGCCTCCTGCAAGCTCCACTGGAGGTCCGGGGACAGTGACGCGTTTCCGACGTCGTGCAATCAAGCGCGCAGTTCGGTTTGACTGATGGCACACGGGAAAGTGATCCGACCTTGGGTCGGGCAGACGGGGAAAAAGGGGGTTCAACGAATTATTGGCCGCAGCAGTCGGGTTCAGGTTGGGTACAAGTCGATCTTTCCACACGTAAATATTTGGTAGTTTGTCTCATATATACCATCTTGGGCATTCATGGCCGATGAGGAACCATCTACGTCTTCTGGTTCCTAGACATGAAGCGGAGTTAGGAATGAATGTTGATTGATGAGATGAACTGACTGACTGGGCTTGTGGCCGGCCACGCAATGCGATGTAGCGAATCGCGTTTCTTGAAGTTTCTATGAGCCGCGAAGTGAATGTGTAGCAAAAGACCGCTGAGCGACCTTTGAGTGCACGGCTAGGTTCTGCCCTCGTGATACATGGCCAATTTGTCCAATACCAGGTTCATCAACGTCCAACGACCGACCCCTTTGGAAAAGTTGCTATTATCACGCAAAGTGCATCTCATACTTGATTCCGATGAGGACAATAGGCACGATACTTCCGCCACAACCCGGCCGGTGATTAGGCGAAGAGAGGGTAAAGGGGGAAGTGTAGAAAAGTCGAGCTTTTTTTCCCCTATTATATTCTTTATTCCGATACGTCGTGGCAGCTGACTGAGATGGGGTCCTTTGAATGCCAAAACGAGCAGAGTAAGCGGTGCTCCATGGCATTCGAATTCCGAAAAAAAAAAAAAAAAATCCAAGGCACTCACCCGTTGGCACGACGTGTGCGACGAGCAGGGTATTGTGACAGCATCTTCTCTTGTGACGCGTTTGTGCAATGTACGAGACGGAACAGAACAAGTCTAGAGCAAGTGTCTTGTGGTGTGTTTCTCGAGGCACCAGCTGGCAAGGGGTTTGTGAATCTCGGAACAAGTTTCCTGCCACGTCGATGCCTACCTATGTGTAGTTTCGTACCATAGTATGAGAAGGACGCGAACAATGGGGATCGGAAAGGGGGCGCCGGTTGCCTTGAACATGGATTGGATTGTATTGCAATGTTCGCGTCTCACGAATGCCGAGTATACGGAGTCGGATCCAGGCATTGTGAGGGAGATGTTTTCCAAAGAATCTTTATTCCGCAGACCTCCCTTATCGTTGCACTCATCACCCGGGATGTTTGCCCAACGCGAGTTGTTGACTTGGTTTTCAGCTCTGGACTAGCCTCAATTGAAGGGTAATGGAGTTCGAAAAAAAAAAAAAAAAAACAGACACCACGAGGTGTCCGAGTGATATGATTGCACAATCTGCCAATCCATTAATTTTTTTTTTTTAAAAAAACAGCCCAAGCCAACGCACCGGGGATACACCAGACACATCAGCGCTCCTCACATCTCCCCACACTGAGCAATCACCACATCCATATTCGGCACATCCTTCCCCTGTACCCCGTCTTCGTAGCCTCCATCTTCCTCACCACGTCCATCCCGCCCACGACCTTGCCGAACACGACGTGTTTGCCGTCGAGAAACGGCGTGGGGACCGTCGTGATGAAGAACTGAGACCCATTGGAGTTGGGGCCAGCGTTCTACAGTCGACGAGTTAGTATCGGACATGCATCCCCCGCTTACGACATGTAGATAATACTAATAGAAAAAAAAACGTACCGCCATGGACAACAGCCCCGGCTGATCGTGCTTCAGCGTAAAGTTCTCGTCTTCAAAGGCCTTCAGTCCCCATATACAGGTTGAGCCTGTGCCGTCGCCCTTGAGGAAATCGCCGCCTTGGCACATGAAGTTGGGAATCTGGAGGCAGCATCTGTTCAGCGCAACGGAACGATGTGGGCTCTTTTTTTTTTTTTTGGGGAGGGGGAGGGGTAAAAGGAACATGACGCGTACGATGCGGTGGAATTTTGAGCCCTTGTAGCCCTGGGCTTTGCCCTGGGCATCCTTGAACTCGCCTGTGCAGAATTGGCGGAAGTTCTCGGCGGTTTTGGGAACGACGTCTTTGAAGAGTTCGAAGGTGATGCGGCCGAGGGGCTCGCCTGATGATTGTCAATACACGGCTTTGAAACCAACTGTTGTTGTTGTTGCTGTTGCTGTTGCTGTTGCTGTTGCTGTATGAAAGGATGAAAAAATATCCACCCACCTCCTAGTGTCATGTCGAAAAACACCCTGCGAAACCATGTTCCATCTCATTCAGCTTCTCGTCTCTCTTTGCCGGTGAGCCGTGAAGTCGGACTTCATGACGGAGGTTGATTTGCCCCACTTACAAAGGGTTTCCCGACTCGGGCAGCTGTGTCGACGGCATATTGGTCTATGCAGGTGAGACGGGAAGAGGTTCTGGTCTCGAGGGGCCGTCAGGTAGGTTGCAGCTGGATGATTCCGAGCACCGGCAGCGACGTAGATTCGACTTGCCACGGCGGGTATTACGTTTACGTATGTAGAACGTGCAAAAGTCAAAGGTTGGATGGAGGTGGGAGCGGCCATGACAAAAACGGCCTAGCGCAGATTGGGGCCTTCAGCTTCATTGGCTTTTCTGGCAGTCTTGACACTAATATTCCCGCTAATATTACCAAGCAACCTACATACGGAGTACCGGAGTAATATTGGTTATTACCATGCTACCTACGCAAGGCAAGGCATGAGAAGAAGGAATTCTCCGTCCGTGCAGCATAGCAAAAAGCTTATCGCCCCGGATTGATCGGCTTTCTGCGCAACGAGGCCCCCTCCTTCCCCCTTTTCTCCCCATGAACTACGCAATCAGCCGGGTGCGGATCTTGTGGTCGAAGCCTCGGATGAAGATTCCCATTCTCGTGACGGTCTCAAATGAACGTCTACATAGCAACCGTCCTGAGCATATCGTCATGGAACTGAGGCGTGGCGTCTACGTTGGCATTTCGGGTGCGATGGCGTAATGGGGAGAGGGGCGAGGGGCAGAAAATGGAACCATTGGTCTCCAACGTGCTCCTTGCAGATGTCGTGGTTTGTCAGAAGGAAAAAGAGGCAGATGCTATCGGCAAACGCGGACGGGAAGCGGGGAACCAGATGGGCTGCTAAACCGTCGCCAACCATGTAAATATCATGATTATGGGACGCCAGAGCCGAGTGAATTCGGCATTTGATTGACGGACAGTGGCTCGGCGGGCGTAACAGAGCAAGAAGTAAGCGACATTGGCTGTTTCTCCATGGTGACGCGAGAATCCAAGCCAGCGAGATTCTTCATCGTCAGCGTTATTCCAACCGAGAAACAAGATCATATCCACCCGCCACGCAGGCATGTGTGAAACTTGAGAGAGTCTAGTCTGGTTACAACCAGGACTAGTACATGTACAGTACGGAGTAGGTAGGGGTCATGGATTCTATCTATTACAGCATCTCGATAATATCGACGCTAATAATAACAGACAGTTTGCAGAGTGCCCCAGATGCACTGTGTGGTGTGGGGAATCGTGGCCAAATCCTTTTCTTCGCTGCTGGCTGGTGCGTCGTTGTCTTGTTAATGAAAGCTGGTGTGGCAGAAATAAAGAACAGATTAAGCTGAGCCAACTTCGACTTGTTTTTTTTTTTTTTTTGCATGTGGCTCTTCTGCAACGCGCGAGTGGTTGTTAGAAACGTGCCTGGCAGCATGATACACGCTGGGGTTGTGTGCTCAAGAACCCGATTTCGTTGCATATTTGTCTCTCCATGCCTTGGAAGGGTTTCATGTTCATGTCCACGTGCACGATCCATGATTCTTTCATCTCCTGCCAGCTAGGCGTGTTGGCAAGTTGATCCTTCCTGACACGGACAGAGCCCGTCTACTCCAGCTGCCTTCCTCGTCAATCAGCGCCGTCGGAGTGAGTTCCAGGGGCCAGGAAGGGGAGGCTGTGACACGAGATGACAATCTGAGACGGACCACAGACAAGCAAGCTGGGTTTCGTAAACGAGGACACGTTGGGTTCGACGGCGGTTTGTTCTGCCCTGAGATCAACCGCGGTTCCCAGGTCATCTTTGCTCTGTGGCGTCTGCATTGGAGACGGAAACAACGAACCGACGGAACGAGTGTGCGCGCGTGTGAATCGTGGGCTGAACTGACTTCACGTCCAAGTGACTTCACGTAGCGCCGTGTGAAAGGGGCAATATCCAACGTCAACCAGACCCAGACTAGCTTGGGTATGAGTGGGCGAAACTCGATCGTCTAGAAACACAAGAGGTCCTCAAAATAATCAAAACAAGGCCGAGCGCTACATTTTCATTCCCCAAATGTCGCACGGCTGGAATGTTGTGCTGGCCGGATGTCGGTCGCATGGCCTGGCTCAGGATTGTCGAGGAACTGTCTCGAGACAGGTAGAACAGGTCTCACGCGGTTGACATGCCATCCACTCACTCGTGTTGTCTGTTTCCGCATCGGTAGAATGCAAAAATAGCTCAGTGATTCGGGATAGAACGCAAACCACATCTGTCAACCACAGCTAGCGCTGTGCAGCTGTTGTTGCCATGGAAGTGTTTGGAATCGAGCAAAGATCAGAAGATCAGGTCAGGACTCAGGGCCCCGAGCCAGAACCAGTTGATGACGGCAGGAATGAAATGGAATGGAATACGCTGGCCTTGGTTTTAGTTCCATCTTTTTTTTTTTTTTTTTTTTTTTGGTCAGGTCAACGCGGCGTGCCCGTTTGATGCGCAGCGAGGCCGTCACCGTTGAGAAGATACGTTGCGCACAAGTGAAAACCGTTTCTGGCAACGACTTGACGTCCTCGTCAATTTCGTTCCATTCAATCAACCACTGAATAAATGCGTGACAAAATTCGCAATTCGCAATCTATGTACAATGTATACGCGGTCCGACATCCATGACGGTTCCATCGATCAGCTCCACGCACGAAGCACTTGGGGCTGGAGCAGGCGAGCATCATGTGCGGCGACGCCGTAGAGGGTAGCGAGCGTGTTACATCAAAATCCGCATCAACCGAGACTGGCCTGTCGCTGGCTGTTGGTTTGGATTCGTGTACGGAGTACCCATTACATGGAATCGGAGGGCTCGTGATTAAAAAAAGAAAAAAAGAAAAAAAAAGGTCGTGAAGTCGTGGGCTCTTCTCCCGCGCATCCCGTGCATCCCGCTCATCCCGCTCATCCCGCTCAGCTCACCCATGATATGTACATGATGCCCCACAGTGCCACAGTGCCACAGTGTGCTCACAGCACAGTGCTGGCCAGTTTCGTGGTTTGGGGCGGGCCCACTTGTCCCTGCCCGCCTGCCAGCCTCACCAAATTACCAAACGCCTCAAACTTGTAGTGGCTCGAGTGCGTGCTGAATGCATCCTCTCACAATGCACCAGACAACATCCACCACCGCCACCGCCACCACACCCACCACACCCACCACACCACACCCTGTGCTGCTTCGCCACTTCTTCCTGCACTCCGCAATTGTCATTGCTTCGTCTCGCCCGTCCTGTCTCTCTCATCCGGGCCTCTCTTTCCATCCTCTTTGTCATCCCATCCACCCATCGGCCCATCGCTCACGGCCGCATTCCTCATTCTTGCGGTGGTCAATCGTACTCATTTATCTAAAGTCGACCGGCACTGTTGTCCCGACAGTTTGCTGTTGGGTTCGCGGTTCGCTCGCTCGTTCACTCCCTTTGCAGGACTGCGCGGTCGAGCCGAGCGTCCGTTCTTCGCCCGCCCGTATTGGGACGACGACGCTTACTTGCACATACGTCTCTGCACACGAGGTCACGGCTATCGCAAATCGTTCGGGGTTTCAAGGGTAGGCTCGAGCTATTGCCAATCTTGATTGCCGTTCTCCATGCCGAACCAGGGCTGTTTGCACTCGTAGAGACGTTCGAGCCTCGAGCCTCGACGACATTTGACCACTCGACGCCATGGGCGTCGTTCACCAGGTGTTGGGTGACGCTGCCCTTCTCATCGCCAGGCAAGCCTCCGACACGTCCACACCATCACAGTCGCCAGATGCAACCCCGACCAGCAGTCTTCAACCAAGCACTTCAACCAAAAACAATGACAACGGCAATGGTAACGGAGGATCCAGCTCGCCTCTGTTGTTCTTCGTTGCCCTTGGATTTGGTGTGGTCTTTACGAACTTATGGTAAGAATTTACGCAACTGCCATGCAAATGTTCCGTTGGGCCGCTCCTTGGATACAAGAGAGTATTCTGCTTAAAACCAACAATGCTAACATGACCCTAGGATCATCGTTGGCGTCAAGTACTGCTTCCGATACAACGCTCGTAATCGAGCCAGAATGACCACTGAAGATGGCGAGCCCATCACCTTGAAACCGTTCACCGACCTCGCAGACGTCGTGAGAAGAAGCTCATGTCAATGGATGAAGTAAATGGCAAGTTTCCCATGATGAAGTACAAAACATGGGTATCGGAGCGTGCCAGGGAAGGACTGCCAACAGCAGGAGGCGTTTCTGTCCCACCGAGTAGAGCCAACAGCATTCGCGAAGCCGAAGGCATCTTACCCGAAATCGCCATTGTCAAGAGTCGCCTGTCGACGGACGCCCACCCACCCGACGCTCCAAAACCGATGCCGCTGATTCGAACAAGGACGATGAGAAGAAAGCCAAGGTTGGATTTGGACCAACAGAACCAAACGGACAAACATCAGCCAATGACGAGAGACCTGCACCTCTACGACGAACATCCAGCGAAGGAGAAGACGATGATGAGCACATTGATGCTGCCCTCCCGCCCGAGTGCCTCGCGGCCCCGGGCGACTCATGCGCCATTTGCATTGATACCTTGGAAGATGACGACGATGTTCGAGGGCTTACTTGTGGTCATGCTTTCCACGCCGTTTGTGTTGATCCATGGTTGACGAGCAGGCGTGCTTGCTGCCCCCTCTGCAAAGCCGACTACTACACCCCTAAACCTCGACCCAATCAAGAGAGTGATGTCAACGCAAACAACAACAACAGCAATCTTGATTTTCGAAATAACTCTCGCCTCAACCTGCCCGGTGGTCTCCGCTCTGCATGGTTCCGTTCGAACACGGCATCGTCGAGAGAATCTCCGTCGCGTAGTGCTCGTCACGGCAGGTCACGGGGCAGATCAAACCGCCCCCAACAACAGACTAGTCACGCAGAACTTGGCCGAACTGCCACGGTACCGTCGGAGCCGAACAACGGTGGTATGCTCTCATCGGTCCGTTCTGCGCTTCGGTTTGGTCGACGGAATAACCAGGCTGCTACAGCGACGACTGCCACGACCGAGATTGTCACACCGTCACAACTGGAATCTGGTGCCCGTACAACTTGACGTGTGAATAGTGCCAAGGTCTCAGCATTCGCATCTACCAGTTGCGACGGGACGTTTCCTCAACCTGTTTCCAGTAAGTATTGTCTGCGACGCATACATCGCCGTTTCCCGGGCGGCAGGCAGGTTAAGAACTGGCATTGAATCACATAAACGCCCGCATACCCGTCTCAGCCCTGGACGAATGTACATGCGGCTGCAAGAAACAATTCAATTTGCGTATATGAAACTTTTTCCTTGTACCCAGCATGTTGCATTGGATTTGTCGACACGTCACCAGAACTTACGACGAAGCTTTTATTCCTTGGTGTAAAAACCTTGAAGAATTGGCTCTGCTGTCAACGAACATGTGCATATGGGTACTTGTATCAGGTGTCCTCACAGAGGGGCGACGGAGAAGTTGTCATGATCATTGTTGGGACGATCAGAGCTCATGAAGACGGATGTCATTCTCAGGAGCCCTTTGCCATCTTTTTCTGTCTTGTTCTGTTTTATCTGCAGCGGCGGAGTTCTGGTCGGTTATATGGCATTTCTAAGCTGGTTGGTTGTACTTGGTCATGGTCGCAACAGTTTTCAGCCAATTGAATGGGTACATGAATTTTTTTGTCCTCGACAAGATTGTGTGAATACCGCTTGTTCGCGTAATGATTATGACTTGTGTGTGTGATGTTGACTGTGCCCGACATGAGTTTGTCTTGACTAACCATGTGCAACTTTCCAACATAGCAAAGCTACAAAACTACAACCCTACGAACCTACTACAAAAACGACCCTTCTGAAACCTCCCTCCGAAATTCGCACTCTTGCTGATCAGCTCCGTCCGAGCCTTACTCCCAATCTTACCCCAACAGCCATGTCCTTCTCCTATCAAACGCCCTCTTGCTCGGATCATCGTCCTCCTCAATCTTCTCCCCCGACGACGCCGTATCTTTCCTCCTCTGGCTGTGCTCGTCGTAGAGGCTCTTCCGCGCGTGGCGTCGATCGATTCAGCGATGCGCCTATCCCGCTGCTCCTGGATCTTGTCCTTTGTGGAGAAGGGGCCGGCGGCAGACGGGGTTCGTCCGAGGAGGGCGTCCTTTGGCGCTGCAGTTTCTCCTGGGGCGTCTCGGTCCATATCGAGGAGAGGTCGGGGAGGGCTTGGCCGAGGGCTTGAGGCGAATTTGCGGGCGCGCATGCGGGTCGGGTCGCGCTCGGAATAGGCTGCTGAGGGAGGGGGCGCGAGCATCCAGGTGTCGCGCTGGGGGCGGGTTCTGAGGATGGGAGCGTTGGGCCGATGGGTGTGCGGGCGGTGGTGGAGGAGGGGAGGGAGGGACCGTAGTCGTCTTCTTCGTCTGAGGAGGAGGATGAGTCTCGGTGTTGTGGTTGTGGTTGTGGTGGTGGTTGTGGTGGTGGTGGTGGTGGTGGTGGTTGAGCTGGTCCGGTATCAGAGTCCGAGTCGTAGAGGTCAATCTCGTGGGCGTTGGAGGGGACGGCGGGTCCTAATATTCCTATGCTGGTTGCGGGAGGGGCGGAGGGACCAATGCCTTGGTCCGAGTCGGACATGTTGATTTCTTCGTTGTTTGTGGCTCCCGCTGCATCGCGACGTGCGTGCTTGGAGGGTGGTGATGGGTCGTGAGCATCGTCCGAGTCGGGGTGCGCTTGCGCTTGGTGAGATCCGCGGGAAGCTGCGGCCCTATCGAGGACATGGTGTCGTGTGTATATATTATTGTGGAAAGCGAAAGCGAAAGCGAAAGGGCGCGCGGATGGATTGTCGCGGTCGCGGTTTGCGGGGAGAGAGAGGTTGGTGTTGCGAGACGGTAGTTTTGGACAGGCACGCGATGCTGAAAAGCTGCAAGATGGATTTGACGGGTATGATTCGTTGAATTGATTGATTGATGGCTGGCGAATCTCGATTGTTCGCGGAAGTGAGTTTGTCCCGCTTGTTGTCAATGTCATCTAAACGGAATTCGTGATGTGATGTGAGGGTTCATTTCGAGATAAGTTGTTTGATGACATAAGCAGCGTAGATTGTTTCAGATAAAAACCCACGTTCCGTTTCCCACAATTGATTTTGTTCCCACACGAGACTAAAAGACCCACGTTTTCATCTCTTCTTCTTCTTCTTCTTCTTCTTCTTCTTCTTTTCTAGCCACAATCTTCTCTCCCAACCACAAATTTTTTTTTTTTTTAAAAAAACCTCAACTCCAATCAAGCATGTCCAACGCATCATCCTCCGGCACCGCCGAGACAGACGCCTTCTTGCAAGCCCACCCCGAGGTGCTGGTCGGCCGCGATGCCCTGCGCAAGGCCGAGGAGGAATTCGGAGACGACACCTTTTCCATTGTCAACAAGCCTCTCGGCAACGTGGTTCTCGTGCAGCACTTCAACCCGGATACCCTGGAGCGCCTGTTCGCCGTCGCGCTGGTCGACGACGACAAAGCCGAGAAGTACTACGAGGAGCACAACGACGACGACGACGACGACGACGAGGAGGAGAATAGTTGTTCGGGCTGCGGGGCGGGATCGAGCAGGGTGCGCGTGGACGGGCCCGCGCGGTTCTTGTACGAGCGCATGGTGACGTGTGGCGAGGCGTGTCCCAAGGCGCAGGTCGGGAGGATGTGGCCGGCTTAGATGGGGGCGCTTTTTGTGATGGATGTGGGGATTTATGTAGTTGATGTGTATCCATCCCGTATTTGTGGTGAAATGGCGTTGGCGGTGGTGATTCACGGACGAGGAACGGGTGGGTGGATGGAGCGGCTGCTCGACGGCTTTGTCGTAATCGTGAATGGGGACTTTGTTCTTGGCCACGTCTTGACTTACTGTTGTCTACCCAAATGAAAGTCATACTACCGAGTACTTCCGTATGCAAACTGCCTCAAGGACGAGACAGACCGCCGTGTCGCGCACGGAAAATGGGGCGATGAAAGAGAAACCAGGGTCCCCGGCACCTTCGCCGAGCGTTTCTCGAACAAGCTAATCACTGACTGCCCATGGACGTCGTGGGGAACTCGGACTCGAGCCCAATCTCTGTGTCTCTGTGTCTCAAACACAGGGCACAGGGGCACAGGGGCTACGGACTCGGAAAACGTGACTGGTTTCTACAAACAGCCAGGACCGGGTTGGAACCGGGATTTTGAGACGCGTCCATCTATTTTGTAAAGTGACGTCACCGAGCGATGAAGAACTACACATTTTCGAACTGTGAGTTATTATTCTAGGCGTGATTATGGTACGCTATGTAATCGAATTCCACGTATGCCATCTCCTGGGACAATTCATTTTGCAACGGGGCTTCCTCTTCCTGCCCGTAGTATTCGACCCGGCTCCATCATGATTCCGGCGTATCAATACGCCGAATGGTTTTCTCTGCCGCAGATATAGATCGAGCCTTGCTTGCCTTTCTATTCGCCATGAATATCAGAATCAGCTCTGCCGCGCTGGTGTATTGTCCCAGAATGAAGACGAAAGCGAGCCCGAATCCCACTGCAACGACCAGCTCGAATGGTAGGACGGCGCGGGTCAGGCAGAGCGTCACGCTGGTCAGATCCGCAAACCCCGTAATGAGGGTGGGTATCAGCAGTATCAGGAGCAGCTGGTTGCTAGCGTTTGACGCCAGCGTCACGTAACCCATCTTGATGGCCCCTGATGGGGTT
Organism: Epichloe gansuensis; assembly: GCA_023658505.1. Classification (NCBI taxonomy): domain Eukaryota; kingdom Fungi; phylum Ascomycota; class Sordariomycetes; order Hypocreales; family Clavicipitaceae; genus Epichloe; species Epichloe gansuensis. The sequence goes on along the minus strand of CP098285.1, from coordinate 2,052,045 downwards.
CGCCGGGGCGAGCTCGGCCTGTTTGGCAAAGTAGTAGAGCACAACGGAAGCGATGGCATTGATCACGACGATTATGCCGAGGACCTGTGAATTTTGAAATGTCAGTGCCCTGAAAAGCTGCAAAAAGAAAAACAAGAAGTGGTTCGATTCAAGGGTTGAGAGTTGAGGTAAGGGGGAAAGCTTACACCATGGCCTGTCTTGAGATGACCCGACGATGCACCCGCCACAAGACCGAATATAAGAATAAAAAGCAGAGACGGCGCAACGACAAACAGCATGAGGATCCTGCTTGCTTTCGGTGTCCAGCTGGGCAACACGTGTGGAATCCGCAGACGAACTACCATGTTCCGGAGACTCGTAAAGGTCATGACAAGAGGTAGAGCGATATATAGTCCCAGAATGGCACCTCCGACTATTTCACCACATGTCAGCTTACGTGCGTATTCCCCAGAATCAGAATGGGGAGCCCCCTCCTCTAAATGTCGGGGCAAAACTTACTGTGAAGAACCAAGAAGGCGACATATCTTCCAAAGGGAGACCCATTGATGTTCAAAGCGCCGGCCATGCCGAGAAGAGAGCCACCAAAGTTGTCGCCGAGTATTTTGCCGTCAATCTCGAATTTGTGTCCCCGTGATTCGACACGGATAATGCCCCTGGGTATTAGGCCTTTGATGGCATCTCTGGTGTTCCTGCTCAGGCCGCCATCCTCATCAATCAGAGACAGCGTGCCGCTCTTTTGAAGGCCGATGGCGACGAGGAATAAGCCAGCGACGCCATCGCAAGTTAGCACATCGACGCCCTTTGTGCCAAGACGGAAATTGCATCCGCGTCGATAAATCTGGACAAGTCCAGTCCTGGCAGGAATTCCGGAAGACGGAACTGACGCCTGACCAGGGCAAGAGACTTTGTCGACATGTCTTCCACATCTCTCCTTGTCTTGCCGGAACCAGAGCCTGAGCCTGAGCCCAGGACAGGCGTGAGATCGATGCCCCTTGCAAGCAGCTTTTGCAGCGTCACGACACCAGAACTTCCTAGCCCCTGACCAAAGCCAACAGCAGCACCGCCCGCCGAATCATCAAACTCAACCTTTGTATCCGGGACCGACCCGTCCGGAGCTCTCGAGGTGCCATTGATGATGGAGTTGATACCACCGATGGCCAGCACGCCGTCTCCAGCCCCGGCGAGCAGGCCTCTTGTCAAGCCATTGGCAACGCGGGGACATCGACCTTGGCCACAAGACCCATCAAGCCCCGGCACCGCTGCCACCGGACAGAGTTTTGAGAGCTTTGCCGATGGTGTCATTGGCGAGGAAGCGAGACGAGAGGCCCTCTCCGAAACTCTGGGCGAGACCACCGACGTCTACTTCTCCCTTTGGAGTAGCAGACCGTTGTGGCCCAGGTCCAGTCTCGGGCTGCAGGCCCAACCCAACTGCGCTGCCTTTTCCAAGTCCCCTTCCCAACCCGGAAGCCAGGGAGCGCCGAATTTGGACACCAGCCCGTCGATGCCGCCCGTCAGAAGGGATCCAGCACCGTCGACGAATTTCTTTGTCACTTCGCTCAGGTTCAGGTTTCCAGTGAGTGCATCACCCAATCCAAAGGCAAAGCTTCCGGCAATCTGGGGATATCCTGCAAAGACCCTGGCGGAGGAGGAGGCGCGATGCTCTTTGCTGCAAGACCAAGGCCTCTGGCGGTGCCTGATCCCAAGCCTGCACCGGCATTCAAGGCAGTAGCTCCAAGGTCAAAGGAGGCAGCATCGAGCCCAGGCTCTGCGCGCTGATGTTGATGCTGTCCGTGAGGGAGTTGCTGAGCCCAAACGCAAGCGTGCCTGCAATGCCAGAAATATCCGAAGCAGATTTGGGTAATGGTGGTGCCAGATCCTTGTCTGGAGACACGAGCTTCAGTCCCTTGGCCGCGCCGCCGCCGAGTCCGGTTCCCACACTGAGAGCAGCACCGCCGATGTCGAGATCGCCAGGTACAAGATTCCCGATGCTCTTGGGGTCGATTGAATCAGCAAGGCTTCTGCTCAGGCCAAACGCAAAAGTCCCGGCAATGCCTGGGATGTCCGATTGAGAAGCCGGCGGGGGTGGCTCGATGGCCGTGTCGTTTGTTAGTTTCAGTCCAAGGGCTGTTCCCTTACCAATACCAGTACCGACTCCTTTGGCGGCTGCTCCAAAGTCGATGGGTGGAAGGAGTGACGTAATGCCTCCCGTGAGGTTCAAGTTTGAGAGAAAGGCTCGGGATGCTCCAAAACCTAGCCCTCCGACGATGTCGTCTACGCCGGTTCCATTCAGCGACGGCTGCAAGTCTTTCTTGGCAAATCCCAATCCCATGGCACCCCGTTGCCGAGACCAGTTCCAAGCGAGGCGGCGAGGGCAGCTATGGGGGCAGTTTCAGCAGATTGCTGTTCATGGCCGCTTTGACTGCCGTTGCTGTAAGTCCAATGGCAGCGTTCTGGACGACGGGGTTGAGCCCAGAGTTGGTCATGCCGTTTTCCTGAGCAACTTGAAGCCCTGTCGTTTTCGAATCCGCGGCCGTCGTCAGATTCAGGGCCTGAGCTGCTCCTCTCCGGCCCCGACACCGCCAAAGAAGCCTGCGCCGGCGAGATTACCACCGGTTCCGTTGAGGAACTTGCCGACTAGGTTGCCCGCGACGTTTGAAATGAGTCCACCGATGGGACCGCCGCCGCCGCCGCCGCCTCCCCCTTCCCCCTTCTTGGCCTCCTTTTCCTCCACCAACGAGGTTCCCGACTAGACCCCCAAGAGTCCTCCTTCTCCAAGCGCTTTGGTGCTACTGGCACCTCCGTTCACTTCATCGCTGATGGTATTCCCCAGCTCTCTTTTCCAACTCGTCTTCGTCTTCGTCTTCGTTGTTGTCGGCGATTCCTCTCTTCAGATCGAGTCGGTAAGGTTCATCCGTCTTGGCATTCATGTTCCTGACATGAGAGTCCAGATCGTTCGACAGCATGTTCAGCTCCGAGACGCCATATCTGCCTGCCGCTTTTCTCGACGTGTCGCTAAACATGCTGACCAGGGCCATGTACGCCCGTCGAAGTTGACCATCTTCTAATATCGCGCTCATCGCATCCGATGATATTGCATTCGGAAGGCTTACTGATTGCGGTGTGTTTCTGGTCTCGTCAATAATATTGAGATGATCCCCATCTTGGGCCAAGGTAAAGTGCATCATCCCTAGGAGCAAGAGAAGGAATGACAAAAACCGGCCGCAGCCTCCCGGAATGCAGCGTAGGCCATCGTGAGAAATCAGGCTAGCCGGCACCACAAGCCAAAAGACCAGTATAATTAAAAAGAGAAAAGAAGAAAAGAAGATGATGATGAATTAGAATGAACAAGTTTAGTTCTAAATGTAAACCATGAGGAAAAGGATGTAAGGATGGAAGTTGAGGGCTCAACGGGAGACACGTCGACCTGCGACGGATAAAGAGACGTTCAGGTGTCTCGGAGCCAAAGCAAATGCAGAAGAAAAAAACCCGTTCAAAACTCCTTGACTCGAGTCGACGAGCGGGCGAGAAATCGAGTTACTTATCAACAGGGGCGCCTGAGTGACAAGCGTCCCCGCAAATCCCTTGGACAAGCGAATGTCAATAGTCGATGGGTTGTTTCATTTCATCTTTGTAAGTCATTCGGCGGCGCCCATGACCCAATTCGCGATACAAGCAATAGCCTCTAGTCCTGAACGGGACGGTCGCCTGCGCGCCAACATGAAGAAGGCTTTTGAACTTCCGGGACCCTGGATTGAGTCGCGCTCATCCACGTGTGGTCCGGAGATCTGATTCCCGCCATCTTATTGCTCATTGCGAGGGAGATCAACTCATGCAGCGGGGGCCTGTGTTTGGACTTTGTATCCACGTCACATCATATGAAGTTGGCGGCAAGTCGGCTAGGGGTTTCACTTCATTTATATGGAGTTTCAGGATTTGGGTTTCAAATCGTACTGGCGCCCCTCAATTCTGCTTCTCGAAGCACATCTTCGACACAGCCGCCTTTCCTGATTGGGAGGGAACCTGATCCGCAGTTGTTTTCCTGACAGATGACGGAGGGGTGACAATTCGTAGATACCCTCTTTGTCTGAGAATGCGAATGTCACTGACCGCTCTGCTTCAAACATACATGAGCATGATCGGAAGTCTCTATTTGGATGATAAACCATTCTCTCTGTGTGGTGGTAGATGGCCCTTGGCTTTGTCAAGGCCCTTGGCTTTGTCAAAATGTTGAAGCCAGCTCATTATTTTGGGTGGGGAAGGGGTTCCCAATTCTTATCTCAGTTCTGGAGAAACGTTCTCTTCAAGATCCAAGCGTCAAACCGTCTTGTCGGCGGCGCTTCTGGCTCCTCGTCATCATCCAGTGGCCCAGCTGTTCTCGGCACAAACAGCAAAGAGTCCGAGCGCGTAGGTACTAGGGATGGACAATGATACCGGGAGCAGGTTTCCGAGACGAGAATGAGCCAAGATCGGTCGGGGCCGGAGGCGAAGGAGGCAAGCGGAACATCTATGCAGAAATCAGAAATCAGTGCAAATGTCTACTCCATGTCAAGCAGCTCTCTCTGGCTGGGGCGCAATATTTGGCAGGAAACCAAGCAATGTTGTGGAGTAACTAATAGACGCGCAGTGCGGAGTCGGAAAAAATCAAATGCGCAATAGTAATGCCCCGCACATGCATTATAAGGTAAGGTGCCTTCTCTGTTTTAACGCGTTTTATACTATAATTTTATCCGTAATTCACGTAATCTACTTACTTTGAACATAAATTATTATATATACTAGTTTTATTTATATTACTAGTAGTAAGTAGCCATAATAAAGCAATTTAAGAGGCCTGAAAACGCGTTTATAGCATTATACTTAAAATAAAGTAGGTACGGAGTACGCCTCTTATTATACGCTAGGGTGGCTGCAGTCACGAAATGGCTTGATTTTCGGGTTTTGGCACACATGTAAACTATTCTCCCATAGTACGAATCGCCCTGGAATGGAGTCAACAAGGGCCGCACAAGGCCACGAAATGCGATGTGCTAAAACTTCGCTTCGGCAGCGAAAACTCCGACCACAATGGCGAGTTTTCTATTGAATTCAAACCTTTGGCTCAAGGGCTTAGTATTCAAGAAGGGTTTTCGATCCTTGGCGACCATGACTTTGCTCCTCTTCCTTGCACCGCCCCTTGACCTCTTATTAAATCACTCCATTGCTTTCTTTCTAGGTACCCCTGTTCCCTACCTACCCCTCCTCGGTCTCGTCACTCACCACCCATCGCATCCAAGGCATTGTCAAACTCGTTGTTTCACCCGCTCTTGGAACTACTCCAGCCATCTGACAATTCGCAGCCGTTTCCGTCTTACCATCCTGCTCTTCTGTCAGAAGCGAGCCCACTGAAACGGTCACAATGGACAAGGTCAAGGAAGTCTTGCACGTCGGTTCCAAGAGCAAGGATGACAAGCCCTCAGAACCATCTGCAGAGGCCTTGGCTGACCTCAAGGCCAAGTACACAGAAGCTGGTCAAGAACACGTACTGAACTTTTACGATTCCTTGAATCTCCAAGACAAGGCAGCTTTGTACGACCAACTCTCCGGCTTCAACCCCTCTTACATCAATGAAATTACCAAACGAGCTTTGGGCGAAACCAAGTCAGACAACCCTGATACCCTTGAGCCCCTCCCCGAATCCGCTCAGGCCAGTATCCTCGATTCGAGTGCAGATGATATCAAAAAGTGGTATGGGTCCGGTCTAGATCTCATCGGCAACAACAAGGTTGCTGTTGTCCTCATGGCTGGCGGCCAGGGTACCCGCCTGGGTAGTTCCGCCCCGAAGGGTTGCTACGACATTGGCTTGCCCTCTCACAAGAGCTTGTTCCAGATCCAGGCCGAGCGGATCCGCAAGATTCAGGAACTGGCTGCTAACAAAGTCGGCGCCGATTCGTCTGTGGTTGTGCCTTGGTACGTCATGACCAGTGGCCCAACTCGTCGGCCTACCGAGCAGTTTTTCGAGAAGAACGAGTACTTTGGCTTGGACAAGGCCAATATCAAGATCTTCGAGCAGGGCGTCCTTCCCTGCATCTCCAATGAAGGCAAGATTTTGCTTGAGAGCAAGGGCAAGGTCGCCGTTGCCCCCGATGGCAACGGCGGTATCTACCAAGCCTTGGTCGTATCAGGAGTCCTCGACGACATGCGCAAGCGAGGTATCGAGCACATTCATGCTTACTGCGTTGACAACTGCCTGGTCAAGGTTGCCGACCCCGTCTTTGTCGGATTTTCAGCGTCTCTGAATGTAGACATTGCCACCAAGGTCGTTCGAAAGCGCGATGCTACTGAGTCGGTCGGTTTGATTCTTTCCAAGAACGGCAAGCCAAACGTTGTCGAGTACTCTGAGATTGACCAGGCCACGGCCGAGGCTGAGGACCCTAAGCACCCTGGTGTCCTCAAGTTCCGCGCTGCTAATATTGTCAACCATTACTACTCGTTCCGATTCTTGGAATCCATCCCCAGTGGGCGCACAAGTTGCCACACCACGTTGCCAGAAAGAAAATCCCTTTGCCGATACCAAAACGGGTGAGACGGTCAAGCCCGAATCACCAAACGGCATTAAGCTCGAGCAGTTTGTCTTTGATGTCTTCCCCATGCTGTCTCTGGACAAGTTCGCATGCATGGAGGTCAGTCGCGAGGACGAGTTCTCCCCTTGAAGAACGCCCGCGGCAAGGGCCAAGATGATCCTGACACCAGCAAGAGTGATATCATGTCACAGGGTCGGCGATGGGCCGCCGCGGCTGGAGCCACTGTTATCGCCGACGGGGTATCGAAGTTTCCCCTTTGATCAGCTATGTAACTTGATGTTCTCCTTACCAAACACGTATTACTCTACTAACAATGGTTTTTCACAGGGCGGCGAGGGCCTCGAAAAGCTTAGAGGAACGACCATCACGGCTCCTGCCGTGTTAGAGCGGGAGTGAACTTGAGGGAAAAAGATAATTTTTTTATGACGAAGACCAACGAGGTGGTTGTTACGTGCTAGGATTAACAGGTGGCACGTGACGTAAAACCCCTATGTTAAAGAGCAGCTTTAGCATCTAGTTAGCATGAATAATAACTTTACATCTACTTATCTCTAATTAGTTTTACATCGTAATAATTCTTGCGGCGCAGCCCATGGGGCCATCGCGGATGTTAGTGCCCACAACCTGTATAGGTAATATAGCCTAATCCCATTGCGCTATAGAATAACAATACAAGAATACAAATGAAACAAGTCATCATCTACTTGTATTCTGGCAAGTAACATGGGGTCTCACATGAGTCACATCTGCCTTTTCTCTCTTGTATATGTAAGTAGCCTTTGCTAAATACCCTTTTTGCCTATGTAAAACTAGTTAGTAGCTAGGTTATAGCGCTTTGCTTTACTGGGCGCTACAGTACACTATAATGTTATTGCCTCCGCGCTCCTAATAATAGGATATACTAATAATACTTACTATAATGCTATATAATAGCTAGATCTTTACAAAAACTGTAAAAAGAAGGGGTATGTGTATAAGCTGTCACACAATATAATTCTGACATGGGTTGAATCGCCCTAGGTCGGGGAATCTCCGGGCCCGCCATAGCTCACTCACCTCACATCCCCTCCTGGCCTGCTAGCCGTTACGTATACGTACACATGTAGTCCGCATGCTTGTGGAGCTAGTAGAGCTTCGAAGCTTCATGTGTTCGAAGCTTCATGTGCAGTGCACACATCAAATCGAACCGATCCTCGGCCGACCGAAAACAACGTGGGCAGGCTTGTGGAGCTGCAGCACGCATCTGCATCGTCCAAAGGGCTTCAACAGTTCTCGATTACTGCCTTCGCCGAGTCTGTCCGCGACCCTTAGCGCGATAATTCTTGTACAACCTAGCGCTGCGACCCCAAGATGTAATGGACATCAGACAATATGTCGGACCAAGAAGACAAGTCTCCTGTCGGAGAGCTTTTGTTGAGTGACAAATATTCATTACCACCAGAACAAGATGTTGAGTCCGATACGCCTCAGCTTGAAGAGCCAGAATCGAGCGATGCCAACGAACTTGACAATGCCAATCACCGACTTGACATGCAAGACGGGCATGTCTCCGAAGTAAGCTCGATTGATGCAAGCTTAGTAGACTCTCTTCCTCGAAGGGCAGGCAGTCCTGTCGATTCAGTAACTTCAGGGCGTGGCGATTCTTTGCAGGTAAGCCCGGACCGTGAACCAGTCAAGCTGTCGCATTTATTCTGCCATTCGAACTAACCTCATGTGCAAGGGCTCGTACATGTCATCACCCGGAAGCAGTGTTCTGCCCTCAGTGGCCTCTAGGCCTGGCCTCACGAGTCCCTCCCCGTCATTCAGGCCGTTCGATCGTCGATTTCAGTCTCGCATAACCTTGTCATCCTCCAACACGCCGCGCGCATCCTCGCCCGCTTTCCTCTCAGCCCGCAGTCGCAATATTTCTCTCAGTTCCAACTTTCTCTTTGATCAGACCGAAACAGATACCTCCTCACCACCATGGGAAGTCGTACGATGGACGAGGCTGAAGAAGATGAATGGTCAGGCATTTTCGGAAGCCGGCCGTCGTAATTTTGGGTCACCCACCTGTCTTGCCGTATCTGCATTGATCGTCTTGGGCACGTCCAAAGGCATAATCTTGGTGTTTGATCTTAATCAGAATCTCAAAATGATCATGGGCCCGGGGACCAAAGGTGCGTCTCCACGTAGGAAAATACTATCAACCAAAACCCCGAGGTGCTAATCATCATTACAGCTGTCGAATCTGGCACAATTACCGCTGTCGCCATATCCGCAGACCATACAACTGTTGCTGGTGGACACGCCAATGGAAACGTCTTCACGTGGGACACTAGCCGAGCCTCGAGACCATTTCTATTCATACCGCACCTGGACGCAACCCAGGTTGAAAACAAGACAGCTGATGGTCATGTTCCAAACGCAGCTGTCGTTCACCTTGGTTTTCTTGGAATGCGCCGCACAGCTCTGGTTTCAGCAGATGACCGTGGAATGGCCTTTTCACATTTGGCATCCAGAGGCACCGGTGCATTAGGACGAACTGTCAGAACAACCAGGATATTAGGCCGGTACCCAAACGCCCCAGCGCCATCTGGGAAACCTGTGAAACCCAGCACAGTTCTTGCTTTTGCCCCCTTGCCGCTCGGGAATGTTGAGAAAGCGACAGACAGTTTGGGTCTCACTGCCATGCTTACACCGTATCTGCTTGTTATCGTATCCACGACTCCGATTGCACAGACACAACACAAGTCTGCCCGCCCAAAGGATGTCCCTGCGCATAGTGCAATGACTGGCTGCCTTGCTTGGTTCCCGGCTGTCAAGTTGAAAACTGCGGACACTCATACACGTAGCGAAATATCCAAAGTCAAGCTCGCTTATAGTTGGTCAAACGTCCTCACAATACTCGACGTCGATGAGAGTCACGGCGAGGACAAAGACCAGCCTACGTCACTCAAATTCAAAGCTAGGAGCAGATGGAAATGCGAAGAATCCATTGCTGCCGTGCAATGGCTCAGCCGGTCTGTGCTGGGCGTGCTCACCATTTCTCAACGCTTAATAATACTCGAGGATAGAAGCATGCGTATGACTGAAGCGTTTGATTTGCTGCAGAAACATATCTATCATACCGACCTCTTCTCCAGGCAGCTGCATACTCTTGTGGAACAGCTCGACGAAGAAGATGTAAGCATGCACGGAGTAGTGGCTGATGCATTCTATATGAGCTTCAAAGCCTACAAAGGGAGAATATTCCTGCTTGGATTCAATGAGGTATCGATCGGAGCCCTATCCAACTGGGCAGATCGTCTAATTGCAATGATGGAGGTTGGCGATTACGTTGGAGCCATACGATTAGCAACATCGTACTATACAGGCGACGCAGATAAGCTCACAGTCGGGCTGCCCGAGGACGCTGCGGTCCGACACGCCATGGTTCAAGACAAGATTATGGAAATCATGTCTGCCTCACTAAAATATGTCTTCACGCAGAGGAAGAAGCGCAAAGAAAATGATGATGCGGATCATCTGAGAGAGCTAGCAGAAACTTGCTTCGCCGCTTGTCAAGCCATCGAAGCCCCCGACTTCTTATTCGACGTCATGTACGAATGGTACAGCGAGGCTGAAGTCGAAGGTCTGTTCCTAGAACCTCTCGAGCTTTGCATTCTTGACGAGACGATCACAGTCATTCAACCCGTGGTGGTCAAGGATTTGGTCAACCATTATGTGTCTCAAGGCTGGGAAAGTCGGCTTGAAGAGATGATATGCCACATGCAAACAGCCACTCTCGACCTCGATCAAATCACCCTTTTGTGCAAGCAACACAGTCTTTATGATGCGTTGACCTATGTATGGAATCAGGCTCTCAATGACTACATCACGCCTATGATCGACCTGCTGAGCCTCCTGCTGCCGAGCATGATAGATGATGGTAACGTAGGTGGCACCACAGAAGACGATTACTTCAGCGTGAATGCTCTGAAAATTTTCCCATATCTTTCCTACGTCCTTACTGGAAGGGTGTACCTAACGGAGAATTGATGGCCGAAGAGACAGCATCCAAAGCAAAAGCAGAAATCTACTGGTTCTTCTTTTCCGGCAAGACCATAGAGTGGCCAAAGGGAGCGGCAAAAAGTTTGCAACACGACCAGACGATGGTTCAGAACCAGCTTTTCCTTACTTACGCATGATACTCAAGTTTGATGCACCCAGTTTCCTGAGCGCCCTCAATGAGGCATTCGAGGACAGCTTTCTGAATGACTCGTCGGACAACCAGATGAATGGAGGATCCCGGATGGAGATGCCGGAGGAACAGATCTTTGGCATGACGATTAATCGTCAGTACGTCCTATCTATCTTGCTCGACGTAATGAACGTCAAGGATTTCGCTCCCGAGGACACCATCTACTTGGATATGTTCATCGCCAGAAATCTGCCCAAGTTTCCGCAATACCTTCTATTCTCTGGTTCTACTCTTTCCAAAGTTTTGACAGGCCTTTGCAACTATCCTGGCGACGATCTCGCCGATGATGCACAACTCAGTGCAGAGTATCTTTTGTCTGTATACCAGCCCTCGGAGATGCAATTGTTCATGCCCCTGTTTAAAAAGCAGGATTCTACCGAATTCTGAAACGAGTTTTCGGGTAGAGCACCAGTATGGAAATCTCATTGCGGCATATTTCGAGGATCCCGAAGAACAAGAGTCAGTGTTTGAATGCATAGCAGACTGCCTGCGCCCACAAAAAGAGCTTGATACACGGAAGCTACAGGAAGTGCAACAAGTTATCGAGCGGCACTGTCGTGATTTGCTAGAGCTTAGTCCTGAGCGGACAGCCAACATATTGGCACGACAACCAACAGCAGTCCATGAGCATGTTGTTGAGTCTGCAACAGATGACTCGGAACTACAATATGCATACCTGAAGGCTTTGATCGAACCTAAAGGTGCCAATGATGAGCCTACTCGTCAGAGTGATCAGGGCCTGACCGAACAATATGTGCAACTCATGTGCCGATTTGACCCCTCCCATGTAACAACGTTTGTCAGTAGTATGCAACCTACAGACCTGAGGCTTGAAAAGCTGCTTCCAACAATGGAGGAGACTGGTGTTGTTGATGCCGCAGTTGTCCTCATGGCTCGAGATGGCCAGGTCAACCAAGCCATGGATCGTCTCATCCAGCATTTGTTCACTCTTGAATCGGCATTACAGGGCATCTTGTCTGAAGGCTGCGCATCTGACTCTGATGATGTCGAGGATCTTGATTCGGCTGTGATGGAGCTACTCGAGAGCCTTCAGAAGTACGTCCATGTGGGTATATGGCTGTGTCAGGGCCAGACGAAAACCTCCAGGAAAGTCAAGGTCGTAAAGAGGGTAAAGACGTTGCAAATGGCAGTCTATCTGCAGACGAATCTCTGTGGCTGAAGTTAATCGACGCCTGCGTACAATTGACGCGGAAGCTTTCGCCTGCAATGCAAGATGGACTGCACGCTTCAGCCTCGGTTGGAGAGAAGGCCCTGACCCTTCATCGGTCGCTTGTTCAGCACACATTTACCGCCCTTCTGACGGCAACATCTGGTCAAAGCCAGGTACAGGTCGGCTCAAGCCTGCTTTCAAACGCGGGAAACAACCTGTCTTTCTTGAGGATTCTGCGTGCCTTTCTTACCAATGCCGCCGCATCATCACCGAATTTAGCCGACCTGCGGGGCGTTTTGGGTTCCATATTCGCAGCTTATGCCTATGAAGAATCGATTCTACGTCTCTCTAATCGCCTACTGGAGCGAAGTTTGTTCATGAACGTAAATCATTCCGTGCAACTACGACTGCGGGGATGGCGACCAAAAGGATCAATGTGTGAGGCATGCGGTCGGCGAGTCTGGGGCCCTGGCGTCGCAGGGGGCTCCGTATTTGAGGCATGGGAAGACAAGCAGGCAGCGGAAGACGCAGCACGAAGAGAAAGGAAGATCCGGTTCTCGGAAAGAGCAAAAGGCAAGCTAGGGAGTCAGATGTCAGGAACAAGGGCAAGAGTCTGGACACTCGGCCATCCAGCATGCTAATCGAGCCAGACGCTGGCGTGGCCGGCAAGGATGCACTCCTGGGGCCGCTGGTAGTATTGGCATGCCGGCATATATATCATCAGAGTTGTCTAGAGGCGCTGCAGGAGAAGCAGGAGAATGGTGTCATTGGAAGAGAGCGGGAATACAAGTGTCCGATCGATGGCTGAGCACGAAGAGAAGAGAGGCACGAGATGTACCATTAGATGCATGACGACGACATGGAGCGCTGCATTTTGTCTACTAATTATAATCACGAGTACACGCTGCACGTTTTCGTTTCCATCATGCCCCTTTTAGAGGGCACTTTGTCCCACCCTCGTGCAGGGGCCGACTTGTCCTAGTAGTAGTAGGTGTTGACTCCTTTTGACCAAGATTGCAATCATTACCAACAGGAATGCCAGGGAAAGAGCGATTTGTGTCTGACAAGAAAGGAGAAGAAAACCAAGCTCTCGCGTGCTACTCAGTTGAAATTAATTCATACTTGCCGTGCCAAAGGAAGTGAAGTGCTGGATTTTGGTGTTGCATTGTGATTGTGATTGATGCACCCCGTGGCCGTCACGGCCACGTGCTCGGGATTACCGGCTCCGTGTCTCCGTGTCTCCATGTCTGGAATCTGGAACCCCACCCCCACCCCCAAACCCCCGAGCTTGGTTCTCATCCGTCAACACCCATCACTTATTGCGCCAACTTGCGCCCATAATGTCGGTATCGTCCGAGGAGAAGACGAGGATTACCTCTCCGACAATGAATCCTCGGGATCGACTTCCGACCATGACTCCCCCGCGACCACTGTCGCAAAACTACTTTGCGCCTCCATTCTACGGACGACCTCCCACGCCACTCCCTCCCTCGCCGTCCCTGACATCCCTCCTACGGCCGTCTCGCCCTACCACGCCCGATCCCTCCGACGATGATAACATTGCGCCCGTCCCGCACGCGGCACCCAGAGTGCCGACGTACGAATACTATGGCTTCGTTCTCTACCTCTTCAGCAGCCTCACGTTTCTCATGTACCTCCTCTGGAGCTACCTGCCCTCGCCCTTTCTCCACGCCCTCGGGATATACTACTACCCCAACCGGTGGTGGGCGCTCGCCGTGCCCGCCTTCATCGTCATGCTGCTGTGCTACATCTACGTGGCCCTGGCTGCGTACAACACGGAGATGCTGACGGTGCCCATGCACAGCGTGGAGACGATTGTGGACGGCGCAGGAAGCCGGCGGTGATTGATTCCAAGGGACGTCTGAGGGGAGCGGGAAGAAGGAGAGGAAATGCGATGGTAATGGGAGATTGCGGTGGAGGGAGGTCTGGAACGAGGGGACGGACGCGGTCATGGATATCCCGCTGTCGGGCGTGTGTGAGGTTCTGTACGGGGAAGGGAGGGGGAGGTTGACGATTATGATGTATTTTGAGCATGTACGGAGTAGTATGGTTTGCATCATATTAAACAGGGCGTTTCGGGCGGAATGTTTCGGTTTCTGTTCTTGGGCTGTCAGCATCTGTGTGCCTCCGTGGCGACGCTTTATGTACAACACATCATAATAAGATGTCCCACATCGGGTCGCATAATCTATCACTGCGGTCTTTATTACTTGGATGTTAACTGTTGCACTGGCTGGGTTTGGTATTTTTGATGTTTTATTAAATTTAGATGCATTGGCCACTGCTAATGAACAAAAAAAAGTATAAAATTCAATAGGTGTGTGCACTGCCATTATGACGATGCGGTATGGGCCGACCGAAATTATGCCGGTCGTCGGCTGCCAGCTGCGTGGCTGCGTCGTGTCGTGGAAGGGGATCCACACCCCACCACAGCCTTGCTGCAAGGCTACCAAGCTGTCTAAAAATTTCACTGTCGACCAAAGTCATTCGAATTGAAAAGATCTCTGCTCCTGGCTCACTGTATCGCATCAGGTCCGGTGCCGCCCAAAAGACCTGTGTCTAAGCGGCTCATCTGAAACCATGGACATCCTCAAAGTCTTGTCCCGCGGAATTAAAAAGACTAACAAAGGCGGCGTTGCCAAACACAATGCCACTTCCCATTTACCGTCTGCTGGCACCAAGGCCAACCCGCAGCTCTACCACGACCAAGTCCGCGGCATGAAACGCAAGCGCTCAGGTGAAGAGACTGAAGCTTCTGCTCCTGTGGAACTACCTGTCGTCGACTTTTTGCTCCCAAACAGGACATTTCCGAGAGCAAATCGAATGAATCGCAAGTGGCCGAGCGAGCAGCAAGTCCGGAACCAGTACCTACCAAAAAGTTGACCGAAGACGAATGCCGCCAACTCCTGCGGTCACATCGTCTCAAGATCACTCTGCTGTCCAAGCACGAGGAGCAGAAGAAGATTAAGAAGTCGAGGAAGAAACAAAAGGCTGTTCTGGAAGAGAAGAAGGAGGACAAGAAGAGTCTGTTCCCTCAACCTTTGGAATCATTTGGCGACCTGCGAACGACATACGGAATATCGCGCACTGTTGCCGAGAACCTGCTTCGTCAGAGCTACCGGCTTCCGACGGAAGTGCAAATGGGCAGCCTGCCTCTACTTCTACGGCCTGAGCTGGCTTTGACGGGGGTGGAAAATTTGAGTCACGGGGTGGACTTCCTGGCAGTTGCGCCCACGGGAAGCGGCAAGACAATAAGTTTTCTCATCCCGGCAATCGACGGGATCATGAAGAGGCGCGAAAACGGGGAGTTCATGGCATCCGGGAGCTAGAGGCTGTGATTGTAGCCCCGACCCGGGAGCTGGTTCATCAAATAGTGAACGAAGGCAATAAACTTGTTCAAGGAACGGGGATCAAGATTGTGGCTATGAAGAAGGCGACACAGCTGGCTGCTGAGCAGCAGCTCATTGTTGACGACAGCTCATCGGATGACGAAGAAGATGATGATGAGTCTGAGGAAGAGGAAGAGGAAGAGACGGAACGCCAGGGTAAAGGCAAGGGCAAAGGCAAGGCAAAGAAACCTCACCCCGAGACCAAGACGGACATACTGGTCACGACACCACAACTTTTGCTCAACTTTTTGGAATCGGGACCAAGTGGCACACACAAGGTTCTTCCGACAGTGCGAGATTTGATCCTGGACGAGGCCGATGTGCTGCTGGATCCGCTATTCAAAGAGACGACCTTGGGACTATGGACGGCCTGCACCAATGAGAAGGTGCGATTATCGTTCTGGTCAGCCACAATGGGCTCCAATATCGAGTCACTGGTCACGGAGGAGCTCAGGACAAGAGCAGAAAACTCGGCGAGCACACAAAAGCCATTTGTGAGACTGGTCGTTGGATTAAAAGACACGGCGGTCCCGAACATTGTCCACAAGCTCACCTACACAGCGAGCGAACAGGGCAAGCTTCTTGCTCTGCGCCAGCTTCTACACCCTACAAGCAACGACGACACAGGTCCACCGCTTCGGCCTCCGTTCCTCGTCTTCACACAGACCATCGATCGAGCCACGGCTCTTCACGAAGAGCTCAAATACGACATCCCCTTGGAGGCCGGAGGCTCATCGCGCATTGCCGCACTGCACAGCGGCCTGGCCGACTCGGCTCGCTCGGCCATTATGCGCAAGTTCCGAGCCGGCGAAATCTGGGTTCTCGTCACGACCGACGTTCTCGCTCGTGGCGTAGACTTTGCGGGCGTCAATGGCGTCGTGAACTTTGACGTGCCCGGCTCTGCAGCCGCGTACGTCCACCGCGCGGGACGAACCGGCCGAGCCGGCAGAGAAGGTGGCGTCGCCGTAACGTTTTACACAAAGGAGGACATACCGTTTGTCAAGACGGTTGCCAACGTGATTGCCGTGAGCGAAAAGCAAGCTGGCAAGACGGGCGATGGAGCGGGCGTCCAGAAATGGCTGCTGGATGCTCTCCCCAACGTGGCCAAGGCGGACAGGAAGAAGCTCAAGGAGCGAGGCGTGGAGTCACGGCGGAGCGGTGGTGGGAGCAGGGCGATGATTACATCCAAGAGCGGGTATGAGAGGACGAGGGAGCATAATAAGAAGGGTGCGATGGATGCGAATAGGAGGAGGAGATTGGAGGGGCGGAAAGAGGAGGGTTATAATGAGGAGGATGAGGGTGAGTGGGCTGGGTTGGATTAGACTGGACTCGGCTGGACTCGACTCGATGTGAAAGATTATCTAGAACATAGCAATCTCCGTTGATGTTTAATGGAAATGATACTGCGAAATGTTCTGTACTTGCTTCAGACATTGCCACGATGGGTGAAATGTAATTCCAGGCTTTTTTTCAGACGAAGCCATCTTTTCCGCTAGATAAGATAAGTGAGTCCCTCACGATACCTTAATGCGCATCTCATCTGATGAATTCCTGTCGCTGCATAGATAAGGGGAACGTTGTAGACAACGACGAGGCCACCACGAACTGGCAACGTTGGGATACCGACGCTAGGCATCAGGGATGCCCGGCCCTCCATGATTGTGTGGCGAACTTGACCCTTTAAGTGAGGGCCCTAAAACGTGCCTTATCTCTTCGGCGACGGCAAGATCACGAAACGGGCAAGTCTCTGCCAGTTGCACTGGAGTATGGGTTGCTGTATCTTCTGGCCATCCTTTGTTGGCATGACGCTGTGAAGGACGGTTACGGGATGCGGTCTTGCGGGCGCCGAAAAGAATATATATATATATAAAAGAAGAACAGCCGTCCGTGGGCAATGATGACAGAGTGCTGCGTGTTGCAAGTGAGAAACACGATTGTTGTGTCTTGTCAGTTGTCACAGCTCTACACTGACGGCGATGAGCACTGAGTATCAAATCAACGGTACGTTCATGTCAAGTCGTTCTTTGCTTTCGCTACTCTTTCGCTGCTTCTGAACTGCCACTAATTGTATCCTCTCTTTCTGGCCACTTCTGAGCCGGTCTCTGCCAATTCAAAACCGTCTTTCCTTGACGCAGCAGCTCAGTCCTCTTCCAGAAATCTTGTTTCACGGTCTCTTTGAACGGCTCGAGCTCTGGTCCACGATCGATGGTGATTTCAGTGAGCGGCGGTTCAGGCAGCGGCGGCCAGTCAATGAAGTTGGGGGCTTGGGTGTTGATGGTAATCTGGGGTCCCTCTCGCCGTCGCTCACACCACTCGTCGAGGACTCGGCGGAATTCGGAGACGGGGTGATCCAGCCGGACATCAGGGTGTTTGTCCCAGGACATCTCTTGGACTGCTGATACGTCTTGATCCTCGTGTCTTACGTCGCGCCGAGCTTTATCACGGGTGATGACTTCGAACATGGTGAAAATGACGCCCTTGACGTCGTTTCGGGGTTCTGAATACCCCGGCCGTCCTATGCGTGCGGAATAGTTAAAGTCGAACAGCATTAACATGTCACTTGATTCGTCAATGAGTATGTTTCTTGGTGCTACGTCTTGGTGAGATACGCCCAGGTTCAGGTTCAACTCGTCCACAACATGAGTAAGTTGATGAAGCCACTTCAACTTGAAAACGCGAGTCTTGTTTTCGTCCAAGGTGCCGCCGGGCACGTATTTTGACGTGAAACCGACAAAACGACCCTCGACCTCGTCGACGATTACTTTGTCGAATGGGACAATGTTCGGATGCTTGAGGCGACACCAGAGGCACATCTCATGCCAGTTGAAGCTTAGATGCTGAACGAGGAAGTAGTATTTGAAAGCAAACTGCACGAGCGTTAGAGATCTGGGACACGCGAGCGGATTGCGCTTTTACCTTGTCATCCGGCCGCGTGGAATTGGGAAATACGACCAAATCCACATTTGGGCCAAGTCTAGCAACCTCTTGGAGCTCTGCCCGGGATGCGGTCATGATGCCGGGCGGCAGCTGTGCTGCGTCGAGTGACGGTCGGAAGGGCAGTACATCCCGTCATCTTCTGGGTCGTTGGACGAGGAGAGCAAGTCGCCTTCCGGCGAAAGATGAACGAGGTAGGTATCGGGAGGTAGATGATCAATGTGCTTCAAAAGACACTTAAAGGCCACATCGGGTGAGTCTTGCTCTTCGTCCATCTGGACGGAGACGAGCCGCCGTTGATCCCAGTCAATTATGTTCCATGTGCTTGGGCCACCTGGATAAATTGCGCCGCTTGGTGCGTAGAAACGGTCCTCTCGGTCGAGCATGTTGGCCTGTCTGTGGTATGTTGACGTGTCGAAATGAGGTGAAGATACCGTTTCGCGAGAGAATCCGGACTCGAGGGGGCCTCCTTTGTATGTAACAAATATATGTATACAGTACAACCCTTGAATGATTTTGCACGTCTACATGCAGGGGGCAATCACACTAATTAGTAGCTAGAGCGGGATTTTAGCGTAAAAAAGGTACCTAAATTTAGCAGTAATTTATAGGGAAAAATAGGTATTAGTAGGTAGCTTCTAATCCTTACTAACAGGCAGAGCTTTGCACTACAATACAATACACAATACAATACAAGTACTTTTCACAATACAATACAATACATGTATTATTTTGTATTTAATTGTATTTTTTTATTTTTCTACGCTAAAGTAGATTTCCTTAATTATAAGGCATTATAAGGTATATATATCTAATAATAAGTAATAAGGGTTTACTTTAGACTTACTTTTATATTATTATATAGTAATACCTTCTTATTATTAGTTTTAAGAGCTTTTTCTTGCCTTAAAACCTAGTATCTAATAATAATATAATAGTAAGTCTAAAGTAAGTCTTTATTAACTTTATAATAGTATTACCTTCTTATAATTAGTTATAAAAGCTTTTTCTTACTTTAAAACCTAGTATTTACTAATATTATTATAGTAGGTCTAGAGTAAGTCCTTATTAACTTTATAATAATATTCCCTTCTTAAAATAGTATTTTCTTACATTAAAACCTAGCATTCACTAATATTATAAAAGTGGGTCTAAAGAGAGTTCTTATTAACTTAATATTAGTATTACCTTCTTATTATTAGTTTTAAGAGCCTTTTCTTACTTTAAAACCTAGTATTTGCTTATATTATAAAAGTGGGTCTAAAAGTCCTTATTAACTTCATAATAATATTCCCTTCTTAAAATAGTATTTTCTTACATTAAAACCTAGCATTCACTAATATTATAAAAGTGGGTCTAAAGAGAGTTCTTATTAACTTAATATTAGTATTACCTTCTTATTATTAGTTTTAAGAGCCTTTTCTTACTTTAAAACCTAGTATTTGCTTATATTATAAAAGTGGGTCTAAAAGTAAGTCCTTATTAACTTTAAAGTAGTTGTTAGAACAAGCATGATATCAATCGCGGCACGCAGCCGCAATTACCCGGCAAAAGGTCAGGCCGCGAGGGCGCGCGCGCAACGCGCGCCCGCAAGAGGTGGCCTCACATATAACTCATCAGCCCACCCCTCTAATTAGGCAAGGACCCATAAGTCATGTGACCCACAAAACGCACCGTATTTGTGGCCACTTCTTACAATCCAAAAAGCCTCTCTTTTCCTCTCTTCTACACATACACTTATAACTAATTAATTATAACGCCTAGAATAGAAGATAAATTCCTATTCCCTAGGCTACGATCCTAATGTTAGGCACCTATAATACTAATACTAATCAGTGGTTAACTTTATAGATAACCATACGGTTTTTCCTAACTGTAGATTAGCAAGGTTAATTAGAAGAGATAGCTATACTATAAACCTGCCCTATAAAATAGGAGGGCTGCTAAAAGCAAGTATAGTTATGCTAAGGAAGTCTAAGCACTCTCTTATAATAAGAAAGGAGCCTTATAACTCCTAAGATCTAATCCTAAGACCTTATAAAGACTTTAAAGCTATTAAAGAATTAAGGCCTAGTTAGTAATTAGTCTAACCTATCTTTAATTACTTAGTTAGCGCGTTCTACTACGCACCTAACCCTTAGAAGGTATTCTCTTATAATAAGAAAGGAACTTATTACTCCTAAGATCTAATCCTAAGAACCCCTAAGGGATAAAGATAATAGCTACGCTTATAATCCTTTAACCTACTATATAACTAACACTATACCTCTATTCTATCTTCCTATAATAGAGATAAGAAAGTTAAAAGCTCCTTAATAAGGAAAACTATTAAAAGCCTCTCTCTCTAGCCCTAACTTTAGTAATACTAAAGAAAGCACTAAAGTTAAAAAGACTAAAAAGGCAAAGGTTTATAACTTAATAACCCTTTCCTAAGAGTCTAAGACACATTCCCCTAGAGATACAAGACTTTATTATATCTAAGATATTAAAGATAGTAAAATTATTTAATCTTAATAAATAAGGTAATAATCCTAAGGCTATCATAGCCTATATTCTCTTTAAGGCAGCGGTATACTAGTCTAAGAGCCTTATTGCTAGAAGTCTTTTTACTAACTTTATTAAAGACTTCTATAGATAGATAAGAGAGGTATTTATAATTATAGATTAAGCAATTACTAAGTATCTACGTAATTTCCTTCTCTTCTAAGGCATATACATAGATATAATAGCCTATAGGAAGATTATAGTAATGCTTAAGGAAGTCACTACCCGTAAGGAATTCTAAGATTAGTAAGAAAAGAGATATAGGAAGCTATAAGGAAGTACATACCCTTCTAAAAACGCATTAAAAACTAAGACTTCCTTAATAACCTCCTTCTAATCCCTCTAATTAGACTAAGATTATAATATTATTAATAGAGTAATCTAGGAATCTTATAATCTCACTAATAATATTCCCTAAGTCTAACCCTATTAGGCTAATTACATAATAATCCTTAGGAAAGCCCTTATTAAAGGTATCCCCTATTAAGATAAGAAATCCCTTCTCCTATACCTCTAAGAGCACTTTTTCTCTCTAGACCTATACTAAAGCAAATAATTAATCTTATAAAGCTTTATATAAGTAATATTTAATATAGAGTAAATAACTATAAGGTTCTTAACTTAAAGTTAATAATCTTCTAAGGGAAATATAAGATACTAGGCATTAAACCCTATAAAGCTAGGTATGCCCTTAAGGCTATGCTTAAAGGAAAGCTCTAATATACTATTATAAGCATTTATATAAGCTAGAGATCCTTAAGACCTTAAAACTCTTATTAGCTATATTAAGAGAAGGTTTAAGACTAATAATATAAAGCAAAGGTATCTCCTTAAGTAGCAGAACACTAAGCTACACTAGATTATATAAGAAAACCTAGATAAGCTAAAGATTAATTACTTTAAAGAACTTATAATAAAGCTTATAAACCTTTAATAAGCAGTCCTAGATATTACTTAATCTAAAAGAGCACTCTAGAATTAATTAATCTCTGCCTATCATAGCATACCTAAGTATAGAACTTACCTTATTAACCCTCCTGCTAACCTCTAGCCATTCTATGAACGCATAAGGATATTAATAAGGATAACTATAAAGGAATTAGATAAGAAGTATTAATTCCTATTAATACCTAATATAAGAGAGTAGTATTAGACTAACCATAAGTATATATATATATTATTTACGCTAGCTAGCTCTATGTAGGGCTAGTACTAGTACTCCTGCTGCTTCGTCAAAAGGGAAAACCCTTAAATAGGAAGAAAAACCCCTTGCATCTATGTTTAGGCTAACGCTAACCCTGCACTAGGCCTGCGTTACGTTATTTATAGCCTATTATAAGTGTTTATTACTAGCTTACGCTAGCCTTATCCTAATAAGAAGAAGAGAAAAGAAAGAAAAAGGAAAATCCTAGGTTTTAAGCCTTACCTAGCTCTATCCTAGGTCTGCTCTAGCACTACTCTAGGCCTCTTATACTATCTTATAGTATACTAGATTTAGTTTTATAGTGGTAATTTACTTCTCTTTTACTTTTTAGCTAGCTCTTCTATAGCCTTACTTTTTAGCCTTCTTGTCAAGGCTTTTGGCTTGGGAGTGAATAACAGAGTGAAGGTTAGATTGAAGTGTCGTAGCTATTGATCTGCTAGCTAGGGTAGGTGCTTAAAGGTTTAATCTCTAGCCCTTTCCCTTCGTTTATAGGAAAGCCCCTTTAAATAGCCTATAGCTCTTACGTAACTAGCCTGTAGCTAGCCCTTAGCTCCGTGCCCCGCTAGGTTCCACCCTTATTAATGCTATTGCTACCCTTATGGATGCCATTGCTATTCTGCTCCTAATATAATACCCCCTCTTACTGTAATTATTCTTAATTACATTAAGGTGCTATCTTAGGGTTAGGTTATAGCGCAAGAGTTCCTTTATTATTACTTACCATAGTGATTTTTTTATAAAGTAACGTAGTAATATTAATAATATTAGGCTACATTAGCCTTTTTACAGTAACCGCTTACTAATAGGAGCTAGGTTATAGTTACTTCTTAACTTCCTCTCTATAGGTTATTCTTCTTAAGAGATTCTTCCTAATTAGACTAGTTAGCGTGATTTTTAATTAGCTTAACTCTATAGGGTATAGATTACCTTACTCTTTCTATTTTCTTTAAGCTTATAGTAGTAGCCTAATAAATTTATAGTAAGCTTATAGTAATAATTTGTGAATTATAGTAATCTTTATAAACACACTAGTTATAACGCATAGAAGATTCTAGTTAGAGTAGCTTAGATTAATCTAAGGTACCTAAATTCCTATAAGAAAGGGTAATTTCCTTCCTTCTTTTCCCTTTTTCTTTCTTTTCTTTAAGCCTCTTATTAACTTATAAGTCCCTTACTAATATAATAGCTACTATAATGCTACTATTATATAATATTAACTACTAACTATTATAGCTTAAGCTATTATATCTTATACTATTGCTATTAAAGATCCTACTATTAAGCTATCCTATAAGGGAAGAACCTTATAATTATTAAAGACTATATAAGTTTGCTACTTCTTTATTACTTTTTATTACTAACTTAGAGCTAGTTTAATAAAAATTCTATATATATGTTATGCCTAGTGGTTAGCTATTTAGAACATAGCTCTAAGGGATAATAATAAAGATAAATAGCCTTAGTATATTACTAAGGGAAAGCTTACTCTAACTAAATATAGTTACTCCTCTAGTATAAACTCGCTACTAGCTTACTACTATTACTACTAATATTTAGCTTTTTATAGGTAATTCTCTAAAATGCTATTATTATGCTTAAAATAATAAGACTTATATTAGGTAAGTTAAGCCTTAAGGGATTGCCTCTTAATCACTACTAACTCCTTACTAGTGTTCTATTTAAATTATAAAGCTATATAAATAGCTTTAGGATATACTTTATAATCTTCTAGAACTATACTATATTAGTAATATAAGTACCCTTTACTCTACTACTTTAATATTACTAATACACTACTAGGAGTTTATATAAGCTAAGAAGAAACTTTATAATGCTCTTTTAGCCTTAAAAATGCTAATAAACGCGGGCAAGCTTATCACACGCGTCTTATAGCTAAGGCTTCTTAAGAAGCGGAGTGTAATAAATGCGCTACTTTCTTATAGCTAATTAATATTATTAATCTAGAAACCTAGATTAAAATTACTAATTATCTTTAATTTATAGCCACTTATAGCCCTATAGTTAGTGCTATTAGCTTTGCTACTTATACTTTACTAACTTATTACTAGTTTACTACTACCTAAGCTACTCTCCCTATGTGTGTTAGACCTTTAGAACTCCCTAAGGAATTACAAGTTTAAGCCTTTAGTAATAATAAGTCTAAGGCTAATAAAGTTAGAAATTATGCTAAAAATCAGTCTAAATATGTCTCTAAAGTCTAGCTATTAGATAGCTACAAGTCTATGCTAAGTTTTTGCTTTAAATATAAGATTTATTTAGTAGTCTAAATTATTATTAAGTGAATTATTCCCTAATTAAATCGCTACAATCTAATAATTATTTTAGATTGTAATTAAGAGTTAATTAAGCAGCTAAGAAGTTAAGATTTAGCTACTTAGTTACCGCTTATAGTCTTTAATAACCTCTTTTATTATAAAGTCTTTACATAGCACCTAAGAATTCTTAGAATTATTATAATTCTTCTATTTCACTAAATATTTACGCTATTTACCATTATATTTATAGGCGATAATTTAGTAAACCTTTGATACTTTTTCCGCACCGATCTAAAGGTCCGGAATCGCCTCTAAAATACAAACCACATCGATATTCGAATTCCTTACCTCCGTTTACCCCTCCTACGATGTTACATCGTGACAGAGCTAGAGGCAGGTGCGAGGGCGAGATGCTAATGGTAATTAACGCTAGAGAAAGGGAGCTGGCATAGAGCTACTACTACCTAAACGCAGGAATAGGGTAATTTAATGCCTATAGACACGAAGATAACCTAATAATAGATTAGATATAATTTAAGCACCTAGATAACATGAAATTCTATAATAAGATTACTAGCCTTATCCCTAGTAATAAAGTCTCCTAAGTTTAGAGTATTATAAAGACTATAGCCTGCTAGGTAGCAAACCACGCCCGCGCTAAAATAAGAGCTATAAATAATAATAGTAGTAATAATAATAATAATATCTGCACTACTAAAGAAGCTCTTAAAGTAGCCCTTAAGGAGGCTATTAGGGAAGAAGCTAAAGGAACTAATACACTAACCTAGGTAAGCGTTATAGCTAGACTAGCACTAAGAAGGCTAAATAATAAAACCCCTCTCTTATAAGTCCTAGGTAGATAATATAGAGAAGTACTTATTAAAGGTAATATAATTTAGGAAATACTCTAATCCTAAGGCACTAAAGATATAATAACTATAGTAAATAGAGCTACTAGCTAAACTATAGCTATAGTAGCTAGAAGACTCCTAGTAAAGACATAATTATAACCTTTAAAGGAAACATAGCCTAATACAGAGAGGACTAAAATAGATTACTAAAGCATTTAGCCTAGAAGCAGCCCTCCACTACTATATACTTAGCGTTATAGTTAAGGGATTCCTAATAAAGTATATATCCATTAAGAACCTTATAACTAAGATTAGAAAAGTAAATAAAGTAAACATAATTAAGGTAACTATAAGGCGCCCCTAAGTAGAAAACATATAGCACACTACCCTAATCCTAGGACTAGTAGAAGTAGAAGACACTAATAAGATATGCTAAGATAGAATAGTCTTTAAAGTAAAGCTATTCTAGACTAAACTATATAATAAGACCCTATAACCCTAATAATACTATAACTACTTCTAAACTAGCTATATTATAAAGTTTTATAAGGTAGCCCTAAGGTATAGCAGGTATAGAGCTAGCTAATATAAGAAAGGAGAAACATTATGCCTAATAATTAGTAGATAACTAAAGGAAAACTATATCTTATATTCTAGCCTATACCTAGCATGGTTAAGGGACTACCCTATCCTAAAAGAGAAGTAGAATATAGTAAAAGCAGGCTACCTAGAGCAACTATTATAATTTACTAGTAACTCCCTAGATAGAAGCCTAACGCTACCCTGTAAGGAAACTAGCATAGCTATAGCACCTATTATTATAGCAGGTAGGAAAAGGGAATGCCTAATAAATATAGAGAGGAGTGCTAAATAGCCTAGGGTAGGGAGTATTATATAATACATATCTTAAAACAGGGCTAGAACAGAGCTAGCATAAGATAGCAAAGACCTATTACTCCCCTAATTAATATAGTAATATTATAAGTTCTCTTTTAGAATATAAATAAGAAGGACAGCCTAATACATATAGCGCTCTAATACTAAACTAATATAGACGTGATAGTAATCTAAGAGTAAGAATATATAAGGCACCTATAGCCCCTAGCACTAGGCCTTGCCTAATTCTAACTAGCACACTATAAGGGATAGAATGCAGTATATGTAAATAAGAAGCATAATATAGGGTTATAGATAGCCTAGGGAGGACCTAACTAGTTACTAGTAAAGATAAAAGGCATAAACATCTACTCCCTTTACTTAGAAGGATATATAGATAACTAGAACACACCTATCTATACCTTTAATGTAGAAAAGCCCTATAGCTAAAGCGTTTTTATAGGAGACTTTAACTAAAAACACCCCCTCTAGGATAGCTTAGATAGAATAACTAGAGGAGCAGAGGAACTACTAGACCTTACAAGCTAGTAGAGGCTTAGTCTAGTAATGCCCTAAGGGGAACCTATAAGATAACACAGAGAAGATAGAGATAGCACTATAGATCTAGCATAGGTAACTCTAGATATTTAAGTCCACTATAATAGCGTAGAAGACCTTATAGGCTCTAACTATATTCCGTAGCTAATTAGCATCTTTACTAAGGAGTAAGAAGGCACCCTGCCTACCCTTAAACACACCTAGACTATAATAAATAGACTATAGGCAAAAGCAAAAGCAATGGTATAACTCTAAGCGGAAAACACGCTAGACCTAAAAGATAAGGAAGGGATTAATGCATATGTAATGTGGCTTATTATAAACCTCTAATAGATAGCAGAACTAGTAGCCCTATAAAAGCGCTAAGGACTCCCTAGCCTAGAGGCATAGTAGTTAAGGAGAATAAAGGAGGTAGTTACTAAAGCTAAATAAGCTAAGAGATAATAGAGGCGCTAAAAGACTAAAGCAAACTAGTAAGCCTTCTCTAAGGTAAATAATAACTAGGAATAGATAGTTAGGGAGGAAAAAGGAATATATAAAGAGAAGCCCTATAAAAGCTAATACATAGGAAAAGGATAGTGGAGTTTAGAGACTAAAGAGATAGGCCTAGCTTTAAAGCTAGGCCCCCTAGAGCTCCCTAGACTCCTAGACCTAGAAAGAACTAATAATAACCCTAACCTAGCTACTACCTATAAGGATAAGGCAAGTATACTTACATAAAGGTTCTTCCCTAAGCCTATAGTAAACCTCTCCTATATCCTAGACCTCTCCTTTCTAGAGCTTAATAACGCACTAGTCCTAGATAAAGAATAGTTTAGAGTAAGAGATATTAGAAATATCCTATTAGATATAGCTAGCTAGAAAGCCCTAGGAGATAATAAGCTCTTAGCAGGCCTTATTAAGGCTTATAATAAACTAGCTAAAGAAGCTATAGTATGCTTACTAAACGCTATCCTTAAAGTAGGATATTTTCTAGCATAGTTCTAAACCATATAAGTAGTGGTAATTAGAAAGCTAGGAAAAACCACTAAGGAGATAAGAAGGGCTAATGCATAAAGACCTATCTTACTACTAAACATAGTAGGTAAGATTATAGAAGCAGTAATTATAAGGCGGCTTATAGCCTTTGCTAAGGCTAAGGGCTTCCTTCCTAAGCTATAAATAGGAAATAGGGTAAATAGATTAATAGAAACTATAATTAGAGTCCTTATAGAATATGTAAGAGAGGCCTAGGGCAAAGGTAGCATTGCCTTATTAGTGTAAATAGACATCTTGTCTGTATTTAATAGAGTTAGCTACCTATACCTAATTTACATTTTAATCTAAATAGGTATACTACGCTAGCTAATAGCTATAATATATAGCTTCCTTACGGATAGAATAAGCTAGCTTAGCTTTAATAGCAAACTCTTAAGACCCTTCTAGATAAAGGTAAGCACCCTATAAGGCTTACCCTCTTACTAATCCTCTTCCTACTTTACTTAGCGGAGCTCTATATGCGCCTCTAAGCTATCCTAGGTATAGTGGCAATAGGATTTACAGATAATATAAATATAGCAGCGTTTAGAAAGAATACTACGTAGACCTAAAAGAGGCTTAAAGCTACGTGGAAAGTATATAAAAATAGGTAAAAAAGCGGGAGTAAAGTTTAACCTAGTAAAGACTAAACTTATGCACTTTAGTAAAGCATACTAACCCCTATAGGCTAGGGTCTAACTTAGTGTAAAAGAGATAGCGCCTATAGAGTTATATAGGTTCCTTAGAGTCTAGGTTAATAGAAAACTTAATTAGAGCGCTTATAAGAATATCCTAAAAGGCAAACTAGCCTAGTAGTGGCTTACACTCTCCTTACTAGTAGCATTAGCCTAGGGTTATAGCTTTAGAGATACCTAACTCCTATATATATAGGTAGTCTAGCCTATCCTTACCTATAGGGCAAGCGCTTACTATACCCTAACTAAGAAGGGTAGAAAACTAAGAGGAGTAGTTAAAAGCTTTATAATAGACTAATTAACTTGCCTCTGAATTATAGCTAGTGTGTTTAAGGCTATGCCTATTACCTAACTAGAGATTAAGACTTATATCCCCCTAGATCTATACCTAAATAAGATAAAATAGAAGTTTAAAGAGAGAATCACAGAGAGCGAAATAACTATAATAATCTAAGCCGCTGCTAACTTAGTATAGATAGTATTATAGCGTAGACTAAGACCCCCTAGGAATAATAAGCTAGTGGCAGAATTATATAAGGAATAGAGATAATACTAGGATAAATAGTATAGTAAGGAACGCCTAGGGTGGCATAGGCTTGCGAGAGAGCTAACTAAGGACTAACCGCTAACTTATAACCTAAAGGAAATCTAAAGATTCTATATAGGACTAGAAAAACACGTCTCCTTAACCATAGTCTAACTATATATAGGAAAGATTAGCCTTAATAAATTCCTCTTCTAAAGAGGCATCCCTAGGGTAAACTTGCCCCTATGTAGCTATGGCAGAGTAGTTAAGGACTAATATTATATTATAGTTAACTACCCTAAATATAATTACTAACGCCCCTAATCGTAATAGCCTAGAGATATATAGGAGGCAAGGCTAGCCCTAAACTACCCCCTAAAGGTAAGAGCTATAGCTAAATAGTTCCTTAGTATAAAATAACTCTAATACTACTTATTAGCATAGGAACTAGTAGCTAATATACGTAGGAGGGAGGAAGAGCTAGAGCTAGGGCGCTTTTGCTACGCTAGGACTAATAACTAGGATATGAACATAATAGATAACTAGGGAGAGGCGCAGGACCACGCGGTTTAGAACTAGTGGTAGGCTAGCTATAGGATCATAATTCTAGAACTATTATTAGATTAATCTTAACTATTAAAAACGCTAGGTATTAAAATCCCTACTAGTCTGCCCCTGCCCCTTTACTAAGCCATAACCACCTAACTATTTATTCCTCCTCTAGGACTAGAATTACTCCCTCTATTACCTTTGCCTGCCCCTTAGCAGGTAAAGCTATAGCTAGAAGACGGTTTGTCTCCGTAGCGCGGGCATCTAGGCGCTATAACTAAAAGATAACCTTATTATGCTAATCTCCCTAGTACTAGACTAGCCTAGACCTACTATAGAAGCACTCTACTTCTTTTTGCTCTAATTCCTAGTATAGAGTTTCTTAACGTAATCCTAATAATTATCTAGGACCTAGAGAACCATTAGACCTAGACTAGAACTAATAGCAAACTAGTGTAGTAGCACTTATATTACCCCTAGTGACTATAGCTGCCTAGACCTTAACTAACCACTAGTGCTTATTTTGCTAACTAGTTAAATTAGGCTAAGAGTAAATTAGCATAGGACTAGGCCTAGGAGAGAGGCGCTAACTACTTACCTTTAAGTAACTATAGTTTTAAACCTAATAATTAAAATAAGCGTTAGTAGCAAGCCCTATGTAAAATAGTTAGCCCTGCCTCTAAACTAGAATAGAGTTAACTTACTAGTAATATTATAGCATTAATACCTAGGATAGTTAATAGACTAAGACTTATAGGAAATATATTAGATCCTATAGGGATCCCCTAACTATTATAGGTTAGACTTAAAGTAAACTTAGTGTAGGGGTAGCAGGGTTATACCTTAAGATCTTTAGCTATAGCCTGCTTAAGTTACTTCTTAGTTAATGACTTCTAAGGGTAGTAATTATTCTTAGGAGTTTCCTAGGCGGATTAGAGCTAGAATAGCATAGGACATAGGAGTACTTATAGCTACTAGCGCTATTTTATTAAATAACTTAATAGATTTACAGTAACGTTAGCATTTAGGCTAACACTAGCCTAGGAGCGCCTTAGGTAGCTCTAAAGAAAAAAAGAACCTATAGGAAGTTTAATAAAAAAGAGGAAAGAAGGAAGACCCTCTAGGGGAGGAACCTTTCTTATACTTATATAGGGAGGGGGGCTAAATTATAGATATTAATAAAGAAAGAAGAACATAAGATAAGAATCTAGTTAGTTAATGCCTAAGAGACCTAGGCCTAGAAATAGCTAGGAATTAAACTAAACTCACACCCCTACTATAGAAGATAAATAACATTAGGTGCTCTAACTTCCCTAGACTAATAAGCTAGACCTAGGCTAGAGAAGGCTAAAAAGTAGGGCTATAGAAAAGCTAGCTAAAAAGTGAAAGAGAAGTAAATTACCACTATAAAACCGAATTTAGCATGCTATAAGATAGTATAATAGGCCTAGAGCAGTGCTAGAGCAGACCTAGGATAGAGCTAGGCAGGGCTTAGAACCTAGGATTTTCCTTTTTCCTTTCTTCTTTCTTTTCTTATTAGGATAAGGCTAGCGTAAGCTAGTAATAAACACCTACGATAGGCCACACACAACGCGACGCAGGCCTGGTGCAGGGTTAGCGTTAGCCTGAACATAGATGTAAGGGGTTTTTCTTCCCATTCAAGGGTTTTCCTTTTAACGAAGCAGCAGGAGTACTAGTACTAGCCCTACATAGAGCTAGCTAGCGTAAATAATATATATAGGCGATAATTCGTTTAACTTTAAATTCCTCTTAATTCTCTTTAATATTATCTTACAGTAAGGTTATTTTAACCGCATTACTTAGATTTCCTCTAAAGGTTCTAAGCTTATAATGTTAAAAACATTATATAAGCATGTTCCCTTAGGCAACTTTAATTAATAAGCTAAACCATAATAGCTAACTTCTTTTTTAATCTTATACAGTCCTAAGTACTTTATAGCTAGCTTTTAGCTAGGGTGTTATAGATTAATATTCTTAGTTAAGAGTAAGATATAGTTACTTATATTAAACTTTATTAGCACTCTCTTTTAATTATAATACTTTTCTATAGGGCCTATAAGTAGCTTAATAGCTGCTTAATCTCTATGTGCTTATGCTTTAATTCTAAAACCCTATTTTTAGCTTAATTATTAACTATTAGAATTAGCGTAATTACTTAATCTAGTCCCCTTAGGTTATACCCTCATAGCGCTTCCATAGGTATATAACTATAACTTATATACGCGCTTATATTATAAGCAAACTATGCTATTAGGAGATAATTAACCTAATTAGTCTGCTCTGCGTATATAAATGCTCTTAAATAGTGCTCTAAAACTTAATTTAAGCGTTTTATCTAACTATCTATCTATAAATAAAACACAGTGCTTAATTACTACTTTATTACTAAGAGGTAGTAGAATATTCTCTAAAATCCACTAGTAAATATTAAACCTTAGTCTATAATAATACCTTCTAGGGCTTTATAATCTTTAAAAATGTGTTCTAGGAAGACAGTTACTAGTCTATTACTAGTTAACTATATAGATATAGGGATATAAATACTATATTTTATAAATCTATTAATTACTACTAGGATTATATTATGCGTTTTACCTTACTAATCCTTAACTAGTAGGAGTCTAGTAATAAAATCTATTAATAATTCTTAAAAGGGGTAATCTAGCACTAGTAGCATAGCTAGCTTACTATAAGGTTTATATATTTATGGTTTTAAAACTTAATAGCTAATATAAGTATATATATACACCTTAATATCTCTTTTTATTCCTAGCTAAAAATATTAGTTAGTAACTTATTAAAGAGTTCTAGTAACTCCTTAATACCTAGCAGTAAGGTTATTATAAATTAGTAGTAGGATTTCTTTTCTTATTCCCTATAGGATAAAAACTTAATTTTTAAACATTAATAGCTTAGAGGGTCTAATAGACTATGTTTATAATATATCTAGGTTACTGCTTAATAGTAGCGCCCTTTTCTTTATAATAAAGGCATCCCTTTATTATATATCTAAAAGTAAGACTTAGATTAGGGGTTTTAATTCTATGTCTTCTATAAATACAGCAGAGTTTAACTTAGAAGAGGTTCTCTATACCGCTAAGACCCTAGCCATAATATAACTACTAGGTCATAACTCCTTAGCTAGCGAATTTAGTCTTACGTGTAGTCTATTCCTTACTATAACGCCTATGTTAAGCGCGTCTAGTCTAATAGGCTTCTCTAAAATTAATAAGACCCTAGCTATTATACCACTGCTAGGTAGCAACTCCTTAGCTAGTAGGCTTAGTCTTATGTGCAGTCCCCCACGCTATAACAACATCCTTAGAATATGTCTGGACTATTAGGCTTTTCTAAAATTAATAAGACCCTAGCCATCACACCACTACTAGGTAGCCACTCCTTAGCTAGCGGGCTCGGTCTTGTTTAACTTTCTTAACATGTACGCCACTGGGTGCCAGTGACCTAGCACTAACTGCGCCAGGATAGCCCTAAGTGCGTGTCCTAAGGCGTCTGTCTTAACCCTTAATAGGGCTAGTGGATTAAAGTGCACTAGAATTAGCGCCTCTTAGAATCGTTTTTACAGCTCCTAAACGCAGCTAACTCGTTAGGATCTAGCTTAAACTTTGCTAGTTAGTCTCCTTAGAGTTAATTGGTTAACGGGATGACTATTTTACTATAGCCTTTAATAAACCGTCTGTAAAATCCTATAAAGCCTAGGAATAACTAGATATTAAAGACGCTACGAGGTACTAGCTAAGTTACTATTGTCTTAATTCTAGCGGGCTCTATCGCGATTCCTTCTTTAGATATAACA
The DNA here is from genome assembly GCA_023658505.1 of Epichloe gansuensis. NCBI lineage: Eukaryota > Fungi > Ascomycota > Sordariomycetes > Hypocreales > Clavicipitaceae > Epichloe > Epichloe gansuensis. The sequence continues at coordinate 2,018,820 of CP098285.1, read as the reverse complement.
AAGCCTAGGAATTTAACCTCCTTACATAAGAATTTGCACTTTTCTAGTTTAATAAAGAGGCTTGCTTCTTAGAGCTTCTAAAGGACTTATTTTATATGCCCCTTATGCGTAGCTATATCACTACTATAGATTAGGATATTATCTAAATACATAACGTAAATTATATCTATAAGGCCTTCTAGGGCATTATTAATATATTCTTAAAAGGTTATAGGTGTATTAACTAGTCTAAAAGGCATTATAAGATATTCGAAGTAACCGTATCTATATTAGAATACTGTTTTCTACTCATTACCCTTATGGATACGTAGCTAGTAGTACGTATCTTTAAGGTCTAATTTTATATAGACCTTTGCTCCTTTTAATTAGTTTAAGATCTCTATGATTAGCGGTAACAGCGCTTTATCTTTAATAGTAATCCTATTAAGGGCTCTATAATCCACGTAAAGGCGTGATTTTCCTCCTTTCTTTAGCACAAATAATATTAGGGCTCTAGCTAGGCTAATAGATCTTTAAATCTATCCCTTTTGCTACGCGCTTGCTAAGTACTTGTAAAGCACTTCTAGCTCCTTTTCTGCTAAATTATATATTAGTCCCTATAGGGCGTTTTCCCTCTTCTAATTTAATAGTATAAGTTTAGCCACCTAGTATAGGGAGGATACCTATAAGTTTATTTAAAAGATATTCTTAAACTCCTTATAGGCTTAGGGTATTTATATAGTTAACTTATAGGCTTTGCTTATCTCTATAGTTACTAGGTTATTATAAGGCCTATCTTTGTTTACTATTAAGATATTATTATCTTTTTATATAATTTTAGTTATTATTCCCTATAAGATAAATCTAATATAAGCGTTTTACCTCCTTATATGCCTATCGCGTCCTTACTGCTAGTCTAAGACATTCTTTTATAATAGGGTGTCTTTAATAACTATCTATCTAGGATATAATCACTAGTTTATACATAATTGCCTAGTCATACCCTAATAATAGGTCCTTACTAGTATTAGCTACGTAGTAGCTAACTTAACATATTCTTACGTAGCCTATGCTATCCTTAATTAATAAGGTTTATAATAAGATCCCTTAGTGCTTAATTTTAGTAAGGGTAGCACTCTTAAGGGTTATATTATCCTTTTTACATTAGCCTAATTAACTACTATTAGTAACTTTAGGTAAATAATTAAATAGGTTACGCTAGGGTTAAACAGCGCCTTTATAGCTACCTATTTATATTCTTACTATAACTTTGCCTTAACTCTTAGTCTTAGATCTTTAGGTAATAATTTAATAAGAGCATCTTCCTAGGGTTACACTAAGCTAATAGGGGTCTTATTTAAGTCTAATAGGTCTTTATCTCTAGCCTAGTTATAGCTACTCTTATATGTCTTTATTATATAATTGCTTCTCTTATAAATAGAGCAATCTAGTTTAGTATAGCTTAGTGAAGCGTGTCCTAGCTTACTATACTTAAAATATATAAATAGCGAATTTATCTTTCTATTACTGCTTTATTACTATAGCCTTTCTAGCAAAGTAAAATATTATTATCTTTTCTAACTATTATTACCTTAATCGCTTAATTAGCCTCCTTTAGTTATAATCTTTGCCTTTCTTCCTTAGCCTGCTAGGTAGGTTTAACTCTTAGGGAACTCTTAGCTAAGTACTTACTTCTTTATAGCGTTATTAAGGCTATTAATAAACATATAGATTTATAAGCGTTTAGGAATTACTTTAGGTAGCTTAGCCTCTGCCTTACCCTAGATCTTTATAAACGTTTGGAATAATTAGTGATTTTCTTATCTAAGACCTATTAATATCCTCGTTGCTTCTAAGCACTATATATTCTTATCTATAGTTCCTATCTTTAGCTAATCCATAAATCTATCCTAGGTATAACCCTCGTAGTTTACATAACTATCTATAGCTATATAATGTATCTATTATTGCTTTGCGTTATCTACTAGGTAGCTGCTAGTATAGGTAACCTTAGTTATATTATCTATAAAGGTTTCACAATCTATAGTAAAAGCTATGTTTAAATCCGCTAGGAAATTCTAAAGACTCTTAAAAGTATTCCCTTTATATATAAGTACTTTTAATTATATCTTTGTAAGGCTATATCGCTATATAATAGGTGCTACCTAAGGTACTAAAGGAGGGGTATTTATAGGTCCTGCGTCTAAGTTACCTAAGGATATAGCTTCTTCTATTATCTATAGGTTTCACTATAATTAGGTAAGTTTCTATCTCTTTTCTATAATGCATATCTAGGTTACTACTTCTTTAAGGCGCTAATTTAGTATTACCTCCTTATTATTAATAAGTGTTCCGCTCTACTAGTTATCTAATAAGAACTAGCGGATTACTCTAGTTAGGTTTAGTAGTGTAATATTCTTCTGCTTATCTATAGCGTGGTTATGGCTACCACCTAATTAGGTTACTATGCAATAAATTCTAGATATCTTAATCTAACTAATAGTCTATTACCCTAAAGGGAAGAGAGATTAATTTATTAAGGCTTTTAGCTTAGGAGTGAATAACAGAGTAAAGGTTAGATTAAAGTGTTATAGCTATTAATCTGCTAGCTAGGGTAGGTGCTTAAAAGGTTTAATCTCTAGCCCTTTCCCTTTGTTTATAGGAAAGCCCCTTTAAATAGCCCGCAGCTCTTACGTAACTAGCCCGTAGCTAGCCCTTAGCTCCGTGCCCCGCTAGGTTCTACCCTTATCAATGCCGTCGCCACCCTTATGGATGCCGTCGCTGTTCTGCTCCTGACACTTCTCTAGCCTAGGTCTAGCTTATTAGTCTAGGGAAGTTAGAGCACCTAATATTATTTGTCTTCTATAGTAAGGGTATAGGTTTAGTTTAATTCCTAGCTATTTCTAGGCCTAGGTCTCTTAGGCATTAACTAATTAGATTCTTATCTTATGTTCTTCTTTCTTTATTAATATCTATAATTTAGCCCCCTATATAAGTATAAGAAGGGTTCCTCCCCTAGAGAGGTCTTCCTTCTTTTCTCTTTTTATTAAACTTCCTATAGGTTCTTTTCTTTCTTAAAGCTACCTAAGGCACTCCTAGGCTAGTGTTAGCCTAAATACTAATATTACTATAGATCTATTAAGTTATCTAATAAAATAGCGCTAGCTACTATAAGTACTCTTATATTCTATGCTTATCTAGCTTTAATCTGCCTAGGAAAACTCTAAAAATAAGCGGTATTCTTAAAAATCTTTAACTAAGAAGTAGCTTAAGCAAGCTATAGCTAAGGATTTAAAGGTATAACCCTCTAGCCCTAGCCTACCTCTATTCTAATGCTAATTTACTATAGTTAGGGGATTCCTATAGGATCTAATATATCTCCTATAAATCTTAATTAATTAACTACCTTAGGCACTAGTGCTATAATATTGCTAGTAAGTTAAATCTATCCTAGCTTAAAAGTAAGGCTAACTGTTTTATATAGGGCTAGCTACTAATGCCTATTTTAACTATTAGGTCTATAACTATAGATATTTAAAGGTAGTTAGTGCCTTTATTCTAGGCTAGATCTAGTGCTAATTTACTCTTAGCCTAACTTAAGTAGTTAATAAAATAAGCACTAATAGCTAGTGGAAGTTTAGGTAGCTATAGTTACTAGGGTAATATAAGTATTACTATTCTAGTTTAATATTAAGTCTAGTCTAGGTCTAATGGTTTTATAGGTCCTAGATAACTATTAGGATTATGTAAAGAAGCTTTATGCTAGTAATTAAAGTAAGAAGAAGCGTAGCGCCTTAGCTATAGGTCTAGGCTAGTCTAGTGCTAGTAGAGAATAATATAATAAGGTTATCTTTTAGCTGTAACGCCTAGACGCTTATGCTATAGAGATAAACTATCTCCTAGCTATAGCCCTACCTGCTAAGGGGTAGGCTAAGGTAATAGAGAGGGTAATTCTAGTCCTAGAGAAGGAGTAATTAGTTAGGTAAATATAGCTTAGTAAAGGGGCAGAGGTAAATTAGTAGGGCTTATAATACCTAGCGTTATATATTTAAAATTAATCTAATAATAGTTCTAGAATTATAATTCTTTAGCTAGCCTACTACTAGCTCTAAACTATATAATCTTACGTCTCTCCCTAGTTATTTACTATATCTATATCTTAGCTATTAGTCCTAGTATACTAGAAGCGCCCTAGCTTTAGCTCCTTCTCTTTACTATATATATTAGCTACTAGTTCTTATACTAATAAGTAGTATTAGAGTTATTTTATACTAAGGAACTATTTAGCTATTACTCTTACCTTTAGGGGTAGTTTAGGGCTAGCCTTACCTCCTATATATCTCTAGGCTAGCGTGTTTAGGGGCGTTAGTAATTATATTTAGGGTAGTTTACTATAATATAATATTAGTCCTTAACTACTTTGCTATAGCTATATAGCGGTAAGTTTACCCTAGGAATACCTCTCTAGAAGAGGAACTTATTAAGACTAATCTTTCCTATATGTAATTAGACTATAGTTAAGGAGATATGCTTTTCTAGGCCTATATAAAATCTTTAGATTTCCTTTAGGTTATAAGTTAGTGGTTAATCCTTAGTTAGCTCTCTTATAAGTCTATACTATCCTAGGCATTCCTTACTATGCTATTTATCCTAGTGTTATCTCTATTCCTTATGTAGTTTTACTACTAGTTTATTACTCCTAGGGGGTTTTTATCTATAGCGTAATACTAACTATACTAAGTTAGTAGTGGTTTAGATTATTATAGCTATTTTACTCTCTATAATTCTCTCTTTAAACTTCTATTTTATCTTGTTTAGGTATAGATCTAAGGGAGGGATATAAGTCTTAACCTTTAGTTAGGTAATAGGTATAGCCTTAAATATACTAGCTATAATTTAGAGGTAAGCTAATTAGTCTATTATAAAGCTTTTAACTACTTCTCTTAGCTTTTTACCTTTCTTAGTTAGGGTATAGTAAGCGCTTGCCCTATAGGTAAGGATAGGCTAGACTACCTATATATATAGGAGTTAGGTATCTCTAAAGCTATAACCCTAGGCTAATGCTACTAGTAAGGAGAGTGTAAGTTACTACTAGGCTAGTTTACCTTTTAGGATATTCTTATAAGCACTCTAATTAAGTTTCCTATTAACCTAAACTCTAAGGAATTTATATAACTCTATAAGCACTATCTCCTTTACGCTAAGTTAGACCCTAGCCTATAGGGGTTAGTATACTTTACTAAAGTATATAAGTTTAGTCTTTACTAGGTTAAACTTTACTCTTACTTCTTTTGCCTATTTTTATATACTTTTTATATAGCTTTAAGCCTCTTCTAGGTTTATATAGTATTTTTCTAAACGCTGCTATATTTATATTATCTATAAATCCTATTACTACTATACCCAGAGCTTTGCATGTATTGTATTTATTGTATTTTTGGCCCTTCGATGTATTGTATTGTATTGTATTGCCCTATGTATTGTATTGTGTATTGTATTGTCAATACAATACAATACAATACAATACAATACATACAATACAATGTATTGTTAGGGGTAAAAAAGTGGGGTATTATAAAATTCTATTATATAGTAGATTTAATAACTAATCTAGTTAATATAAGCCACTTTTTTAATATAATTTATTTGCTTTTCTATAAATCTTTAAATATCTAGCTAATTTAGAATATTAACCTAATAACTACTGCTTAGTCATCTTTTATAGTATAGTTTAAATGTAACTTATAAAAGAATTTTTTTAACTAATTTTAGAGGTCTTTCTAAGTTTATAACTTTTTCTTAGATTTATTATCTTTTTAATAGTTTTTCTTAACTTTAAGTGTAAAACTTACCCTAAGGAAAAATATTATAACTATATATAAATAAACTAAAACTCTAATAATAATATTTAGATATACTAAGAACTTATATAAGAATAAAGGAATTTTATTTTACTTTAAAAATAGTCTTATAGCTATAAACCCTTTTATTAGAATTATAAATAATTATATTTACTTTTAAGCTTTTAAAACTAAAGTAAAAGTAAAAGAGAAGGGGAAAACCTATCTAGAATTAACTTAAAAGTTAGTTAAAATTAAAAATAAAAGGAAAGTATATAATATATTCCTCTTAAAAGTAAGTCCTAAATAGTCTTTTCTATTATAATTTAATAGCTTTAATAGCTTTAATAGCTTTAATAGCTATATAACCTAGTCTTTAGTATTATTATAAAAGTAAGTCTAAAGTAAGTCCTAATTCACTTATTAATAATAGGTTTTAAAGTAAGAAAAGCTATTATAAGAGAGTAATACTAATATAAAGTTAATAAAGACCCACTTTTATAATATTAGTAAATACTAAGTTTTAAAGTAAAAAAGCTATAATAACTAATAATAAGAAGGTAATATTTATATAAAGTTAATAAGGACCCACTTTAAAACCCACTTTTATAAAGTTTGAACATACTACGTTTTAAAGTAAAAAAGTCATAATAACTAATAATAAGAAGGTAATATTTATGTAAAGTTAATAAGGACCCACTTTAAGACCCACTTTTATAAAGTTTGAACATACTACGTTTTGAAGTAAAAAAGTCATAATAACTAATAATAAGAAGGTAATACTTATATAAAGTTAATAAGGACCCACTTTAAGACCCACTTTTATAAAGTTTAAACATACTACGTTTTAAAGTAAAAAAGTCATAATAACTAATAATAAGAAGGTAATACTTATATAAAGTTAATAAGGACCCACTTTAAGACCCACTTTTATAAAGTTTAAACATACTACGTTTTAAAGTAAGAAAAACATATAAGAACTAATAATAAGAAGGTAATACTAATATAAAGTTTTAAGGCCCCACTTTTAGACCCACTTTAATAATATTTACAAATACTAGGCTTTTAAGTAAGAAAAAGCTATAAAAACTAATAATAAGAAGGTAGTACTAAAATAAAGTTATTAAGGACCCACTTTTATAATATTTATAAATGCTAGGTTTTAAAGTAGAAAAAGTTATTATAAGAAGGCAAAACTCTTATAAAAATTATATGGACCCACTTTAGACCCACTTTTATGATTTTAGTAAATACTAGGATTTAAAGTGAGAAAAAGCTATTATAGGAAAGTAATACTACTTTAAAGTTAATAGGGACTTACTTTCAGACTCACTTTTATAATATAAGTAAATACTAGGTTTTAAAGTAAGAAAAGGCTCTTAAAACTAATAATAAGAAGGTAATACTAATATTAAGTTAATAAGAACCCTCTTTAGACCCACTTTTATAATATTAGTGAATGCTAGGTTTTAATATAAGAAAATACTATTTTAAGAAGGGAATATTATTATAAAGTTAATAAGGACTTACTCTAGACCTACTATAATAATATTAGTAAATACTAGGTTTTAAAGTAAGAAAAAGCTTTTATAACTAATTATAAGAAGGTAATACTATTATAAAGTTAATAAAGACTTACTTTAGACTTACTATTATATTATTATTAGATACTAGGTTTTAAGGCAAGAAAAAGCTTATAAAACTAATAATAAGAAGGTATTACTATATAATAATATAAAAGTAAGTCTAAAGTAAACCCTTATTACTTATTATTAGATGTATATACCTTATAATGCCTTATAATTAAGGAAATCTACTTTAGCGTAGAAAAATAAAAAAATACAATTAAATACAAAATAATACATGTATTGTATTATATTGTGAAAAAGTACTTGTATTGTATTGTGTAATGTATTGTATTGTATTGTATTGTCAATACAATACAATACAATACACAATACACCAAATGTATTGTATTGTAGTGCAAAGCTCTGACTATACCTAGGATAGCTTAGAGGCATATATAAAGCTTTGCTAAGTAAAGTAAGAAGAGGATTAGTAAGAGAGGTAAGCCTTATAAAGTGCTTACCTTTATCTAAAAGGGTCTTAAGAGTTTACTATTAAAGCTAAGCTAGCTTATTCTATCTATAAGGAAGCTATGTATTATAGCTATTAGCTAGCGTGGTATGCCTATTTAGATTAAAACGTAGATTAGATATAGGTAGCTAACTCTATTAAATGCGAATAAGATATCTATCTACGCTAGTAAGGTAATACTACCTTTACCCTAAGCCTTTCTTACGTATTCTATAAGGACTCTAATTATGATTTCTATTAATCTATTTACCCTATTTCCTATTTATAGCTTAGGAGAAGGCCCTTAGCCTTAGCAAAGGCTATAAGCTACCTTATAATTACTACTTCTATAATCTTTCCTACTATATTTAGTAGTAAGATAAGTCTTTATGCATTAGCCCTTCTTATCTCCTTAGTGGTTTTTCCTAGCTTCCTAATTACTACTACTTATATAGTTTAAAACTAGGCTAGGAAATATCTTACTTTAAGGATAGTATTTAGTAAGCATACTATAGCTTCTTTAGCTAGCTTATTATAGGCCTTAATAAGGCCTACTAGGAGTTTATTATTTCCTAAGGCTTTCTAGCTAGCTATGTTTAATAGGATGTTTTTAATATCTCTTACTCTAAACTATTCTTTATCTAGAATTAGTACGTTATTAAGCTCTAGGAAGGAGAGGTCTAGGATATAAGAGAGGTTTACTATAGGTTTAGGGAAGAATCTTTATGTAAGTATACTTACCTTATTCTTATAGGTAGTAGCTAGGTTAAGGTTATTATTAGTTCTTTCTAGGTCTAGGAGTCTAGGGAGCTCTAAGGGGCTTAGCTTTAGAGCTAGGCCTATCTCTCTAGTCTCTAAACTCCTCTATCCTTTTCCTATATATTAGCTTTTATAAGGCTTCTCTTTATATATTCCTTTTTCTTCCCTAACTATTTATTCCTAGTTATTATTTACCTTAGAGAAGGCTTACTAGTTTACTTTAGTCTTCTAGTGCCTCTATTATCTCTTAGCTTATTTAGCTTTAGTAATTACCTCTTTTATTTTCCTTAATTACTATACCTCTAGGCTAGGAGTCCTTAGCGCTTCTATAGGGCTACTAACTCTACTATTTATTAGAGGTTTATAATAAGCTATATTATATATATATTAATTCCTTCCTTATCTTTTAGGTCTAGTGTGTTTTCCACTTAGAGTTACACTGCTACTTTTACCTTTACCTATAGTCTATTTATTATAGTCTAGGTATGTTTAAGGGTAGGTAAGGCGCCTTCTTACTCCTTATTAAAGATGCTAATTAGCTATAGAATATAGTTAGAGCCTATAAGGTCTTCTATACTATTATAGTAGACTTAGATATCTAGAGTTACCTATGCTAGATTTATAGTGCTATCTCTATCTTCTCTATATTATCTTATAGGTTCCCTTAGGGTATTACTAGACTAAGCCTTTACTAGCTTATAAGGTCTAGTAATTCCTCTACTCCTTTAGTTATTTTATCTAAGCTATCCTAGAGGGGGTGTTTTTAGTTAAAGTCCCTTATAAAAACGCTTTAGCTATAGGGCCTTTTACGTTAAAAGTGCGGATAGGTGTGTTCTAGTTATCTATATATTCCTCTAAGTAAAGGGAGTAAATATTTATACCTTTTATCTTTACTAGTAACTAGTTAAGTCCTCCCTAGGCTATCTATAACCCTATATTATGCTTTTTATTAATATATACTATATTCTAGCCTTTATAGTGTGCTAGTTAGAATTAGGTAAGGCCTAGTGCTAGGGGCTATAGGTTCCTTATATATTCCTATTCTTAGATTACTATTATATCTATATTAGTTTAGTGCTAGAGTGCTATATATATTAGGTTATCTTTCTTGTTTATATTCTAAAAGAGAACTTATAATATTACTATATTAATTAGGGGGTAATAGGTCTTTACTATCTTACGCTAGTTTTATTCTAGCCCTATTCTAAGATATATATTATATAATACTTCCTGCTCTAGGTTATTTAGTACTTCTCTTTATATTTATAAGGTATTCCCTTTTTCTACTTACTATAATAATAGGTTCTATAGCTATGCTAGTTCTCTTATAAGGTAATGTTAGGCTTTTATTTAGGGAGTTACTAGTAAATCGTAATAGTTACTCTAGGTAGCCTGCTTTTACTATATTTTACTTCTCTTTTAGGATAGGATAGTCTCTTAACTATACTAGGTATAAGCTAGAGTATAAGATATAGTTTTCCTTTAGTTATTTACTAATTATTAAGCATAATATTTCTCCTTCTTTATATTAGCTAGCTTTATACCTACTATACCTTAGGGCTACCTTATAGAACTTTGCTATATAGCTAGTTTAGAAGTAGTTATAGTATTATTAAGGTTATAGGGTTTTATTATATAGTTTAGTTTAGAATAGCTTTGCTTTAAAGACTATACTATCTTAGTATATCTTATTAGTATCTTTTACTTCTACTAGTCCTAGGATTAAGGTAGTGTATTATATGTTTTCTACTTAGGGATGCCTTATAGTTACCTTAATTATATTTACTTTATTTGCTTTTCTAATCTTAGCTATAAGGCTTTTAATAGATATATATTTTATTAGGAATCCCTTAACTATAACGCTAAGCATACAGTAGTAAAGGGCTGCTTCTAGTCTAAATGCTTTAGTAATCTATTTTTAGTCTTCTTTATATTAGGCAGCGTTTCCTTTAAAGGTAATAATTATATCTTTAGTAGGGAGTCTTCTAGCTACTATAGCTATAGTTTAGCTAGTAGCTCTATTTACTATAGTTATTATATCTTTAGTGCCTTAGGATTAGAGTGTTTCCTAGATTATATTACCTTTAATAAGTACTTCTCTATATTATCTACCTAGGACCTATAGGGAGGGGTTTTGTTATTTAGCCTTCTTAGTGCTAGGCTAGCTATAATGCTTACCTAGGTTAGTATATTAGTTCCTTTAGATTCTTCCCTAATAGCTTCCTTAAGGGCTACTTTAAGGGTTTCTTTAGTAGTATAGATATTATTATTATTATTATTATTACTATTATTTATAGTTCTTATTTTAGCGCAGGCGTGGTTCACTACCTAGTAGGCTATAGCCTTTATAATGCTTTAAACTTAGGAGACTTTATTACTAGGGATAAGGCTAGTAATCTTATTATAAAATTTCGTATTATCTAGATACTTAAATTAGATCTAATCTATTATTAGGTTATCCTTGTGTCTATAGGCGTTAAATTACCCTAGTCCTACGTTTAGGTAGTAATAGCTCTATGCTAGCCCCTTTTACTAGCGTTAATTACTATTAGTATCTTACCCTTACACCTGCCTCTAGCTCTGTTATAATGTGATATTGTAGGAGGGGTAAACAAAGGTAAGGAATTCGAATATTAATGTGGTTTGTATTTTAGAGGCGATTCCGGACCTTTAGATCGGTGCGGAAAAAGTATCAAAGGTTTAACCATAAGTATAATAGGTATGGTAAAGAAGCCTATTATAAATAATTATAATTATAAGGTAATAAAGGCACTCTATATACAAAGAAATATTATATATATAGTAAGGAAGGCTATTAGTTAACTAAACACTCTAAGGAGGAACGTAAGAAGGCGTATTAACGCTTTAAGAATCACTATCTTATAGAACTAATAACCCCTTCCTATAATACTTTCCTTACCTAGTATAAAGGTAAAGAGAATAACACTGCTTCTTCTAAAGAAAATAAGATTTCTACCTATATAATAGAACTTAGATTTAAAGAAGAAAGCAATAAAGGAGAGATACTAATAACCTTCTTTATATAAGGCATAATAATTAATAGCTATATAACTACAGAGATCCTTATAAATTAAGCAGCTACCTATGCCCTTATAAAGGAGGATTTATTTAATCTCTAATAACTAAAGGAAGCCCTAACTGCCTTCCTTCTTTAAGATTATTACTCTTTAGGTGTATTCTAAGGTATTATCCCTAATACTAAGGCTATAGGTTACTTATTAGTAAGGCACCCCTAATTCCTTGCCTTATAACGGTTAATCCCTAAGATCTAGCTTAATAAATCTAGAGCTAGGAAGGTAATAATTTAATTTAGAAGCAGCAAGCTAATCCCTTAATTAGATTAATTAATATGCCTACTCCCTTTAGCATTATTCTATTCTATATAATGCCTATAAACACTCCTTCTTACTATATTTAGTAGACATAGACTACCTAAAGATTAATTTCTACATCTCTTAGAATATCCTTTAATAAGGTAATATTAAGGTCCCTATTATCCATAAATAGGGGTATCCTTAGATGCTTTTATAAAAGGAGAAATTAATTGCCTAGAGTTATCTAACTAAGATAGAATTACGGCGCTTATATCGCTAATTTAGTTACCCCTCTATTCGCTAACTTTATAATATGCTTTCTAAATTAGGCTATAAGGTAGATTTTAAAACCATTAGATAATTAATAAAGATCTGCCACTAATGCTAATTAAATACTAACAATCTATATCACTTTAAATCCACCCTAAAGGATAAATATAACTTTAACTATAAAGTAATCGTGGATATTATGTATCTAGATAGCAATTGCCTTATTCTCCACGCTATTAATACAGCCACTACATTTAATGTGGCTAGATTCCTAAAGGATATTATAGCAAAGGCAATATAGGAAGCTCTTTACCTTTACTAGATTAATACTTACTAGGGTCCTTTAGATTAGATTATAACTAATTCTAGTATAATGTTTAGAAGCAAAGAATTCCGCTAATTTATAGCTTTAATATTAATCTTAATTAAAGAAGTCCCTATTAAGGCATACTATAGCATTAGCAAGGTTAAGAGATATTATAGGCTGCTCTAAAGAGCCTATAATATTATCTAACGCGAATACCTATTAATACCTAAAGCTATAGCCTTACAAATAGCTATAAAAGCCCTTAACAATACTATAGGCCTAAATAGCATTATTCTAACCCTTTTTATCTTTAGTGCCTACCCTTAAATAATTAATAATTCTCCTCCCTTACTTAATATTAAGTAATAAGCTCTTATAGTATAGAAGGTAATAAAGGAGATTAAGAGGTTACACGCGCTCTATAAAGTTAAGGAAGCCCTTACTATAAGGAATAGTCCTAATACCTTACTAACCCTTAACCTCTTGCTTATATTACTAGTTCTTATCTAGTAAGAGTATAAAGGATAGTAAGGCCTATATAAGCTCCTTATAATAAATAGAGAGAGCTATACCCTTAATCTTCTATAAGGTTCTAAGGTCTTTAGGTTAACCTCTATTAAGCCCTATAATAAAGATTTAAGTAAGGAAAGGCTATTACTAGTAGGAGGTAATAACCTAGAGGTAATTAAAGGGGAAGAGTAAGAGGCATAAATTAATAATATAATGCCTCTAGCCCCTCTAAAAAGAAGGCTAGAAAGACTATAAAAGAACCCTCTTATAATTATTAATTAGGCAGATAATCTTAAGGTATTTATCTTAAGCAAGAAGAAGGCAGACCTTAAGCTTATAATCTAATTACGTAAGAAAGGCATAATTATAACTCCTAGCAAACCTTTTAAGCTCTTAACAAAGGCTAAGATTAATGCCCTAATTAGCTAAGGCATGTTTAAATTTATTGCTTTTAATCTAAAGAAGCACTAAGGGATTTAAATCTTTAATTCCTATATTATTAATAAAGTTAAAGGAAGAACAAGCTAGCTATATAAGAAATTAAGGCTTATAATCTAAGGCTTTAGTAATAAGGCAAAGCAAGCAATCCTTACGCAAGCCCTAATAATCTAAAGGGTAAGCTAATAATTAATCCTTATAATTACCCCTTCTCTTCTTATAAAAGGATTCCTCCTATAGATTTAAGATATCACATAGGCATACGTATAATTAGAAACGCCGCTAAATTATATAATCCTTGCCTAACTCCCTATCTAAATTCGTAATTAGCACCCTAAAGGAACAATTATAAGAGTTATTAAGCCCCTCTATAGAATTACAGAGGCTAGCACATACTAGTGGGTAACTTACTATAAGCACTATAGAGAAAAGCTCTAGATAATAACATTAAGCTATAATCCATGCTTATTAGTTATATCCGCTAAAAGCCCTTACTTTAGATACATAGGAATGCAGACTAATAATACCCTTAGCCTATTAGATAAAGGATTCTCCTAATAAGAAGAAGATTAACTAGCTACCACTAAATTTACTACAAAACCAAAGCAGTTTATTAAGCCTAATAACCCCTTGTATTTAATAGTAGAATTATTTAACTAACTAATAATACTATTAAGATATAGTAAAAAGGGCAAAGTAATAAGCTATAGCTAATCCCGCTAGAAGAGCTAGAAAAGAAGTACATTAAATAAAGGGCCTATAGTGCTTATATTGCTTTAATCTGCTAACCTAAGGCAAGCTTTAATCTATTAGTTATTATATAATATTAAGAACTAATAACTAAGAACATTAAGGAACTTAATCACTGTATTAAGTAGTAAATAGACTACCTAGATTAAGGATTAATCTTTATACCCCTTAACCTTAAAAGAGCAAAGCTATTTACATTTATTAACGGATTATTCGCTAATAATAAAGACCTTACCTTATAACTAGGCTATATTCTTATCCTAGCTAATAAGGAGTATAAAGATAGTAAGTTTACACTATAAGGTAATATTATACACTATAGCTTAATAAAGAGTAAGAGAGTTATAAGAAGTATGCTTACTTTAGAGGTCTATAGAATAGTAGCAGGCATTAATATAGCTTACGTAATTATAATAATATTAAAGATTATCATAGATTAATTAAACCTCCTAGAGATCCTAATTATAGTCTATATAGATTTATACTTATTATATAAATGCCTTATTAAGCTTAGGACTATAAAGGAGAAGTGGCTTATAATTAATATTATAGCCCTTTAGTAATTATATAAACGCTATAAGCTCTATAAGATTAGATAGATTAATAGTAAAGATAACCTAGCTAATGTGTTTATAAAGGTAATGCCTAACAAAGCCCTAGAGAGGTTTATTATAGGTAATATAGCAATAATCTAGATAGAGGGATAGATTACCTAGACCTAGCACTACCTATAAAGAGGTAAGGGACTAGAGCCCTAAAGCCTACGCTAAAGCCTACGCTAAAGCCTATGCCTAAGCCTACGCTAAAACTAGCGCTAGAGGCACTAAATAAGCTACCCTAAGTATAGCACTATTACGTAGGGCATAGGCTAAGGGATTAAAGGGCATGGAATTATATCTTTAGAAGGGGCATAGAATTATAGCCTTAGAAGGGAGCGCCCCTTCTAAGTCTCTATAGTAAGGAGGGGAAGAGAAGGGAGCGTAAGGGGTATAGGAAGGTATAATCTAATATTATACCTTTAGAAAGGAAGAATCGCAGGTAATCTTCCCTAGGAATGTAATTTAATATTATATTATAGTTAAATAAAGGGCCATAGGGAGGGATAATCTAATATTATACCTTTAGATAAGGAAGGGATTATAGGTAACCTTCCCCTCGTAACGTAATCTAATATCACATTACACTAGTTAAAGGAAGGAGCGTAGGCAAGGGCAGAAGGCAAAGGCAGCCTTCCATAAGAAAGAAGAATAAGCAATTAGAGAAGCTAGTTATCTAAAGCTAGCAGCGCGTAAGGGAAGGAAAGGGGACTATTATTATTGTTTCTTTTATTAATTCTTTTATTTATATAATACATTTATTTAATCTCTTATATCTTCCTTCTTAGATTAATATTATATGTTAATAATCATATTAAAAAGAAAGAGGTTCTAATATTAGAATAAGTATAATATTAATCGCAGCACATAGCCATAATTACCTAGCAAAGGTTAGGCCGCAAGGGCGCGCGCGCAACGCGCGCCCACAAGAGGTGGCCCCACATATGACTTATCGGCCTGCCCCCTCTAATTAGGCAAGGACCCACAAGTTATGTGACCCACAAAACGCACCGCGTTTGTGGCCACTTCTCACGATCTAAAAAGCCTCTCTTTTCCTCTCTTCTACACACACACTTATGACTAATTGATTACAACGCCTAGAATAGAAGATAAATTCCTATTCCCTAGGCTACGATCCTGACGTCAGGCACCTGTGATACTAACAGTAGTATTACTTTCCTATAATAGCTTTTTCTCACTTTAAATCCTAGTATTTACTAAAATCATAAAAGTGGGTCTAAAAGTGGGTCTATATAATTTTTATAAGAGTATTGCCTTCTTATAATAACTTTTTCTACTTTAAAACCTAGCATTTACTAATATTATAAAAGTGGATCCTTTATAACTTTATTTTAGTACTACCTTCTTATTATAAGTTTTTATAGCTTTTTCTCAACCTTTGATACTTTTTCCGCACCGATCTAAAGGTCCGGAATCGCCTCTAAAATACAAACCACATTAATATTCGAATTCCTTACCTTTGTTTACCCTCTCCTATAATATCGCATTGCAATAGAGCTAGAGGTAGGTGTAAGGGTAAGATGCTAATAGTAATTAATACTAGAGAAAGGGGGCTAGCATAGAGCTACTACTACCTAAACGTAGGACTAGGGCAATTTAACGCCCTTAGACGCGAGGATAACCTAATAATAGATTAGATCTAATTTAAGCATCTAGATAATATAAAATTTTATAATAAGATCGCTAGCCTTATCCCTAGCAATAAAGTCTCCTAAGTTTAGAGCATTACAAAGGCCATAGCCCGCTAGGCAGCGAACCACGCCCGCGCTAAAATAAGAACTATAAATAATAATAATAATAATAATAATAATAATATTTACACTACTAAAGAAGCCCTTAAAATAGCCCTTAAGGAGGCTATTAGGGAAGAATCTAAAGGAACTAATATACTAACCTAGGTAAGCATTATAGCTAGCCTAGTATTAAGAAGGCTAAATAACAAAACCCCCTTATAGGTCCTAGGTAAATAACATAGAGAAGTACTTATTAAAGGTAATATAATCTAGGAAACGCTCTAATCCTAAGGCGCTAAAGATATAATAACTATAGTAAACAGAGCTACTAGCTAAACTATAGCTATAGTAGCTAGAAGACTCCTAGTAAAGATATAATTATTACCTTTAAAGGAAATACTACCTAATATAGAGAAGACTAAAAATAGATTACTAAAGTATTTAGACTAGAAGTAGCCCTTTACTACTATATGCTTAGCATTATAGTTAAGGGATTCCTAATAAAACACATATCTATTAAAAGCCTTATAGCTAAGATTAGAAAAGTGAATAAAGTAAATATAATTAAGGTAACCATAAGGCACCCCTAAGTAGAAAATACATAACACATTACCCTAATCCTAGGACTAATAAAAGTAAAAGATACTAATAAGATATACTAAGATAGTATAGTCTTTAAAGCAAAGCTATTCTAAACTAAACTATATAATAAAACCCTATAACCCTAATAATACTATAACTACTTTTAGACTAGCTATATAGTAAAGTTCTATAAGGTAGCCCTAAGGTATAGTAAGTGTAAAGCTAGCTAATATAAAGAAGGAGAAATATTATACCTAATAATTAGCAAATAACTAAAGGAAAACTATATCTTATACTCTAGCTTATACCTAGTATAGTTAAGGGACTATCCTATCCTAAAAGAGAAGTAAAATATAGTAAAAGCAAGCTACCTAGAGTAACTATTATAATTTACTAGTAACTCCTAGATAAAAGCCTAATACTACCCTATAAGAGAACTAGCATAGCTATAGAACCTATTATTATAGTAAGTAGAAAAGGGAATACCTTATAAACATAAAGAGGAGTGCTAAATAACCTAGAGTAAGAAGCATTATATAATACATATCTTAGAATAGGGCTAGAACCAGAGCTTTGCACTACAATACAATACATTTGGTGTATTGTGTATTGTATTGTATTGTATTGACAATACAATACAATACAATACATTACACAATACAATACAAGTACTTTTCACAATACAATACAATACATGTATTATTTTGTATTTAATTGTATTTTTTTATTTTTCTACGCTAAAGTAGATTTCCTTAATTATAAGGCATTATAAGGTATATACATCTAATAATAAGTAATAAGGGTTTACTTTAGACTTACTTTTATATTATTATATAGTAATACCTTCTTATTATTAGTTTTATAAGCTTTTTCTTGCCTTAAAACCTAGTATCTAATAATAATATAATAGTAAGTCTAAAGTAAGTCTTTATTAACTTTATAATAGTATTACCTTCTTATAATTAGTTATAAAAGCTTTTTCTTACTTTAAAACCTAGTATTTACTAATATTATTATAGTAGGTCTAGAGTAAGTCCTTATTAACTTTATAATAATATTCCCTTCTTAAAATAGTATTTTCTTATATTAAAACCTAGCATTCACTAATCTTATAAAAGTGGGTCTAAAGAGGGTTCTTATTAACTTAATATTAGTATTACCTTCTTATTATTAGTTTTAAGAGCCTTTTCTTACTTTAAAACCTAGTATTTACTTATATTATAAAAGTGAGTCTGAAAGTAAGTCCCTATTAACTTTAAAGTAGTATTACTTTCCTATAATAGCTTTTTCTCACTTTAAATCCTAGTATTTACTTAAATCATAAAAGTGGGTCTAAAGTGGGTCCATATAATTTTTATAAGAGTTTTGCCTTCTTATAATAACTTTTTACTTTAAAACCTAGCATTTACAAATATTATAAAAGTGGGTCCTTAATAACTTTATTTTAGTACTACCTTCTTATTATTAGTTTTTATAGCTTTTTCTTACTTAAAAGCCTAGTATTTGTAAATATTATTAAAGTGGGTCTAAAAGTGGGGCCTTAAAACTTTATATTAGTATTACCTTCTTATTATTAGTTCTTATATGTTTTTCTTACTTTAAAACGTAGTATGTTTAAACTTTATAAAAGTGGGTCTTAAAGTGGGTCCTTATTAACTTTATATAAGTATTACCTTCTTATTATTAGTTATTATGACTTTTTTTACTTTAAAACGTAGTATGTTCAAACTTTATAAAAGTGGGTTTTAAAGTGGGTCCTTATTAACTTTATATAAATATTACCTTCTTATTATTAGTTATTATAGCTTTTTTACTTTAAAACTT
Source organism: Epichloe gansuensis (assembly GCA_023658505.1). Lineage (NCBI taxonomy): Eukaryota > Fungi > Ascomycota > Sordariomycetes > Hypocreales > Clavicipitaceae > Epichloe > Epichloe gansuensis. The sequence continues at coordinate 1,999,800 of CP098285.1, read as the reverse complement.
AGTATTTACTAATATTATAAAAGTGGGTCTTTATTAACTTTATATTAGTATTACTCTCTTATAATAGCTTTTCTTACTTTAAAACCTATTATTAATAAGTGAATTAGGACTTACTTTAGACTTACTTTTATAATAATACTAAAGACTAGGTTATATAGCTATTAAAGCTATTAAAGCTATTAAATTATAATAGAAAAGACTATTTAGGACTTACTTTTAAGAGGAATATATTATATACTTTCTTTTTATTTTTAATTTTAACTAACTTTTAAGTTAATTCTAGATAGGTTTTCCCCTTCTCTTTTACTTTTACTTTAGTTTTAAAAGCTTAAAAGTAAATATAATTATTTATAATTCTAATAAAAAGGGTTTATAGCTATAAGACTATTTTTAAAGTAAAATAAAATTCCTTTATTCTTATATAAGTTCTTAGTATATCTAAATATTATTATTAGAGTTTTAGTTTATTTATATATAGTTATAATATTTTTCCTTAGGGTAAGTTTTACACTTAAAGTTAAGAAAAACTATTAAAAAGATAATAAATCTAAGAAAAAGTTATAAACTTAGAAAGACCTCTAAAATTAGTTAAAAATTCTTTTATAAGTTACATTTAAACTATACTATAAAAGATGACTAAGCAGTAGTTATTAGGTTAATATTCTAAATTAGCTAGATATTTAAAGATTTATAGAAAAGCAAATAAATTATATTAAAAAAGTGGCTTATATTAACTAGATTAGTTATTAAATCTACTATATAATAGAATTTTATAATACCCCACTTTTTTACCCCTAACAATACATTGTATTGTATGTATTGTATTGTATTGTATTGTATTGTATTGACAATACAATACACAATACAATACATAGGGCAATACAATACAATACAATACATCGAAGGGCCAAAAATACAATAAATACAATACATGCAAAGCTCTGGTTATAAGCCTAGGAGGCTTCTATTGCCCTTATTATTAATTATCAGAGGATAAAAGCTCCGTTAAAGTTATTAATCTAACGCTTGCCTATATTAAGAGATAATCGCTCCTTTGTTATAATAATTAGTTAAAATAATAACCCTATACTTCCTTTAACCAGTATAGTTCCCTTTATAATGTCTAAAGAAACTCTAAATATAGTATTATTATTAGAGAAGGACTGGATTAAATAGTACGCGTAAACTAAGAATTACGCAGAATCTCACAGTGTCTAGGAGTATATTAATCTAAATCAGGATAAATTACTAGAAGAACCGATAATGCCTGCTTACCTAAAAAGAGATCTAAGGCTAGAGAATATAGCGGATAACCCTAATGCTTTAGAAGATTAGAAGATTACGTATAAAGACGCTAAAGATAAGTATAACTTTAAATGCAAAGATCTATAATTTAATCTTATAAAATACATAAACCTATTAAGGCAAATGCTAAAGATTAGGAATTTATTTGTAAGACCCTTTTAAAGAATATCTAAGACTCTCTTAACTTTAATAGCAAAGAGAAGGGAAAGGAGTTAGTTTATTAGCACTCTTTAAGAATATTAAAGCTTCTTGAGAATTAATATAAGCTAAATGTAAGAAAGATATTAATTCTTACGGAAACACGCCTTAATAATCACTTATAAGCTAAAGGTTCCTATAATTAGTACTAATAGGCAGTGATAATAGAGGTACTGTAAAGGAATTATTAAGACCTTAAGACCTAATAGACTAAGGAGATAATACTGTATAAGTTTATAATCCCTCTTTGTAGTAAATTTAAGTTATTTTAGAAGAAATAGAATAATCTGCTTAATAAGGGCATAAATTAAAGCTTCCTTAAGGCTATTATAGAGTTTAAAAGAGATTACAAAGCTCCGTAAAGCGTACTAAAGGCTGCTAATGCGATTATAACTAATAAATCAATGGGATCGAATAATTTAACAAAATCAGAGAGGCCTAAGTGCCCTAGATATATGAATCACACGGTTAGAGATGCCTTAAAGTGATAGGAATCCTACAATTTGTTTAAGGCTCTATATAAGTTAGACCTTACTCCTAAGAACTAGGAAGTTAGGAAGAACTCTAAAGATAATATTAAGAAGTATCTAAAAGAGAATCTATAAGAGAAAACAAAGGCTATAAATTAGAAGTTAAAGGAGAAGAGCAGTAGTAATATTATTATACCCTTATAGAACCTTATAAATAACTCTATAGCTATTACTCTAGGCAAGAAGTTAGCTAATATATTATTATTTATACACGCGGGGCACTCTTAACGCATTACCCTATCTTTAAACGCGGTTAATAGCTTAGAATTAAAGAGGAATATAATCCTTTATAACTCTAGAGCTAATATTTATATCTTTAATAACCCTTATTAGTTTAAGCAAGCTAAATTTGATAATACTGTTATAATAGAGGTGGAAGCTAGTGGCACAATCTATATAGCTTTAGGCAAAGGTCTAGTGCATATCTTAGTAATGGATTCGCTATCTAGAACGCTAAGGATAATTATACTAGAGAAAGCGCTACTAATCCTAGAATTTTATATTAATCTTATATTAGTAATGATTCTAATAAAGGCAGGGATATTCTAGAATTAGAAGAAATACTTCCTATATAAAGGATTAAGGCCTATAGTAAGAGTTTATAATATTAACAAGCTCCACGTATTATTATAGCTATTAGAAGAGCTAAAAGAGGCCTACGCTATAACTAGCAAGGCACTAAGACTGCCTTAAAAGGAGATATAAAACTTTAGCATTAATAATATAGTTATCTAAGCGTACGCGTATTTACAGAGCTTATAAACATAGCTTTAGGGGTTAAATTAATAGGTCCTAAGCTTATAGAGTGTGAGGTCTATGCTATAGGCAAAGCTAAGCAATGGAAATCATAGGTTATACCTAAAGGCCTTCTATAAGGGCTAGGTTATAGGCTTTCTATTAATCTAGATTACTATAACTCTCCTTGTTAGAACAGTGATAGGTATTAGTGTGTTTTTACATGCCTTATAACCTTAATAAGGTTCTTCTATTCCTTTAAAACAAAGGATAGTATTTGTAATAGCTTTTGTATAATAATAGCATTCCTAAGCACTTAATTTAGGGTTTAACTACGCTTTCTATATAGTAATATTAAAAAGCCCTCTTCACAGAGCAAATAAAAGATAAGATAGCCCTCACGGGTATTATAGTCTATAATTTAGCTCCTTAACGCCTAGCTAGAATAGAAAGGCAGAGAGATCTAGGGGGTGGTTAAGCAGAAAGCTTATACATTAAGTCTAAAGGCTTAGCTTCTAATAGATCTTAATAATAAGGTCTTTAACACTATGGTTTATCTATTAAATTAAATACCTTTTAAGCATCGCAGAACCTAGATTATACCTTATAAGCTATGGTAGAATTAGGCTAGGAAAACGGTTCTAGCCTATTTACAGATAGCAGAGGTCTAGAAGCCCTTAATTGCATATCTACAAGCCTACGGATGTAAGGCTTTTCCTATAATAACAAAGGCTCTAGAGCATGTTAAATTGCATAACGCGATCCCACAGTTAGAGCAGAAAGCTCACATCAGGTACCTTATTAGTTATAGAGGCAAGTCCTAATACATTATTTAGGTGCCTTCGCTTTGTAATTATAAAGTTATTATATTAGCGTATGTTTAATTTAATAAGAATTCCTTCTTTAAACTAGAAGAAGAGCTAGAATTAGCTTAAAAGGAAAAGATATTAATAATCACATTACTTAAAGAGCTTAAAGCTAATAATATTAACAAGGAAATCAGTTAAGACCTTATTAGATTAGAATTAGAAGAGGAGGATTACCCTCCTATACCTTTAACTATAGAAGGAGAAAATAAATAGTTTAAAGCAGAAATACTACCTTATATAATAGGGGAAAAGATAACCTTTCTAGTGCACTTTTAACCCCTCCTAACTCTTCTTATAAGGCACTAGTTACTATAGAGAATAAAGAGCTTAGAATAGAAGGTAATAATGCGCTATATTATGAAATTAATGAATTTATGCGTAATACAATGATTAAACACGTAGAGACTACCGCGGAGACTAGCGAAATTACTAGCAAAGGTGGTAAAGAAGTGGAGAATCGTTATCCCTAGGATAATAGCATTAATCTAGATAATATTATTACTAGAAAACGCTAAAGAAAGGAAATATATAAAGTTAGGTAAGCATAGTTTTCTTATGCCTTTTCTATAGCATTACAAGGCACTTAATATAGTTTATAGATTAAAGATATGCCTCTAGAACCTGCCTATTATTAACAAGCTATGGCTTTACCCTATTATAACCACTAGAAGGAAGCGATTATAAAAGAGCTTTTAAAGCTCCTATCCCTAAATTACTAGGAAGATATACTAGATAAATCCCTTAATCTAGAACTTCATAGGGAAATTATAGACCTTAGCTAGGTCTTTAAATATAAGACTAATAAGAAAGGAGTAGTTATAGAGTTTAAAGCTAGAATAGTTATTTAAGGTAACTAATAACTAAAGGATAACCTTAATAACTACGCTATTACGCTTACTTTATAATCTCTACATATGCTACTTATAGTCTACTGCGCTAATAATCTTAATACCTAATAATATAATATTTAAAATGCCTTTCCACACGTAAAGCTTAAAGAACCTATCTTTTGCAAGCCTCTAGAGGGTATAAACGCAAAAGGTTATCTCTAGAAGATAATAAGAGCGTTATATAGGCTGCGAGAAGCTTCTTAATAATAGTTCCTTTATTTAACAAGATTTCTCTTAAATCTAGGCTTTATATAAGGGAAAGAAGACTTATATATCTTTATAAAAGACAATTTTATCCTGTTTTTCTACATAGATAATATTATAGTGTTTTACCCTAATGGATCTAAAGCAGAATTTAAAGAATTACATAAGCAACTAATAAACAGCCTAGACATTAAGAACTAAGGCGAATTAAAGTAGTTCCTAGGCATTAAAATTATTAGAAATCGCGATACTAAAGAGATATAGTTATCGCAGGAATCATACATTTAAAAGATCGCTTAGAAATTCATTCCTAATATTATTAATAATAATCTAAAGAGCTTAACCTCTACTCCTCTTCCTATAGCTATAATCCTTACTAATACTAGCGAAGCTTCTAATAAAGAGATTAATTATTACAGAGCAGTTATTAGCTCCTTAGTGTATCTTTGCATTATAGGAAGACCTAACGTGGCATTTATAGCATTAAAGCTAGCCTCTTTTATAATAAATCTATTATTAAAGCATATTAAGCTCGCTAAAGGAGCTATTTTATACGCTTAGAACACAAAGAAGCTTTGCATTTACTACTTAGGCGTGGATAGCTTTAATACCCTGTTTTCTAGCACTAATGCTTCCTTAGTAATAACCCTAATACTTGTAGATTAACGCAAGGCTACGTTTTTATTATACATAGCGCTATAATTAATTAGAAGTTAGGAAGGTAATATTACGTAATAACTTTAAGCATAAAAGCAGAGCTCTTTGCTCTAAATTACAGTGTAAAGGAACGCATATCTCTAGGGAGGTTGCTTTATAATATTAAGGTCTGCGTGCTACCGCTTTCTATTATCTAGTGTGATAATAAGCAGATAATCTATATTACAAAGCATATAGAAGGAAGGCTTTAGACTAGCCTTAAGTATCTTAATATGAATTAAATATGGATTTAAGAGCAATGTGCAAATAGTAACATTAAGGTTAATTAGTTAAAGACCTCTAAGATGCCTACGGATAGCTTTACAAAGCCTCTATTAGGTTAAATACATAGGGACTTCTGCCACTAGATTAGCTTACGCGAGATCCCCGCGTAACCATAATACTAGAAATTCATCATAATCGCTTCCTACACTAATAAATTCTAGCTTTAATAGATATCTTAGCTAGGGGGTGTGTTAGGAGAGCTCCTAGAGCATTAGATATGTAGATGCGGCCTGCGTATTAACTAGGATAAAACCCTTAATAAGATAACAGTGGAGATAATGTATTAGAAGTACCTCCGTAGACTAGTCATTACCATAGCGCACTGTGTACTCTTCAGGTACAAAAGTCAGGTGCTGTCTGCACCTCTGATTGATCGAATTAAACCTTCTCTATTAGCTACACCGACCCCTACCTTTGACAATTATATAATACTCCTACCCTAGGCTATTTAGCACTTCTCTTTATATTTATAAGGTATTCCCTTTTTTACTTACTATAATAATAGGTTTTATAGCTATACTAGTTCTCTTATAAGGTAGTGTTAGGCTTCTATCTAAGGAGTTACTAGTAAATTATAATAGTTACTCTAGGTAGCTTGCTTTTACTATATTTTACTTCTTTTTAGGATAGGATAGTCCCTTAACTATACTAGGTATAAGCTAAAGTATAAGATATAGTTTTCCTTTAGTTATTTATAAATTATTAGGTATAATATTTCTCCTTCTTTACATTAGCTAGCTCTATACTTACTATACCTTAGGGTTACCTTATAAAACTTTATAATATAGCCTATTTAGAAGTAGTTATAGTATTATTAAGGTTATAGGGTTTTATTATATAGTTTAGTTTAGAATAGCTTTACTTTAAAGACTATTCTATCTTAGTATATCTTATTAGTATCTTTTACTTCTACTAGTCTTAGGATTAGGGTAGTGTATTATGTGTTTTTACTTAGGGATGCCTTATAATTACCTTAATTATATTTACTTTATTTGCTTTTCTAATCTTAGCTATAAGTGTTGCTTCCTTCGGATCATCATCGGATTAGTCGTGGCCAAAGACTCCGCCAATTGTGGGCCAAGTGGAGCCCTTAGAGGATGCACGCCTTGTGATTAGCTGCCCCTTTTCGCCACCCCTCTTTGCCCCACTTACGGGTTTTACCCACTTTTTAGCTAGCTAGATTCCTCTCCCTCTCTCTCTTCTCTTTCCTAGATTATTAACTATTATAGACTTTAATAACAACGGTACTATTACCTGCGTAGGCACCTTGGTGTTCTAACACTAATCAGTGGTTAATCATAACCACAGATAAGTTAGGTATTACAAGAAGAGACATTTCTATAGACGCTATAGTTATTTTCCTATTATCTAGATCCTTAGGAATAGGGGTATGGCTACGAGTGTGCTAAAGGAAAAGACTTGAATTCCGGTTACAGACTTGTTAGGCTTCTAAGGGATTAGCTTCTTCTATTATTATCTTCACTTTTAATAGAGAGATTAATTCTATATCCATTATAAACTTAGAGATTAACTTCTTTTATTATTATCTTTATCTTTAGCAGAGAGACAAATCCTACACCTACCACAAGAAAATCAACCAAATAACCAAATTAATCGCCATAAGGCATTCGCTTTAAACCTAACATTAATAACCATTACTTATAATAAGTTAGGAAGCTAGACTAGTAATAAGAGGAAGACCTAAGCTACTGCAGAAGCTGCATAATCGCCTAGACTATTACTAAGAGAAGAGCCTTAATTCTTTAGTAATAAGAAACTATCCTAAATCTTAATAGCACCTAAGAGACCCTAAGAGAGTGAACTGCTAACATAACTATAACCTCTTTCCTATGCCCTTATAAAAGATTAGAAAGAACAAATAGTAGTTAACCCTAATTCCGCTATGCTATCTAAGCTTAATAACTATATTATAAGGTTTATTAACCTTAGTAAGCATTAAGACTAGAGGGATAATAATCTTTAGGAATTATTCTAAGAAGACTTTAAAGGATAGTCTAAGAACACCTTCGCAATAGCTAATAGAGACCTTGTTAGAGAGCTATGGAATTCTCTGTAAGACTATGGTATTATTATAAGATAAGGCTAAGGATTAGTAATTATAACATCTCTAGAAGAGGTAGTCTAATAAGAAATAAGGCTATTATAGCCTAAAGGGAGATTACAATCCTCTAACCCCCTAAATATTAACCTCCTTAACCCCTTATCTACTTACCCTAGAACCTTATCCTTCCTAACCCTAATAGCACCCTTAACCCCTTAACCTATAAGAGAGCCTCTTTTGCGGTAAACCCTATTATATTAAGCAATTCACCCTAAAGATCCCTATCTATAGCAAACCTTGCCGCCTGTATAATAATTCTCTTCTAAAGACTAGATTATAAAGAAGATCTTAGAACTTATAAAGATATATAAAGATAGTAATTATTATAGTGGAAAATTATATGATTTCCTTGCCCTAAAAGTTACGCTCTTTAAGAATAAGTGTAATAGGATTAACCTCCCTTAAACGTATTATTAGAAGGCTCTCCTAATTATCTTAATTAATAATGCTAAGTAATACTACCTTAATTATCTCTTTAGTTAAAACCTTACATATAAAAAGATAATTAGCTATATTTACTAATGCTTTAAGATAGAAAGTAACTAATAATTCTATCACTATAAATAGAGTAGCATAACTCTAAGTAGCACTATTACTAAGAACCCTAATAAAACTAGGCTTAAGTGCCTTAAAATTATGCTAGCTACCCTTAAGAAAATCTATTAAGGCCTATATCCTTCTAATATAGTAAATACTAAGCTCTATAAGTAAATGTTAAATACTATAGCTAATATACCTAAATGCTAGATAATAGAGTATAACCACTCCCTAGGCTTTAAGAGTCTTACTAAAGACCTCTATAAGGTAATTATAATCTTAGAGTTAAATAAGAGAGCTACCTAATACCTATAATTATAAGAGAGCTCTCCTAAGGCTATGTTTACTAACCATTAATATAGATATTAGCCCTAAGATAAGGAAGGCTATTATAGTAAGAGCCTAAGGCATAGCCCTTAGCATTACTTTATGTATAGTAAGAATAGCTATTAGTCCTTTAATCACTCTAATAAAGAACGCTAAAAGGAGAAGGATTATTAGTTTACTAGTAAGATCTATTATACACCCCCTTTAGAGAAGAGATTCTAGGTATTTCTTACCTCCTATAAAGGGCTAGATAATAATAAGCCTAATAAGGGCCCTAGCTAAGGATAGGAATCGCATCTTATAGCCTATATAAAGACTAAAGACAGTAATAAGAATAATAAAGAGCTATTACTAGTAGCATATCTAAGTATTATATAATTCTTTTGCTTAGAGCTATAGGATAATTATAATCTTATAGATACTAATATTCTTACTACCCTTAATAACTAAGCCTTTTAGTATGCTTTCCTAAAGTAGGAACTATATTAATAGTAAGAATCTAATAAGGGATTAACCTACTATATCTCTAAAGAGCGCTATTCTAAAGAAGTCTTTAGAGGGATTATACCTAACACTAGGGCAGTAGGCAAATTAATAGTAGGTTAGGGATAAGCAAAGGCTCTGTTATAATTAATGCCTTTATTAAAGATAATCCCCTATAAGCTATAACTTATTAAATTTAGTGCTAGATCTGCAATCATAAAGGTATGCTTTATATGCCTATAGAACTTAGAGAACTTAAATTCTACGTCCTTAATATAGTAACTCCTTTCCTCTTTTCTATTACTAATATAGATAAGCTATAAGTTAAGATTAATAACCTTATAAACGTGCTAATCTAAGGCAATAAGACTATGCCTATTATGCAATAATAGGGATATCCTTAGTGGCTACTAGAGGCTAAAGAAATAGTTGCCTTTTACCTCTTAGAAGGGGAAATCTATTAATTGTATTATTACTTTAGTCACCCCTTTATTTAATGCCTTATAAAGATCCTTTAGCGGGCTAGTTATAATGTTAAACGCTAGGTAATTAAGAAGTTAACTAAAGTCTATTACTATTATTAGATAAAAGGAAAAGCTCCTAGCTAGTTTAAATTCATAATTAAAGATAAGCATAACTTTAACTATAAGATTATTGCTAACATTACGTAGATTAATAACTAACCAGTCCTTTACATTATTAATTTAGTGACTTTATTCTAAGCAGCCCGCTTCCTTAATCCTAAGAAGCAGAAGGCCTAAGATATCTAGGATATAATTAGAGAGTACTAGATTAATACCTATCTTAGACCGCTAGATTAGATTATCTATAACGCTAGTAATAACTTCTCCTCCGCTAAATTTAAGCACTATGCTTAATTAATATTAATTAAGATTAATAAGATACTAATTAAAGCTTATAGTAGCATTAGAAAGGCTAAAAGTACTATAGACCTTTACGCTAGGCCTATAAGATTATTACAGACTTAATTAGCGTAGAGATTACGCTAGAGTAATATCTTTAGATAGCTATTAAAGCTATTAATAACTTAGTAGGCCCTAATAGACTAGTGCTAACCCTGCTAGTCTTTAGAGCTTACCTATGTATAATAAATAAGTTATTGCTAAGCGTCTCTATTATTTAACGCGCTAAGGTAATTTAGAAAGCTACTAATAAGGTATACTGCTACCTAGCCTTACAGTAGGTTCGCAATGCCCTTAATGCCTAGAATAGCCCTAATATATTACTAATATATTAACTACCTCTATAGGCTAATATACATATATAAAGGGAGAAGAGCGGCTAGCATAGCCCTTATAAGCTAATTACTACTAATAGGAGACTTACACTATCTAAATACCCTATAGCCTAGCGAAATTCTAATCTATAGTAATAAAGCCTTACTATAAGGACCTATATACTATAGAGAGACTATAGGAGATAAAACCTTAAGTTATTAAGAGGACTATAAATAAGAGAGATTCTCTTACTTCTATAGGGGCAGAGGTGTAAGGGCTTAGGCTTTGCCTAAGCCTTAGTGTTAACATACGAGTGGGGAGTGGGGAAGGGGCTGACATAAGCCGACTAGGGGATATAAGGGGCCCGTACGGGATCCGCAATATTCTCCTTTTCCTTCCTTCCTTTAAGTTTCTTAATATTATCATAATAGCCTATAGCTTTGCCTTAGGGCTAGTCTATAACATTTAAGAAACTTCCTTTAGCCTTAAAGAAGGCTACTAAAAACGCAATGAGTGCATTAAACGTCATAGACGTAATGGACATAACAGACGTAATGGATTTGCTACGCCCTAGAGACTAACACTCTTAGGAAGCATAACACCACTAACAGACACTACTCTGCCTATAGAGGCCCTCTTAGCTTAACTTGAATCACTTTAACTTATGATTAAATAATAATAAGGGAAATCGCAACGCTATATAAACAGGTTAAAATAAAGTAGTCCCTAGGGGCTTAACCTAAATAGATTCCCTTCCTAGTCCTACCTATTACGCCACTGGTTATACCCTAGATTAGACGGAAACTAATCCTAATAGGTAACCCTTATAATAGCGATAAGGCTACGTTCACTTCCTAGAAGATTCTTATAGAGCATAAACTAGTGGTAGATAAGGATTTTATTAGTACTAATAAGGACTAGTGGATGTTTATATACTAGAACTTAGGGCCTAAGGTCTAATCCTATATTATAGTATTCTTTAAAGTAGGCTATAAATATAATTATAAACCTACCTCCTTTCTAGATTACTTAGAATCTATGTTTACTAACCCCTACTAATAAGAAATAGCCCTTACTAAACTTAATTATATTAAATAGGGGCTAGGGAGGCATTTGCCTTATTCTTTATCTGCTTTAAATAGAAGCTTTCCTAGTAGGAGGTAGCTTATAGGTAGGTAAGGTAAAACTAGCAAAACTTTAATATGCACTTAATAAGCGTATAAGGGAGTATATTATTAGCAAAGGGGTAGACTATAAGGATTACTCTTTAGTGGTTAGCTAATTCTATAGTATTACAGTTAATATTAAGGCTAATGCCTTAGAGGAAAAGTTTCGTTCTTACTATACGCTTATCCTAGTTAAGACACTAGCTCCTAAGTTAATTATAATAGTAATACACTAATAATAGGTGTTTATGCGGTAGGAACTTAGGTAGGTAAACGTAAGAAGCTAGAGGGAAAAGGGTAAACTAAGGAAGATAACTAAACTATAACGTGCTAAGTGGGTTATAGCAGAGGAAATAACTAGGCATTATAAGGATAAGTGTTGTTTACGCTATAGCTTAAAGGATTACTAGATATAGGAGTGCCCTTTACTTCTACCTTGCTAACCAAGAGTACGTATTAATACCTACGGGGCGGAGACAGATAGCGAGGACAAAGGGGTTAAGACCTACTTATTAGAAAATAAGTAGCCCCTAAGCAAAGGCTTGCATAAGGGCGTAAAGGCTAGCTAGCCTAGCTAGATAATCTTAACTATAATTAGTGTATAGTATTAGAAGAGGGAGTTAAACGGTATATAGATTAACCACTATTCTTAGTCCCTATACTCTTTAATATATATAAGTATCTCCATATTTAAATCGATTATAGTTATAATTATTATAGCACTATTAGCGAATCAGCAGCGCGGTGGCTAAACCTAGAGCTTATTTGATTACTAAAACGAAGATAAGTTTAAACTATAGTAGAAACAGAAAGAAAAGGAAAGCAGGTAAGGGAGGAAACCTTATCTATTACTCACATAGTACGTACCTAGATTAACATAGATAGCTAGGAATCTTTAGTATACCTCTATGTTATTCTAGGTTTAACCTATAATATGATCTTTAGGATACTATAGTTAGAACACCGCGATGTAGTAATTCACACGGCAAAGCGATAGCTAGTTATTAGGATAGCTAAGGGCCTATGCATTTTAGAATCCTTAGAGCGTACTATAGAGACACTAACATAGGGAATAATTAGTTCCTTATTTGCTACGGAGGCATGCTATGCATAACGATAGAAGGATACCACTATAAGGTTTATTACTATAAGCTTAAAAGAAATTATAATAGTATTATAACTTTTTACTCTAAGACTAAAACCAGAATAGCTTAATACCTTAGCACTACCTAGGAGCTTACAGACTTTGCAGACCTATTTAATAAGTTAAAAGCGAACGGCCTACCCCTATATAGGGGCTTATTAGACCACTATATCTACCTTTAAAAGAACGCGGATAGATTACAACTAGCACTCCTATAGGGATCTTTATATAATATGCCCTAGGACTAGCTATTAGAGATTAGGCGTTAAGTTACTAACCTTATAGATAAGGGATAGATCTATGCTAGCTTCTCTTTAGTAGTAGCACCCATTCTATTAGTTAAAAAGGCAAACGGTAATTAGAGGTTTTGCATTAACTACCGCGCACTTAATAAGATAATAGCATAAGACCGCTATCCTCCTATTAATTAAGGAAACACTCTATTCCTTATCCTAAGCGTATTAGTTTATAAAAGTGAATATATGCTTAGCGTTTTATAAGCTATATATAGTAAAAGGATAGGAGTATCTTATAGCGTTCTGCACTAGATTTGGACTGTTTAAATAGCTAGTTTGCCTATTTAGCCTAGTAGGTGCACTAGTAATGTTTTAACGTTACGTAAACAAATCCTTAGGGGATGCGTTAGGGGACTTTGTTATAGCCTATTTAGATAATATTCTTATCTATTTAGGGGGTTAAAGAAGGATTATATAGCTAAGGTATGGCTAATACTAGGTAGATTAAGGGCAGCGGGCCTATATCTAGATCTAGATAAATCTGCATTTGCTGTAAAGGAGGTTTAATACCTTAGCTATATTATTACGGCAGGACGCTTAATTTGCCCTAACCCCGCAAAGGTAATAGTAATTAGGAATAGTTAGCCCTTATAAAGTTATAGGGGTCTGTAGCTTCCTTAGATTTGCAAACTTCTATTATAACTTTATTAGGGACTTCTCCGAAATAGCAGCCCCCTAATCTAGCTTACTAGGAAGGACATTCCCTTTTAATAAGGCCTAGAGAAAAACAACGCTTTTAAATAATTAAAGGAATTATTTATTAAACACCTAGTCCTTACATAATAGGACCCTAACTAGGACATAGTGGTAAAAGCTAATTACTCTAGCATGGCTTTAGGGGTTATCTATTATAGGAAGGCCCTAATAGTGTGCTATATCTAGTTACTTATCACTCTACAAGCTTAATAGCCCCTTAAAGGAACTATACTATTTATAATAAGGAACTACTAGCTATTATATCTTACCTTAAGGCATGGTTAGCAGAGTTATAGGGCGTCTCGCGCCTATTTATAATATATATAGATTACAAGAACCTAGAGTACTTTACTACTCCTTACCTTATAATAGAATGTTAAGCATAGTAAGCAGATATCCTCTCCTATTTAACTTCTATTTACATTATAGACCTAGTGCTTAAGTATAATAACTAGACGCCCTTTCTTAAAGGGAGTAGGATAGGGCAGGCAAGCCTTTAAGAACAGGATATATCCTATAACCTATTACTATTATAGCGCTCTTATAACTATATATTAGGACCTAGACTAACTCTAGTTTAGGTCTATCCCTACCCTAGGTAGCTTTATTACTACTAGGGAATGCCTCTTTATAATAAAACATCTTTAGACCCTTTAGGACTAGGTAGTTTTATTAGACCTAACCTACCTTATCCGTTTATAGGCTATATAGGAAAGGGCATAGAAGTTTCCCTAGAGGTAATAATAAGAGAATAGGTAGCGGATTGCATAATTAGCGCATATAGGGCGCTCTAGTTTAGGGGTTAAACCTAGGTCCTAGCCTAGGAGCTATTAATAATAACCCTTATCTAGTAATCCTATAACTTACTAGTAGCAGGGTACCTAGGATATAACACTACGTTCTAGATTTTATAATAGTAATTTCACTAGGATAGGATAGCTTAGGATATAGGTAGGTTTGTCTGTAATTGTTTCTGCTAGGGTAGCTATAAGAGTTAGTAACGCTACTAGGGCTTACTAAAGCTACTACTAATACCTAATAGATACTAGTCTTAAATCTCTATTAATTTTATAATAAACTTACTAATATCTTCCCTAGAGAGATTACAGTTCCTTATGGTTATTATAGATAGGCTATCTAAGTTTATATAGCTAGAGGTAATAACTTCTATTATAGCTAAGGTATGCGTAGAACGTTTTAAAATGGTTTAGTAGCGGTTCTAGGGATTTCCCTAATTAATTATTACGGATAGGGGCTTTAATTAGCTAGGAACTTTTAGATAATATTATATTTAAGTATTAGTATAGACTAGCTCCTTTCTACCTCTTATTACCTATAGACTAATAGCGGTATAGAGAGAATAAACTAAGAGGTATAGGCAATACTATAGGTATACGTTTCCTTTTCGCAGTATAACTAGCCTAAACACCTTATAGCTTACTAGCTAGCAATTAACAATAGGAACTCTTTAGTTACAGGGTAAGCCTAAATAAACTCCTATATGGTTATGACTTATAACCTATTTAAACACAGTTAGATATAGTCCTATTAGTAACTATATTAAAAGGGAGAGCTATTTGTTTCCTAGAACACCTCTAAGAGGGTATATCTCTTGCCTAGGCTGCTATTGCATATGCGTAGCAATAATAGCAGGATGCCTCCGTAGCCTTATAATGTCTAGCGGAATGATTCTATGTAGGGGATAAAGTGTAGTTATTACTTAGGAATATTAAAACTAATTAGCCCTTATGTAAACTTAACTAGATAGCAGCTAAGTATACTATAGTTAAGGTCCTAACACCGCTTACTGTTTAACTTAATGTCCTAAAGGGCATATACCTAGTTTTCCACGTAGATCTTATTAAATAAGCGGTAATAGACCCTCTCCTAAGCTAATGGTTATAGGACTCCTAGCTAGACCTGGAATAGGTTCTAATAGAGGATAACCCTAAACTTATAGAGGAATACTATATAGAAAGGATTTTAGTAGCTTAAAACACACTAGGTAAGGGAGGGAACCGGAATGCTCTTATAAAGTAGGTAGGATATACGTAACTAATATAGGAACTAGTGGAAAACGTAAAAGATATATAGGCACTAGATAAGTTTAAGAAGGAATAGGGGATATATAATATAATAATAGACTAGTTTAATTTAATAAAACTTATCCTTAAAAGGAGATTATATATAGGACCTAGGTTATACCCTTTTAGCTTTCTATTCCTACTTATATATTAGAATACTTATACTTATCCTTACCCTTCTCCCTACTATTAGTGTCTATAGTAAGGTCTTCTACCTTGCTTCTAGGAGGGTTACTACGCGAGTTTTAGGGCTAGTAGGACCTAGTTAGGGTCTAATAGGGGTTCTAGAGGGTTAACTTATAGGCTTAACTTATTTAATAGAAGGGGAGTCTTAAGGGTTATAGGGCGTATAGTGGACACAATAGGATTTATTATAACCGCTGCCTATATTCTAGGCGTAGCGCTTACGCTACTAGCGAGAAGGAGAAATATTGCTAGCTTTAATAACGTAGGACATGCTAAATAGGCCCTAGGAGGCCCTGCTAGGAGTATTATTACTACAAAGTTCTTAATAAATAGTGGCTAGGCCGCTTATAATCTAGCGGTTCTATTAGAATAGAATGCCTGTAACTTATTGCATTTAATTTCCTATACTATAGCTAGTTAAGGGACTGCTATAGTTATATAGAATTACTTTATTCCTAGTTATGTTTAAGGCAGAGGAGGATAATGCTAGAGGGGTCTAAGAGAGGACTAGATAGGGGCTAGGTTAAATTAGGCTTCTTATAGAAGAGTAGTCTAATAGGCAATAAGAGTGTAATAGCGCTAGGAGAGAACTAGTATTTTTCGCTTTTAAGTTAGGGTCTAAGGGACCCTAGGGCGGATAATGTGTGTTCCTAAGGTAATCTCTTTTTAAGATCTTTTAACGCGCATTAGAGGTAGGGATTAGCGGATAGGAACCTAGTTAACTAAACATAGGTAATATGATTTCCCTAGTAAGAGGGATAAGACTTGCTAGACTTAGGGGGTAACATTCTAGTACACCTATAGTAAGGGCTTGTTTAATACACGGCCTATAAGGATAAAAAACCGCTTTAGAGGTAGCATACTAATTATTATTAAAGTCTCCCTCTAGGAGAAATTCCTAAGGGCCTAAGCTAGATATAGGGTAAAGGGGTCTTAGGGGAACTAGACTATTACTAGTTAGGGGAAGAGCGGGTTAATAGGGATAAGGCATAATACTATTAGGTATGGTATAGATAAGGGTAGCTTAAGAGTAAGGTAACGGTAGATTAAGGCAGGAGAAAGAATAGATAGTAAGATAGGTTTATAATAGGAAGGGGATAGTTATTATTAAGGAAGGTTTAGATTAGATAGGATTCTTAGTGGGATATTTATATGTGTAACTATAGGGCAAGGTAGGATATAAATAGGTAAGGGGGATAATAATAATAATAATAATAGAGGGTATAAGTTATAGTAGGGCATAATACTTAAGACGGACGCGTGCGAACTAACCATAAGGAGAGGTTATACTATTGCCCCACCCACACATAACTTAAACATGCTATGTTAATAAGGGGATTATTAAACAGTTATTCACAGTAAATGCTAGGGTAAGATTAAGGGGAGATATAAAGGCTACTAGGATAATAAGGGGGTATAGCGCTATATTAAACACGACGCGCAAACGGGCAGGCACGGATAATTACCTAGTGAGGGGCGATTTATAATAATATTAACATAAACAGGCAAGGAAGGGGTAAGTAAGGGTATATGTAAGGGCTTAGGCTTTGCCTAAGCCTTAGTGTTAACATATGAGTAAGGAGTGAGGGAAGGGAGCTAACATAAGCCGACTAGGGGATATAAGGGGCCCGTACGGGATCCGCAACATTCTCCTTTTCCTTCCTTCCTTCAAGTTTCTTAATATCATCACGATAGCCTATAGCTTTGCCTTAGGGCTAGTCCATAACAAGAGGTAAGGGAAGGAGTAAGAGAAGGAGCAGAACTCCTAGTGCTAGTAAAGAGAAAGTAAGGAAGGCTAAGAAAAGCCCTTATAGTTTAATTCTCCCTTAACTAAGGCATAGAAGGACCTAAGGATTATAAGGACTTTATAGTTATTAATAAAGATTAAGAGGAGGTATTAATTAAAGAGATTATAACTAGAGGATTACTAATAGAAGCATTCCTAATAGCAAAGGAAAAAGCTAACTAGGACCTTGCCCTCTAACTTTACTAAGAAAGGAAGATTATAACCCTAGGAAAGCCCTTTAAGTAATTAGATTAAGCTAAGATTAACGCTTTATAAGCTTGTAATATGTTTAGATTTACGAAGTTTAATTAAGCAAAGCATAGCGGCTATAGGATCTTTAACTCTTATATAGTAAGAGAGATTAAAGGTAAAGGCATGGATTTGCTATATAAGAAGTCTTGCCTTATTATACAAGGCTATAATAATAAGGAGAAGGAATTTATCCTAATATAATCGCTAATAATCTAATAGGCAAGCTAATAGCTGATTATAGCTATTGCTCCTTTATTAAAGCAAAGGGATTTGCCTCTAGATCCGTAATATTACCTAAGCCTACGTTTAATCGCAAACAAAACTCATAAGGCTAATTATTATGAGATTGCTAGAATAGATTACGTACCTCTTTCTAGAAGGCACTATAATAGAGGTTATTAAGCCTCTTTATAGCATTATAGAGGCTAGAACTTACTGGTAGGTAACGTACTTCCGTTATCATAGGGATAACCTTAACATAATAACGTTAATATACAATCCTTGCTTATTAATAATAGCTCTAAATAATAAAAACCTCTTTAGGATTGTTAGAATGCAAATAGATAACACGTTAGGTCTAAGCAATAATGACTTCTTTAATAAAGAAGAAAAAGAGCTTTAGAAGGCTAACTTTATAGCTAAAGAGAAGTAGTAACTATTAAATAGAAATCCCCTTACTTTTAATGGCTATATCCTAACCTAAAACGCTAATAACTCACTAACCCTAACCTAGAAAGGCTAAAGTTAGAAGATTAAGGAAATTAATCCTTAATCTCTAATAGCAAGGCAGGATTACGTAGAATAATAAGCCTAAGAAAGCTATATCGCAACCGTTTGCTAACTAGAAGCTTTATATAATCTATTAATTATAGCTTAACACTAAGAACTAGCTGCTAAAGATATTATACGCCTAAATAAACGCCTTAATTAGCAGATTAAGAATTAGTAATAAGGATTGCGTTATATCCTACTAACCCTTAAAGAAGCGAAGCTCTTTGTATTTGTAGATAGATTGCTTACAAACAATAAGGATCTTAGCTTATAGATTAGGTATGTAATCGTAATTAGTAACAAGGCAAAGAGGGATAATAATACCTTTATTGTGAAAGGGAATATCATTATATATAGTTTAACAAAGAGTAAGCAAGTTACACGTAGCGCGCTTGCCTCTAAGCTATATAGCATAGTTTAAGGTGCTAATATCGCGTACGCAATATCTACAACCCTTAATTAGATTATAGACTAATTAAAAATGCCTTAGATCCCTACAATCCTTTATACTAACTTATTCTTATTATACAAATGCCTTATTAAGCTAGGCATAATAAAGAGAAGAGGCTAATAATTAATATTATAGCCCTTTGCTAATCGTACAAGAGGCGCGAGATCTATGAGGTTAGATGGATTAACGGCAACGATAACCTAGCTAATGCGATGACAAAGGGATTGCTAAATTAAGCGCTAATAACCTTAATTAATTTAAACGAATTAATAATCCGTGTGGAAGGCTAGGTTAAGAGACCTTTATAAGCGTTATAAGCGTTATAGAGAGGAATTAACGGAGGCAAAGGGGAGGATTTGTTACGATTAGATTAATTAAATTAACTAATGCTAACCAAGCTAATTAGGGCTCCGGATTCCTATTAAGGGATTTACTTATATACACTTTCCTTTAATTTAATTTTTATTGCGTTTTTAGGCTCCTTTAGCCACAAGAAAAGAGAGACTACTAGTGTTGCTTCCTTTAGATTATTATCGGATTAGTCGTGGCTAAAGACCCCGCTAATTATAGGCTAAGTGGAGCCCTTAGAGGATGCACGCCTTGTGATTAGCTACCCTTTTCGCCACCCCTCTTTGCCTTACTTATAGGTTTCACTCACTTTTTAGCTAGCTAGATTCCTCTCCCTCTCTCTCTTCTCTTTCCTAGATCATTAACTATCATAGACTTTAATAACAACGGTACTATTACCTGCGCAGGCACCTTGGTGTTCTAACAATAAGGCTTTTAATAGATATATGCTTTATTAGGAATCCCTTAACTATAATGCTAAGTATATAGTAATAAAGGGCTACTTCTAGTCTAAATGCTTTAGTAATCTATTTTTAGTCTTCTTTATATTAGGTAGCGTTTCCTTTAAAGGTAATAATTATATCTTTACTAGGGAGTCTTCTAGCTACTATAGCTATGGTTTAGCTAGTAGCTCTATTTACTATAGTTATTATATCTTTAGCGCCTTAGGATTAAAGCATTTCCTAGATTATATTACCTTTAATAAGTACTTCTCTATATTATCTACCTAGGACCTATAGGGGGTTTTATTATTTAGCCTTCTTAGTACTAGTCTAGCTATAATGCTTACCTAGGTTAGTATATTAATTCCTTTTACTTCTTCCTTAATAGCCTCCTTAAGGGCTACTTTAAGGGCTTCTTTAGTAGTGTAAATATTATTATTATTATTATTATTACTATTATTTATAGCTCTTATTTTAGCGTAGGTGTGGTTTACTACCTAGCAAGCTATAGCCTTTATAATACTCTAAACTTAGGAGACTTTATTACTAGGGATAAGGCTAGTAATCTTATTATAAAATTTTACATTATCTAGATGCTTAAATTATATCTAATCCGTTATTAGGTTATCCTTATATCTATAGGCATTAAATTACCCTAGTCCTATGTTTAGGTAGTAGTAGCTCTATACTAGCCCCCTTTCTCTAGTATTAATTACTATTAGCATCTTGCCCTTACGCCTACCTCTAGCTCTATTGTAATGCGATATTATAGGAGGGGGTAAATAAAGGTAAGGAATTCGAATATTAATGTGGTTTGTATTTTAGAGGCAATTCCGGACCTTTAGATCGGTGCGGAAAAAGTAACAAAGGTTATAGTGCAGGTTATCTCTAAATTATAGCTAGTATATTTAAGGCTATACCTATTACCTAACTAAAGGTTAAGACTTATATCCCTCCCTAGATCTATATCTTAATAAGATAAAATAGAAGTTTAAAGAGAGAATTATAAAGAGTAAAATAGCTATAATAATCTAAACCACTACTAACTTAGTGTAAATAGTGTAATAAAGAAGGTAAAGACCCTCTCTTATAAATAATAAGCTAGTAGTAAAGCTATATAAGGAATAGAAATAATATAAGGAGAACTAGTATAATAGGGAATATCTAGGGTAGTATAGGCTTATAAGAGAACTAACTAAGGACTGCTTACCTACCTATAACCTAAAGGAAATTTAGAAATTCTATATAAGACTAGAAAAACATATTTCCTTAACCCTAGTTTAATTATATATAAGGAAGATTAGCCTTAATAAGTTCCTTTTCTAAAGAGGTATTCCTAGGGTAAACTTACCCCTATATAGCTATAGTAAAGTAGTTAAAGACTAATATTATATTATAGTTAACTACCCTAAATATAACTATAGATACCCCTAATTACGCTAGCCTAGAGATATATAAGAGGTAAGGCTAGCCCTAAACTACCCCTAAAGGTAAGAGCTATAGCTAAATAGTTTCTTAGCATAAAATAACTCTAATACTACTTATTAGCGTAGGAACTAGCCACTAATATATATAGGAAAGAGGAGGACCTAGGCTACTTCTAGCGCTAGGACTAATAACTAGGTTATAGATATAATAAATAACTAGGAAGAGGTATAAGATTATATAGTATAAAGCTAGCGGTAGGCTAGATATAGATTTATAATTCTAGAACTATTATTAGATTAATATTAACTGTAAAAATGCCTAGTATTATTACCCTTACTAGCATATTCCTAATCCTTCCTAAGCTATAACTAACTAACTAATCTACTCCTTCTCTAGTATTAGGATTACCCTCTCTATTACCTTGGCCTACCCCTTAGTAAGTAAGGCTATAGCTAAGAGATAGTTTATCTTTACTATATAGGTATCTAGGCACTATAGCTAAAAGATAACCTTATTATATTATTCCCCTAGTGTTAGACTAGCCTAAACCTACTATAAAGGCGCTTTACTTCTTGTTACTTTAATTACTAGTATAAAGCTTTTTATATAATCTTAATAGTTATCTAGGACCTAGAGAACTATTAGACCTAGACTAGACCTAATAGTAAACTAGCATAGTAGCACTTATATTACCCCTAGTAACTATAGCTACCTAGACTTTAACTAACTACTAGTGCTTATTTTACTAACTAGATAAATTAGGCTAAGAGTAAATTAGCACTAGACTACGCCTAGAATAAAGGCACTAACTACCTTTGAATATCTATAGTTTTAAACCTAATAGTTAAAATAAGTATTAGTAGCTAGCCTTATATAAAATAGTTAGCCTTACTGTTGGAACACTAAGGTGCCTGCGCAGGTAATTGATACCGTTGTTATTAAAGTCTATGATAGTTAATGATGATAATCTAGGAAAGAGAGAAGAGAGAGAGGAGAGGAATCTAGCTAGCCAAAAGTAGGTAAAACCCATAAGTAAGGCAAAGAGGGGTGGCGAAAAGGGGTAGCTAATCACAAGGTATGCATCCCTCTAAGGGCTCCACTCAGCCCACAATTAGCGGGGTCTTTAGCCATGACTAATCCAATGATAATCCAAAGGAAGCAATACTAGTAGTCTCTCTTTTTCTTGTGGCTAAAGGAGCCTAAAAACGTAATAAAAATCAAATTAAAGGAAAGTGTATATAAGTGAATCCCTTAATAGGAATCCGAAGCCCTAATTAGCTTGGTTAGCATTAGTTAAATTAATTAATCTAATCGCAACAAATCCTTCCCTTTATCTCTATTAATTCCCTCTCTATAACGCTTATAATGCTTATAAAGGTCTCTTAACCTAGCCTTCCACACAGATTGTTAATTCGTTCGAATTAATTAAGGTTATAAGCGCTTAATTTAGCGATCCCTTTATTATCGCATTAGCTAGGTTATTATTGCCGTTAATCTATCTAACCTTATAGATCTCGTGCCTCTTGTATAATTAGCGAAGGGCTATAATATTAATTATTAGCCTCTTCTCTTTTATTATACCTAGCTTAATAAGGCATTTATATAACGAGAATAAGTTAGTATAAAGGATTATAGGGATCTAAGGCATCTTTAATCAGTCTGTGATCTAATTAAGGGTTATAGATATTGCGTACGCGATATTAGCGCCTTAAACCATGCTATATAGCTCTAAGGTAAGCGCGTTATGCGTAACCCGCTTGCTCTTTATTAAACTATATATAATAATATTCCCTTTTGTAATAAAGGTATTATTATCCCTCTTTGCCTTATTACTAATTACGATTATATACCCGATCTATGAGCTAAGATCCTTATTATTTATAAGCAATCTATCTATAAATATAAAGAGCTTTACTTCTTTAAGGGTTAGTGAGATATAGCGCAATCCTTATTGCTAATTCTTAATCTATTACTTAAGGCGTTTGTTTAGGCATATAATATCTTTAGCAGCTAGTTCTTAGTGTTAAGCTATAATTAATAGATTATATAAAGCTTCTAGTTAGTAGATAGTTATAATATAGCTTCCTTAGGCTTATTATTCTACGTAATCCTACCTTACTATTAGAGATTAAGGGTTAACTTCCTTAATCTTCTAACTTTAGCCTTTCTAGGTTAGGGTTAGTAAGTTATTAGTATTTTAGGTTAGAATATAGCTATTAAAAGTAAGGGAATTCCTATTTAATAGTTGCTGCTTCTCTTTAGCTATAAAGTTAGCCTTCTAGAGCTCTTTTTCTTCTTTATTAAAGAAGTTATTATTACTTAGACCTAGCGTGTTATCCGTTTACATTCTAATAATCCTAAAGAGGTTTTTATTATTTAGAGCTATAATTAATAAGCAAGGATTGTATATTAATGTTATTATGTTAAGATTATCCCTATGATAACGGAAGTATATTGCCTACTAGTAAGTTCTAGCCTCTATAATGCTATAAAGAGGCTTAATAACCTCTATTACAGTGCCTTCTAGGAAGAGGTGCGTAATCTATTCCGGTAATCTTATAATAATTAGCCTTGTGAGTTTTGTTTATGATTAAACGTAGGCTTAGGTAATATTATAGATCTAGAGGCAAATCCCTTTTACTTTAATAAAGGAGCAATAGCTATAATTAGCTATTGGCTTACCTATTAGATTATTAGTAATTACATTAAGATAAATTCCTTCTCCTTATTATTATAGCCTTATATAATAAGGCAAGACTTCTTGTATAGCGAATCCATGCCTTTACCTTTAATCTCTCTTACTATGCAAGAGTTAAAGATCCTATAGCTACTATGCTTTACTTAATTAAACTTTGTGAATCTAAATATATTATAAGTTTATAGAGCGTTAATCTTAGCTTAATCTAATTACTTAAAGGGCTTTCCTAGGGTTATAATCTTCCCTTCTTAGTGGAGTTAGAGGGTAAGGTCTTAGTTAGCTTTTTCTTTTACTATTAGGAACGCTTCTATTAGTAATCTTCTAGTTATAATCTCTTTAATTAATGCCTTCTCTTAATCTTTATTAATAACTATAAAGTCCTTATAATCCTTAGGTCCTTCTATGCCTTAGTTAAGGGAGAATTAAACTATAAGGGCTTTTCTTAGCCTTCCTTACTTTCTCTTTACTAGCACTAGGAGTTTTACTCCTTTTTTGCTTCTTCCTTATCTCTACCCCTATAGAGGTAAGAGAATCTCTCTTATTTATAGTCTCCTTAATAACTTAAGGTTTTATCTCCTATAGCCTCTCTATAGCCTATAGGTCCTTATAGTAAGGCTTTACTACTATAGATTAGAATTTCGCTAGGCTATAGGGTATTTAGATAGTGTAAGTCTCCTATTAGTAGTAATTAGCTTATAAGGGCTATGCTAGCTACCCTTCTCCCTTTATATATATATATTAGCCTATAGAGGTAGCTAATATATTAGTAATATATTAGGGCTATTCTAGGTGTTAAGAGCATTATAGACCTACTGTAAGTGTTACGTGATGGAAATGAAAGATGAAAGAGTGTAAAGGTTAAGGTTGTTAAGGTTGTTGTCTGATTCAACTAGCTAGAAGCTAAAACTATTGTCTAATATAGGGGTTCTAGGTCACGTGCTAGCCACGTTCTAGGTCATGTTATAGGTCATGCTCTAGATCGTGCCACTGTCAATTCTAACACGTAACAGATGCGGGCACCACAGATAAAAGAGATAGCTATCCTAGCTATCTAAGATCTAACGAATTTGCAATAAGCTAGGCAGCGGGCTCTTGCAAAGGAATTCGGTTAGATTCATCAGGTCAATTGTCAGGTCCTGCGATCAAATCGGTCATCGAATCGGTTATCAAATCGGTCATCAAATTAATCATCAAATTGATCATCGAATCGGTCATCGAATTGATAACTTGATCTACAGGATCTGCGGCAAGAATAGCGGTTGGATTGATTGTCATTGTCAACTTGTACATCTGATTCAAAACGTAGGTCAATAGGGCGTTCTAAATCATAGTCAAATTGATCGTCAGATTGATCAGATCGATCAGATTGAACGTATCGATCAGGTTGACGGTCAGGTTGATGGTTAGGTCGACGGGAAGGTTAATTATCTAATTCGCTATCAGATTAATAGTCGTACGAATAGTCATATCGATCATTGAATTGACAGATCTGATGATTAATAGCTTACAACGGGCGTTGCAAAGGGCTGGGCAACGATTTTCGCAAGGGGACAGGCAATGAGCTTTGCAAAGGGGCAGGCAACGAGCTTTGCAAAGGGGCAGGCAACGAGCTTTGCAAAGGGATAGGAATTCGGTCAGGCTGTTGAATTCGGTCAGGCTGACGAATTTGCTGACAAGCTAGCTGCCTTTGAAGATAATTGCGTTCTTCAAAGACATCCTTAACAAGGTCTTTAAGCTATTGGAAGTCATCCTCTTCTATAGCTAGCTTCTGTTAAAGGTCCCGTATCTGCTGCTGCTACTGTTAAATTTGTTAATTTAATTACTGCTGCTGCCATTAATATCGGGTCCTTAGGTCCTAAAGGTCCCGTTAGTGCTGTTCTTGCTGCCACTGGAATTGCTATTAAATCTGTTGGAATTACTGACTAGCTAGGCATAGGTCCTTAAGATGTTAAAAGACCTGATTTCTTAACGAGAAGGTCTTTTACATATACCACAGGTTTAGCGCTGACAATCTTGCTTATAAAGCTGCTATAATCGCTGCTGCTCACACTGATCTAACTAGTGTAAGGGAAGCATTATAGCGAGCTTTATCGGTTCGTAAGGAAGCTGCCTAGGGAGGCCAGCGATCGAAATTGACGAATTTGTCAGATTGACGGTCAGGACGAAGATCAACGAATCGATTGAAATCGAAGGTCGAAGAATCGATCAATTCGGAGGTCGAAGAATCGATCAATTCGAAGGTCGAAGATCGAATCAAATCGAAGGTCGAAGACGAAGGTCAACGAATCAATCGAATCAACGGATCAATCGAATCAACGGATCAATTCGAATCCAAGGTCAGCGAATCTGACGATAGGCGCGATGCCTAGGGAGCTATCAGGCCTAGTGAAAGGGATAGCTTTGATCAATTGGTCAGATTGACAGTCAGAACGATGTCAACAGATCTATCGGTCAGAGCGAAGGTTAACAGATCTGACGATTGGATCGAAGGTTGATAACGAATTGAAGGTCAAGGAATCTGACGATAGGCGCGATGCCTAGGGAGCTATCAGGCCTAGTAAAAGGGATAGCTTTGACGGGCTTAGTGGATTGGTTGACGAATTGTCAGCTTGGTGGCTTTTATTAGCAGTAAAAGCGACGGGCGCAACGATCGAAGAGCAATTGCTACCACTTGTTACGTGATGGAAATGGAGATCAAAAGAGTGTGAAGGTTGTTAAGGTTGTTGTCTGATTCAACTAGCTAGAAGCTAAAACTATTGTCTAATATAGGGTTCTAGGTCACGTGCTAGCCACGTTCTAGGTCATGTTATGGGTCATGCTCTAGATCGTGCCACTGTCAATTCTGACACGTAACAGTAAGGCTAGGTAGCGGTATACCTTATTAGTAGCCTTCTAAATTGCCTTAGCGCGTTAAATAATAGAGATGCTTAGTAATAACTTATCTATTATGTATAGGTAGGCTCTAAAGACTAGCAGGGTTAGCACTAGTCTATTAGGGCTTACTAAGTTATTAATAGCTTTAATAGCTATCTAAAGATATTACTCTAGCGTGATCTCTATGCTAATTAAGTCCGTAATAATCTTATAAGCCTAGTATAAAGGTCTATAGTACTTTTTAACCTTTCTAATATTACTATAGGCTTTAATTAGTATCTTATTAATCTTAATTAATATTAATTAGGCGTAGTGCTTAAATTCAGCGGAGGAGAAGTTATTACTAGCGTTATAGATAATCTAATCTAGCGGTCTAAGATAGGTATTAATCTAGCACTCTCTGATTGCATCCTAGATATCTTAGGCCTTTTACTTCTTAGGATTAAGGAAGCGGGCTACTTAGAATAAAGTCACTGAATTAATAACGTAAAGGACTAGTTAGTTATTAATCTACGTAATGTTAGTAATAATCTTATAGTTAAAGTCATGCTTATCTTTAATTGTAAATTTAAACCGGCTAGGAGCTTTTTCTTTTATCTAATAATAGTAGCAGACTTTGGTTAACTTCTTAATTACCTAGCGTTTAATATTATAACTAGCCCGCTAAAGGATCTTTGTAAGGCGTTAAATAGAAAGGTAACTAAAGTAATAATGTAATTAACGGATTTCTCCTTCTAAGAGGTAAAAGGTAATTGTTTCTTTAGCCTCTAGTAGCCACTAAGGATATCCCTATTATCGCATAATGGGCACAGTCAGAGCTTTGCACTACAATACAATACATTTAGTGTATTGTGTATTGTATTGTATTGTATTGACAATACAATACAATACAATACATTACACAATACAATACAAGTACTTTTTCACAATACAATACAATACATGTATTATTTTGTATTTAATTGTATTTTTTTATTTTTCTACGCTAAAGTAGATTTCCTTAATTATAAGGCATTATAAGGTATATACATCTAATAATAAGTAATAAGGGTTTACTTTAGACTTACTTTTATATTATTATATAGTAATACCTTCTTATTATTAGTTTTATAAGCTTTTTCTTGCCTTAAAACCTAGTATCTAATAATAATATAATAGTAAGTCTAAAGTAAGTCTTTATTAACTTTATAATAGTATTACCTTCTTATAATTAGTTATAAAAGCTTTTTCTTACTTTAAAACCTAGTATTTACTAATATTATTATAGTAGGTCTAGAGTAAGTCCTTATTAACTTTATAATAATATTCCCTTCTTAAAATAGTATTTTCTTATATTAAAACCTAGCATTCACTAATATTATAAAAGTGGGTCTAAAGAGGGTTCTTATTAACTTAATATTAGTATTACCTTCTTATTATTAGTTTTAAGAGCCTTTTCTTACTTTAAAACCTAGTATTTACTTATATTATAAAAGTGGGTCTGAAAGTAAGTCCCTATTAACTTTAAAGTAGTATTACTTTCCTGTAATAGCTTTTTCTCACTTTAAATCCTAGTATTTACTAAAATTATAAAAGTGGGTCTAAAGTGGGTCCATATAATTTTTATAAGAGTTTTGCCTTCTTATAATAACTTTTTCTACTTTAAAACCTAGCATTTACAAATATTATTAAAGTGGGTCCTTAATAACTTTATTTTAGTACTACCTTCTTATTATTAGTTTTTATAGCTTTTTCTTACTTAAAAGCCTAGTATTTGTAAATATTATTAAAGTGGGTCTAAAAGTGGGGCCTTAAAACTTTATATTAGTATTACCTTCTTATTATTAGTTCTTATATGTTTTTCTTACTTTAAAACGTAGTATGTTTAAACTTTATAAAAGTGGGTCTTAAAGTGGGTCCTTATTAACTTTATATAAATATTACCTTCTTATTATTAGTTATTATGACTTTTTTACTTTAAAACGTAGTATGTTCAAACTTTATAAAAGTGGGTTTTAAAGTGGGTCCTTATTAACTTTATATAAATATTACCTTCTTATTATTAGTTATTATAGCTTTTTTACTTTAAAACTTAGTATTTACTAATATTATAAAAGTGGGTCTTTATTAACTTTATATTAGTATTACTCTCTTATAATAGCTTTTCTTACTTTAAAACCTATTATTAATAAGTAAATTAGGACTTACTTTAGACTTACTTTTATAATAATACTAAAGACTAGGTTATATAGCTATTAAAGCTATTAAAGCTATTAAATTATAATAGAAAAGACTATTTAGGACTTACTTTTAAGAGAAATATATTATATACTTTCCTTTTATTTTTATTTTTAACTAACTTTTAAGTTAATTATAGATAGGTTTTCCCCTTCTCTTTTACTTTTACTTTAGTTTTAAAAGCTTAAAAGTAAATATAATTATTTATAATTCTAATAAAAAGGGTTTATAGCTATAAGACTATTTTTAAAGTAAAATAAAATTCCTTTATTCTTATATAAGTTCTTAGTATATCTAAATATTATTATTAGAGTTTTAGTTTATTTATATATAGTTATAATATTTTTCCTTAGGGTAAGTTTTACACTTAAAGTTAAGAAAAACTATTAAAAAGATAATAAATCTAAGAAAAAGTTATAAACTTAGAAAGACCTCTAAAATTAGTTAAAAAAATTCTTTTATAAGTTAAATTTAAACTATACTATAAAAGATGACTAAGCAGTAGTTATTAGGTTAATATTCTAAATTAGCTAGATATTTAAAGATTTATAGAAAAGCAAATAAATTATATTAAAAAAGTGGCTTATATTAACTAGATTAGTTATTAAATCTACTATATAATAGAATTTTATAATACCCCACTTTTTTACCCCTAACAATACATTGTATTGTATGTATTGTATTGTATTGTATTGTATTGTATTGACAATACAATACACAATACAATACATAGGGCAATACAATACAATACAATACATCGAAGGGCCAAAAATACAATAAATACAATACATGCAAAGCTCTGGGCACAGTCTTATTGCCTTAGATTAGCATGTTTGTAAGGTTATTAATCTTAACTTATAGCTTATTTATATTAGTGATAGAAAAGAGAAAAGGAGTTGCTATATTAAGGACATAGAATTCAAGTTCTCTGAGTTCTATAGGCACATAAAGCATGCCTTTTACGGTTACAGATCTAGCACTAAATTTAATGAGTTATAGCTTATAGGGGATTATCTTTAATAAAGGCATTAATCGTAATAGAGCCTTTGCTTATCCCTAACCTACCGTTAATTTACCTACTGCCCTAGTATTAGGCATAATCCCTCTAAAGACTTCTTTAGAATAGCGCTCTTTAGAGATATAGCAGGTTAATCCCTTATTAGATTCTTGCTATTAATACAGTTCCTACTTTAGGAAAGCATGCTAAAAGGCTTAGTTATTAAGGGCAGTAAGAACATTAGTATCTATAAGATTATAATTATCCTATAGCTCTAAGCAAAAGAATTATATAATGCTTAGATATGCCGCTAGTAATAGCTCTTTATTATCCTTATTGCTATCTTTAGTCTTTATATAGGCTATAAGATGCGGTTCCTATCCTTAGCTAGGGCCCTTATTAGGCTTATTATTATCTAGCCCTTTATAGGAGGTAAGAAACGCCTAGAATCTCTTCTCTAAAGGGGGTGTATAATAGATCTTACTAGCAAACTAATAATCCCTCTCCTTTTAGCGTTCTTTATTAGAGTAATTAAAGGACTAATAGCTATTCTTACCACACATAAAGTAACACTAAGGGCTACGCCTTAGGCTCTTACTATGATAGCCTTCCTTACCTTAGGGCTAATGTCTATATTAATAGTTAGTGAATATAGCCTTAGGAGAGCTCCCTTATAATTATAGGTATTAGGTAGCTTTCTTATTTAACTCTAAGATTATAATTACCTTATAAAGGTCTCTAGCAAGACTCTTAAAGCCTAGGGAGTAGTTATACTCTACTATCTAGCATTTAGGCACACTAGCTATAGCATTTAACGTTTGCTTATAAAGCTTAGTATTTACTATATTAGAAGGATATAGGCCTTAGTAAATCTTCTTAAGGGTAGCTAGTATAATTTTAAGGCACTTAAGCCTAGTTTTATTAGGGTTCTTAGTAATAGTGCTACTTAGAGTTATACTACTCTATTTATAGTAGTAGAATTATTAATTACTTTCTATCTTAAAGCGTTAGCGGATATAGCTAATTATCTCTTTATATATAAGGTTTTAACTAAAGAGATAATCAAGGTAGTATTGCTTAGTATTATTAATTAAGATAATTAGGAGAGCCTTCTAATAATACGTTTAAGGAAGGTTAATCCTATTACACTTGTTCTTAAAGAGCGTGACTTTTAGGGCAAGGAAATTATATAATTTTCCGCTATAACAATCACTATCTTTATATATCTTTGTAAGTTCTAAGATCTTCTTTATAATCTAGTCTTTAGAAGAGAATTATTATATAGGTAGTAAGGTTTACTATAAATAGGGATCTTTAGGGTGAATTACTTAATATAATAGGGTTTGCTGTAGAAGAGTGTTAAGGCTTTTGGCTTGGGAGTGAATAACAGAGTGAAGGTTAGATTGAAATGTCGTAGCTATTGATCTGCTAGCTAGGGTGGGTGCTTAAAAGGTTTAATCTCTAGCCCTTTCCCTTTGTTTATGGAAAGCCCCTTTAAATAGCCCGCAGCTCTTACGTGACTAGCCCGTAGCTAGCCCTTAGCTCTATGCTCCGCTAGGTTCCACCCTTATTAATACTATTGCTACCCTTATAGATGCCATTACTATTCTGCTCCTAATATAATACCCCCTCTCACTGCGATTATCCTTAATTGCATTAAGGTGCTATCTTAGGTTAGGTTATAGTGTAAGAGTTCCTTTATTACTACTTGCCATAGTGATTTTTACAAAGCGATGTAGTAATATTAATAATATTAGGCTACATTAGCCTTCTTTACGGTAACCGCTTGCTAATAGAAGCTAGGTTATAGTTACTTCTTAACTTCCTCTCTATAGGTTATTCTTCCTAAGAGATTCTTCTTAACTAGACTAGTTAGCGTGATTTTTAATTAGCTTAACTCTATAGGGCATAGATTACCCTACTCCTTCTATTTTCCTTTAAGCTTATAGTAGTAGCCTAATAAATTCGTAGTAAGCTTATAGTAATAACTTATAAATCACAGTGATCTCTATAAACACACTAGTTATAACACATGGAAGATTCTAGTTAGAGCAGCTTAGATTAATCTAAGGCGCTTAAATTCCTATAAGAAAGGGTAATTTCCTTCCTTCTTTTCCCTCTTTTCTTTCTTTTCTTTAAGCCTCTTATTAACTTATAAGTCCCTTACTAATATAATAGCTACTATAACGCTACTATTATATAATATTAGCTACTAACTATTATAGCTTAAGCTATTATATCTTATACTACCGCTATTAAAGATTCCGCTATTAAGCTATCCTATAAGGGGAGAACCTTATAATTATTAAAGACTACATAAGTTTACTGCTTCTTTATTGCTTTTTATTACTAACTTAGAGCTAGTTTAATAAAATTCTATATATATATTATACCTAGTGATTAGCTATTTAGAACGTAGCTCTAAGGGATAATAATAAAGATAAATAGCCTTAGTATATTACTAAGGGAAAGCCTACTCTAACTAAATATAGTTACTCCTCTAGTATAAACTCACTACTAGCTTACTGCTATTACTACTAATGTTTAGCTTTTTATAAGTAATTCTCTAAAATACTATTATTACGCTTAAAATAATAAGACTTATATTAGGGTAAGTTAAGCCTTAAGGGATTACCTCTTAATCACTACTAACTTCTTACTAGTATCCTATTTAAATTATAAAGCTATATAAATAGCTTTAGGATATACTTTATAATCTTCTAGAACTATACTATATTAGCAATATAAGTACCCTTTACTCTACTGCTTTAATATTACTAATACGCTACTAGGAGTTTATATAAGCTAAGAAGAAACTTTATAATGCTCTTTTAGCCTTAAAAATACTAATAAATATAGGTAAGCTTATTACGTATATCTTATAGCTAAGGCTTCTTAAGAAGTAAAGTGTAATAAACGCGCTGCTTTCTTGTAGCTAATTAATATTATTAATCTAGAAACCTAGATTAAAATTGCTAATTATCTTTAATTTATAGCTACTTATAGCCTTATAGTTAGTGCTATTAGCTTTACTGCTTATTCTTTGCTAACTTACTACTAGTTTACTACTGCTTAAGCTGCTCTTCTTACGTGTGTTAGACCTTTAGAACTCCCTAAGGAATTACAAGTTTAAGCCTTTAGTAATGATAAGTCTAAGGCTAATAAAGTTAGAAATTATGCTAAAAATTAGTCTAAATATATCTCTAAAGTCTAGCTATTAGATAGCTATAAGTCTATGCTAAGTTTTTGCTTTAAATATAAGATTTATTTAGTAGTCTAAATTATTATTAAGTGAATTATTCCCCTATTAAATCGCTATAATCTAATAATTATTTTAGATTGCAATTAGGAGTTAATTAAGCAGCTAGGAAGTTAAGATTTAGCTGCTTAGTTACCGCTTGTAGTCTTTAATAACCTCTTTTGTTGTGAAGTCTTTACGTAGCACCTAAGAATTCTTAGAATTATTATAATTCTTCTATTTTACTAAATATTTGCGCTGTTTGCTATTATATTTATAGGCAATAATTTGTTTAACTTTAAATTCCTCTTAATTCTCTTTAACATTATCTTATAGCAAGGTTGTTTTAACTGTATTACTTAGATTTCCTCTAAAAGGTTTTAAGCTTATAATATTAAAAACATTATATAAGCGCGTTCCTTTAGGTAACTTTAATTAATAAGCTAAACTATAATAGCTAACTTCTTTTTAATCTTATATAGTCCTAAGTACTTTATAGCTAGCTTTTAGCTAGGGTATTATAGATTAATATTCTTAGTTAAGAGTAAGATATAGTTACCTATATTAAACTTTATTAGCACTCTCTTTTAATTATAATACTTTTCTACAGGGCCTATAAGTAGCTTAATAGCTACTTAATCTCTATGTGCTTATGCTTTAATTCCAAAACTCTATTTTTAGCTTAATTATTAACTATTAGAATTAGCGTAACTGCTTAATCTAGTCCCCTTAGGTTATACCCTTATAGCGCTTCTGTAGGTATATAACCGTAACTTATATGCGCGCTTGTATTATAAGCAAACTATGCTATTAGGAGATGATTAACCTAATTAGTCTACTCTATGCATATAAATGCTCTTAAATAGTGCTCTAAAACTTAGTTTAAGCGTTCTATTTAACTATTTATTTATAGATAAAACGCGGTGCTTAATTACCGCTTTATTGCTAAGAGGTAGTAGAATATTCTCTAAAATCCACTAGTAAATATTAAACCTTAGTCTATAATAATACCCTCTAGGGCTTTATAATCTTTAAAAATATATTCTAGGAAGATAGTTATTAGTCTATTACTAGTTAACTGCGTAGACATAGGGATATAGATACTATATTTTATAAATCTATTAACCATTACTAAGATTATATTATGCGTTCTGCCTTGCTAATCTTTAACTAGTAGGAGTCTAGTAATAAAATCTATTAATAATTCTTAAAAGGGTAATCTAGTACTAGTAGTATAGCTAGCTTACCATAAGGTTTATGTATTTATGGTTTTAAAACTTAATAGCTAATATAAGTATATATATATACCTTAATGTCTCTTTTTATTCCTAGCTAAAAATATTAGTTAGTAACTTATTAAAGAGTTCTAGTAACTCCTTAATGCCTAGCAGTAGGGTTATTATAAATTAGTAGTAGGATTTCTTTTCTTATTCCTATAGGATAAAAACTTAATTTTTAAATATTAATAGCTTAGAGGGTCTAATAGACTATGTTTATAATATATCTAGGTTATTACTTAATAGCAGCGCTCTTTTCTTTATAATAAAGGCATCTCTCTATTATGCATTTAAAAGTAAGACTTAGATTAGGGGTTCTAATTCTATGTCTTCTATAAATATAGCGGAATTTAACTTAGAAGAGGTTCTCTATACCGCTAAGACCCTAGCCATAACGTATTTACTAGGTTATAACTCCTTAGCTAGCGAATTTAGTCTTATATGTAGTCTATTCCTGCTATAATGCTTATATTAAGCACATTTAGTCTAATAGGCTTCTCTAAAATTAATAAGACCCTAGCTATTACACTACTACTAGGTAGTAACTCCTTAGCTAGCAGGCTTAGTCTTATATATAGTCCCCTTACGCTATAATAATATCCTTAGAATATATCTAGACTATTAGGCTTTTCTAAAATTAATAAGACCCTAGCTATTACACTACTACTAGGTAGCTACTCCTTAGCTAGTAGGCTTAGTCTTATATACAGTCCCCTTACGCTATAATAATATCCTTAGAGTGTGTTTAAACTATTAGGTTTCTTTAAAATTAAGGAGACCCTAGCTAATATACTACCGCTAGGAGTAACTCCTTAGCTAGTGGGTCTAGTCTTATGTGTAGTCTATCCTTATCTAGTTAATAGGTAAGGGGCGATTTTATAGAGCGCTAGA
The DNA here is from genome assembly GCA_023658505.1 of Epichloe gansuensis. Lineage (NCBI taxonomy): Eukaryota > Fungi > Ascomycota > Sordariomycetes > Hypocreales > Clavicipitaceae > Epichloe > Epichloe gansuensis. The sequence goes on along the minus strand of CP098285.1, from coordinate 1,964,138 downwards.
TATTAATAGTTTTATTATAGCATCCTTATAGCCTATTATTTATAAACTAAACACGCTGCGTTTTCTTAGAGCACTAAATGCTAGCAGTTTTATTATAGTGTCCTTATAGCGTATTATTTATAAATTTAGCAAGAAAGGTTAGTAATTATAAGGATATTACCTTTGCCTTCCTCTCTTTACTTATATAATCTAACCTCCTTAACAGAGCATTAGCAGGGTTTAACTTACCTACTTTATATTTAATTATAAAGTTAAATAGACAGAGTTTATCTAGCGTAATAACCTATTTACTAGTTAACTTTAGCTTTATAGCTAAGTACTTATGGTTTAAGTAATCTATAACTACTATAACTAGATACATTAAGTATATAAGGTAGTGCCTCTAAGTTTAGAATGCCTCTTAGATAGCTAGTAACTCTATATCTAGTATTATATAGCATAGCTTTATCTTATTTAACTTTCTTAATATATACGTAACTAGGTGCTAGTAACCTAGCACTAACTACGCTAGGATAGCCCTAAGTGCGTATCCTAAGGCATTTATCTTAACCCTTAATAGGGCTAGTGGATTAAAGTACACTAGAATTAGCGCCTCTTAGAATTATTTTTATAGCTCCCTAAACGTAGCTAACTTATTAGGATCTAGCTTAAACTTCGCTAGTTAGTCTCCTTAGAGTTAATTAGTTAATAGGATAACTATTTTGCTATAGCCTTTAATAAACTATCTATAAAATCCTATAAAGCCTAGGAATAACTAGATATTAAAGACACTATAAGGTACTAGCTAAGTTACTATTGTCTTAATTCTAGCGGGCTCTATTATGATTCCTTCTTTAGATATAATAAAGCCTAGAATTTAACCTCCTTATATAAGAATTTGCACTTTTCTAGGTTAATAAAGAGGCTTGCTTCTTAGAGCTTCTAAAGGACTTATTTTACATGCCCCTTATGCGCGGCTACATCGCTGCTATAGATTAGGATATTATCTAAATATATAACGCAAATCGTATCTATAAGGCCTTTAAGGGCATTATTAATATATTCTTAGAAGGTTATAGGTGCATTAACTAGCCTAAAAGGCATTATAAGATATTTAAAGTAACCGTATCTATATTAGAACGCTGTTTTCTACTTATTGCCCTTACGGATATATAGCTAATAGTATGTATCTTTAAGGTCTAATTTTATATAGACCTTTACTCCCTTTAATTAGTTTAAGATCTCTATGATTAGTAGTAATAGCGCTTTATCTTTAATAGTAATCCTATTAAGGGCTTTATAATCCATATAGAGGCGCAATTTCCTCCTTTCTTTAGCATAAATAATATTAAGGCTCTAGCTAGGCTAACGGATCTTTAAATCTATCCCTTTTGCTACGCGCTTACTAAGTACTTATAGAGCACTTCTAGCTCCTTTTCTACTAAATTATATATTAGTCCCTATAGGGTATTTTCCCTCTTCTAATTTAATAGCATAAGTTTAGCTACCTAGTATAGGGAGAATACCTATAAGTTTATTTAAAAGATATCCTTAAACTCCTTATAGGCTTAGGGTATTTACATGGTTAACTTATAGGCTTTGCTTATCTTTATAGTTACTAGGTTATTATAAGGCTTATCTTTGTTTACTATTAAGACATTATTATCTTTTTATATAATTTTAGTTATTATCCCCTATAAGATAAATCTAATATAAGCGCGTTTTACCTCCTTATATACCTATCGCGTCCCTACTACTAGTCTAAGACATTCTTTTATAACAGGGTGTCTCTAGTAACTATCTATCTAGGACATAATCACTAGTTTATATATAACTGCCTAGTTATGCCCTAATAATAGGTCTTTACTAGTATTAGCTACATAGTAGCTAACTTAACACATTCTTGCGTAGCCTATGCTATCCTTAATTAATAAGGTTTATAATAAGATCCCTTAATGCTTAATTTCAGTAAGGGTAGCACTCTTAAGGGTTATATTATCCTTTTTACGTTAGCCTAATTAACTACTATTAGCAACTTTAGGTAGATAATTAAATAGGTTACGCTAGGGTTAAATAGCGCCTTTATAGCTACCTATTTATATTCTTACTATAACTTTGCCTTAACTCTTAGTCTTAGATCTTTAGGCAATGGTTTAATAAGAGTGTCTTCCTAGGGTTATACTAAGCTAATAGGGGTCTTGTTTAAGTCTAATAGGTCTTTGTCTCTAGCCTAGTTATAGCTACTCTTATACGTCTCTATTATATAGTTACTTCTCTTGTAAATAGAGTAATCTAGTTTAGTGTAGCTTAGTAAAGCGTATCCTAGCTTACTACACTTAAAACATGTAAACAGCGAATTTATCTTTCTATTATTACTTTATTGCTATAGCCTTTCTAGCAAAGTAGAACATTATTATCTTTTCTAACCGTTATTACCTTAATTGCTTAATTAGCCTCCTTTAGTTATAACCTTTGCCTTTCTTCCTTAGCCTGCTAGGTAGGTTTAACTCTTAGGGAACTCTTAGCTAAGTACTTGCTTCTTTATAGCGTTATTAAGGCTATTAATAAACATATAGATTTATAGGCATTTAGGAATTACTTTAGGTAGCTTAGCCTCTGCCTTACCCTAGATCTTTATAAACGTCTAGAATAATTAGTAATTTTCTTGCCTAAGACCTATTAATGTCCTTATTACTTCTAAGCACTATGTATTCTTATCCATAGTTCCTATCTTTAGCTAATTTACAAATCCATCCTAGGTATAACCCTAGTAATTTACATAACTATCTATAGCTGCATAACGTATCTATTATTACTTTACGTTATCTACTAGGTAGCTGCTAGCATAGGTAACCTTAGTTACATTATTCATAAAGGTTCTATAATCTATAGTAAAAGCTATGTTTAAATCCGCTAGGAAATTCTAAAGACTCTTAAAAGTATCCCCTTTGTATATAGGTGCTTTTAATTATATCTTCATAAGGCTATATTACTATATAATAGGTGCTACCTAAGGTACTAAAGGAGGGGTATTTATAGGTCCTATATCTAAGTTACCTAAGGACATAGCTTCTTCTATTATCTATAGGTTTTGCTATAAGTAAGCAAGTTTCTATCTCTTTTTATAATATACATCTAGGTTACTGCTTCTTTAAGGCGCTAATTTAGTGTTACCTCCTTATTATTAATAAGTGTTTTGCTCTACTAGTTATCTAATAGGGACTAGCGGACTACTTCGGTTAGGTTTAGTGGTATAATATTCTCTTACTTATCCATAGCATAGTTATGGCTACTACCTAATCAGGTTGCCATGCAATGAATTCTAGACATCCTAATCTAACTAACGGTTTATTGCCCTAAAGGGAAGAGAGATTAATTTATTAAGGCTTTTAGCTTAGGAGTGAATAATAGAGTAAAGGTTAGATTAAAATATTATAGCTATTAATCTGCTAGCTAGGGGTAGGTGCTTAAAGGTTTAATCTCTAGCCCTTTCCCTTTGTTTGTGGGAAAGCCCCTTTAAATAGCCCGTAGCTCTTACGTAACTAGCCTGCAGCTAGCCCTTAGCTCCGTGCCCCGCTAGGTTCCACCCTCATCGATGCCGTCGCCACCCTTATGGATGCCGTCGCTGTTCTGCTCCTGACAAAGAGGCTCTCTTATAGGTTAAGGGGTTTAAAGGTGCTATTAGGGTTAGGAAGGATAAGGTTCTAGGGTAAGTAAATAAGGGGTTAAGGAGGTTAATGTTTAGGGGTCAGAGGATTGTGATCTCCCTTTAGGCCACGATAGCCTTATTTCTTATTAGACCACCTCTTCTAGAGATGTTATAATTACTAATCCTTAGCCTTGTCTTATAATAACACCATGGTCTTACAGAGAATTCCGTAGTTCTCTAATAAGGTCTCTATTAGCTATTATAAAGGTGTTCTTAGACTATCCTTTAAAGTCTTCTTAGAATAATTCCTAAAGGTTATTATCCCTTTAGTCTTAATACTTGCTAAGGTTAATAAACCTTATAATATAGTTATTAAGCTTAGATAGCGTAGCGGAATTAGGGTTAACTACTATTTATTCTTTGTAATCTTTTATAAGGGCATAGGAAAGAGGTTATAGTTATATTAGCAGTTCACTCTCTTAGGGTCTCTTAGGTGCTATTAAGATTTAGGATAGTTTCTTATTACTAGAGAATTAAGGCTTTTCTCTTAGTAATAGTCTAGGCGATTATGCAGCTTCTGCAGTAGCTTAGGTCTTCCCTCTTATTGCTAGTCTAGCTTCCTAACTTATTGTAAGTAATGGTTATTAACGTTAGGTTTAAAGCGAATTAATTCGATTATTTGGTTAGTTTTCTTATAGTAAGTATAGGATTAGTCTCTCTATTAAAGATAAAGATAATAACAGAAGAAGTTAATCCCTAGGTTTGTAATAGACATAGAATTAGTCTCTTTATTAAAAGTGAAGATAATAATAGAAGAAGCTAATCCCTTAGAAGCCTAATAAGTCTATAACCGGAATTTAAGTCTCTTCCTTTAGTATACTCTTATAGCTATGCCCCTATTCCTAAGGATCTAGATAACAGGAAAATAACTATAGTGTCTATAGAAATATCTCTTCTTATAATACCTAACTTATCTATGGTTATGATTAACCACTGATTAGTGTTAGAACACTAAGGTGCCTGCGCAGGTAATAATACCGTTATTATTAAAGTCTATGATAGTTAATGATAATAATCTAGGAAAGAGAGAAGAGAGAGAGGAGAGGAATCTAGCTAGCTAAAAAGTGGGTGAAACCCGTAAGTGGGGCAAAGAGGGGTGGCGAAAGGGGCAGCCAATCACAAGGCGTGCATCCTCTGAGGGCTCCACTCGGCCCATAATTGGCAGGGTCTTTGGCCACGACTAATCCGATGATGATCCGAAGGAAGCAACAACAATACAATACATACAATACAATGTATTGTTAGGGGTAAAAAAGTGGGGTATTATAAAATTCTATTATATAGTAGATTTAATAACTAATCTAGTTAATATAAGCCACTTTTTTAATATAATTTATTTGCTTTTCTATAAATCTTTAAATATCTAGCTAATTTAGAATATTAACCTAATAACTACTGCTTAGTCATCTTTTATAGTATAGTTTAAATGTAACTTATAAAAGAATTTTTTAACTAATTTTAGAGGTCTTTCTAAGTTTATAACTTTTTCTTAGATTTATTATCTTTTTAATAGTTTTTCTTAACTTTAAGTGTAAAACTTACCCTAAGGAAAAATATTATAACTATATATAAATAAACTAAAACTCTAATAATAATATTTAGATATACTAAGAACTTATATAAGAATAAAGGAATTTTATTTTACTTTAAAAATAGTCTTATAGCTATAAACCCTTTTTATTAGAATTATAAATAATTATATTTACTTTTTAAGCTTTTAAAACTAAAGTAAAAGTAAAAGAGAAGGGGAAAACCTATCTATAATTAACTTAAAAGTTAGTTAAAAATAAAAATAAAAGGAAAGTATATAATATATTCCTCTTAAAAGTAAGTCCTAAATAGTCTTTTCTATTATAATTTAATAGCTTTAATAGCTTTAATAGCTATATAACCTAGTCTTTAGTATTATTATAAAAGTAAGTCTAAAGTAAGTCCTAATTCACTTATTAATAATAGGTTTTAAAGTAAGAAAAGCTATTATAAGAGAGTAATACTAATATAAAGTTAATAAAGACCCACTTTTATAATATTAGTAAATACTAAGTTTTAAAGTAAAAAAGCTATAATAACTAATAATAAGAAGGTAATATTTATATAAAGTTAATAAGGACCCACTTTAAAACCCACTTTTATAAAGTTTGAACATACTACGTTTTAAAGTAAAAAAAAGTCATAATAACTAATAATAAGAAGGTAATATTTATATAAAGTTAATAAGGACCCACTTTAAGACCCACTTTTATAAAGTTTAAACATACTACGTTTTAAAGTAAGAAAAACATATAAGAACTAATAATAAGAAGGTAATACTAATATAAAGTTTTAAGGCCCCACTTTTAGACCCATTTTAATAATATTTACAAATACTAGGCTTTTAAGTAAGAAAAAGCTATAAAAACTAATAATAAGAAGGTAGTACTAAAATAAAGTTATTAAGGACCCACTTTTATAATATTTGTAAATGCTAGGTTTTAAAGTAGAAAAAGTTATTATAAGAAGGCAAAACTCTTATAAAAATTATATGGACCCACTTTAGACCCACTTTTATGATTTTAGTAAATACTAGGATTTAAAGTGAGAAAAAGCTATTATAGGAAAGTAATACTACTTTAAAGTTAATAGGGACTTACTTTTAGACCTACTTTTATAATATAAGTAAATACTAGGTTTTAAAGTAAGAAAAGGCTCTTAAAACTAATAATAAGAAGGTAATACTAATATTAAGTTAATAAGAACCCTCTTTAGACCCACTTTTATAATATTAGTGAATGCTAGGTTTTAATATAAGAAAATACTATTTTAAGAAGGGAATATTATTATAAAGTTAATAAGGACTTACTCTAGACCTACTATAATAATATTAGTAAATACTAGGTTTTAAAGTAAGAAAAAGCTTTTATAACTAATTATAAGAAGGTAATACTATTATAAAGTTAATAAAGACTTACTTTAGACTTACTATTATATTATTATTAGATACTAGGTTTTAAGGCAAGAAAAAGCTTATAAAACTAATAATAAGAAGGTATTACTATATAATAATATAAAAGTAAGTCTAAAGTAAACCCTTATTACTTATTATTAGATGTATATACCTTATAATGCCTTATAATTAAGGAAATCTACTTTAGCGTAGAAAAATAAAAAAAAATATAATTAAATACAAAATAATACATATATTGTATTGTATTGTGAAAAAGTACTTATATTATATTATGTAATGTATTGTATTGTATTATATTATCAATACAATACAATATAATACATAATACACTAAATGTATTGTATTATAGTGTAAAGCTCTAGTTATAACCTAGTAATAATCTAGGAATCACTAGATAAGGAGGCATCCTATACCTTATTAAAGGGAAGGGCCTAGGCATTCTTATAATATCTTAAGAAGGGCTTAGACTTAACGTAGGCTACTATAGCGTTTGTTTAGTAATAGTAATAGAAGGAAACAAATAGTAGCTAGCGTCTAGCGGAGCGCTTTTAGGTTAGTAACTATATATAGTTAAACCTATAAAATTTTAAGATAAATAGGCTATGTAAGAAATTAGATTAGGTTATAGCTAAATATAAGGTACTAGAGGTCCCTATACCTTTAACTATTAAGTTAGATATACTATAGGGACTTTACCCTATTTTCTATATAGATTTAGTATAATAGGTAGCTTCTAATCTATTACCTAGTTAAATACTAGCGGATAAACAGCCCTTACTAGAACTAATAATAACTAATGTTAACCCTAATCTCTTAGAGTATTAGGTTAAAGAGATACTAGTAGCTAAGAATATAAGAGAATAGGGGTTAAACTAGAATATACTAGTTAAATAGAAAGGATATATATAGCTAACTTAGGAATTACTAGAAAATATGTAAGATATAAAGGCACTAGATAGATTTAAAGTATAATAGGGTAATATAATAATATATAATAGGCCTAAAAGAGTATGTTTTTATTTAACTACTAAGGAATAGTAAAAACTAGTTTCCTTTACTCTATATATATATTAGCGCTAGTATTCCACTATATTAGAGAGTAATTAATTCTAAGGGATAGGAGGAGGAGAAGGAGCTAGGTTATTCTAGTTTAACCTAGGGGGAATAGCATAGATAAGCGGTTAATTAGTAGGTAAGGGCCTTATTAAATATACACTACTTAGCAGCGGTATTCTCCTAAATAGAGGTAATATAGGCAAGATTATTATTTATTATAGATATGCTATAAAAGAACTCTATTACTATATTACTATTAGAATAAGTATAATATTAATTATAGCACGTAGCCGTAATTACCTGGCAAAGGTTAGGCTGCGAGGGCGCGCGCGTAACGCGCGCCCGTGAGAGATAGCCCCACATATAACTTATTAGCCTGCCCCTCTGATTAGGCAAGGACCCATAAGTTATGTGACCTACAAAACGCACCGTGTTTATGGCCACTTCTTATAATCCGGAAAAACCTCTCTTTTCCTCCCTTTTATATACACTTATAACTAATTAATTATAATGCCTAGAATAGAAGATAAATTCCTATTCCCTAGGCTATAATCCTAACGTTAGGCACCTATAATACTAACACTAATTAGTGGTTAACTTTATAGATAACCATATGGTTTTCCTAATTATAGATTAGTAAGGTTAATTAGAAGAGATAGCTATACCGTAAACCTACCCTATAAAATAGGAGGGCCGCTAAAAGTGTGTATAGTTATGCTAAGGAAGTCTAAGCACTCTCTTATAATAAGAAAGGAGCCTTATAACTCCTAAGATCTAATCCTAAGACCCTATAAAGACTTTAAAGCTATTAAAGGATTAAGGCCTAGTTAGTAACTAGTCTAACCTATCTTTAATTACTTAGTTAGTATGTTCTACTATATACCTAACCCTTAGAAGGCATTCTCTTATAATAAGAAAGGAACTTATTACTCCTAAGATCTAATCCTAAGAACCCCTAAGGGATAAAGATAATAGCTATGCTTATAATCCTTTAACCTACTACATAACTAACACTACACCTTTATTCTAACTTCCTATAATAAAGATAAGACCTAGGCCCGGAAACGGCTAGGAATCGAACCGAACCCACACCCCCACCACAGAAGACAAACAACATTAGGTGCTCTGACTTCCCTAGACTAATAAGCTAGACCTAGGCCAGAGAAGGCTAAAAAGTGAGGCTATAGAAAAGCTAGCTAAAAAGTAAAAGAGAAGTGAATTACCACCGCGAAACCAAATCTAGCACGCTATAAGATAGTATAATAGGCCTAGAGTAGTGCTAGAGCAAACCTAGGATAGAGCTAGGTAAGGCTTAGAACCTAGGATTTTCCTTTTTCCTTTCTTCTTTCTTTTCTTATTAGGATAAGGCTAGCATAAGCTAGTAATAAACACTTACGATAGGCCACACACAACGCGACGTAGGCCCGGTGTAGGGTTAGCGTTGGCCCGAACATAGATGCAAGGGGTTTTTCTTCCTATTCAAGGGTTTTCCCTTTTGACGAAGCAGCAGGAGTACTAGTACTAGCCCTACATAGAGCTAGCTAGCGTAAATAATATATATATAATAAAGATAAGAAAGTTAAAAGCTCCTTAGTAAGGAGAACTATTAAAAGCCTCTCTCTCTAGCCTTAACTTTAGCAATACTAAAGAAGGCACTAAAGTTAAAAGAGACTAAAAAGGTAAAGGCCTATAACTTAATAACCCTCTCCTAAGACATATTCCCCTAGAGATGTAAGACTTTATTATATCTAAGATATTAAAGATAGCGAAATTATTTAATCATAATAAATAAGGTAATAACCCTAAGGCTATTATAGCCTATATCCTCTTTAAGACAGCGGTATACTAGTTTAGGAGCCTTATTACTAGAAGCCTCTTTACTAACTTTATTAAAGACTTCTATAGATAGATAAGAGAGGTATTTATAATTATAGACTAAGTAATTACTAAGTATCTACGTAACTTCCTTCTCTTCTAAGGCATGTATATAGATATAATAGCCTGTAGGAAGATTATAGTAATGCTTAAGGAAGTTATTACCTATAAGGAATTCTAAGATTAGCAAGAAGAAGAGATATAGGAAGCTATAAGGAAGTATATACCCTTCTAAAAACATATTAAAGACTAAGACTTCCTTAATAACCTCCTTCTAATCCCTCTAATTAGACTAAGATTATAATATTATTAATAGAGTAATCTAGGAATCTTATAATCTTGCTAACGTTATTCCCTAAGCCTAACCCTATTAGGCTAATTATATAATAATCCTTAGGAAAGCCCTTATTAGAGGTATCCCCTATTAAGATAAGAAATCCCTCCTTTTACACCTCTAAGAGCACCTCTTCCCTCTAGACCTACACTAAAGTAAATAATTAATCTTGCAAAGCTTTATATAAGTAATATTTAATATAGCGTAGATAACTATAAGGTCCTTAACTTAAAGTTAATAATCTTCTAAGGAAATATAAGATACTAGGCATTAAACCCTATAAGGCTAGGTATGCCCTTAAGGCTATGCTTAAAGAGAAAGCTTTAATATACTATTATAAGCATCTATGTAAGCTAGGAGATCCTTAAGACCTTAAGACTCTTATTAACTATATTAAGAGAAGATTTAAGACTAATAACATAAAGTAAAGGTATTTCCTTAAGTAGTAGAACACTAAGCTATGCTAGATTATGTAAGAAAACCTAGATAAGCTAAAGATTAATTACTTTAAAGAACTTATAATAAAGCTTATAAACCTTTAATAAGCAGTTCTAGATATTACTTAATCTAAAAGAGCACTCTAGAATTAATTAATCTCTGCCTATTATAAGATACCTAAGTGTAAAACTTGCCTTATTAACCCTCCCGCTAACCTCTAGCTATTCTATAAACGCATAAGGATATTAATAAGAATAACTATAAAGGAATTAGATAAGAAGCATTAATTCCTATTAATGCCTAATGCAAGAGAGTAGTACTAGACTAACCGTAAGTATAATAGATATAGTAAAGAAGCCTATTATAAACAATTATAATTATAAGGTAATAAAGGCGCTCTATGTATAAAGAAATATTATATATATAGTAAGGAAGGCTATTAGTTAACTAAACACTCTAAAGAGGAATATAAGAAGGCATATTAATGCTTTAAGAACCACTACCTTATAGAGCTAATAGCCCCTTCCTATAATGCTTTCCTTACCTAGTATAAAGGCAAAGAGAATAACACTGCTTCTTCTAAAGAAGATAAGATTTCTACCTATATAATAGAACTTAGATTTAAAGAAGAAAGCAATAAAGGAGAGATGCTAATAAGCTTCTTTATACAAGGCATAATGATTAATAGCTGTGTAACTATAGAGATCCTTATAAATTAAGTAGCTATACATACCCTTATAAAGGAGGATCTATTTAATCTCTAATAACTAAAGGAAGCCTTAATTACCTTTCTTCTTTAAGATTATTACTCTTTAGGTGTGTTCTAAGGCATTATCCCTAATACTAGGGCTATAGGTTACTTATTAGTAAGGCACCCTAATTCCTTACCCTATAATAGTTAATCCCTAAGATCTAGCTTAATAAATCTAGAGCTAGGGAGGCAATAATTTAATTTGGAAGCGGTAAGCTAATCCCTTAATTAGATTAATTAATATGCCTACTCCCTTTAGCATTATCCTATTTCACGTAATGCCTACGAACACTCCCTTCTTGCTATGTTTAGTAAATATAGACCGCCTAAAGATTGATTTCTATATTTCTTAGAATATCCTTTAATAAGGTAATATTAAGGTCCCTATTATCCGTAAATAGGGGTATCCTTAGATGCTTCTGCAGAAGGAGAAATCAATTGCCTAGAGTTATCTAACCGAGATAGAATTACGGCGCTTATATCGCTGATTTAGTTACCCCTCCGTCCGCTAACTTTATAATGTGCTTTCTAAATTAGGCCATGAGGTAGATTTTAAAACTATTAGATAATTAACGAGGATCTGCCACTAATGCTAATTAAATGTAGATAATTCATATTACTTTAAATTTACCCTAAAGAATAAATGTAACTTTAACTATAAAGTAATTATAGATATTATGTATCTAGATAGCAATTGCCCTATTCTCCACGCTGTTAATATAGCTACCGCGTTTAACGCGGCTAGGTTCCTAAAGGATATTATAGTAAAGGCAATATAGAAAGCTCTTTGCCTCTGCTAGATTAATACCTACTAGGGTCCTCTAGATTAGATTGTAACTAATGCTGGCATAACGTTTAGGAGCGAAGAATTCCGCTAATTTACAGCTTTAATGTTAATCTTAATTAAAGAAGTCCCTATTAAGGCATACTATAGCATTAGTAAGGTTAAGAGATATCATAGGCCGCTCTAAAGAGCCTATGATATTATCTAACGCGAATACCTATTAACACCTAAAGCTATAGCCCTGTAAATAGCTATAAAAGCCCTTAATAATACTGTAGGCCTAAATAGCATTATTCTAACCCTTCTTATCTTTAGCGCCTACCCTTAAATAATTAATAAATCTCCTCCCTTGCCTAATATTAAGTAATAAGCTCTTATAGTATAAAAGGTAATAAAGGAGATTAAGAGGTTATACGTGCTCTGTAAGGTTAAGAAAGCCCTTACTATAAGGAATAGCCCTAATACCTTACTAACCCTTAACCTCCTGCTTGCATTGCTAGTTCTTATCTAGCAAGAGCATAAAGGATAGTAAGGCCTATATAAGCTCCTTATAATAGATAGAGAGAGCTATACCCTTAATCTTCTATAAGGTCCTAAGGTCTTTAGGTTAACCTCTATTAAGCCCTATAATAAAGACCTAAGCGAGGAAAGGCTATTACTAGCAGGAGGTAATAACCTAGAGGTAATTAAAGGGGAAGAGTAAGAGGTATAAATTAATAATATAGTGCCTCTAGCCTCTCTAAAAAGAAGGCTAGGAAGACTATAAAAGAACCCTCCTATAATTATTAATTTAGCAGATAATCTTAAGGCATTTATCTTAAGTAAGGAGAAGGCAAATCTTAAGCTTACAATCTAATTACGTAAGAAAGGCATAATTATAACTCCTAGCGAACCTTTTAAGCTCTTAACAAAGGCTAAGATTAATACCTAATTAGCAGAGGCATGTTTGAATTTATTGTTTTTAATCTAAAGAAGCACTAAGGGATTTAAATCTTTAATTCCTATATTATTAATAAAGTTAAAGGAAGAATAAGCTAGCTATATAAGAAATTAAGGCTTATAATCCAAGGCTTTAGCGATAAAGCGAAGTAAGCAATCCTTACGTAAGCCCTAATAATCTAAAGGGCAAGCCAATGATTAATTCTTGTAATTGCCCTATCTTTTCTTGTAAAAGGATTCCTTCTTTAGATTTAAGATATTACGTAAGCGTACGTATAATTAGAAACGCTGCTAAATCATACAATCCTTGCTTAACTCCCTATCTAAATTTGTAATTAGCACCCTAAAGGAATAATTATAAGAGTTATTAAGCCCCTTTACGGAATTGCAAAGGCTAGCACATACTAGTGAGTAACTTACCACAAGCACTATAGAGAAAAGCTCTAGATAATAACATTAAGCTATAATCCGTGCTTGCTAGTTATATCTGCTAAAAGCCCTTAATTTAGATGCGTAGGAATGCAGACTAATAATACCCTTAGCCTATTAGACAAAGGATTCTCCTAATAGGAAGAAGATTAGCTAGCTACCGCTAAATTCACTGCAAAACTAAAGTAGTTTATTAAGCCTAATAACCCCTTATATTTAATAGTGGAATTATTTAACTAACTAATAACACTATTAAAATATAGCAAAAGGGCAAAGTAATAAGCTATAGTTAATCCCGCTAGAAGAGCTAGAAAAGAAGTATATAGAACAAAGGGCCTATAGTGCTTATATTGCTTTAATCTACTAACCTAAGGCAAGCTTTAATCTATTAGTTACCGCATAACATTAAGAACTAATAACTAAGAATATTAAGGAACTTAATTACTATATTAAGTGGTAAATAGACTACCTAGATTAAGGATTAATCTTTATACCCCTTAACCTTAAAAGAGTAAAGCTATTTATATTTATTAACGGATTATTCGCTAATAATAAAGACCTTACCTTATAACTAGGCTACGTTCTTATCCTAGCTAATAAGAAGTATAAAGATAGCAAGTTTATACTATAAGGTAATATTATGTACTATAGCTTAACAAAGAGTAAGAGAGTTATAAGAAGTGTGCTTACTTTAGAGGTCTATAGAATAGTAGCAGGCGTTAACATAGCTTACGTAATTATAATAATGTTAAAGATTATTACGGATTAATTAAACCTCCTAGAGATCCTAATTATAGTTTATATAGATTTATACTTATTATATAAATGCCTTATTAAGCTTAGGACTATAAAGAAGAAGCGGCTTATAATTAATATTATAGCCCTTTAGTAATTATATAAATACCGCAAGCTCTGCGAGATTAGATAGATTAATAGTAAAGATAACCTAGCTAATGCGTTTACAAAGGCAATGCCTAATAAAGCCCTAGAGAGGTTTATTATAGGTAATATAGTAATAATCTAGATAGAGGGATAGTGTCAGGAGCAGAACAGCGACGGCATCCATGAGGGTGGCGACGGCATCGATAAGGGTGGAACCCAGCGGGGCATGGAGCTAAGGGCTAGCTGCGGGCTAGTTACGTAAGAGCTGCGGGCTATTTAAAGGGGCTTTCCATAAACAAAGGGAAAGGGCTAGAGATTAAACCTTTTAAGCACTAACCCCTAGCTAGTAGATTAATAGCTATAATACTTTAATCTAACCTTCACTCTATTATTTACTCCTAAGCTAAAAGCCTTAATAAATTAATCTCTCTTCCCTTTAGGGCAATAGACTATTAGTTAGATTAAGATATCTAGAATTCATTGTATAGCGACCCGATTGGGTGGTAGCCATAACCACGCTATAAACAAGCAGGAGAATGTTACACCACTAAACCTAACTAGAGTGGTCCGCTAGTCCCTATTAGATAACTAGTAGAGCGGAACACTTATTAATAATAAGGAGGTAACACTAAATTAGCGCCTTAAAGAAGCAGTAACCTAGATATATATTATAGAAAAGAGATAGAAACTTGCTTACTTATAGCGAAACCTATAGATAATGGAAGAAGCTATATCCTTAGGTAACTTAGACATAGGACCTATAAATACCCCTTCTTTAGCACCCTAGGTAGTACCTATTATATAGCAATATAGCCTTGCGAAGATATAATTAAAAGCACTTATGTATAAAGGGAACACTTTTAAGAGTCTTTAGAATTTCCTAGCGGATTTAAACGTAGCTTTTACTATAGATTATAGAACCTTTGTGGATAATATAACTAAGGTTGCTTACGCTAGTAGCTGCCTAGCAGATAACGCAAAGCGACAATGGATGTGTTATATAGCTACGGATGGTTATGTAAATTACTAGGGTTATACCTAGGATAGATTCGTGGATTAGCTAAAGATAGGAACTATGGACGAAAATGCACAGTGCTTAGAAGCAACGAGGATGTTAATAGGTCTTAGATAAGAAAATCACTAATTATTCTAGATGTTTATAAAGATCTAGGGTAAGGCAAAGGCCGAGCTGCCTAAAGCAATTCCTAAACGCTTATAAATCTATATGTTTATTAATAGCCTTAATAACGCTATAAAGAAGTAAGTACTTAGCTAAGAGTTCCCTAAGAGTTAGACTTACCTAGCAGGCTAAGGAAGAAAGGCAGAGGTTATAACTAAAGGAGGCTAATTAAGCGATTAAGGTAATAATAGTTAAAAAGATAATAACGTTCTACTTTGCTAGAAAGGCTATAGTGACAAAGCGGTGATAGAAAGACAAATTTGCCATTCATATGTTTTAAGTATAGTAAGCTAGGACATGCTTTACTAAGCTATACTAAACTAGATTATTCTATTTGTAAGAGAAGCAATCACATAATAGAGACGCATAAGACTAGCCGTAACTAGGCTAGAGATAAAGACCTGTTAGACTTAAACAAGACCCCTATTAGCTTAGTGTAACCCTAGGAAGATGCTCTTATTAAATTATTACCTAAAGATCTAAGACTAAGAGTTAAGGTAAAGTTACAGTAAGAATATAAATAGCTAGCTATAAAGGCGCTGTTTAACCCTGGCGTAACCTATTTGATTATCTACCTAAAGTTGCTAATAGTAGTTAATTAGGCTAATGTAAAAAGGATAATATAACCCTTAAGAGTGCTACCCTTACTGAAATTAAGCATTAAGGGATCTTATTACAAACCTTATTAATTAAGGATAGCATAGGCTACGCGAGAATGTGTTAAGTTAGCTACTATATAGCTAATACTAGTAAAGACCTATTATTAGGGCATGACTAGGCAGTTACATACGAACTAGTGATTATGTCCTAGATAGATAGTTACTAGAGACACCCTATTACAAAAGAATGTCTTAGACTAGTAGTAGGGACACGATAGGCATATAAGGAGGCAAAACGCGCTTATATTAGATTTATCTTATAGGGGATAATAACCAAAATTATATAAAAAGATAATAATATCTTAGTAGTAAATAAAGATAAGCCCTATAATAACCTAGTAACTATAGAGATAAGCGGAGCCTATAAGTTAACCACGCAAATACCCTAAGCCTATAAGGAGTTTAAGGATATCTTTTAAACAAACTTATAGGTGTTCTCCCTACACTAGGTGGCTAAACTTATGCTATTAAATTAGAAGAGAGGAAAACGCCCTATAGGGACTAATATATAATTTAGCAAAAAGGAGCTAGAAGTGCTCCGCAAGTACTTAGCAAGCGCGTAGCGAAAGGGATGGATTTAAAGATCTATTAGCCTAGCTAGAGCCCTAATATTATTCGTGCTAAAGAAAGGAGGAAAATTACGCCTTTACGTGGATTATAGAGCCCTTAATAGGATTACTATTAAAGATAAAGCGCTATTACTGCTAATCATAGAGATCTTAAACTAATTAAAGGGAGCAAAGGTCTATACAAAATTAGACCTTAAAGATATGTACTACTAGCTACGTATCCGTAAGGGTAATAAGTGGAAAACAGCGTTCTAATGCAGATATGGTTACTTTGAATATCTTATAATGCCTTTTGGACTAGTTAATACACCTATAACCTTTTAAGAATATATTAATAATACCCTTAAAGGCCTTATAGATATGATTTGCGTTATATATTTAGATAATATCCTAATCTATAGCAGCAATATAGCTACGCATAAGGGGCATGTGAAATAAGTCCTTTAGAAGCTCTAAGAAGCAAGCCTCTTTATTAACCTAGAAAAGTGTAAATTCTTATATAAGGAGGTTAAATTCCTAGGCTTTGTTATATCTAAAGAAGGAATTACAATAGAGCCTGCTAGAATTAAGATAATAGTAACTTAGCCAGTACCTCGCAGCGTCTTTAATATCCAGTTATTCCTAGGCTTTATAGGATTTTACAGATGGTTTATTAAAGGCTATAGCAAAATAGTTATCCTATTAACTAATTAACTCTAAGGAGACTAACTAGCAAAGTTTAAGCTAGATCCTAATAAGTTAGCTGCGTTTAGGGAGCTATAAAAATAATTCTAAGAGGCGCTAATTCTAGTGCACTTTAATCCACTAGCCCTATTAAGGGTTAAGACAGATGCCTTAGGACACGCACTTAGGGCTATCCTAGCGTAGTTAGTGCTAGGTTACTAGCACCTAGTGGCGTATATATTAAGAAAGTTAAATAAGATAGAGCTATGCTATGTAATACTAGATATAGAGTTGCTAGCTATCTAAGAGGCATTCTAAACTTAGAGGCACTACCTTATATACTTAACATATCTAGTTATAGTGGTTATAAATCACTTAAACTATAAGTACCTAGCCATAAAGCTAAAGTTAACTAGTAGATAGGTCACTACGCTAGATAAACTCTGTCTATTTAACTTTATAATTAAACATAGAGTAGGTAAGTTAAACCCCGCTAACGCTCTATTAAGGAGGTTAGATTATATAAGTAAAGAGAGGAAGGCAGAGGTAGTGTCCTTATAATTACTAACCTTTCTTACTAAATTTATAAACAATGTGCTATAAGGATACTATAATAGAACTACTAGCATCTAGTGCTCTAAGAAAACGTAGTGTGTTTAGTTTATAGATAATAGGCTATAAGGACGCTATAATAAAACTATTAATATCTAGCGCTTTATAAAATTACCCTTACCTATTAACTAGATAAGGATAGACTGCACGTAAGACTAGACTTACTAGCTAAGGAGTTGCTCCCTAGCGGTAGTGTATTAGCTAAGGTCTCCTTAATTTTAAAGAAACCTAATAGTCTAGATGCACTCTAAGGATATTATTATAGCGTAAGGGGACTATATATAAGACTAAGCCTGCTAGCTAAGAAGTAGCTACCTAGTAGTGGTGTAATAGCTAAGGTCTTATTAATTTTAGAAAAGCCTAATAGTCTAGATATATTCTAAGGATGTTATTATAGCATAAGGAGACTATATATAAGACTAAGCCTGCTAGCTAAGGAGTTACTACCTAGTAGTGGTATAATAGCTAGGGTCTTATTAATTTTAGAGAAGCCTATTAGACTAGACACGCTTAACGTAGGCATTATAGTAGGGAATAGACTATATATAAGACTAAATTCGCTAGCTAAGGAGTTATAACCTAGTAGATGCGTTATAGCTAGGGTCTTAGCGGTATAGAGAACCTTTTCTAAGTTAAATTCTGCTATATTTATAGAAGATATAGAATTAGAACCCCTAATCTAAGTCTTACTTTTAAATGCATAATAGAGGATGCCTTTATTATAAAGAAAAGGGCGCTGCTATTAAGTAGTAACCTAGATGTGTTATAGATATAGTCTATTAGACCCTCTAAGCTATTAATGTTTAAAAATTAAGTTTTTATCCTATAGGGAATAAGAAAAGAAATCCTACTACTAATTTATAATAACCCTACTACTAGGTATTAAGGAGTTACTAGAACTCTTTAATAAGTTACTAACTAATATTTTTAGCTAGGAATAAAAGAGATATTAAGGTGTATATATGTACTTATATTAGCTATTAAGTTTTAAAACCGTGAATGCATAAACCTTATAGTAAGCTAGCTACGCTACTAGTGCTAGATTGCCTCTTTTAAGAATTATTAATAGATTTTATTACTAGACTCCTACTAGTTAAAGATTAGCAAGGTAGAATGCATAATATAATCTTAGTGATAGTTAATCTATTTACAAAATATAGTATTTATATCCCTATGTCTACGCGGTTAACTAGCAATAGACTAGTAACTATCTTCCTAGAATATATTTTTAAAGATTATAAAGCCTTAGAGAGTATTATTATAAACTAAGGTTTAACATTTACCAGTGGATTTTAGAGAATATTTTGCTATCTCTTAGCAATAAAGCGGCGATTAAGCATTACGTTTTATTTATAGATAGATAGTTAGATAGAACGCTTAAACTAAGTTTTAGAGCACTATTTAAGAGTATTTATATACGTAGAGTAAACTAATTAGGTTAATTATCTCCTAATGGCATAGTTTGCTTATAATATAAGCGCATATAAGTTATGGTTATATACCTACAGAAGCGCTATAAGGGTATAACCTAAGGGGACTAGATTAAGTAGTTATGCTAATTCTAATAGTTAATAATTAAGCTAAAAATAGAGTTTTAGAATTAAAGCATAAGCATATAGAGATTAAGTAGCTATTAAGCTACTTATAGGCCCTGTAGAAAAAGTATTATAATTAAAAGAGAGTGCTAATAAAGTTTAACGTAGGTAACTATGTTTTACTCTTAACTAAGAATATTAATCTATAACGCCCTAGCTAAAAGCTAGCTGCGAAGTACTTAGGACTGTATAAGATTAAAAAGAAGTTAGCTATTATAGTTTAGCTTATTAATTAAAGTTGCCTAAAGGAACGCGCTTGTATAATGTTTTTAATATTATAAGCTTAGAACCTTTTAGAGGAAATCTAAGTAACGCGGTTAAAATAACCTTGCTATAAGATAACGTTAAAGAGGATTAAGAGGAATTTAAAGTTAAACGAATTATTGCCTATAAATATAATGGCAAACAGCGTAAATATTTAGTAAAATGGAAGAATTACAATAATTCTAAGAATTCTTAGGTGCTACGTAGAGACTTTATAATAAAAGAGGTTATTAAAGACTATAAGCAGTAACTAAGCAGCTAAATCTTAACTTCTTAGCTGCTTAATTAACTCCTAATTATAATCTAAAATAATCATTAGATTGCAGCGATTTAATGGGGAATAATTCACTTAATGATAATTTAGACTACTAAATAAATCTTATATTTAAAGCAAAAACTTAGCATAGACTTATAGCTATCTAATAGCTAGACTTTAGAGATATATTTAGACTGATTTTTAGCATGATTTCTAACTTTATTAGCCTTAGACTTATTATTACTAAAGGCTTAAACTTATAATTCCTTAAGGAGTTCTAAAGGTCTAATACGCGTAGGGAGAGTAGCTTAAGCAGTAGTAAACTAGTAGCGAGTTAGTAAAGAATGAGTAGTAAAGCTAGTAGCACTAACTATAGGGCTATAAGTGGCTATAAATTAAAGATAATTAGTAATTTTAATCTAGGTTTCTAGATTAATAATATTAATTAGCTGTAAGAAAGCAGTGTATTTATTGCACTCCGCTTCTTAAGAAGCCTTAGCTATAAGACATACGTAATAAGCTTGCCTGCGTTTATTAGTATTTTTAAGGCTAAAAGAGTATTATAAAGTTTCTTCTTAGCTTATATAAACTCCTAGCAGCGGATTAGTAATATTAAAGTAGTGGAGTAAAGGGTACTTACGTTGCTAATATAGTATAGTTCTAGAAGATTACAAAGTATATCTTAAAGCTATTTATATAGCTTTATAATTTAAATAGGACACTAGTAAGGAGTTAGTAGTAATTAAGAGGCAATCCCTTAAGGCTTAACTTACCTAATATAAGTCTTGTTATTTTAAGCGTAATAATAGTATTTTAGAGAATTACCTATAAAAAGCTAAATATTAGTAGTAATAGTAGTAAGCTAGTAGCAAGTTTATACTAGAGGAGTAACTATATTTAGTTAGAGTAGGCTTTCCTTAGTAATATACTAAGGCTGTTTATCTTTATTATTATCCCTTAGAGCTATGTTCTAAATAGCTAACCACTAGGCATAACATATGTATGGAATTTTTGTTAAACTAGCTCTAAGTTAGTAATAAAAAAGCAATAAAAAGCAGCGAACTTACGTGGTCTTTAATAATTATAAGGTTCTCCCCTTATAGGATAGCTTAATAGCAAAATCTTTAATAGCGGTAGTATAAGATATAATAGCTTAAGCTATAATAGTTAGTAGTTAACATTATATAATAGTAGTATTATAGTAGCTATTATATTAGTAAGGGACTTATAAGTTAATAAGAGGCTTAAAGAAAAGAAAGAAAAGAGGGAAAAGAAGGAAGGAAATTACCCTTCTTATAGGAATTTAGGTGCCTTAGATTAATCTAAGCTACTCTAACTAGAATCTTCTGTGCGTTATAACTAGTGTGTTCATAGAGATTACTGTGATTTATAAGTTATTACTGTGAGCTTACTGCGAATTTATTAGGCTACTACTATAAGCTTAAAGGAAAACGGAAGGAGTAGGGTAATCTATACCCTATAGAGTTAAGCTAATTAAAAAATCGCGCTAACTAGTCTAGTTAAGAAGAATCTCTTAGGAAGAATAACCTATAGAGAGGAAGTTAAGAAGTAACTATAACCTAGCTTCTATTAGTAAGCGGTTACTGTGAAGAAGGCTAATGCAGCCTAATGTTATTAATATTACTACATTGCTTCGTAAAAATCACTATAGTAAGTAGCGATAAAGGAACTCTTATGCTACAACCTAACCCTAAGATAGCACCTTAATGCGATTGAGGATAATCGCAGTAAGAGGGGTATTATATTAGGAGTAGAATAGCGATAGCATCTATAAGGGTAGTAATAGCATTAATAAGGGTAGAACCTAGCGGGGCATGGAGCTAAGGGCTAGCTACGGGCTAGTTACGTGAGAGCTACGGGCTATTTGAAGGGGCTTTCCTATAAACAAAGGGAAAGGGCTAGAGATTAAACCTTTTAAGCACTAACCCCTAGCTAGCAGATCAATAGCTACGACACTTCAATCTAACCTTCACTCTGTTATTCACTCCCAAGCCAAAAGCCTTGACAGATAGGTTACCTAGACCTAGCACTGCCTATAGAGAGGCAGGGGACTAAAGCCCTAAAGCCCATGCCTAAGCCTACGCTAAAGCCTATGCCTAAGCCTGCGCTAAAACTAGCGCTAGAGGCACTAGATAAGGTGCCCTAAGTATAGCATAGTTACGTAGGGCGTGGGCTAAGGGATTAGAGGCAGCGGAATTATAGCTTTAGAAAGGGGCATAGAATTATATCTTTAGAAGGGAGCGTGGAATTATAGCCTTAGAAAGGAGCACCCTTCTAAGTCTTTATAGTAAGGAGGGGAAGAGGAGAGAGTATAAGGGGCGTAGGAAGGTATAATCTAATATTATACCTTTAGAAGGGAAGAATTATAGGTAATCTTCCCTAGGAATGTGATTTAATATTACATTATAGTTAAATAAAGGGCTGCGGGGAGGGATAATCTAATATTATACCTTTAGATAGGGAAGGGATTGTAGGCAACCTTTCCCTTGTAATGTGATCTAATATTACGTTACACTAGTTAAAGGAAGGGGCAAAGGTAAGGGCGGAAGGCAAAGGGAGCCTTCTATAAGGAAGAAGGATAAGTAA
The DNA here is from genome assembly GCA_023658505.1 of Epichloe gansuensis. Classification (NCBI taxonomy): domain Eukaryota; kingdom Fungi; phylum Ascomycota; class Sordariomycetes; order Hypocreales; family Clavicipitaceae; genus Epichloe; species Epichloe gansuensis. The sequence continues at coordinate 1,941,613 of CP098285.1, read as the reverse complement.
TTAGAGAAGCTAGTTATCTAAAGCTAGTGGTGCGTAAGGGAAGGGAAGGAGGACTATTATTATTATTTCTTTTGTTAATTCTTTTTATTTATGTAACACATTTATTTAATTACTTATATCTTCCTTCTTAGATTAATATTATACGTTAATAATTATATTAAAAAGAAAGAGGTTCTAATGTTAGAATAAGTATAATATTAATCGCGGCACGTAGCTGCAATTACCTAGCAAAAGGTTAGGCCACGAGGGCGCGCGCGCAACGCGCGCCCGCGAGAGGTAGCCCTATATATAACTTATTAGCCTGCCCCCTCTGATTAGGCGAGGACCCACAAATTATATAACCCATAAAACGCACTGCGTTTATAGCCACTTCTTATAATCTGGAAAAACCTCTCTTTTCCTCCCTTTTACACACACTTATAACTAATTAATTATAATGCCTAGAATAGAAGATAAATTCCTATTCCCTAGGCTATAATCCTAACGTTAGGCACCTGTGATACTAATAATTACTACTACGTTAGGTAGGAGTTATTTACTAGGTAAGCATAAGTGCCTATAATTTAGTAGTACCTTAGGCGTATACTACCCTAGTAAGGGATAATAAAAGGGTATTACTATAGAGGGATTAATACAAGTAGTAGCTAAAATAGTATTAAAATGTTTTTAATAATAGATAAAGGTTTTTATTAGGATAGTGTGGCATCCTTTTTAGAGGTAATATGCCTTATGGCTAGTGTTTTAATAGCTTTTCTAGTGGCTAAAAGGTTTATAAGGTACTTATATATATATCTTAGTTTTAGGTTACCTAAATATAAGTATAGCTTCTAGCTATATAATTAATAGGTATGCTAATAAGAAAGATAGGCCTAATAAGACCCTAGGACGCACTCTTATATCCCCTTATTATAAAGGTTATTTATGTATTAAATATATAGGACCTCTTACTCCTCTCTATTAGAATTATTAGAGTTATTAGAGTTACCCTCTAAGATATAATTACTAAGATAATTAGGCTTTTAGGGGAGGAGGTAGTAGTAAGGGGGTATTACTAAAGGTAGTAATAGTAATAGTGCTTAGGGCAATAGTAGTGGATATAATAGGAGGTAGGCTAGATATAAAAAGGGGTTTTAATAGGATATTTAAAGAGAGGTAGGTAGTGGATAACTAATAAGATAATGGAAATAAGGGTGTATAAAGGGAAAGGAAAAGGAAAAACCAGGGGATATATAGGATTATTTATATCTAGATATAGCTATAGGATAGTTCTAATTATATACTTACTTTAAATATAGACTAGCGGGGGATTATAGATAGTTAGTAATAGGAGGTTAGAAAGACTAGTAATAGCTAGGGGAAAGGGAATTTAATATGTAAAAGGTAATGTGTGAAAACGAAGTAATAATAACTAGGCAGGTAAAGCTTAATATTAGCTAGTGGTAGGTAAGAAAATAGAGTGGGCTAGTGTTATAGGGGCTAGAGTTAGGCAGGGCTAGTTATTTTAAAGGCTAGGGGTAGGGTAGCCTATAAGGAAAATTTTTTTAGCTTACTAGGCTATGTATAAGCCCTACACTAGGACCCGCACTAACACGCTATATTAATTATATATATATACTACTTACTTAGGATATTCTAATAATAAGGGTAAAGGGGAAGGGAGGCCTAAGTAAGGGGGTATATTATAGACTTAAGCTTAGGAGCTTAGGTTATGTCTTAGGTCTAGAAAGGGCACGCAAAGGACATGGACTATAGGCAGATAGGTTAGGGCTTTACCTAGGCCTATGTAACCCACACATACACTAGTATAAAGCTAGTTCCTATGTAACACCTAGCTTAGTCTAATCCTTCCTCTCTAAGGATAATAATATCTCTTAGAACGCTTACATGCAGTTGCCCTAAGGCTAGTTCATAACAATCCTTCTTATTTATATTCTAAAAGAGGACTTATAATATTACTATATTAATTAGGGGGTAGTAAGTCTTTACTATCTTATGCTAGTTCTTTTCTAGCCTTATTTTAAGATATATACTATATAATACTCCTTACCCTAGGCTATTTAGCGCTTCTCTTTATATTTATAAGGTATTCCCTTTTTCTACCTATTATAATAATAGGTTCTATAGCTATACTAGTTCTCTTATAAGGTAGTATTAGGCTTTTATCTAGGGAGTTACTAGTATATTATAATAGTTACTCTAGGTAGCCTGCTTTTACTATATTCTATTTCTCTTTTAGTATAGGATAGTCCCTTAACTACACTAAATATAAGCTAGAGTATGATTTTTATAATTTTTTTTTATTAGCAGTGGCTAATGTATCTAAAATTCACACATAACATAAGAATTACTAGCAATACCTAGCTAGTGTAATAATAAATAACCGATTAACAGTACCGCAGTGATAAAAAAGCAGCCTAATGTAGGAATAAGCTTTAAGGGTAAGCTAGAGTATAAGATATAGTTTTCCTTTAGTTATTTACTAATTATTAGGTATAATATTTCTCCTTCTTTATATTAGCTAGCTCTATACCTACTATACCTTAGGGCTACCTTATAGAACTTTATAATATAGCTAGTTTAGAAGTAATTATAGTATTATTAGGGTTATAAGGTCTTATTATATAGTTTAGTTTAGAATAGCTTTACTTTAAAGACTATTTTATCTTAGTATATCTTATTAGTATCTTCTACTTCTACTAGTCCTAGGATTAGGGTAGTATACTATATATTTTCTACTTAGGAGCGCCTTATAGTTACCTTAATTATATTTACTTTGTTTGCTTTTCTAATCTTAGCTACTAGGTTTTTAATAGATATATACTTTATTAGGAATCCCTTAACTATAATACTAAGTATATAGTAGTAAAGGGCTACTTCTAGTCTAAATGCTTTAGTAATCTATTTTTAGTCTTCTTTATATTAGGCAGTGTTTTCTTTAAAGGTAATAATTATATCTTTACTAGGGAGTCTTCTAGTAGCTATAGCTATAGTTTAGCTAGTAGCCTTATTTACTACTATTATTATATCTTTAGTGCCTTAAGATTAGAGCGTTTCCTAGATTATATTACCTTTAATAAGTACTTCTCTATATTATTTACCTAGGACCTATAGGGAAGGGTTTTATTATATAGCCTTCTTAATACTAGTCTAGCTATAATACTTACCTAGGTTAGTATATTAGTTCCTTTTGCTTCTTCCTTAATAGCCTTCTTAAGGGCTATTTTAAGGGCTTCTTTAGTAGTATAGATATTATTATTATTATTATTTATAGCTCTTATTTTAGCATAGGTATAGTTTACTACCTAGTAGGCTATAGCCTTTATAATCAGAGCTTTGCATGTATTGTATTTATTGTATTTTTAGCCCTTTGATGTATTGTATTGTATTGTATTGCCCTATGTATTGTATTGTGTATTGTATTGTTAATACAATACAATACAATACAATATAATACATACAATATAATGTATTGTTAGGGGTAAAAAAGTGGGGTATTATAAAATTCTATTATATAGTAGATTTAATAACTAATCTAGTTAATATAAGCCACTTTTTTAATATAATTTATTTGCTTTTCTATAAATCTTTAAACACAGAGCTTCTTCACGCAATCCTAATAGTTATCCAGGACCTATAGAACCGTTAGACCTAGACTAGACTTGATATTAAACCAGAACAGCAGTACTTATACTACCCCTAGTAACTATAGCCGCCTAAACTTCCACTAGCTACTAGTGCTTATTTTATTAACTACTTAAGTTAGGCTAAGAGCAAATTAGCACTAGATCTAGCCTAGAATAGAGGCGCTAATTACCTTTAAATATCTATAGTTATAGACCTAATAGTTCAAATAGGCATTAGTAGCTAGCCCTATATAAAACAGTTAGCCTTACTTCTAAGCTAAGATAGATCTAACTTACTAGTAATATTATAGCACTAGTGCCTAGGGTAGTTAATTAACTAAGATTTATAAGAGATATATTAAATCCTATAGGGATTCCCTAACTATAGCAAATTAGCATTAGAATAGAGGTAAGCTAGGGCTAGAGGGTTATACCTTTAAATCCTTAGCTATAGCTTACTTAAGCTACTTCTTAGTTTAAGACTTTTAAGGATATTGCTTATTTTTATAGTTTTCCTAGGCAGATTAGAGCTAGATAAGCATAGAATGTAAGAGTACTTATAGTAGCTAGTGCTATTTTATTAGATAACTTAATAGATCTATAGTAATATTAGCATTTAGGCTAATACTAGCCTAGGAGTGCCTTAGGTAGCTCTAAGGAAGAAAAGAACCTATAGGAAGTTTAATAAAAAAGAGGAAAGAAGGAAAACCCTCTAGGGGAAGGAACCTTTCTTATACTTATATAGGGGGCTAAATTATAGATATTAATAAAGAAAGAAGAATATAAGATAAGAATTTAGTTAGTTAATGCCTAAGAGACCTAGGCCTAGAAATAGCTAGGAATTAAACTAAACCTATACCCTTACTATAGAAGATAAATAATATTAGGTGCTCTAACTTCCCTAGACTAATAAGCTAGACCTAGGCTAGAGAAGGCTAAAAAGTAAGGCTATAGAAAAGATAGCTAAAAAGTAAAAGAGAAGTAAATTACTACTATAAAACTAAATCTAGTATACTATAAGATAATATAATAGGCCTAGAGTAATGCTAGAGCAGACCTAGGATAGAGCTAGGTAGGGCTTAGAACCTAGGATTTTCCTTTTTCTTTCTTTTCTTTTCTTCTTATTAGGATAAGGCTAGCGTAAGCTAGTAATAAAGACCTATAATAGGCTATATATAACGTAACGCAGGCCTAGTGAAGGGTTAGCATTAGCCTAAACATAGATATAAGGGGTTTTTCTTCCTATTTAAGGGTTTTCCCTTTTAACGAAGTAGCAGGAGTACTAGTACTAGCCTTACATAGAGCTAGCTAGCGTAAATAATATATATAAATCTTTAAATATCTAGCTAATTTAGAATATTAACCTAATAACTACTGCTTAGTTATCTTTCATAGTATAGTTTAAATGTAACTTATAAAAGAATTTTTAACTAATTTTAGAGGTCTTTCTAAGTTTATAACTTTTTCTTAGATTTATTATCTTTTTAATAGTTTTTCTTAACTTTAAGTGTAAAACTTACCTAAGGAAAAATATTATAACTATATATAAATAAACTAAAACTCTAATAATAATATTTAGATATACTAAGAACTTATATAAGAATAAAGGAATTTTATTTTACTTTAAAAATAGTCTTATAGCTATAAACCCTTTTATTAGAATTATAAATAATTATATTTACTTTTTAAGCTTTTAAAACTAAAGTAAAAGTAAAAGAGAAGGGGAAAACCTATCTAGAATTAACTTAAAAGTTAGTTAAAAATAAAAATAAAAGGAAAGTATATAATATATTCCTCTTAAAAGTAAGTCCTAAATAGTCTTTTCTATTATAATTTAATAGCTTTAATAGCTTTAATAGCTATATAACCTAGTCTTTAGTATTATTATAAAAGTAAGTCTAAAGTAAGTCCTAATTCACTTATTAATAATAGGTTTTAAAGTGAGAAAAGCTATTATAAGAGAGTAATACTAATATAAAGTTAATAAAGACCCACTTTTATAATATTAGTAAATACTAGGTTTTAAAGTGAAAAAAAGCTATATATTTATTATTTACGCTAGCTAGCTCTATGTAGGGCTAGTACTAGTACTCCTGCTGCTTTATTAAAAGGGAAAACCCTTAAATAGGAAGAAAAACCCTTACATTTATAATTAGGCTAACGCTAACCCTATACTAAGCCTGCGCTGCGTTATATATAGCCTATTATAGGTATTTATTACTAGCTTACGCTAGCCTTATCCTAATAAAAAAGAGCAAAAGAAAGAAGAAAGGAAAATCCCTAGTTTTAGGCCTTACCTAGCTCTATCCTAGGTTTACTCTAGTATTACTCTAGGCCTCTTATACTATCTTATAGCGTGCTAGATTTAGTTTTATAGTAGTAATTTACTTCTCTTTTACTTTTTAGCTAGCTTTTTATAGCCTTACTTTTAGCCTTCTCTAGCCTAGGTCTAGCTTATTAGTCTAGGAAAGTTAGAGCACCTAATATTATTTATTTTCTATAGTAAGGGTATAGGTTTAGTTTAATTCCTAGCTATTTCTAGGCCTAGGTCTCCTAGGTATTATCTAACTAGATTTTTATCTTATATTCTTCTTTCTTTATTAATATTTATAATTTAGCCCTCCCTCCCTTATATAAGTATAAAAAGGTTTCTCCTTTCTAAAGGGGTCTTTCTTTTTTCTCTTTTTATTAAACTTCCTATAGGTTCTTTTCTTCCTTAAAGCTACCTAAGGCGCTCCTAGGCTAGTATTAGCCTAAATACTAATATTACTATAGATTTATTAAGTTATCTAATAAAATAGCGCTAGCTACTATAAGTACTCTTATATTTTATACTTATTTAGCTTTAATCTACCTAGGAAAACTCTAAAAATAAGTAATATCTATAAAAGTCTTTAACTAAGAAGTAGCTTAAATAAGCTATAGCTAAGGATTTAAAGGTATAACCCCTCTAGCCCTAGCTTACCTTTATTCTAATACTAATTTACTATAGTTAAGGGATCCCTATAGGATTTAATATATCTCTTATAAATCTTAATTAATTAACTACCCTAGGCACTAGTGCTATAATATTACTAGTAAGTTAGATTTATCCTAGCTTAGAAGTAAGGCTAACTATTTTATATAGGGCTAGCTACTAATACCTATTTTAACTATTAGGTTTATAACTATAGATATTTAAAGGTAATTAGTGCCTTTATTCTAGGCTAGATCTAGTACTAATTTACTCTTAGCCTAACTTAAGTTATTAATAAAATAAGCACTAGTAGCTAGTAGAAGTTTAGGTAGCTATAGTTACTAAAGGTAGTATAAGTACTACTATTCTAGTTTAATATTAAGTCTAGTCTAGGTCTAATAGTTCTATAAGTCCTAGATAACTATTAGGATTATATAAAGAAGCTTTATACTAGTTATTAAAGTAAGAAAAAGCATAGCGCTTTAGCTATAGGCCTAGGCTAGTCTAGTGCTAGTAGAGAATAATATAATAAGGTTATCTTTTAGCTATAATACCTAGATACTTACGCTACGGAGATAAACTATCTCCTAGCTATAGCCTTACTTACTAAGGGGCAGGCTAAGGTAATAGAGAGGGTAATTCTAGTCCTAGAGAAGGAGTAATTAGTTAGGTAAATATAGCTTAGTAAAGGGGCGGAGGCGGACTAGTAGGGCTTATAATACCTGGCGTTATATATTTGAAATTAATCTGATAATAGTTCCGGAATTGTAATTCTTCAGCCGGCCCGCCGCTGGCTCTAAACCGTGTGATGAAAAAAAAAAAAGCTATAATAACTAATAATAAGAAGGTAATATTTATATAAAGTTAATAAGGACCCACTTTAAAACCCACTTTTATAAAGTTTGAACATACTACGTTTTAAAGTAAAAAAGTCATAATAACTAATAATAAGAAGGTAATACTTATATAAAGTTAATAAGGACCCACTTTAAGACCCACTTTTATAAAGTTTGAACATACTACGTTTTAAAGTAAGAAAAACGTATATATATATTATTTACGCTAGCTAGCTCTATGTAGGGCTAGTACTAGTACTCCTGCTGCTTCGTTAAAAGGGAAAACCCTTAAATAGGAAGAAAAACCCCTTGCATCTATGTTCGGGCTAACGCTAACCCTACACTAGGCCTGCGTCGCGTTATCTATGGCCTATTATAGGTGTTTATTACTAGCTTATGCTAGCCTTATCCTAATAAGAAGAAAAGAAAAGAAAGAAAAAGGGGAAAACCTAGGTTCTAAGCCCTACCTAGCTCTATCCTAGGTCTGCTCTAGCACTGCTCTAGGCCTCTTATACTATCTTATAGCATACTAGATTTAGTTTTGCGGTAGTAATTCACTTCTCTTTTACTTTTTAGCTAGCTCTTCTATAGCCTTACTTTTTAGCCTTCTTTAGCCTAGGTCTAGCTTATTAGTCTAGGAAATTAGAGTACCTAATATTATTTATTTTCTATAGTAGGGGTATAGGTTTAGATTAATTCCTAGCTATTTCTAGGCCTAGGTCTCTTAGGTATTAACTAACTAGATTCTTATCTTATATTTTTCTTTCTTTATTAATATCTATAATTTAGCCCCCTATATAAGTATAAGAAGGGTTCCTCTCCCTAGAGAGGTCTTCCTTCTTTTCTCTTTTTATTAAACTTCCTATAGGTTCTTTTCTTCCTTAGAGCTACCTAAGGCACTCCTAGGCTAGTATTAGCCTAAATGCTAATATTACTATAAATCTATTAAGTTTATTTAATAAAATAGCACTAGTAGCTATAAGTATTCCTATATCCTATACTATTCTAGCTCTAATCTACCTAGGAAACTCCTAAGAATAAGCGCTACCCTTAGAAGTTATTAACTAAGAAGTAACTTAAGTAAGCTATAGCTAAAGATCTTAAGGTATAACCCCTACTACCCCTATACTAAGTCTACTCTAAGTCTAATCTATAATAGTTAGGGGATCCCTATAGGATTTAATATATTTCCTATAAGTCTTAGTCTATTAACTATCCTAGGCATTAATACTATAATATTACTAGTAAGTTAGCTCTATTCTAGTTTAGAGGTAAGGCTAACTGTTTTACGTAAGGCTTACCACTAATGCCTATTTTAATTATTAGGTTTAAAACTATAGTTACTTAAAGGTAAGTAGCTAGTGCCCTTACCTAGGCCTAGTCTAGCGCTAACTTACTCCTAGCCTAATTTAACTAGGTAGCGGAATAAGCACTAGTAATTAGTTAAGGTCTAAGCAAATATTATTACTAGGGGTAATATAAGTGCTTCTCTATTAGTTCTTTACTCATTCTATCCTAGGTTTAACTACTCTATAGGTCCTAAATAATTATTAAGATTATATAAAGAAGCTCTACGCTAGTAATTAGAGTAAGAAGAAAAGGAGTGCCTCTATAGTAAGCCTAGGCTAGGCTAGTGCTAGAGGATTAATATAATAAGCTAATATTTTAGTTACAGCGCCTAGATGCCTACGCAGCAGAGATAAACTATCTCCTAGCCATGGCCTTACTTACTAAGGGGTAGGCTAAGGTAATAGAGGGGGTAATTCTAGTCCTAGAGGAGAAATAATTAGTTAGGTAAATATAGCTTAGTAAAGGGGTAGTGGCAGACTAGTAGGGTTTATAATACCTAGCGTTATGAATTTAAAATTAATCTAATAATAGTTCTAGAATTATAATTCTTTAGCTAGCTTACCGCTAGCTCTAAACCATATAATCTTATATCTCTCCCTAGTTATTTACTATATTTATATCCTAGCTATTAGTCCTAGCGCTAGAAGTAACCTAGTTCTAGCTCCTTCTCTTTACTATATATATTAGCTACTAGTTCTTATACTAATAAGTAGTATTAGAGTTATTTTATACTAAGGAACTATTTAGCTATTACTCTTACCTTTAGGGGTAGTTTAAGGCTAGCCTAGCCTCCTATATATCTTTAGGCTAGCGTATTTAGGGGTATTAGTAATTATATTTAGGGTAGTTTACTATAATATAATATTAGTCCTTAACTACTCTACTATAGCTATATAGTAGCGAGTTTACCCTAGGAATGCCTCTCTAGAAAAGGAACTTATTAAGACTAATCTTTCCTATATATAGTTAAACTATAGTTAAGGAGATATGCTTTTCTAGGCCTATATAAAATCTTTAGATTTCCTTTAGGTTATAAGTTAGTGATTAATCCTTAGTTAGCTCTCTTATAAGTCTATGCTATCCTAGGTATTCCCTACTATACTATTTATCCTAGTATTATCTCTATTCCTTATATAATTCTACCACTAGTTTATTACTCCTAGGGGGTCTTTATTTATAATATAATACTAACTATACTAAGTTAGTAATGGTTTAGATTATTATAGCTATTTTACTCTTTATAATTCTCTCTTTAAACTTCTATTTTATCTTATTTAGGTATAGATCTAGGGAGGGATATAAGTCTTAACCTTTAGTTAGGTAATAGGTATAGCCTTAAATACACTAGCTATAATTTAGAGATAGGCTAATTAGTCTATTATAAAGCTTTTAACTACTCCTCTTAGCTTTCTACCCTTTTTAGTTAGGGTATAGTAAGCACTTACCCTATAGGTAAGGATAGGCTAGACTACTTATATATATAGGAGTTAGGTATCTCTAAAGCTATAACCCTAGGCTAATGCTACTAGTAAAGAGAGTGTAAGCTACTACTAAGCTAGTTTACCTTTTAGTATATTCTTATAAGCACTTTAATTAAGTTTCCTATTAACCTAGACTCTAAGGAACCTATATAACTCTATAGGCACTATCTCCTTTACACTAAGTTAGACCCTAGCCTATAGGGATTAGTATACTTTACTAAAGTATATAAGTTTAGTCTTTACTAGGTTAAACTTTACTCCTACTTCTTTTACTTATTTTTTATATACTTTTATATAGCTTTAAGCCTTTTCTAGGTCTATATAGTATTTTTCTAAACGCTACTATATTTATATTATCTATAAATCCTATTACTACTATACCTAGGATAGCTTAGAGGTATATGTAAAGCTTTGCTAAGTAAAGTAAGAAGAGGATTAGTAAGAGGGTAAGCCTTATAAAGTGCTTACCTTTATCTAAAAGGGTCTTAAGAGTTTACTATTAAAGCTAAGCTAGCTTATTCTATCTATAAGGAAGCTATATATTATAGCTATTAGCTAGCGTAGTATGCCTATTTAGATTAAAACGTAACTTAGATATAGGTAGCTAACTCTATTAAATACAGATAAGATATCTATTTACGCTAATAAGGTAATACTACCTTTACCCTAAGCCTCTCTTATGTATTCTATAAGGACTCTAATTACGGTTTCTATTAATCTATTTGCCCTATTTCCTATTTATAGCTTAGGAAGGAGGCCCTTAGCCTTAGTAAAGGCTATAAGCTACCTTATAATTACTACTTCTATAATCTTTCCTACTATATTTAGTAGTAAGATAAGTCTTTATATATTAGCCCTTCTTATCTCCTTAGTGGTTTTTCCTAGCTTCCTAATTACCACTACTTATATAGTTTAGAACTATACTAGAAAATATCTTACTTTAAGGATAGCGTTTAGTAAGTATACTATAGCTTCTTTAGCTAGTTTATTATAGGCCTTAATAAGGCCTGCTAGGAGTTTATTATCTCCTAAGGCTTTCTAGCTAGCTATATCTAATAGGATATTTCTAATATCTCTTACTCTAAACTATTCTTTATCTAGGATTAGTGTATTATTAAGCTCTAGGAAGGAGAGGTCTAGGATATAGGAGAGGTTTGCTATAGGCTTAGGGAAAAACCTTTATGTAAGTATACTTACCTTATTCTTATAAGTAGTAGCTAGGTTAAGGTTATTATTAGTTCTTTCTAGGTCTAGGAGTCTAGGGAGCTCTAGGGGGCCTAACTTTAGAGCTAGGCCTATCTCTCTAGTCTCTAAACTCTACTATCCTTTTCCTATATATTAGCTTTTTATAGGGCTTCTCTTTATATATTCCTTTTTCTTCCCTAACTATTTATTCCTAGTTATTATTTGCCTTAGAGAAGGCTTACTAGTTTGCTTTAGTCTTCTAGTGCCTTTATTATCTCTTAGCTTATCTAGCTTTAGTAACTACCTCTTTTATTCTTCTTAACCACTATGCCTTTAGGCTAAGGAGTCCTTAGCGCTTCTATAAGGCTACTAGTTCTGCTATCTATTAGAGGTTTATAATAAGCCACGTTATATATATATTAATTCCTTCCTTATCTTTTTAGGTCTAGTGCGTTTTTCACTTAGAGTTATACTACTACTTCTGCCTTTACCTATAGTTTATTTATTATAGTCTAGGTATATTTAAGGGTAAGTAAGGTGCCTTCTTACTCCTTAGTAAAGATACTAATTAGCTATAGAATTGTCAGGAGCAGAACAGCGACGGCATCCATAAGGGTGGCGATGGCATCGATAAGGGTGGAACCCAGCGGGGCACGGAGCTAAGGGCTAGCTACGGGCTAGTCACGTGAGAGCTGCGGGCTATTTAAAGGGGCTTTCCTATAAACAAAGGGAAAGGGCTAGAGATTAAACCTTTTAAGCACCTACCCCTAGCTAGTAGATTAATAGCTATAACACTTTAATCTAACCTTTACTCTATTATTCACTCCTAAGCTAAAAGCCTTAACACATTAATCTCTCTTCCCTTTAGGGCAATAGACTATTAGTTAGATTAAGATATCTGGAATTTATTACATAGCGACCTAATTAGGTGGTAGCTATAACCACGCTATAAATAAGTAGGAGAATGTTATACTACTAAACCTAACTAAAGTGGTCTGCCAGTCCTTATTAGATAACTAGCAGAGCAGAATACTTATTAATAATAAGGAGGTAATACTAAATTAGCGCCTTAAAGAAGTAGTGACCTAGATATGTATTATAGAAAAGAGATAGAAACTTGCCTAATTATAGCAAAACCTATAGATAATAGAAGAAGCTATATCCTTAGGTAACTTAGATATAGGACCTATAAATACCCCTCCTTTAGCACCTTAGGTAATACCTATTATATAGTAATATAGCCTTATAAAGATATAATTAAAAGCACCTATGTATAAAGGGAATACTTTTAAGAGTCTTTAGAATTTCCTAGCGGATTTAAATATAGCTTTTACTATAGATTATAAAACCTTTATAGATAATATAACTAAGGTTGCCTATACTAGTAGCTGCCTAGTAGATAATATAAAGTAATAATAGATATGTTATGTAGCTACGGACGGTTATGTAAACTACTAGGGTTATACCTAGGATGGATTTGTGGATTAGCTAAAGATAGGAACTATAGATAAGAATGCATAGTGCTTAGAAGTAATAAGGATATTAATAGGTCTTAGATAAGAAAATTACTAATTATTCTAGACATTTATAAAGATCTAGGGTAAGGCAAAGGCTAAGCTGCCTAAAGCAATTCCTAAACGCCTATAAATCTATATATTTATTAATAGCCTTAATAATACTATAAAGAAGCAAGTACTTAGCTAAGAGTTCCTAAGAGTTAGACCTACCTAGTAGGCTAAGGAAGAAAGGCAGAGGTTATAACTAAAGGAGGCTAATTAAGCGATTAAGGTAATAATAGTTAGAAAAGATAATAACATTTTACTTCGCTAGAAAGGCTATAGTAATAAAGTAGTAATAGAAAGATAAATTCGCTGTTTATATATTTTAAGTGTAGTAAGCTAGGACATGCTTTACTAAGCTACACTAAACTAGATTACTCTATTTGTAAGAGAAGTAACTATATAACAGAGATACATAAGAGTAGCTATAACTAGGCTAGAGATAAAGACCTATTAGACTTAAATAAGACCCCTATTAGCTTAGTGTAACCCTAGGAAGACACTCTTATTAAATTATTGCCTAAAGATCTAAGACTAAGAGTTAAGGTAAAGTTATAGTAAGAATATAAATAGGTAGCTATAAAGGCACTATTTAACCCTAGCGTAACCTATTTAATTATCTACCTAAAGTTACTAATAGCAGTTAATTAGGCTAATGTAAAAAGGATAATATAACCCTTAAGAGTGCTACCCTTACTAAAATTAAGCATTAAGGGATCTTATTACAAACCTTATTAATTAAGGATAGCATAGGCTATACAAGAATATGTTAAGTTAGCTACTACGTAGCTAATACTAGTAAAGACCTATTATTAGGGCATAACTAGGCAGTTATATATAAACTAGTAATTATATCCTAGATAGATAGTTACTAGAGACACCCTATTACAAAAGAACGCCTTAGACTAGCAGTAGGGATATAATAGGCACGTAAGGAGGCAAAACACGCTTACATTAGATTTATCTTATAGGGAATAATAACTAAAATTATACAAAAAGACAATAATATCTTAATAGTAAACAAAGATAGGCCCTATAATAACCTAGTAACTATAAAGATAAGCAAAGCCTATAAGTTAACTATATAAATACCCTAAGCCTATAAGGAGTTTAAGGATATCTTTTAAATAAACTTATAGGTATTCTCCTTACACTAGGTAGCTAAACTTATACTATTAAATTAGAAAAGGGAAAACGCCCCTATAGGGACTAATATATAATTTAGTAGAAAAGGAGCTAGAAGTGCTCCGCAAGTACTTAGCAAGCACATAGCAAAAGGGATGGATTAAAAAGATCCATTAGCCTAGCTAGAGCCTTAATATTATTTATACTAAAGAAAGGAGGAAAATTACGCCTTTACGTAAATTATAAAGCCCTTAATAGGATTACTATTAAAGATAAAGCGCTATTACTGCTAATTATAGAGATCTTAAACTAATTAAAGGGAGCAAAGGTCTATATAAAATTAGACCTTAAAGATACATATTACTAGCTACGTATCCGTAAGGGTAATAAGTGGAAAACAGCGTTCTAATGCAAATACGGTTACTTTGAATATCTTATAATGCCTTTTGGACTAGTTAATGCACCTATAACCTTTAAGAATATATTAATAATGCCCTTAAAGGCCTTATAGATATAATCTGCGTTATGTATTTAGATAATATCCTAATCTATAGCAGCAATATAGCTACGCATAAGGGGCATGTGAAATAAGTTCTTTAGAAGCTCTAAGAAGCAAGCCTCTTTATTAACCTAGAAAAGTGTAAATTCTTATATAAGGAGGTTAAATTCCTAGGCTTTATTATATCTAAAGAAGGAATTGTAATAAAGCCTGCTAGAATTAAGATAATAGTAACTTAGCTAGTACCTTATAGCGTCTTTAATATCTAGTTATTCCTAGGCTTTATAGGATTTTACAGATGGTTTATTAAAGGCTATAGCAAAATAGTTATCCTGTTAACTAATTAACTCTAAGGAGACTAACTAGCGAAGTTTAAGCTAGATCCTAATAAGTTAGCTATGTTTAGAGAGCTATAAAAATAATTCTAAGAGGCGCTAATTCTAGTGCACTTTAATCCACTAGCCCTATTAAGGGTTAAGATAGATACCTTAGGATATACACTTAGGGCTATCCTAGCGTAGTTAGTGCTAGGTTACTAGCACCTAGTAGCGTATATATTAAGAAAGTTAAATAAGATAGAGCTATACTATATAACACTAGATATAGAGTTGCTAGCTATTTAAGAGGCATTCTAAACTTAGAGGCACTACCTTATATACTTAATATATCTAGTTATAGTAGTTATAGATTACTTAAACTATAAGTACCTAGCTATAAAGCTAAAGTTAACTAGTAGATAGGTTACTACGCTAGATAAACTCTATCTATTTAACTTTATAATTAAATATAGAGTAGGAAAGTTAAACCTTACTAACGCTCTATTAAGGAGGTTAGATTACGTAAGTAAAGAGAGGAAGGTAAAGGTAGTGTCCTTATAATTACTAACCTTTCTTGCTAAATTTATAAATAACATGCTATAAGGATGCTATAATAAAACTACTAGCATCTAGTGCTCTAAGAAAACGCAGCGTGTTTAGTTTGTAAATAATAGGCTATAAGGACGCTATAATAAAACTATTAATATCTAGCGCTCTATAAAATTACCCTTACCTATTAACTAGATAAAGGTAAACTGCATATAAGACTAGACCTACTAGCTAGGAGTTGCTCCTAGCGGTAGTGTATTAGCTAGGGTTTCCTTAATTTTAAAGAAACCTAATAGTCTAGATATACTCTAAGGATATTATTATAGCGTAAGGGGACTGTATATAAGACTAAGCCTACTAGCTAAGGAGTAGCTACCTAGTAGTAGTATAATAGCTAGGGTCTTATTAATTTTAGAAAAGCCTAATAGTCTAGATATATTCTAAGGATATTATTATAGCGTAAGGGAACTGCACATAAGACTAAGCCTACTAGCTAAGGAGTTACTACCTAGTAGTGGTATAATAGCTAGGGTCTTATTAATTTTAGAGAAGCCTATTAGACTAGACGCGCTTAATATAGGCATTATAGTAAGGAATAGACTATATATAAGATTAAATTTACTAGCTAAGGAGTTATAACCTAGTAAATACATTATAGCTAGGGTCTTAGTAGTACAGAGAACCTCTTCTAAGTTAAACTCCGCTATATTTATAAAAGACATAGAATTAGAACCCTTAATCTAAGTCTTACTTTTAGATATATAATAAAGGGATACCTTTATTATAAAGAAAAGGGCACTGCTATTAAGCGGTAACCTAGATATATTATAGACATAGTCTATTAGACTCTCTAAGCTATTAATATTTAAAAATTAAGTTTTTATCCTATAGGGAATAAGAAAAGAAATCCTATTACTAATTTATAATAACCCTACTACTAGGTATTAAGGAGTTACTAGAACTCTTTAATAAGTTACTAACTAATATTTTTAGCTAGGAATAAAAAGAGATATTAAGGTATATATACGTACTTATATTAGCTATTAAGTTTTAAAACCATGAATGCATAAACCTTATAGTAAGCTAGCTACGCTACTAGTACTAGATTACCTCTTTTAAGAATTATTAATAGATTTTATTACTAGACTCCTACTAGTTAAGGATTAGTAAGGCAGAACGTATAATATAATCCTAGTAGTGATTAATAGATTTATAAAATATAGTATTTATATCCCTATATCTACGCGGTTAACTAGTAATAGACTAGTAACTATCTTCCTAGAATATATTTTTAAAGATTATAAAGCCCTAGAAGGTATTATTATAGACTAAGGTTTAATATTTACTAGTGGATTTTAGAGAATATTCTGCTATCTCTTAGCGATAAAGTAGTAATTAAGCACTATGTTTTATCTATAGATAAATAGTTAGATAGAACGCTTAAATTAAGTTTTAGAGCACTATTTAAGAGTATTTATATATATAAAGCAGACTAATTAGGTTAATTATCTCCTAATAGCATAGTTTGCTTATAATATAAGCATGCATATAAGTTATGGTTATACACCTATAGAAGCGCTATAAGGGTATAACCTAAGGGGACTAGATTAAGCAGTTACGCTAATTCTAATAGTTAATAATTAAGCTAAAAATAGGGTTTTAGAATTAAAGCATAAGCACATAGAGATTAAGTAGCTATTAAGCTACTTATAGGCCCTATAGAAAAAGTATTATAATTAAAAGAGAGTGCTAATAAAGTTTAATATAGGTAACTATATCTTACTTTTAACTAAGAATATTAATCTATAATACCCTAGCTAAAAGCTAGTTACAAAGTACTTAGGACTATATAAGATTAAAAAGAAGTTAGCTATTATAGTTTAGCTTATTAATTAAAGTTACCTAAAGGAACGCGCTTATATAATATTTTTAATATTATAAGCTTAGAACCTTTTAGAGGAAATCTAAGTAACGCAGTTAAAACAACCTTACTATAAGATAATATTAAAGAGGATTAAAAGGAATTTAAAGTTAAACAAATTATCGCCTATAAATATAATAGTAAATAGCGCAAATATTTAGTGAAATAGAAGAATTATAATAATTCTAAGAATTCTTAGGTGCTATATAAAGACTTTATAACAAAAGAGGTTATTAAAGACTATAAGCAAGAACTAAGTAGCTAAATCTTAACTTCTTAGCTGCTTAATTAACTCTTAATTATAATCTAAAATAATTATTAGATCGCAGCGATTTAATTAGGGAATAATTCACTTAATAATAATTTAGACTACTAAATAAATCTTATATTTAAAGTAAAAACTTAGCATAGGCTTATAGCTATCTAATAGCTAGACTTTAGAGACATATTTAGACTGATTTTTAGTATAATTTCTAACTTTATTAGCCTTAGACTTATTATTACTAAAGGCTTAAACTTGTAATTCCTTAGGGAGTTCTAAAGGTTTAACACACGTAAGGAGAGTAGCTTAGGCAGTAGTAAACTAGTAATAAGTTAGTAAAGTATAAGTAGTAAAGCTAATAGCACTAACTATAGGGCTATAAGTAGCTATAAATTGAAGATAATTAGCAATTTTAATCTAGGTTTCTAGATTAATAATATTAATTAGCTATAAGAAAGCAGCGCGTTTATTATACTTCGCTTCTTAAGAAGCCTTAGCTATAAGACACGCGCGATAAGCTTGCCTACGTTTATTAGTATTTTTAAGGCTAAAAGAGCATTATAAAGTTTCTTCTTAGCTTATATAAACTCCTAGTAGTATATTAGTAATATTAAAGTAGCAAAGTAAAGGGTACTTATATTACTAATATAGTATAGTTCTAGAAGATTATAAAGTATATCCTAAAGCTATTTATATAGCTTTGTAATTTAAATAGAATACTAGCAAGGAGTTAGTAGTGATTAAGAGGTAATCCCTTAAGGCTTAACTTACCCTAATATAAGTCTTATTATTTTAAGCGTAATAATAGCATTTTAGAGAATTACTTATAAAAAGCTAAATATTAGCAGTAATAGTAGTAAGCTAGTAGTAAGTTTATACTAGAGGAGTAACTATATTTAATTAGAGTAAGCTTTCCCTTAGTAATATACTAAGGCTATTTATCTTTATTATTATCCCTTAGAGCCACGTTCTAAATAGCTAACCACTAGGTATAACGTATGTATAGAATTTTTATTAAAATAGCTCTAAGTTAGTAATAAAAAGTAATAAAAAGCAGTAAACTTACGCGGTCTTTAATAATTATAAGGTTCTCCCTTATAGGATAGCTTAATAGTAAGATCTTTAATAGTAGTAGCATAAGATATAATAGCTTAAGCTATAATAGTTAGCAGTTAATATTATATAATAGTAGTATTATAGTAGCTATTATATTAGTAAGGGACTTATAAGTTAATAAGAGGCTTAAAGAAAAAAAGAAAAGAAGGAAAAAGAAGGAAGGAAATTACCTCTTCTTATAGGAATTTAGGTACCTTAGATTAATCTAAGCTACTCTAACTAGAATCTTCTATGCATTATAACTAGTGTGTTTATAGAGATTACTATAATTCACGAGTTATTATTATAAACTTACTACGAATTTATTAGGCTATTACTATAAGCTTAAAGAAAAACAGAAGGAGTAAGGTAATCTATGCCCTATAGAGTTAAGCTAATTAAAAATCACGCTAACTAGTCTAGTTAGGAAGAATCTCTTAGGAAGAATAACCTATAGAGAGGAAGTTAAGAAGTAACTATAACCTAGCTTCTATTAGCAAGTGGTTACTATAAAAAGGCTAATATAGCCTAACGTTATTAACATCACTACGTTGCTTTGTAAAAATCACCACAGCAAGTAGCGATAAAGGAACTCTTGCGCTATAACCTAACCCTAAGATAGCACCTTAATGCAATTAAGGATAATTATAGTAAGAGGGGGTATTATATTAGGAGCAGAATAGCAATGGTATTTATAAGGGTAGTGATAGTATTAATAAGAGTAGAACCTAGCGGGGCACGGAGCTAAGGGCTAGCTACGGGCTAGTTACGTGAGAGCTGCGGGCTATTTAAAGGGGCTTTCTTATAAACGAAGGAAAGGGCTAGAGATTAAACCTTTAAGCACCTACCCCTAGCTAGTAGATTAATAGCTATAACACTTCAATCTAACCTTCACTCTGTTATTCACTCCCAAGCCAAAAGCCTTGACAGAATATAGTTAGAGCCTATAAGGTCTTCTACACTATTATAATAGACTTAGATATCTAGAGTTACCTATGCTAGATCTATAGTGCTATCTCTATCTTCTCTATATTATCTTATAGGTTCTCCTTAGGGCATTACTAGACTAAGCCTCTATTAACTTATAAGGTCTAGTAGTTCCTCCGCTTCTCTAGTTATTCTATCTAAGCTATCCTTAAGAGGGTGTTTTTAGTTAAAGTCTCCTATAAAAATACTTTAGCTATAGGGCTCTTCTATATTAAAAGTGTAAATAGGTATATTCTAGTTATCTATATATCCTTCTAAGTAAAGGGAGTAAATATTTATACCTTTTATCTTTACTAGTAACTAGTTAGGTCCTCCCTAGGCTATCTATAACCCTATATTATACTTCTTATTTATATATACTACATTCTATCCCTTATAGTGTGCTAGTTAGAATTAGGCAAGGCCTAGTGCTAGGGGCTATAGGTGCCTTATATGTTCTTACTCTTAGATTACTATTATGTCTATATTAGTTTAGTATTAGAGCGCTATATATATTAGGCTATCCTTCTTATTTATATTCTAAAAGAGGACTTATAGCATTACTATATTAATTAGGGGGTGGTAAGTCTTTACTATCTTATACTAGCTCTATTCTAGCCCTATTTTAAGATATATATTATATAATACTCCCTACCCTAGGCTATTTAGCACTTCTCTTTATATTTATAAGGTATTCCCTTTTCTTACTTACTATAATAATAAGTGCTATAGCTATACTAGTTCTCTTATAAGGTAGCATTAGGCTTTTATTTAAGGAGTTACTAGTAAATTATAATAATTACTCTAGGTAGCCTACTTTTACTATATTTTACTTCTCTTTTAGGATAAGGTAGTCCCTTAACTACACTAAGTGTAAGCTAGAATATAAGATATAGTTTTCCTTTAGTTATCTACTAATTATTAGGTATAATATTTCTCCTTCCTTATATTAGCTAGCTCTATACTTACTATACCTTAGGGCTACCTTATAAAACTTTATAATATAGCTAGTTTAGAAGTAGTTATAGTATTATTAGGGTTATAAGGTCTTATTATATAGTTTAGTCTAGAATAGCTTTACTTTAAAGACTATTTTATCTTAGCATATCTTATTAGTATCTTCTACTTCTACTAGTCCTAGGATTAGGGTAGTATACTATATATTTTTACTTAGGGCGCCTTATAGTTACCTTAATTATATTTACTTTATTTACTTTTCTAATCTTAGTTATAAGGTTCTTAATAAATATATGCTTTATTAGGAATCCCTTAACTATAACACTAAGTATATAGTAGTAAAGGGCTGCTTCTAGACTAAATGCTTTAGTAATCTATTTTTAGTTCTCTTTATATTAGGCTATGTTTTCTTTAAAGGTAATAATTATATCTCCACTAGGGAGTCTTCTAGCTACTATAGCTATAGTTTAGCTAGTAGCTCTATTTACTATAGTTATTATATCTTTAGCGCCTTAGGATTAGAGTATTTCCTAAATTATATTACCTTTAATAAGTACTTCTCTATATTATCTACCTAGGACCTATAAGGAAGGGTTTTATTATTTAGCCTTCTTAATACTAGTCTAGCTATAACGCTTACCTAGGTTAGTGTATTAGTTCCTTTAGCTTCTTCCTTAATAGCCTCCTTAAGGGCTACTTTAAGGGCTTCTTTAGTAATATAGATATTATTATTATTATTACTACTATTATTATTTATAGCTCTTATTTTAGCATAGGCACGGTTTGCTACCTAGCAGGCTATAGCCTTTATAATACTCTAAACTTAGGAGACTTTATTACTAGGGATAAGGCTAGTAATCTTATTATAGAATTTCGTGTTATCTAGGTGCTTAAATTATATCTAATCTATTATTAGGTTATCCTTATGTCTATAGGTATTAAATTACCCTATTCCTACGTTTAGGTAGTAGTAGCTTTATGCTAGCCCCTTTCTCTAGCGTTAATTACTATTAGTATCTTACCCTTATACCTACCTCTAGCTCTATTATAATGCAATATTATAGGAGGGGTAAACGGAGGTAAGGAATTCGAATATTAATGTGGTTTGTATTTTAGAGGCGATTCCGGACCTTTAGATCGGTGCGGAAAAAGTATCAAAGGTTTTAAGAAAAACGTATAAGAACTAATAATAAGAAGGTAATACTAATATAAAGGTTTAAGGCCCCACTTTTGGACCCACTTTAATAACATTTACAAATACTCGGCTTTTAAGTAAGAAAAAGCTATAAAAACTAATAATAAGAAGGTAGTACTAAAATAAAGTTATTAAGGACCCACTTTTATAATATTTGTAAATGCTAGGTTTTAAAGTAGAAAAAGTTATTATAAGAAGGCAAAACTCTTATAAAAATTATATAGACCCACTTTAGACCCACTTTTATGATTTTAGTAAATACTAGGATTTAAAGTGAGAAAAAGCTATTATAGGAAAGTAATACTACTTTAAAGTTAATAGGGACTTACTTTCAGACCCACTTTTATAATATAAGTAAATACTAGGTTTTAAAGTAAGAAAAGGCTCTTAAAACTAATAATAAGAAGATAATACTAATATTAAGTTAATAAGAACCCTCTTTAGACCCACTTTTATAATATTAGTAAATGCTAGGTTTTAATATAAGAAAATACTATTTTAAGAAGGGAATATTATTATAAAGTTAATAAGGACTTACTCTAGACCTACTATAATAATATTAGTAAATACTAGGTTTTAAAGTAAGAAAAAGCTTTTATAACTAATTATAAGAAGGTAATACTATTATAAAGTTAATAAAGACTTACTTTAGACTTACTATTATATTATTATTAGATACTAGGTTTTAAGGCAAGAAAAAGCTTATAAAACTAATAATAAGAAGGTATTACTATATAATAATATAAAAGTAAGTCTAAAGTAAACCCTTATTACTTATTATTAGATGTATATACCTTATAATGCCTTATAATTAAGGAAATCTACTTTAGCGTAGAAAAATAAAAAAATATAATTAAATACAAAATAATACATGTATTGTATTGTATTGTGAAAAAGTACTTGTATTGTATTGTGTAATGTATTGTATTGTATTGTATTGTCAATACAATACAATACAATACACAATACACCAAATGTATTGTATTGTAGTGCAAAGCTCTGTTTATAATACTCTAAACTTATAAGACTTTATTACTAGGGATAAGGCTAGTAATCTTATTATAGAATTTTATATTATCTAAATACTTAAATTATATTTAATCTATTATTAGGTTATCCTTATATCTATAGGCATTAAATTACCCTCTTCCTACGTTTAGGTAGTGGTAGCTCTATGCTAGCTCCCTTTCCTAGCGTTAATTACTATTAGTATCTTACCCTTACGCTTACCTCTAGCTCTATTGTAATGCAATATTATAGGAGGGGGTAAATGTCATAACCCCAAAGGTGTGTGAGGTAAGCCACTAGACCAAAAGATCCGCTAATGTTAGCTGTCGCTAACATTGCACCTTACAATCACTTAAGACCTATTGCTTTACATGCCACACCTTATAGCTTCTCCTAGCAACGTGCATTAATAACTACGTGCCACTATGGGTGCCACGTCTTACCTAATGATTAGCGCCTTACAATTATCTCCCCTTAGAATAGCTTGCCCTCAAGCCACAAGCCACTAGGGGCTAGGCCTGGTTACCAAGGCCCTTTGGAAATCAGTGATTACGAACCCCTAAGGACTAGGATAATATAAGCAGACTATAATAGTAGGCCTAGCCAAACCTACCCTGTAAGCCTAATATAAGCTGCTTACCTAGGATTCGCAAGACCACCGCTAGGACTCGAACCTAAGACTATCGTAACTAGAAGACCTATAACAGCTAACATTAATGTCATAACCCTAAAGGTGTAAAGGTAAGCCACTAGACCAAAAGATCCGCTAATTTTAGCTGTCGCTAACATTGCACCTTACAATCACTTAAGACCTATCGCTCTGCATGCCACACCTCATAGCTTCTCCTAGCAACGTGCATCGATGACTACGTGCCACTATGGGTGCCACGTCTTACCTAACGATTAGCACCTTACAATTAATTACTTTAAAGAACTTATAATAAAGCTTATAAACCTTTAATAAGCAGTCCTAGATATTACCTAATCTAAAAGAGCACTCTAGAATTAATTAATCTCCGCCTATTATAGTATACCTAAGTGTAAAACTTACCTTATTAACCCTCTTGCTAACCTCTAGCTATTCTATAAACGCATAAGGATATTAATAAGAATAACTATAAAGGAATTAAATAAGAAGTATTAATTCCTATTAACGCTTAATATAAGAGAGTAGTATTAGACTAACTATAAGTATAATAGGTATAGTAAGGAAGCCTATTATAGATAATTATAATTATAAGGTAATAAAGGCGCTCTATATATAAAGAAATATTATATATATAGCAAGGAAGGCTATTAGTTAACTAAACACTCTAAGGAGGAACGTAAGAAAGCATATTAATGCTTTAAGAACCATTACCTTATAGAACTAATAACCCTTTCCTATAATACTTTCCTTACTTAGTATAAAGGTAAAGAAGATAATACTACTTCTTCTAAAGAAAATAAGATTTCTACTTATATAATAGAACTTAGATTTAAAGAAGAAGGCAATAAAGGAGAGATGCTAATAAGCTTCTTTATATAAGGCATAATAATTAATAGCTATATAACTATAGAGATCCTCGCGAATTAAGTAGCTACCTATGCCCTTATAAAGGAGAATCTATTTAGTCTCTAATAACTAAAGGAAGCCCTAACTACCTTCCTTCTTTAAGATTATTACTCTTTAGGCATGTTCTAAGGTATTATCCCTAATACTAGGGCTATAGGCTACTTATTAGTAAGGTACCCTTAATTCCTTACCTTATAACGGTTAATCCCTAAGATCTAGCTTAATAAATCTAGAGCTAGGGAAGCAATAATTCAATTCGGAAGCGGTAAGCTAATCCCTTAATTAGATTAATTAATATGCCTACTCCCTTTAGCATTATCCTATTCTATATAATGCTTATAAACACTCCCTTCCTACTATACTTAGCAGATATAGACTGCCTAAAGATTAATTTCTTCATCTCTTAGAATATCCTTTAATAAGGTAATATTAAGGTTCTTATTATCTATAAATAGGGATATCCTTAAATGCTTCTATAGAAGGAGAGATTAATTACCTAGAGTTATTTAACTAAGATAGAATTATAGCGCTTACATTGCTAATTTAGTTACCCTTCTGTCCACTAACTTTATAATATGCTTTCTAAATCAGGCTATAAGGTAAATTTCAAAACCATTAGATAATTAATAAAGATCTACTTGTTAGAACAAGCATGATATCAATCGCGGCACGCAGCCGCAATTACCCGGCAAAAGGTTAGGCCGCGAGGGCGCGCGCGTAACGCGCGTTCGCGAGAGGTGGCCCTACCTATGACTCATCGGCCTGCCCTCTAATTAGTTAAGGGCCTATAAGTTATATAACCCACAAAACGCACTGCGTTTATAGCTACTTCTCATAATCCGAAAAAGCCTCTCTTTTTCCCTCTCTCTAACACACACTTATAACTAATTGATTTTAACGCCTAGAATAGAAGATAAATTCCTATTCCCTAGGCCACGATCCTAACGTTAGGCACCTGTGATACTAACACTGATTAGTGGTTAACTTCACAGATAATCACACGGTTTTTCCTAACCATAGATTAGCAAGGTTAATTAGAAAAGATAGCTATACCGTGAACCTACCCTATAAAATAAGAGGGCCGCTAAAAGTAAGTATAGTTATGCTAAGGAAGTCTAAGCACTCTCTTATAATAAGAAAGGAGCCTTATAACTCCTAAGATCTAATCCTAAGACCCTATAAAGACTTTAAAGCTATTAAAGGATTAAGGCCTAGTTAGTAACTAGTCTAACCTATCTTTAATTACTTAGTTAGCGCGTTTTACTATATACCTAACCCTTAGAAGGCATTCTCTTATAATAAGAAAGGAGATTATTACTCTAAGATATAATCCTAAGAATCCCTAAGGGATAAAGATAATAGCTATGCTTATAATTATTTAACCTATTATATAACTAATACTATACCTCTATTCTATCTTCCTATAATAGAGATAAGAAAGTTAAAAGCTTCTTAATAAGGAGAACTATTAAAAGCCTCTCTCTTTAGCCCTAACTTTAGTAATACTAAAGAAAGCACTAAGGTTAAGAGAGACTAAAAAGGTAAAGGTCTATAACTTAATAACCCTCTCCTAAGACACATTCCCTAGAGATATAAGACTTTATTATATCTAAGATATTAAAGATAGCGAAATTATTTAATCTTAATAAATAAGGTAATAATCCTAAGGCTATTATAGCCTATATTCTCTTTAAGATAGTGGCATACTTATCTAAGAGCCTTATTGCTAGAAGCCTCTTTACTAACTTTATTAAAGACTTCTATAGATAGATAAGAGAGGTATTTATAATTATAGATTAAGTAATTACTAAGTATTTATATAATTTCCTTCTTTTCTAAGGCATGTATATAGATATAATAGCCTATAGGAAGATTATAGTAATACTTAAGGAAGTTATTACCTATAAGGAATTTTAAGATTAGTAAGAAGAAGAGATATAGGAAGCTATAAGGAAGTACATACCCTTCTAAAAACGCATTAAAGACTAAGACTTCCTTAATAACCTCCTTCTAATCCCTCTAATTAGGCTAAGATTATAATATTACTAACTAAGTAATCTAGGAATCCTATAATCTTACTAATAATATTCCTAAGTCTAACCCTATTAGGCTAATTACATAATAATCCTTAGGAAAGCCCTTATTAAAGGTATCCCCTATTAAGATAAGAAATCCCTTCTCCTATACCTCTAAGAGCACTTTTTCGCTCTAGACTTACACTAAAGTAAATAATTAATCTTATAAAGCTTTATATAAGTAATATTTAATATAGCATAGATAATTATAAGGTTCTTAACTTAAAGTTAATAATCTTCTAAGGAAATATAAGATACTAGGCATTAAACCCTATAAAGCTAGGTATACCCTTAAGGCTATGCTTAAAGGGAAAGCTTTAATATACTATTATAAGCATCTATATAAGCTAGGAGATCCTTAAGACCTTAAGACTCTTATTAGCTATATTAAGAGAAGGTTTAAGACTAATAATATAAAGCAAAGATATCTTCTTAAATAGTAGAATACTAAGCTACGCTAGATTATATAAGAAAACCTAGATAAGCTAAAGATTAATTACTTTAAGGAACTTATAATAAAGCTTATAAACCTTTAATAAGCAGTTTTAGATATTACCTAATCTAAAAGAGCACTCTAGAATTAATTAATCTCTGCTTATTATAGCATACCTAAGTGTAAAACTTGCCTTATTAACCCTCCCGCTAACCTCTAGCTATTCTACGAACGCATAAGGATATTAATAAGGATAACTATAAAGGAATTAGATAAGAAGCATTAATTCCTATTAATACCTAATATAAAAGAGTAGTATTAGACTAACCGTAAGTATAATAGGTATAGTAAAGAAGCCTATTATAGATAATTATAATTATAAGGTAATAAAGGCGCTTTACGTATAAAGAAATGTTATATATATGGTAAGGAAGGCTATTAGTTAACTAAACACTCTAAGGAGGAATATAAGAAGGCATATTAACGCTTTAAGAACCACTATCTTATAGAACTAATAACCCCTTCTTATAACGCTTTCCTTACTTAGTATAAAGGTAAAGAGAATAACACTGCTTCTTCTAAAGAAGATAAGATTTCTACCTATATAATAGAACTTAGATTTAAAGAAGAAAGTAATAAAGGAGAGATACTAATAAGCTTCTTTATATAAGGCATAATAATTAATAGCTATGTAACTATAGAGATCCTTATAAATTAAGTAGCTACCTATGCCCTTATAAAGGAGAATCTATTTAATCTCTAATAACTAAAGGAAGCCTTAACTACCTTCCTTCTTTAAGATTATTACTCCTTAGGTATGTGCTAAGGCATTATCCCTAACACTAGGGCTATAGGTTACTTATTAGTAAAGCACCCCTAATTCCTTACTTTATAATAGTTAATCCCTAAGATCTAGCTTAATAAATCTAGAGCTAGGGAGGCAATAATTTAATTTAGAAGCGGTAAGCTAATCCCTTAATTAGATTAATTAATATGCCTACTCCCTTTAGCATTATCCTATTCTATATAATACCTATAAACACTCCCTTCTTACTATGTTTAGTAGACATAGACTGCCTAAAGATTAATTTCTATATCTCTTAGAATTGTTATGAACTGGCCTTAGGGCAGCTGCACGTAAGCGTTCTAAGAGATATTATTATCCTTAGAGAGGAAGGATTAGACTAAGCTAGGTGTCGCACAGGAACTGGCTTTATACCAGTGTATATATGGGTTGCATAGGCCTAGGTAAAGCCCTAACCTATTTGCCTATAGTCCGCGTCCTTTACGCGCTCTTTCTAGAACCTTTACACGCCCTTTCTAGACCTAAGATATAACCTAAGCTCCTAAGCTTAAGTCTATAATATACCCCCTTACTTAGGCCTCCTTTCCCTTTACCCTTATTATTAGAATATTCTAAGTAAGTGGCATATATACGTGATTAATATAGCGTGTTAGTGTAGGTCCTAGTGCAGGGCTTATGCATAGCCTAGTAGGCTAAAAATTTTTCCTTATAGGCTACCCTACCCTAGCCTTTATAATAACTAGCCTTGCCTAACTCTAGCCCCTATAATACTAGCTTACTCTATTTTCTTACCTATCACTAGCTAATATTAAGCTTTACCTGCCTAGTTATTATTACTTTGTTTTTATATATTACCTTTTACCTATTAAATTCCCCTTTCCCCTTAGCTATTACTAGTCTTTCTAATCTCCTATTACTAACTATTTATAATCCCCTTGCTAGTTTATATCTAAAGTAAGTGCGTAATTAAAGCTATCCTATAGCTATATCTAGATATAAATAATCCTATATATCCCTTACTTTTTCCCTTTCCTTTCCTTTATATACCCTTATTTCTATTATCCTATTAGTTATCTACTACCTACCTCTCTTTAAATATCCTATTAAAACCCCTTTTATGTCTAGCCTACCTCCTATTATATTCGCTACTATTACCCTAAGCGCTATTACTACCGCTACCTCTAGTAATACCCCCTTACTACTACCTCCTTCTCCCTTAAAAAGCTAAACCACCTTAGTAGTTATATCTTAGAGAGTAACTCTAATAACTCTAATAATTCTAATAGAGAGAAGTAAGAGGTTCTATATATTTAATATATAAATAACCTTTGTAATAAGGGGACGTAAGAGTGCGCCCTAGGGTCTTATTAGGCCTATCTTCCTTATTAGCGTGCCTGTTAATTATATAGCTAGGAGCCACACTTATACTTAGGTAACCTAAAACTAAGATATATATATAAGTACCTTATAAACCTTTTAGCCACTAGAAAAGCCATTAAAACACTAGCTATAAGGCATACTACCTCTAAAAGGGATACTATGCTATCCTAATAAAAACCTTTATCCACTATTAAAAATGTTTTAACACTATTTTAGCTACTACCTACATTAATCCCTCTATAGTAATACCCTTTTATTATCCCCTACTAGGGTAGTATATGCCTAGGGCATTACTAAATTATAGGCACTTATACTTACCTAGTAAATAACTCCTACCTAATGTAGTAGTAATATAGTAATAGAGTTTTTATAGCATATTTATAATAAATAATAATCTTACCTATATTACCTCTATTTAGGAGAATACTACTACTAAGTAGCATGTATTTAATAAGGCCCTTACCTACTAATTAACCACTTATTGCTATCCCCCTAGACTAAACTAGAATAACCTAGCTCCTTCTCCTTCTCTTACCCCTAAGAACTAATTACTTTCTAATATAGTGAAATACTAGCGCTAATACGCGTGTAGAGCAAAGGAGACTAGATTTACTTATTCCTTAGTAGTTAAATAAAAATATACTCTTTTAGGCCTATTATATATTATTATATCGCCCTATTATGCCTTAAATTTATCTAGTGCCTCTATATCTTACATATTTTCTAGTGGTTCCTAAGTTAGCTATATGTATCCTTTTTATTTAACTAGCATATTCTAGTTTAACCCCTATTCTCTTACGTTCTTAGCTACTAGTATCTCTTTAACCTAATACTCTAAGAGATTAGGGTTAGTATTAGTTATAGTTAGTTCTAGTAGGGGTTACTTATCCGCTAATATTTAACTAGGTAATAGATTAGAAGCTACCTATTATACTAAATCCACATAGAAAATAGGGTAAAGTCCCTATAGCATGTCTAACTTAACAGTTAAAGGTATAGGGACCTCTAGTACCTTATATTTAGCCATAACCTAATCTAATTTTTATATAGTCTATTTATCTTAAAATTTCGTAGGTTTAACTATACGTAGTTACTAATCTAAAAGCGTTCCGCTAGACGCTAGCTATTATTTATTTTCTCCTATTACTATTACTAAATAAACGCTATAGTAGCCTGCGTTAGGTCTAAGCCCTCCTTAAGATATTATAAGAATGCCTAGGCCCTCCTTTAATAAGATATAGGACGTCTCCTTATCTAGTGGTTCTTAAATTATTACTAGGTTATAACTATATAGGGCTATGTTTGCGCTAATCCCTATTACTAATAAGTCCCTGTTATTTAAAGCAAGTTAATAAGCGAGGAGATATTCTAGCTATTTAAATTATAAAAATAATAGCATTACCCTTAGGATAGCCTAAACTTCTTAATTTGCCCTTTCTATGCCGCTATCTATCTATAGATAATAAGCTATTAATAGTAACTACTACGTACCTACCTAGTTATAAAGTATAGTCTAAAAATTACTTAACTAGTCTAAACCGTAATCTATAATAATTTATGTAGGAAAGCTATAGAACTACTACTAGTATTACTTAAACTATTCCGCGTATGCTTTAGCCCCTATTAATGTTATAGCCTCTAGCTAGATATACTTAGAGAGTCTATCCGTAATAACTATAAGAAACCATGGGTTATCTAGGTATTAAGCTAGCAGGTCTATTATAAAGTTAATAGAGATCTATAACTAGTAATAGTCTAGTGGAGGGATTAGTTTTAATAAGCCTTATCTTAGCTAGTGGCTTTTCCACCCCTATAATAGTAATAGTTTCTTATAAACTAGGCAATCCCTATAATATGCTATCCTAATAGAAATCCCTCTAAAGCGTCTTAAAAGTTATATTATAGCTAGGATAGCCTAGTAAGGGTAAATCATAGACCTGCTGCGTTAAGGTTATAGTAAGGGGTTCCTAATTTAGAATCTAAGTCTAGCCCTAGAATTAAAGCGCACCTTTAGCGCTAATCTAATAGTCTGCTATCTACTCCTTATGTTTATAGCATTTAGAAACTTCTAGGCCCCTTCCCTAACTACCTTAAGCTATATCCTATATATAGTATTATAAACTAAGGACTAGTCCTATAGAGATTAGAGATATATATCCATAAATATTATTACCCTTATTAGAAAACCTATAAACCTACCTATAGTGTCCTTACCCTTACCACCCCTAATAATAATATAGGGTTTATACTAGAGATAAGTCTAGTTCTTTTATAACTATATAGGCCTAGAGTTATTACTAATTATATAATTAGCTTCTCTAGTCCTCCCTTATTCTCCTCCCCTTAGAACTATCTTAATAGCGTATCTAGTCTTACTACCTATAGGCTAGGCCTATACTATAGGTAAAAATTAAACAGTAATAGCATCTTTACCTATCTTGCCTGCTATTCTAATATCTCCCTTAGCGCTATAAAGTATTCTAAGTTCTTATAGTCTATAAGTATTATAAATAGCTTACTAACGCTACATAGCTCTGCTAACTAAGCCTTTAGGCATAATATAATTACTAATAGCTCCTTATTATATATAGTGTAGTTCTGTTAAGCTAGCTATAGTTAAGCAGAATAATAAGTAACTAGGTGTAAGATGCCTTTATTATTAAACTATAAGAGGTAACCCCTAGAGCTATCCCTAAATAGTTAGCTTTTACTATAGTGTCCTTATTAGGGTCCTATTATGTTAGGATAGGATATAATATAAAGGCTATCCTTAGCGCTTTAAATACTATATTATATTTATCTATCTACTAAAATAGGATGCCTTTCTTTATAAGTTTAATTAAAGGGCCTGTGATTATTAAGAAGTATAGTATAAAGTCCTAATAAAAGTTAGTAAACCTAAGAAATCCTTATACCCCCTAACCTTCTTTAGCGCCTCCTAATCCTAGATAGCTATAATCTTTTCCCTATCTAGGCGAATTTCTTTCCTATATAGATAATAAACCCTAGGTACTTAACTTCCTTTATTATAAAAACGTATTTCTTTATATCTAAATTTAGTCTTACTTACTATAGCCTTAAGAGCACTACTTAGACCTTTTATATATAGTCTTTCTAAGACCCTCCTAAGTAGATAAGGATATTATTAAGGTAAGTAGTTATGTAATCCCCTAGGATTCCGCTAAGCACGCTATTAATATATCTCTAAAAGGTAGCGAGTATACCTACTAGGCTAAAGAGGCATATAAGCTACTTAAATAACCTAAAATGCATCTAGAAGGCAGTCTAGTGTTCCTTGCCTTTAGTAATATAGAGCTAGTAAAACACTACTTATATATCTAGCTTTATAAATCACTTTGCCTCTAATAATAATTATAGTGTCTCCTTTACTAAAGGTAAGGGATAATAGTCTTATTCTATAATCTTATTAAGGGCATAGTAGTCTATGTAAAACTGCTATCCTTCTCTAGCTTCTTTACTAATAATACTAAAGCTATTACTAAAGAGAAGCTAGCCTATATCTATCCCTTATCTATAAGGTTAGTTACTTACTTTTAGATTTTAAGGAGGTACTACTAGGGCATATTATATAATAAGGCCTATAGAAGTTCTAGTTTAGATCCGTTTACGTTACACTTTAATTAAATATAGTAGTCTAATTATCCCTAGTGTAGTGGCAAGGCATTTACCTTGCTTTCTAGGAAGAGGTCTATAAAGTCCTATAGCGCGCTTAGTAATAAGGATAATAGGTCCTATTCTATAGCCTTAGGGGTTGCGTCTATCTATAGAATTAATGTGATTTCCTGTAGGCTAGTGGCATACAGTTAGATATATTCTTTCTACTTCTTCGCATGCCTTACAATTCCCGCAAAGGTAAAGCCTAAGATAGATATCATTAGTTACTTAACCTTCCTATTAGTCAATGCCTAAATTTATAGGTTATTAGCTAATCCTACGCAGAGTTAACGGCGCGCTATATCTAAGTTAATCTTATTCTATTCTATCTATAGTATCCCTAAAATTAGCTACCTTATTAACCTAGGGATTATATAGGTAACTATAGGTGTTTCCTATCTATCTAGATCCACTTAAAAACGGATAATATGCGTAATATATAACCTCTTTTTATAGCTCTCTTTTCCCCTTATTTCACACTAACCATAGTGTAAACTAATCTCTTCTTTAAGAGAGGGAGGCGTTCTAACTAGAGTTTTTAGATAAGGCGTTTGCTTATAGTAGCATAATAGTTATAGCCTATGTTAATAAGAGTATCTGTAAAGGTAGTCTTATTAATTAATATAGGAACTAGAAAAGGTGCAGAGTCTATATTAGACTAGATCTATTTAAAGTCCTTATTAGTAATAACTATTTACTATAATACCCCTTTATCTATCCTCCCCGCTACCCTAGTTAAATAACTTAATACTAGGGTTCTCCTTTTCTAACATATTCGCTATCTTCTCTTCTTTAGAGTTATCTTCTACTTCCTTTATATTACACATATTAATAGCTACCTTTCTATGCTAATGTTTTAGTGGAAGTAAAGGGTAGTTAGAAATAAAATGCTTTCCTAAACTATATTATAGGCATTTACCCTCCTTATAACGCATATTACGCATAGCCTAGCTAACCCACTTAGCTTGCTTACCGCTAGCCTTATTACCTAGCTTTGCCTTACGCTAATTTCCTAGTAACTTTCTATGTCCTTTTTAGGCCTATTCTAGGTATATTAATTATATATCTATTATAGGAGTGTCCTTATCCTAGGCAAGGGCCTTAGGCATATATGCCTGCCTTTACGTATAGTTCTTCTCCTCTAATTAATAGGACTTAATATCTAATAAGATACTATAATACTAGGCTATTACCACTAAGTAATCTATACGTGATATATCTTGTCTAACGCTATAGTCCCTTATCTACTTATTAAGGGCTATGCGTAGCTTAGCTAGCTTTATAGAGTCTTCCTAATCTAATCCCTAGCTAGCGCTAGTTTTTATTTAAAATAAATATAGAAGTTACTAAATTACTTATTTAGGCATTATATAATCTAGTTAAGCTCTATAATTACTAATTCCTATTAATAGGGGTTATTAAATATCTTAGTAAGGTAGTTTAAGAACTTCTATGGATTATAAAGCACTAAGTATCCCTTCTTAAAATAGGGAGTAACTTATACCTAAACCTTTAGTAATAGGTTCTAGTAAATAAAGCACTATTAGTCCTACTAGGACCTAATAAACCCCTTATCTATATCTAGCTTATAGGATATTAGGTTTTGCTATGCTATAAATAGGACCCTTTACTATTAAATAGGGGTCCTATTAGTAAGGGTTTTTACTTAATAAGTTAACTAGAAAAGTTAGATCTTTGCTTACTAGTAAGGTCCTTAATTTATTTTAACTACTAAGCAATAAGCTCCTATAAGGTTACTATTTTATTAGTCTCTATCCTATCTACTAGTAGCGATATATCTATTAGCTACTATACCTCTATAAAGAAGAATAATAAATATTATAAACTAGCCTTAGGGTAGCTACACGTAAGCGTTCTAAGAGATATTATTATCCTTAGAGAGGAAGGATTAGACTAAGCTAGGTATTGCATAGGAACTGGCTTTATACCAGTGTGTGTGTGAGTTGCATAGGCCTAGGTAAAGCCCTAACCTATCCGCCTATAGTCCGCGTCCTTTGCGCGCCCTTTCCGGAACCTTTGCGCGCCCTTTCCGGACCCGAGACATGACCCGAGCTCCTAAGCTCGAGTCTATAACAAGAATATCCTTTACTAAGGTAATATTAAGGTCCCTGTTATCTGTAAATAGGGATATCCTTAGATGCTTTTACAGAAGGAGAGATTAATTGCCTAGAGTTATCTAACTAAGATAGAATTACGGCGCTTACATCGCTAATTTAGTTACCCTTCTGTCCACTAACTTTATAATATGCTTTCTAAATCAGGCCATAAGGTAGATTTTAAAACCATTAGATAATTAATAAAGATCTGCTACTAATGCTAATTAAATATAGATAATCTATATCGCTTTAAATTCACCCTAAAGGATAAATATAACTTTAACTACAAAGTAATTATAGATATTATATATCTAGATAGCAATTACCCTATTCTCCACGCTATTAATATAGCTACTATATTTAACGTAGCTAGATTCCTTAAGGATATTATAGTAAAGGTAACCTAGGAAGCTCTTTACCTTTACTAGATTAATACCTACTAGGGTCCTCTAGACTAGATTATGACTAATGCTAGCATAACCTTTAGAAGCAAGGAATTCCGCTAATTTATAGCTTTAATGTTAATATTAATTAAAGAAGTCCCTATTAAGGCATACTATAGCATTAGCAAGGTTAAGAGATATTATAGGCCGCTCTAAAGAGCCTATAATATTATCTAATACAAATGCTTATTAATACCTAAAGCTATAGCCCTGTAAATAGCTATAAAAGCCCTTAATAATACCGTAGGCCTAAATAGCATTATTCTAACCCTTCTTATCTTTAGTGCCTACCCTTAAATAATTAATAATTCTCTTCCCTTACCTAATATTAAGTAATAAGCTCTTATAGTATAGAAGGTAATAAAGGAGATTAAGAGGTTATATACACTACGTAAAGTTAAGGAAGCCCTTGCTATAAGAAATAGCCCTAATACCTTACTAACCCTTAATCTCTTACTTATATTACTAGTTCTTATCTAGTAAGAGTATAAAGAATAGCAAGGCCTATATAAGCTTCTTATAATAAATAGAGAGAGCTATACCCTTAATCTTCTATAGGGTCCTAAGGTCTTTAGGTTAATCTCTATTAAGCCCTATAATAAAGATCTAAGTAAGGAAAGGCTATTGCTAGTAGGAGGTAATAACCTAGAGGTAATTAAAGGGGAAGAGTAAGAGGTATAAATTAATAATATAGTGCCTCTAGCCTCTCTAAAAGAAGGCTAGGAAGACTATAAAAGAACCCTCCTATAATTATTAATTAGGCAGATAACCTTAAGGCATTTATCTTAAGTAAGGAGGAGGCAGACCTTAACTTGCAATCTAATTACGCGAGAAAGGCATAATTATAACTCCTGGCAAACCTTTTAAGCTCTTAATAAAGGCTAAGATTAATGCCCTAATTAGCTAAGGTATGTTTAAATTTATTACTTTTAATCTAAAGAAGCACTAAGGGATTTAAATCTTTAATTCCCACATTATTAATAAAGTTAAAGGAAGAATAAGCTAGCTATATAAGAAATTAAGGCTTATAATCTAAGGCTTTAGCAATAAAGCAAAGCAAGCAATTCTTACGCAAGCCCTAATAATCCAAAGGGCAAGCTAATAATTAATCCTTATAATTACCCCTTCTCTTCTTATAAAAGGATTTATCCTATAGATTTAAGATATTACGTAGGCGTACGTATAATTAGAAACGCTGCTAAACCATATAATCCTTACCTAACTCCCTATCTAAATTCATAATTAGCACCCTAAACGAATAATTATAAGAGTTATTAAGCCCCTCTATGGAATTACAGAGGCTAGCACACACTAGTAAGTAACTTACTATAAGCACTACAGAGAAAAGCTCTAGATAATAACATTAAGCTATAATCCGTGCTTACTAGTTATATCTACTAAAAGCCCTTAATTTAGATATATAGGAATGTAAACTAATAATACCCTTAGCCTATTAGATAAAGGATTCTCCTAATAAGAAGAAGATTAACTAGCTACCGCTAAATTTACTATAAAACTAAAGCAGTTTATTAAGCCTAATAACCCCTTGTATTTAATAGTGGAATTATTTAACTAACTAATAATACTATTAAGATATAGCAAAAAGGGCAAAGTAATAAGCTATAGTTAATCCCGCTAGAAGAGCTAAAAAGAAGTATATAGAATAAAGGGCCTATAGTGCTTATATTGCTTTAATCTGCTAACCTAAGGTAATCTTTAATCTATTAGTTACCGCATAACATTAAGAACTAATAACTAAGAATATTAAAGAACTTAATCGCTATATTAAGTAGTAAATAGACTACCTAGATTAAGAATTAATCTTTATACCCCTTAACCTTAAAAGAGCAAATCTATTTATATTTATTAATGGATTATTTACTAATAATAAAGACCTTACCTTATAACTAGGCTACGTTCTTATCCTAGCTAATAAGGAGTATAAAGATAGTAAGTTTACACTATAAGGTAATATTATATACTATAGCTTAATAAAGAGTAAGAGAGTTATAAGAAGTATACTTGCTTTAGAGGTCTTTAGAATAGTAGTAAGCGTTAATATAGCTTATGTAATTATAATAACATGAAAGATTATTACGGATTAATTAAACCTCCTAGAGATCCTAATTATAGTCTATATAGATTTATACTTATTATATAAATGCCTTATTAAGCTTAGGACTATAAAGGAAAAGCAGCTTATAATTAATATTATAGCTCTTTAGTAATTATATAAACGCCGTAAGCTCTACGAGATTAGATGGATTAATAGCAAAGATAACCTAGCTAATGTGTTTACAAAGGTAATGCCTAATAAAGCCCTAGAGAGGTTTATTATAGGTAATATAGTAATAATCCGGATAGAGGGATAGGTTACCTAGACCTAGCACTACCTATAAAGAGGTAGGGGACTAGAGCCCTAAAGCCTACGCTAAAGCCTATGCCTAAGCCTGCGCTAAAGCCTACGCCTAAGCCTGCGCTAAAACTAGCGCTAGAGGCACTAGATAAGCTACCCTAAGTATAGCACTATTACGTAGGGCGTGGGCTAAGGGATTAGAGGCAGTGGAATTATATCTTTAGAAGGGGTATAGAATTATAGCTTTAGAAGGGAGCATAGAATTATAGCCTTAGAAGGGCGCCTCTCCTAAGTCTTTATAGTAAGGAGGGGAAGAGAAGGGAGTATAAGGGGGCATAGGAAGGGATAATCTAATATTATATCTTTAGAAGGGGAAGGATTATAGGCAATCTTCCCTAGGAATGTGATTTAATATTACATTATAATTAAATAAAGGGCCACGGGAGGGATAATCTAATATTATGCCTTTAGATAGGGAAGGGATTATAGGCGACCTTCCCTCGTAACATGATCTAATATTACGTTGCACTAGTTAAATAAAGGGGCGTAGGTAAGGGCAGAAGGCAAAGGGAGCCTTCTGTAAGGAAGAAGGATAAGCAATTAGAGAAGCTAGTTATCTAAAACCAGCGGCGCGTAGGGGAAGGAAAAGGGGACTATTATTATTATCTCTTTTGTTAGTTCTTTTATTCATATAACACATTCATTTAATCCCTTATATCTTCCCTTCTTAGATTAATATTATGCGTTAATAATCATGTTAAAAAGAAAGAGGTTCTAATATTAGAATAAGCATAATATTAATCGCGGCACATAGCCATAATTACCTAGCAAAGGTTAGGCCGCGAGGGCGCGCGTGTAACGCGCGTTCGCGAGAGGTGGCCTTACCTATAACTTATTGGCCTGCCCTCTAATTGGTTAAGGGCCCACAAGTTATGTAACCCACAAAACGCACTGCGTTTGTGGCCACTTCTCACGATCTGAAAAAGCCTCTCTTTTTCCCTCTCTCTAACACACACTTATGACTAATTAATTCCAACGCCTAGAATAGAAGATAAATTCCTATTCCTAGGCCACGATCCTGACGTCAGGCACCTGTGATACCAACACTACTATTAATGCTAATTAAATACAGATAATCCATATTACTTTAAATTCACCCTAAAGAATAAATATAACTTTAACTATAAAGTAATTATAGATATTATGTATTTAGATAGTAATCACCCCGTTCTCCACGCTATTAATATAGCCACTGCGTTTAACGCGGCTAGATTCCTAAAGGATATCACAGTAAAGGTAATATAAGAAGCTCTTTGCCTTTACTAGATTAATACCTACTAGGGTCCTCTAGACTAGATTATAACTAATGCTAGCATAACCTTTAGAAGCAAGGAATTCCGCTAATTTATAGCTTTAATATTAATCTTAATCAAAGAAGTCCCTATTAAGGCATACTATAGTATTAGCAAGGTTAAGAGATACTATAGGCCTAAATAGCATTATTCTAACCCTTCTTATCTTTAGCGCTTACCCTTAAATAATTAATAATTCTCCTCCCTTACCTAATATTAAGTAATAAGCTCTTATAGTGTAAAAGGTAATAAAGGAGATTAAGAGGTTATACACGCTCTATAAGGTTAAGGAAGCCCTTACTATAAGGAATAGCCCTAATTGTTAAGGCTTTTGGCTTGGGAGTGAATAACAGAGTGAAGGTTAGATTAAAGTGTCGTAGCTATTAATCTGCTAGCTAGGGTAGGTGCTTAAAAGGTTTAATCTCTAGCCCTTTCCCTTTGTTTATAGGAAAGCCCCTTTAAATAGCCCGTAGCTCTTACGTAACTAGCCTGTAGCTAGCCCTTAGCTCTATACCCCGCTAGGTTCTACCCTTATTAATGCTATTACTACCCTTATAGATACTATTGCTATTCTACTCCTAATATAATACCCTCTCTTACTATAATTATCCTTAATTACATTAAGGTGCTATCTTAGGGTTAGGTTATAGCGCAAGAGTTCCTTTATTACTACTTGCTATAGTGATTTTTATAAAGCAATATAGTAATATTAATAATATTAGGCTACATTAGCCTTTTTCATAGTAACCACCTGCTAATAGAAGCTAGGTTATAGTTACTTCTTAACTTCCTCTCTATAGGTTATTCTTCCTAAGAGATTCTTCCTAACTAGACTAGTTAGCGCGATTTTTTAATTAGCTTAACTCTATAGGGTATAGATTACCCTACTCCTTTTATTTTTCTTTAAGCTTATAGTAATGGCCTAATAAATTCATAGTAAGCTTATAGTAATAACTTATAAATCATAGTAATCTCTATAAACACACTAGTTATAACGCATAGAAGATTCTAGTTAGAGTAGCTTAGATTAATCTAAGGCACCTAAATTCCTATAAGAAAAGGTAATTTCCTTCCTTTTTTTCTCTCTTTTTTTCTTTTCTTTAAGCCTCTTATTAACTTATAAGTCTCTTACTAATATAATAGCTACTATAACGCTACTATTATATAATATTAACTACTAACTATTATAGCTTAAGCTATTATATCTTATACTACTGCTATTAAAGATCTTACTATTAAGCTATTCTATAAGGGAAGAACCTTATAATTATTAAAGACTATATAAGTTTACTACTTCTTTATTGCTTTTTTATTACTAACTTAGAGCTAGTTTAATAAAAATTCCTTATATACATTATGCCTAGTGATTAGCTATTTAGAATATAGCTCTAAGGGATAATAATAAAGATAAATAGCCTTAGTATATTACTAAGGGAAAGCCTACTCTAACTAAATATAATTACTCCTCTAGTATAAACTTACTACTAGCTTACTACTATTACTACTAATATTTAGCTTCTTATAGGTAATTCTCTAAAATGCTATTATTACGCTTAAAATAATAAGACTTATATTAGAGTAAGTTAAGCCTTAAGGGATTACCTCTTAATTACTACTAACTCCTTACTAGTATTCTATTTAAATTATTAAGCTATATAAATAGCTTTAGGATATACTTTATAATCTTCTAGAACTATACTATATTAGTAATATAAGTACCCTTTAGTCCGCTACTTTAATATTACTAATACGCTACTAGGAGTTTATATAAGCTAAGAAGAAACTTTATAATACTCTTTTAGCCTTAAAAATACTAATAAACGTAAGCAAGCTTATTACATATATCTTATAGCTAAGGCTTCTTAAGAAGTAAAGTGTAATAAACACACTGCTTTTTATAGCTAATTAATATTATTAATCTAGAAACCTAGATTAAAATTACTAATTATCTTTAATTTATAGCTACTTATAGCCCTATAGTTAGTGCTATTAGCTTTACTACTTATTCTTTACTAACTTACTACTAGTTTACTACTGCTTAAGCTACTCTCCTATATATATTAAACCTTTAGAACTCCCTAAGGAATTATAAGTTTAAGCCTTTAGTAATAATAAGTCTAAGGCTAATAAAGTTAGAAATTATGCTAAAAATGCATCTAAATATATCTCTAAAGTCTAGCTATTAGATAGCTATAAGTCTATGCTAAGTTTTTGCTTTAAATATAAGATTTATTTAGTAGTCTAAATTATTATTAAGTGAATTATTCCTAATTAAATTGCTGTAATCTAATAATTATTTTAAATTACTATTAAGAGTTAATTAAGTAGCTAAGAAGTTAAGATTTAGCTACTTAGTTACCGCTTATAGTCTTTAATAACCTCTTTTGTTATAAAGTCTTTACATAGTATCTAAGAATTCTTAGAATTATTATAATTCTTCTATTTCACTAAATATTTACGCTGTTTACTATTATATTTATAAGCAATAATTTGTTTAACTTTAAATTCCTCTTAATCCTCTTTAATATTATCTTATAGCAAACCTTTGATACTTTTTCCGCACCGATCTAAAGGTCCGGAATCGCCTCTAAAATACAAACCACATTAATATTCGAATTCCTTACCTTTGTTTACCCCCTCCTATAATATCACATTACAATAGAGCTAGAGGCAGGTATAAGGGCAAGATGCTAATAGTAATTAACGCTAGAGAAAGGGGGCTAGTATAGAGCTACCACTACCTAAACGTAGGACTAGGGCAATTTAACCCCTTAGACGCGAGGACAACCTAATAACGGATTAGATTTAATTTAAGCATCTAGATAATACGAAATTTTATAATAAGATTACTAGCCTTATCCCTAGCGATAAAGTCTCCTAAGTTTAGAGCATTATAAAGGCTATAGCCTACTAGGTAGCGAACCACGCCTGCGCTAAAATAAGAACTATAAATAATAATAATAATAATAATAATAATAATATCCGCACTACTAAAGAAGCCCTTAAAATAGCTCTTAAGGAGGCTATTAGGGAAGAATCTAAAGGAACTAACGCACTAACCTAGGCAAGCATTATAGCTAGCCTAGCACTAAGAAAGCTAAATAACAAAACCCCTATAGGTCCTAGGTAAATAATATAAAGAAGTACTTATTAAAGGTAATATAATCTAGGAAACACTCTAATCCTAAGGCGCTAAAGATATAATAACTATAGTAAACAGAGCTACTAGCTAAACTATAGCTATAGTAGCTAGAAGACTCCTAGCGGAGATATAATTATTACCTTTAAAGGAAACGCTGCCTAATATAGAGAAGACTAAAAATAGATTACTAAAGCATTTAGACTAGAAGTGGCCCTTCACTGCTATATACTTAGCGTTATAGTTAAGGGATTCCTAATAAAATATATATCTATTAAAAGCCTTATAGCTAAGATTAGAAAAGCAAATAAAGTAAATATAATTAAGGTAACTATAAAGCACCTCTAAGCAGAAAACACATAACACACTACCTTAATCCTAGGACTAGTAGAAGTAAAAGATGCTAATAAGATATACTAAGATAGTATAGTCTTTAAAGTAAAGCTATTCTAAACTAAACTATATAATAAAACCCTATAACCCTAATAATGCTATAACTACTTCTAGACTAGCTATATAGTAAAGTTTTATAAGGCAGCCCTAAGGTATAGTAGGTATAGAGCTAGCTAATATAAAGAAGGAGAAACATTATGCCTAATAATTAGCAAATAACTAAAGGAAAACTATATCTTATACTCTAGCTTATACCTAGCGTGGTTAAGGGACTATCCTATCCTAAAAGAGAAGTAAAATATAGTAAAAGCAAGCTACCTAGAGTAACTATTATAATTCGCTAGTAACTCCTAGATAGAAGCCTAACGCTACCCTATAAGAGAACTAGCATAGCTATGGAACCTATTATTATAGTAAGTAGAAAAAGGGAATGCCCTATAAACACAGAGAGAAGTGCTAAATAACCTAGAGTAAGAAGTATTATATAATACACGTCTTAGAATAGGGCTAGAATAGAGCTAGCGTAAGATAGCAAAGACCTACTACCCCTAATTAACACAGTAATATTATAAGTCCTTTTTAGAACGTAAATAAGAAGGATAACCTAATATATATAGCGCTCTAGCACTAAACTTATATTAATATAATAGCAATCTAAGAATAGGAACACATAAGGCACCTATAACCCTAGCACTAGGCCTTGCCTAATTCTAACTAGTATACTATAAAGGCTAGAATATAGTGTATGTTAATAAGAAGCATAATATAGGGTTATAGATAGCCTAGGGAGGACCTAACTAGTTATTAGTAGAGATAAAAGGCATAAATATTTACTCCCTTTACTTAGAGGATACATAGATAACTAGAACATACCTATCCGCACTTTTAATGTGAAAGAGCCCTATAGCTAAAGCATTTTTATAGGGGACTTTAACTAAAAACACTCCCTTTAGAATAGCCTAGATAGAATAACTAGAGAAGCAGAGGAACTACTAGACCTTATAAGCTAGTAAAGGCTTAGTCTAGTAATGCCCTAAGGGGAACCTATAAGATAATACAGAGAAGATAGAGATAGCACTATAGATCTAGTATAGGTAACTCTAGATATCTAAGTTTACTATAATAGCATAGAAGACCTTATAGGCTCTAACTATATTCTGTAGCTAATTAGTATCTTTAATAAGGAGTAAGAAAGTGCCTTGCCTACCCTTAAATATACCTAGACTATAATAAATAGACTATAGGTAAAGGCAAAAGTAGTGGTATAACTCTAAGTAGAAAACGCACTAGACCTAAAAGATAAGGAAGGAATTAACGTATATATAACGTAGCTTATTATAAACCTCTAATAGATAGTAAAGTTAGTAGCCCTATAGAAGCACTAAGGACTCCCTAGCCTAAAGGTATAGTAGTTAAGGAGAATAAAAGAGGTAGTTACTAAAGCTAGATAAGCTAAGAGATAATAAAGGCACTAGAAGACTAAAGCAAACTAGCAAGCCTTCTCTAAGGCAGATAATAACTAGGAATAGATAGTTAGGGAAGAAAAAGGAATGTATAGAGAGAAGCCCTATAAAAGCTAACACATAGGAAAAGGATAGAGGAGTTTAGAGACTAGAGAGATAGGCCTAGCTCTAAAGCTAGGCCCCCTAGAGCTCCTAGACTCCTAGACCTAGAAAGAACTAATAATAACCCTAACCTAGCTACTACCTATAAGGATAAGGTAAGCATACTTATATAAAGGTTCTTCCCTAAACCTATAGTAAACCTCTCCTATATCCTAGACCTCTCCTTCCTAGAGCTTAATAATATACTAGTCCTAGATAAAGAATGGTTTAGAGTAGAAAATATTAGAAATATCCTATTAGATATAGCTAGCTAGAAAGCCCTAGGAGATAATAAACTCCTAGTAGGCCTTATTAAGGCCTATAATAAGCTAGCTAAAGAAGCTATAGTATACCTACTAAATACTATCCTTAAAGTAAGATATTTCCTAGCCTAGTTCTAAACTATATAAGTAGTAGTAATTAAGAAGCTAGGAAAAACTACTAAGGAGATAAGAAGGGCTAACGTATAAAGACCTATCTTACTACTAAATATAGTAGGAAAGATTATAGAAGTAATAATTATAAGGTAGCTTATAGCCTTTGCTAAGGCTAAGGGCCTCCTCCCTAAGCTATAAATAGGAAATAGAGTAAATAGATTAATAGAAACTATAATTAAAGTCCTTATAGAATGTGTGAGAAAGGCTT
Source organism: Epichloe gansuensis (assembly GCA_023658505.1). Lineage (NCBI taxonomy): Eukaryota > Fungi > Ascomycota > Sordariomycetes > Hypocreales > Clavicipitaceae > Epichloe > Epichloe gansuensis. The sequence goes on along the minus strand of CP098285.1, from coordinate 1,896,757 downwards.
AGGGTAAAGGTAGCATTGCCTTACTAGCGTAGATAGATATCTTATCCGCATTTAATAGAGTTAGCTACCTATATCTAATTTATATTTTAATCTAAATAGGTATACTACGCTAGCTAATAGCTATAATATATAGCTTCCTTATAGATAGAATAAGCTAGCTTAGCTTTAATAGCAAACTCTTAAGACCTTTTTAGATAAAGGCAGGCACCTTATAAGGCTTATCTCTCTTACTAATCCTCTTCTTACTTTACTTAGCAAAGCTTTATATATGCCTCTAAGCTATCCTAGGTATAGTGGTAATAGGATTTATAGATAATATAAATATAGTAGTGTTTAGAAAAATACTATATAAACCTAGAAGAGGCTTAAAGCTACGTAAAAAGTATGCGAAAAATAGGTAAAAGAAGTAGGAGTAAAGTTTAACCTAGTAAAGACTAAACTTATATACTTTAGCAAAGCACACTAACCCCTATAGGCTAGGGTCTAACTTAGCGTAAAGGAGATAGTGCCTATAGAGTTATATAAATTCCTTAGAGTCTAGGTTAATAGGAAACTTAATTAAAGTGCTTATAAGAATATCCTAAAAAGCAAACTAGCCTAGTAGTAGCTTATACTCTTCTTACTAGTAGCGTTAGCCTAGGGTTATAGCTTTAGAGATACCTAACTCCTATATATATAGGTAGTCTAGCCTATTCTTACCTATAGGGTAAGCGCTTACTATACCCTAACTAAGAAGGGTAAAAGCTAAGAGAAGTAGTTAAAAGCTTTATAATAGACTAATTAGCCTACCTCTAAATTATAGCTAGTGCGTTTAAGGCTATACCTATTACCTAACTAAAGGTTAAGACTTATATCTCCCCCTTAGATCTATACCTAAATAAGATAAAATAGAAGTTTAAAGAGAGAATTATAGAGAGTAAAATAGCTATAATAATCTAAACCACTACTAACTTAGTATAGTTAGTATTACGCTATAGATAAAGACCTCTCCCTAGGAGTAATAAACTAGTAGCGGAACTATATAAGGAATAGAGGTAACGCTAGGATAAATAGTATAGTAAGGAATGCCTAGGATAGCATAGACTTATAAGAGAGCTAACTAAGGATTAACCACTAACTTATAACCTAAAGGAAATCTAAAGATTCTATATAGGCCTAGAAAAGCATATCTCCTTAACTATAGTTTAACTATATATAGGAAAGATTAGTCTTAATAAGTTTCTCTTTTAGAGAGGTATTCCTAGGGTAAACTTACTGCTATATAGCTATAGTAAAGCAGTTAAGGACTAATATTATATTATAGTAAACTACCCTAAATATAATTACTAACGCCCTAAACGCGCTAGCCTAGAGACATATAGGAGGTAAGGCTAGCCCTAAACTACCCCTAAAGGTAAGAGTAATAGCTAAATAGTTCCTTAGTATAAAATAACTCTAATACTACTTATTAGTATAAGAGCTAGTAGCTAATATATATAGTAAAGAGGAGGAGCTAAAGCTAGGGCACTTCTAGCGCTAGGACTAATAGCTAAGATATAGATATAGTAGATAACTAGGAAGAGACGTAAGATTACATGGTTTAGAGCTAGCGGTAGGCTAGCTAAAGAATTATAATTCTAGAACCATTATTAGATTAATTTTAACTATTAAAAACGCTAGGTATTAAAATCCCTACCAGTCTGCCTCTGCTACTTTACTAAGCTATAACTACCTAACTATTCATTCCTCCTCTAGGACTAGAATCGCCCCTCTATTACCTTCGCCCGCCCCTTAGCAGGCAAAGCTATAGCTAGGAGATGGTTTGTCTTTGCTACGCGGGCATCTAGGCGCCGTAACCAAAAGATAACCTCATTATGCTAATCTCCCTAGTACTGGACTGGCCCAGACCCGCCGTAGAAGCACTCCGCTTCTTTTTGCTTTAATTCCTAGCATAGGATTAGACTCGGAGCAGACTTGGTGTAGGGGCGGCAGGGTTATACCTTGAGATCTTTAGCTACGGCCCGCTTAAGTTACTTCTTGGTTAATGACTTCTAAGGGTAGCAATTATTCTTAGGAGTTTCCTAGGCGGATTAGAGCCAGAATAGCACAGAACATAGGAGTACTCATAGCTACCGGTGCTATTTTATTAAATAACTTAATAGATCTATAGTAACGTTAGCATTTAGGCTAATACTAGCCTAGGAGCGCCTTAGGTAGCTCTAAGGAAGAAAAGAACCTATAGGAAGTTTAATAAAAAAGAGGAAAGAAGGAAGACCTCTCTAGGGGAACCCTTCTTATACTTATATAGGGGGCTAAATTATAGATATTAATAAAGAAAGAAGAATATAAGATAAGAATCTAGTTAGTTAACGCCTAAGAGACCTAGGCCTAGAAATAGCTAGGAATTAAACTAAACTCACACCCTTACTATAGAAGATAAATAATATTAGGTGCTTTAACTTCCTAGACTAATAAGCTAGACCTAGGCTAGAGAAGGCTAAAAAGTAAGGCTATAGAAGAGCTAGCTAAAAAGTAAAAGAGAAGTAAATTACTACTATAAAACTAAATCTAGTACGCTATAAGATAGTATAAGAGGCCTAGAGCAGTGCTAGAGTAGACCTAGGATAGAGTTAGGTAAGGCTTAGAACCTAGGATTTTCCTTTTTCTTTCTTTTCTTTTCTTCTTACTAGGATAAGGCTAGCGTAAGCTAGTAACAAACACCTACGATAGGCTATAAATAACGCGATGCAGGCCTGGTGTAGGGTTAGCGTTAGCCTAAACATAGATATAAGGGGTTTTTCTTCCTATTCAAGGGTTTTCCTTTTAACAAAGCAGCAGGAGTACTAGTACTAGCCTTACATAGAGCTAGCTAGCGTAAATAATATATATATCTTATAGCAAGGTTATTTTAACTATATTACTTAGATTTTCTCTAAAAGGTTCTAAGCTTATAATATCAAAAACATTATATAAGCGCGTTCCTTTAGGTAACTTTAATTAATAAGCTAAACTATAATAGCTAACTTCTTTTTAATCTTATATAGTCCTAAGTGTGATGATCTAGGCTTTGCCTAGACCTAGCAATATAGGTGTCAATTGAACAAGTAAGAGAGACTTGTTCAATACGTATCCTTTGCTATGGCGCAATGGGATTGGGCATTCCACCCGTGCGTGCGCGCTTGACACCCGCGATGGCCCCTGTGGGGCTGCACCGTAACACTAAGTACTTTATAGCTAGCTTTTAGCTAGGGTATTATAGATTAATATTCTTAGTTAAGAGTAAGATATAGTTACCTATATTAAACTTTATTAGCACTCTCTTTTAATTATAATACTTTTCTATAAGGCCTATAAGTAGCTTAATAGCTACTTAATCTCTATATGCTTATACTTTAATTCTAAAACTCTATTTTTAGCTTAATTATTAACTATTAGAATTAGTATAACTACTTAATCTAGTCCCCTTAGGTTATACCCTTATAGCGCTTCCGTAGATATATAACTATAACTTATATACGCGCTTATATTATAAGTAAACTATACTATTAGGAGATAATTAACCTAATTAGTTTACTCTACGTATATAAATGCTCTTAAATAGTGCTCTAAAACTTAATTTAAGCGTTTTATCTAACTATTTATTTATGGATAAAACACGGTGCTTAATTACCACTTTATTACTAAGAGATAGTAAAATATTCTCTAAAATCCACTAGTAAATATTAAACCTTAGTCTATAATAATACCTATAGGGCTTTATAATCTTTAAAAATATATTCTAGGAAGATAGTTACTAGTCTATTACTAGTTAATTACGTAGATATAGGGATGTAAATACTATATTTTATAAATCTATTAACTATTACTAAGATTATATTATGCGTTCTACCTTGCTAATCCTTAACTAGTAGGAGTTTAGTAATAAAATCTATTAATAATTCTTAAAAGGGTAATCTAGCACTAGTAGTATAGCTAGCTTACTATAAGGTTTATATATTTATGGTTTTAAAACTTAATAGCTAATATAAGTATATATATATACCTTAATATCTCTTTTTATTCCTAGCTAAAAATATTAGTTAGTAACTTATTAAAGAGTTCTAATAACTCCTTAATACCTAGTAGTAAGGTTATTATAAATTAGTAGTAGGATTTCTTTTCTTATTCCCTATAGAATAAAAACTTAATTTTTAAATATTAATAGCTTAAAGGGTCTAATAGACTATGTCTATAATATATCTAGGTTACTGCTTAATAGCAGTGCTCTCTTCTTTATAATAAAGGCATCCCTCTATTATATATCTAAAAGTAAGACTTAGATTAGGGTTCTAATTCTATGTCTTTTATAAATATAGTAGAGTTTAACTTAGAAGAGGTTCTCTATACTACTAAGACCCTAGCTATAATATATCTACTAGGTTATAACTCCTTAGCTAGTAAATTTAGTCTTATATATAGTCTATTCCCTACTATAATGCCTATATTAAGCGTATCTAGTCTAATAGGCTTCTCTAAAATTAATAAGACCCTAGCTATTACACTACTACTAGGTAGTAACTCCTTAGCTAGTAAGCTTAGTCTTACATACAGTTCCCTTATGCTATAATAATATCCTTAGAATATATCTAGACTATTAGGCTTTTCTAAAATTAATAAAACCCTAGCTATTATATTACTACTAGGTAGCCACTCCTTAGCTAGTAGGCTTAGTCTTATATATAGTCCTCCTATGCTATAATAATATCCTTAGAGTGTATTTAAACTATTAGGTTTCTTTAAAATTAAGAAGACCTAGCTAACACACTATTACTAGGGAGTAACTCCTTAGCTAATAGGTCTAGTCTTATATATAGTCTATCCTTATCTAGTTAATAGGTAAGGGGTGATTTTATAGAGCGCTAGATATTAATAGTTTTATTATAGTATCCTTATAGCCTATTATCTATAAACTAAATACGCTGCGTTTTCTTAGAGCATTAGATACTAGTAGTTCTATTATAGTATCCTTATAGTATATTATTTATAAATTTAGTAAGAAAGGTTAGTAATTATAAGGATACTGCCTTTACCTTCCTCTCTTTACTTATATAATTTAACCTTCTTAATAAAGCGTTAGTAGGGTTTAACTTACTTACTCTATGTTTAATTATAAAGTTAAATAGATAGAGTTTATCTAGCGTAATAACCTATCTACTAGTTAACTTTAGCTTTATAGCTAGGTACTTATAGTTTAAGTAATCTATAACCACTATAACTAAATGCGTTAAGTATATAAGGTAGTGCCTCTAAGTTTAAAATGCCTCTTAAATAGCTAGTAACTCTATATTTAGTGTTATGTAGTGTAGCTCTATCTTATTTAACTTTCTTAATATATACACCACTAGGTGCTAGTAACCTAGCACTAATTACGCTAGGATAGCCCTAAGTGCGTGTCCTAAGGCATTTATCTTAACCCTTAATAGGGCTAGTGGATTAAAGTGTATTAGAATTAGCGCCTCTTAGAATTATTTTTATAGCTCTCTAAACGTAGCTAACTTATTAGGATCTAGCTTAAACTTTACTAGTTAGTCTCCTTAGAGTTAATTAGTTAATAGGATAACTATTTTGCTATAGCCTTTAATAAACTATCTATAAAATCCTATAAAGCCTAGGAATAACTAGATATTAAAGACGCTATAAGGTACTAGCTAAGTTACTATTATCTTAATTCTAGCAGGCTCTATTATAATTCCTTCTTTAGATATAATAAAGCCTAGGAATTTAACCTCCTTATATAAGAATTTACACTTTTCTAGGTTAATAAAGAGGCTTACTTCTTAGAGCTTCTAAAGGACTTATTTTACATACCCCTTATGTGTAGCTACATTACTACTATAGATTAGGATATTATCTAAATACATAACATAAATTATATCTATAAGGCTATCTAGGGCATTATTAATATATTCTTAAAAGGTTATAGGTGTATTAACTAGTCTAAAAGGCATTATAAGATATTTAAAGTAACTATATCTATATTAGAACGCTGTTTTCCACTTATTACCCTTATAGATACATAGCTAGTAGTATGTATCTTTAAGGTCTAATTTTATATAGACCTTTACTCCCTTTAATTAGTTTAAGATCTTTATAATTAGTAGTAATAGCGCTTTATCTTTAATAGTAATCCTATTAAGGGCTTTATAATCCACGTAAAGGCATAATTTTCCTCCTTTCTTTAGTATAAATAATATTAGGGCTTTAGCTAGGCTAATAGATCTTTAAATCTATTCTTTTTGCTATGCGCTTGCTAAGTACTTATAAAGCACTTCTAGCTCCTTTTTACTAAATTATATATTAGTCCCTATAGGGCGTTTTCCCTTTTCTAATTTAATAGTATAAGTTTAGCTACCTAGTATAGGGAGAATACCTATAAGTTTATTTAAAAGATATCCTTAAACTCCTTATAGGCTTAGGGTATTTATATAGTTAACTTATAGGCTTTGCTTATCTCTATAGTTACTAGGTTATTATAAGGCCTATCTTTATTTACTATTAAGATATTATTATCTTTTGTATAATTTTAGTTATTATTCCTTATAAGATAAATCTAATGTATACGCGTTTTACCTCCTTATATGCCTATTGCGTCCCTACTACTAGTCTAAGATATTCTTTTATAATAAGGTATCTCTAGTAACTATCTATCTAGGATATAATTACTAGTTTATATGTAACTACCTAGTTATACCCTAATAATAGGTTTTTACTAGTATTAGCTACGTAGTAGCTAACTTAATATATTCTTGCGTAGCCTATGCTATCCTTAATTAATAAGGTTTATAATAAGATCCCTTAGTGCTTAATTTTAGTAAGGGTAGCACTCTTAAGGGTTATATTATCCTTTTTATATTAACCTAATTAACTACTATTAGAAACTTTAGGTAGATAATTAAATAGGTTACGCTAGGGTTAAATAGTGCCTTTATAGCTACCTATTTATATTCTTACTATAACTTTACCTTAACTCTTAGTCTTAGATCTTTAGGTAATAATTTAATAAGAGTATCTTCCTAGGGTTACACTAAGCTAATAGGGGTTTTATTTAAGTCTAATAGGTCTTTATCTCTAGCCTAGTTATAGCTACTCTTATGTATCTCTATTATATAGTTACTTCTCTTATAAATAGAGTAATCTAGTTTAGTATAGCTTAGTAAAGCGTGTCCTAGCTTACTATACTTAAAATATATAAATAGCGAATTTATCTTTCTATTACCGCTTTATTACTATAGCCTTTCTAGTAAAGTAAAATATTATTATCTTTTCTAACTATTATTACCTTAATTACTTAATTAGCCTCCTTTAGTTATAATCTTTACCTTTCTTCCTTAGCTTACTAGATAAGTCTAACTCTTAGGAACTCTTAGCTAAGTACTTACTTCTTTATAGTATTATTAAGGCTATTAATAAACATATAGATTTACAAGCATTTAGGAATTACTTTAGGTAGCTTAGCCTTTGCCTTACCCTAGATCTTTATAAATATCTAGAATAATTAGTGATTTTCTTATCTAAGACCTATTAATGTCCTTATTACTTCTAAGCACTATATATTCTTATCTATAGTTCTTATCTTTAGCTAATCTATAAATCTATCCTAGGTATAACCCTAATAATTTACATAACTATCTATAGCTATATAATATATCTATTATTACTTTGCGTTATCCGCTAGGTAGCTACTAGCATAGGTAACCTTAGTTATATTATCTATAAAGGTTCTATAATCTATAGTAAAAGCTATATTTAAATCCACTAGGAAATTCTAAAGACTCTTAAAAGTGTTCCCTTTATATATAGGTGCTTTTAATTATATTTTTATAAGGCTATATCGCTATATAATAGGTGCTACCTAAGGTACTAAAGGAGGGGTATTTATAGGTCCTATATCTAAGTTACCTAAGGATATAGCTTCTTCTATTATCTATAGGTTTTGCTATAATTAGGCAAGTTTCTATCTCTTTTTATAATATATATCTAGGTTACTACTTCTTTAAGGCACTAATTTAGTATTACCTCCTTATTATTAATAAGTATTTTACTTTACTAGTTATCTAATAGGGACTAGTAGACTACTCTAGTTAGGTTTAGTAGTGTAATATTCTCCTGCTTATCTATAGCGTAGTTATAGCTACCACCTAATTAGGTCGCTATGTAATAAATTCTAGATATCTTAATCTAACTAATAGTCTATTACCCTAAAGGGAAGAGAGATTAATTTATTAAGGCTTTTAGCTTAGAAGTGAATAATAGAGTAAAGGTTAGATTAAAGTGTTATAGCTATTAATCTACTAGCTAGGGTAGGTGCTTAAAAGGTTTAATCTCTAGCCCTTTCCCTTTATTTATAGGAAAGCCCCTTTAAATAGCCCGTAGCTCTCACGTGACTAGCCCGTAGCTAGCCCTTAGCTCCATGCCCCGCTGGGTTCCACCCTCATGGATGCCGTCGCTACCCTTATGGATGCCGTCGCTGTTCTGCTCCTGACAATTAACTATAGCTTATCACTTTGCCCTTTTACCGTATTTTAATAGTGTTATTAGTTAGTTAAATAATTCCACCGTTAAATACAAGGGGTTATTAGGCTTAATAAACTACTTTAGTTTTATAGCGAATTTAGCGGCAGCTAGTTAATCTTCTTCCTATTAGGAGAATCCTTTATCTAATAGGCTAAGGGTATTATTAGTCTGCATTCCCACGCATCTAAAGTAAGGGCTTTCGGCGGATGTGACTAATAAGCATGGATTATAGCTTAATATTATTATCTAGAGCTTTTCTCTATAGTGCTTATAGTAAGTTATCCACTAGTGTGTGCTAGCCTCTGTAATTCCATAGAGGGCTTAATAACTCTTATAATTATTCCTTTAGGGTGCTAATTACAAATTTAGATAGGGAGTTAGGCAAGGATTATACAATTCAGCGGCGTTTCTAATTATACATACGCCTACGTAATATCTTAAATCCATAGGAGGAATCCTTTCATAAGAAGAGAAGGGGTAATTATAAGGATTAATCATTAGCTTACCCTTTAGATTATGAGGGCTTACGTAAGGATCGCTTGCTTTGCCTTATTACTAAAGCCTTAGATTATAAGCCTTAATTTCTTATATAGCTAGCTTATTCTTCCTTTAACTTTATTAATAATATAGGAATTAAAGATTTAAATCCCTTAGTGCTTCTTTAGATTAAAAGCGATAAATTTAAATATGCCTTGGCTAATAAGGGCATTAATCTTAGCCTTTGTTAAGAGCTTAAAAGGTTTGCTAGGAGTTATGATTATGCCTTTCTTACGTAATTAGATTATAATCTTAAGGTCTGCCTCCTACTTACTTAAGATAAATGCCTTAAGGTTATCTACTAAATTAATAATTATAGGAGGGTTCTTTTATAGTCTTCCTAGCCTTCTTTTTAGAGGGGCTAGAGGTATTATATTATTAATTTATACCTCTTACTCTTCCCTTTAATTACCTCTAGGTTATTACCTTCTACTAGCAATAGCCTTTCCTTACTTAGATCTTTATTATAGGGCTTAATAGAGGTTAACCTAAAGACCTTAGGACCTTATAGAAGATTAAGGGTATAGCTCTCTTTATTTATTATAAGGAGCTTATATAGGCCTTACTATCCTTTATGCTCTTACTAGATAAGAACTAGTAATGTAAGCAAGAGGTTAAGGGTTAGTAAGGTATTAGGGCTATTCCTTATAGTAAGGGCTTCCTTAACCTTATAAAGCATATATAACCTCTTAATCTCCTTTATTACCTTTTACACTATAAGAGCTTATTACTTAATATTAGGTAAGGGAGGGAATCATTAATTATTTAAGGGTAGGCGCTAAAGATAAAAAGGGTTAGAATAATGCTATTTAGGCCTGTGGTATTATTAAGGGCTTTTATAGCTATTTACAGGGCTATAGCTTTAGGTATTAACAGGCATTCGCGTTAGATAATATTATAGGCTCTTTAGAGTAGCCTATAATATCTCTTAACCTTGCTAATGCTATAGTGTGCCTTAATAGGGACTTCTTTAATTAAGATTAATATTAAAGCTGTAAATTAGCGGAATTCTTTACTTCTAAACGTTATTCTAGTATTAGTTACAATCTAATCTAAAGGACCCTAGTAGGTATTAATCTAGCAGAGGCAAAGAGCTTCCTATATTGCCTTTGCTATAATATCCTTTAGGAATCTAGCTACGTTAAACGCGGTGGCTGTATTAATAGCGTGGAGAATAGGGTAATTACTATCTAGATACATAATATCTATAATTACTTTGTAGTTAAAGTTATATTTATCCTTTAGAGTGAATTTAAAGTAATATAGATTGTCTACATTTAATTGGCATTAGTAGTAGATCTTTATTAATTATCTAATGGTTTCGAAATCTACCTTATAGCCTAATTTAGAAAGCACATTATGAAGTTAGCGAACAGAGGGGTAACTAAATTAATAATGTAAGCGCTATAATTCTATCTTGGTTAGATAACTCTAGGCAATTGATCTCTCCTTTTGCAGAAGCATCTAAGGATACCCCTATTTACGGATAATAGGGACCTTAGTATTGCCTTATTAAAGGATATTCTAAGAGATAGGGAAATTAATCTTTAGGCAGTCTATATCTGCTAAATATATATATATATTATTTACTCTAGCTAGCTCTATGTAGGGCTAGTACTAGTACTCCTGCTGCTTTGTTAAAAGGAAAACCCTTAAATAGGAAGAAAAACCCCTTATATCTATGTTTAGGCTAACGCTAACCCTATACTAGGCCTGCGTCGCGTTGTGTGTGGCCTATTGTAGGTGTTTATTACTAGCTTACGCTAGCCTTATCCTAATAAGAAGAAAAGAAAAGAAAGAAAAAGGGAAATCCTAGGTTCTAAGCCCTACCTAGCTTTATCCTAGGTCTACTCTAGCACTGCTCTAGGCCTGTTATACTATCTTATAGCATGCTAGATTTAGTTTTATAGTAGTAATTCACTTCTCTTTTACTTTTTAGCTAGCTCTTCTATAGCCCTACTTTTTAGCCTTCTCTAGCCTAGGTCTAGCTTATTAGTCTAGGGAAGTTAGAGCACCTAATGTTATTTATCTTCTATAGTAAGGGTATGGGTTTAGTTTAATTCCTAGCCATTTCTAGGCCTAGGTCTCCTAGGTATTATTAGACTAGATTTTTGTCTTATATTCTTCTTTCTTTATTAATATCTATAATTTAGCCCCCTATATAAGTATAAGAAGGGTTTCTCCCCTAGAGAGGTCTTTCTTCTTTTCTCTTTTTATTAAACTTCCTATAGGTTCTTTTCTTCCTTAAAGCTACCTAAGGCACTCCTAGGCTAGTATTAGCCTAAATGCTAACGTTACTATAGATCTATTAAGTTATCTAATAAAATAGCGCTAGCTACTATAAGTACTCTTATATTCTATGCTTATCTAGCTCTAATCTGCCTAGGAAAACTCTAAAAATAAGCAATATCCTTAAAAGTCTTTAACTAAGAAGTAGCTTAAGTAAGCTATAGCTAAGGATTTAAAGGTATAACCCCTCTAGCCCTAGCCTACCTCTATTCTAATGCTAATTCGCTATAGTTAGGGAATCCCTATAGGATCTAATATATCTCTTATAAATCTTAATTAATTAACTACCCTAGGCACTAGTGCTATAACATTGCTAGTAAGTTAGATCTATCCTAGCTTAGGAGCAAGGCTAACTATTTTATATAGGGCTAGCTACTAATGCCTATTTTAACTACTAGGTCTGTAACTATAGATATTTAAAGGTAGTTAGTGCCTTTATTCTAGGCTAGATCTAGTGCTAATTTGCTCTTAGCCTAACTTAAGTAGTTAACAAAATAAGCACTAGTAGCTAGTGGAAGTTTAGGCAGCTATAGTCACTAGGGGTAGTATAAGTACTGCTATTCTAGTTTGATTTTAAGTCTAGTCTAGGTCTAACGGTTCTATAGGTCCTGGATGACTATTAGGATTGCATAAAGAAGCTCTATGCTAGCAATCAAAGTAAGAAGAAGCGCAGCGCCTTGGCTGCGGGCCTGGGCCGGTCCGGCGCCGGTGGAGAATAACATAACGAGGTCATCTTTTGGCTGCGACGCCTGGACGCTCGCGCTATCTGCTAAATATAGTAAGAAGGGAGTGTTTATAGGTATTATATAGAATAGGATAATGCTAAAGGGAGTAGGCATATTAATTAATCTAATTAAGGGGATTAGCTTACTACTTCTAAATCAAATTATTACCTCCCTAGCTCTAGATTTATTAAGCTAGATCTTAGGGATTAACCATTATAGGGCAAGGAATTAGGGGTGCCTTGCTAATAAGTAACCTATAGCCCTAGTATTAGGGATAATGCCTTAGAACACACCTAAGGAGTAATAATCTTTAAGAAGGAAGGCAGTTAGGGCTTCCTTTAGTTATTAGAGATTAAATAGATCCTCCTTTATAAGGGCATGAGTAGCTGCTTAATTTATAAGGATCTCTATAGTTATATAGCTATTAATTATTATGCCTTATATAAAGAAGCTTATTAGTATCTCTCCTTTATTACTTTCTTCTTTAAATCTAAGTTCTATTATATAGGTAGAAATCTTATCTTCTTTAGAAGAAGCAGTGTTATTCTCTTTACCTTTATACTAGGTAAGGAAAGTATTATAGGAAGGGTTATTAGCTCTATAAGGTAGTGATTCTTAAAGCGTTAATATACCTTCTTACGTTCCTCTTTAGAATATTTAGTTAACTAATAGCCTTCCTTACTATATATATAACATTTCTTTATACGTAAAGCGCCTTTATTACCTTATAATTATAATTATCCGTAATAGGCTTCTTTACTATACCTATTATACTTATGGTTAGTCTAATACTACTCTCTTATATAAGGCGTTAATAGGAATTAATGCTTCTTATCTAATTTCTCTATAGTTATTCTTATAAATATCCTTATGCGTTCGCAGAATAGCTAGAGGTTAGTAGGAGGGTTAATAAGGCAAGTTTTATACTTAGGTATGCTATAATAGGTAGAGATTAATTAATTCTAGAGTGCTCTTTTAGATTAAGTAATATTTAGAACTGCTTATTAAAGGTTTATAAGCTTTATTATAAGTTCCTTAAAGCAATTAATCTTTAGCTTATCTAGGTTTTCTTATATAATCTAGCATAGCTTAGTATTCTACTATTTAAGGAAATACCTTTGCTTTATATTATTAGTCTTAAACCTTCTCTTAATATAGCTAATAAGAGTCTTAAGGTCTTAAGGGTCTCCTAGCTTATATAGATGCTTATAATAGTATATTAAAGCTTTCCTTTAAGCATAGCCTTAAGGGCATACCTAGCTTTATAGGGTTTAATACCTAGTATCTTACATTTCCTTAGAAGATTATTAACTTTAAGTTAAGGACCTTATAGTTATTTACTCTATATTAAATATTACTTATATAAAGCTTTGCGAGATTAATTATTTACTTTAGTATAGGTCTAGAGGGAAAAAGTGCTCTTAGAGGTATAGGAGAAGGGATTTCTTATCTTAATAGGGGATACCTCTAATAAGGGCTTTCCTAAGGATTATTATGTAATTAGCCTAATAGGGTTAGGCTTAGGGAATAATATTAGTAAGATTATAGGATTCCTAGATTGCTCTATTAGCAATATTATAGTCTTAGCCTAATTAGAGGGATTAGAAGGAGGTTATTAAGGAAGTCTTAGTCTTTAATATGTTTTCAGAAGTATATGTACTTTCTTATAGCTTCCTATATCTCTTCTTCTTGCTAATCTTAGAATTCCTTATAGGTAGCTACTTCCTTAAGCATTACTATAATCTTCCTATAGGCTATTATATCTATATACACGCCTTAGAAGAGAAGGAAATCACATAGATACTTAGCAATTACTTAGTCTGTAATTATAAATACCTCTCTTATCTATCTATAGAAGTCTTTAATAAAGTTAGTAAAGCGGCTTCTAGTAATAAGGCTCTTAGACTAGTATGCTACTATCTTAAAGAGGATATAGGCTATAATAGCCTTAGGGTTATTACCTTATTTATTAAGATTAAATAATTTTACTATCTTTAATATCTTAGATATAATAAAGTCTTATATCTCTAGGGGAATATATCTTAGGAGAGGGTTATTAAGTTATAGACCTTTGCCTTTTTAGTCTCTTTTAACTTTAGTGCTTTCTTTAGTATTACTAAAGTTAGGGCTAAAGAGAGAGGCTTTTAATAGTTCTCCTTATTAAGGAGCTTTTAACTTTCTTATCTCTATTATAGGAAGCTAGAATAGAGGTATAGTATTAGTTATATAGTAGGTTAAAGGATTATAAGCATAGCTATTATCTTTATCCCTTAGGGGTTCTTAGGATTAAATCTTAGGAGTAATAAGCTCCTTTCTTATTATAAGAGAATGCCTTCTAAGGGTTAAGTGCATAGTAGAACGCGCTAACTAAGTAATTAAAGATAGGTTAGACTAGTTACTAACTAGGCCTTAATCCTTTAATAGCTTTAAAGTCTTTATAAGGTCTTAGGATTAGATCTTAGGAGTTATAAGGCTCCTTTCTTATTATAAGAGAGTGCTTAGACTTCCTTAGCATAACTATACATACTTTTAGCAGCCCTCCTATTTTATAGGGTAGGTTTATAGTATAGCTATCTCTTCTAATTAACCTTACTAATCTATGGTTAGGAAAAACAATGTGATTATCTATGAAGTTAACCACTGATTAGTGTTAGTATTACAGGTGCCTAACGTTAGGATTGTGGCCTAGGGAATAGGAATTTATCTTCTATTCTAGGCATTATAATTAATTAGTTATAAGTGTGTGTAAAAGAGAGGAAAAGAGAGGCTTTTTCAGATCGTGAGAAGTGGCCACAAATATAGTGCGTTTTGTGAGTCACATGACTTATGGGCCCTCGACTAATCAGAGGGCAGGCTGATGAGTTATAGGTGGGGCCACCTCTCGCGAACGCGCGTTGCGCGCGCGCCCTCGCGGCCCGACCTTTTGCCGGGTAATTGCGGCTGCGTGCCGCGATTGATATCATGCTTATTCTAACATTTACAATATAAGGTAATATTATATACTATAGCTTAATAAAGAGTAAGAGAGTTATAAGAAATATGCTTGCTTTAGAGGTCTATAGAATAGTAGTAGGCGTTAATATAGCTTATATAATTATAATAATATTAAAGATTATTACGGATTAATTAAACCTCCTAGAAATCCTAATTATAGTCTATATAGATTTATACTTATTATATAAATGCCTTATTAAGCTTAGGACTATAAAGGAGAAGTAGCTTATAATTAATATTATAGCCCTTTAGTAATTATATAAACGCTATAAGCTCTATAAGATTAAATAGATTAATAGCAAAGATAACCTAGCTAATGTGTCTATAAAGGCAATACCTAATAAAGCCCTAGAGAGGTTTATTATAGGTAATATAGTAATAATCTAGATAGAGGGATAGGTTACCTAGACCTAGCACTACCTATAAAGAGGCAGGGAACTAAAGCCCTAAAGCCTACGCTAAAGCCTACGCTAAAGCCTATGCCTAAGCCTACACTAAAACTAGCGCTAGAGGCACTAGATAACCTACCCTAAGTATAGCACTATTACATAAGGCATAGGCTAAGGGATTAGAGGCAGTGGAATTATAGCTTTAGAAGGGGGCGTGAAATTATAGCCTTAGAAGGAGCACCCTCCTAAGTCTCTATAGTAAGAAGGGGAAGAGAAGGGAGCATATAGGGGCGCGGGAAGGTATAATCTAATATTATACCTTTAGAAAGGGAAGGATTATAGGCAATCTTCCCTAGGAATATAATCTAATATTACGTTATAGTTAAATAAAGGGCTATAGGGAGGGATAATCTAATATTATACCTTTAGATAGGGAAGGGATTATAGGTAACCTTCCTCTTGTAATATAATCTAATATTACATTACACCAGTTAAATAAGGGAGCGTAAGCAAGGGTAGGAAGTAGAAAGGGCCTTCTATAAGAAAGAAGAATAAGTAATTAGAGAAGCTAGTTATCTAAAGCTAGTGGCGCGTAAGGGAAGGAAGGAGAGACCCTTATTATTATTCCTTTTATTAGTTCTTTTATTTATATAACACATTTATTTAATCCCTTATATCTTCCCTTCTTAGATTAATATTATGCGTTAACAATTATATTAAAAAGAAAGAGGTTCTAATATTAGAATAAGCATAATATTAATCGCGGCACGTAGTCACAATTACCTAGCAAAGGTTAGGCTATAAGGGGCATGCGCGTGACACGCGCTTGCAAGAGGTAGCCTTACCTATAACTTATTAGTCTACCCTCTAATTAGGCAAGGACCCATAAGTTATGTAACTCATAAAACGCACTACGTTTATAGCCACTTCTCACGATCCGAAAAAGCCTCTCTTTTCCTCTCTTTAACACACACTTATGACTAATTAATTATAACGCCTAGAATAGAAGATAAATTCCTATTCCCTAGGCCACGATCCTAACGTCAGGCACCTGTGATACTAACAGGATAGTAATAAGTGGTTAATTAGTAAGTAAAGGCCTTATTAAATATATACTACTTAGTAATAGCGTTTTCCTAGATAGAGGTAATATAGGTAAGATTATTATTTATTATAAATAAGCTATAAAAGAACTCTATTACTATATTACTACTATATTAGGTAAGAGTTATCTACTAGGCTAAGGTAAGTGCCTGTAATTTAGTTACGCCCTAGGCATATACTACCCTAGCAAGGGAGAATAAAAGGGTATTACTATAAAGGGATTAATATAGGTAATAGCTAGAATAGTATTAAAACGTTTTTAATAGTAAATAAAGGTTTTTATTAGGATAGCATAGTATCCCTTTTTAGAGGTAGTATGCCTTATAGCTAGTATCTAAATAGCTTTTCTAGTAGCTAAAAGGTTTATAAGGTACTTATATATATATCTTAGTTTTAGGTTACCTAAATATAAGTATAGCTCCTAGCTATATAATTAATAGGCATGCTAATAGGAAGATAAGCCTAGTAAGACCCTAGGACACACTCCTATATTCCCTTATTATAAAGGTTATTTATATATTAGATATATAGGACCTCTTACTCCTTACTATTAGAGTTATTAGAGTTATTAGAGTTACCCTCTAAGATATAACTACTAAGGTAGTTTAGCTTTTTAAGGAGGAGAAGATAGTAGTAAAGAAAGGGAGGTATTACTAGAGGTAGCAGTGGTAATAGCGCTAAGGGTAATAGTAGTAAATATAATAAGAGGTAGACTAGATATAAAAAGGGGTATTAATAGGATATTTAAAGGGAGGTAAGTAGTAGATAACTAATAAGATAATAGAAATAAGGGTATATAAAGGAAAAGGAAAGGAAAAGGTAGTGGATATATAGGATTATTTATATCTAGGAGAGGCTAGAGGTAGTAGTAATTACGCACTTACTTTAGATATAGGCTAGCAGGGGATTATAGATAATTAGCTATAGGGAGGTTAGAGAGATAAGTAATAGCTAGGAATAAGAGGGGATTTAGTAAATAAGAGGTAATATGTAAATATAAAGTAATAATAATAGGGCAGGTAAAGCTAAATATTAGCTAGTAGTAGGTAAGAAAATAGAGTGGGCTAGTGTTATAGGGGCTAGAGTTAGGTAAGGCTAGTTATTTTAAAGGCTAGGGTAGGGTGGCCTATAAGGAAAATTTTTTAGCCCACTAGGCTATGCATAAGCCCTATACTAGGACCTGCACTAACATGCCACATTAATTACGTATATACGCCACTTACTTAGAATATTTTAATAATAAGGGTAAAGGGGAAAGGGAGGCCTAAGTAAGGGGTATATTATAGACTTAAGCTTAGGAGCTTAGGTTATATCTTAGGTCTGGAAAGGGCACGTAAAGGACGCGGACTATAGGCGGAGAGGTTAGGGCTTTACCTAGGCCTATGTGACCCACACACACACACTGGTATAAAGCCAGTTCCTGTGCGACACCTAGCTTAGTCCAATCCTTCCTCTCTAAGGATAATAATATCTCTTAGAACGCTTACGTGCAGCTGCCCTAAGGCCAGTTCATAACAAAAACCCTATTTAATAGTAAAGGGTTTTATTTATAGTATAGTAAAACCTAATATCCTATAAACTAGATATAGATAAGGGGTTTATTAGGTTCTAGTAGGACTAATAGTGTTTTATTTACTAGAACCTATTACTAAAGGTTTAGGTATAAGTTACTCCCTTTTTAAGAAGGGACACTTAGTATATTATAATCTATAGAAGTTCTTAAACTACCTTACTAAGATATTTAATAACCCTTATTAATAGGAGTTAGTAATTATAGAGCTTAACTAGATTATATAATACCTAAATAAGTAATTTAGTAATTTCTATATTTATTTTAAATAAAAATTAGCGCTAGCTAAGGGATTAGATTAGGAGGACTTTATAAAGCTAGCTAAGCTATGTATAGCCCTTAATAAGTAAATAAGGAACTATAGCATTAGATAGGATATATTACGTATAGATTACTTAGTAGTAATAGCCTAGTATTAAAGCATTTTATTAGATATTAAGTTATATTAATTAGAGAAGAAGAACTATATGTAAAGGCAAGCATATATACCTAAAGCCCTTACCTAGGATAAGGATACTCCTATAATAGATATATAATTAACGCACCTAGAATAGGCCTAAAAGGATATAGAAAGTTACTAGGAAATTAGCGTAAGGTAAAGCTAGGTAATAAGGCTAGCGGTAAGTAGGCTAAGTAGGTTAGCTAGGCTATGCGTAATATATATTATAAGGAGGGTAAATACTTATAGTATAGTTTAGGAAAGTATTTTATTTCTAACTACCCTTTACTTCTATTAAAATATTAGTAGGGAAAGGTAGCTATTAATATATATAATATAAAGGAAGAGAAAGATAACTCTAAAGAAAAGGAGATAGTAAATATATTAGAAAAGAAAAACCCTAGTATTAAGTTATTTAACTAGGGTAGTAAGGAGAATAGATAGAGAGGCGTTATAGTAAATAGTTATTACTAATAAGGACTTTAAATAGATCTAGTCTAATATAGATTCTATACCTTTTCTAGTTCCTATATTAATTAATAAGACTACCTTTACGGATGCTCTTGTTAACATAGGCTATAACTGTTATGCTGCTATAAGCGAACGCCTCGTCTAGAAACTCCAGTTAGAACGCCTCCCACTCTCAAAGAAGAGATTAGTTCGCACTGCGGTAAGTGTGAAACGAGGGGAGAGAGAGAGAGAGAGAGAGAGAGAGAGAGAGAGAGATTAGGTCACATACGCTATATCGGAAGGAAGCCACTATAGGAAAGAGCCTATGTGATGATCTAGGCTTTGCCTAGACCTAGCAATATAGGTGTCAATTGAGCAAGTCAGAGACTTGTTCAATACGTATCCTTTGCCTTGGCTGCCTATGGCGCAATTGGATCAGGCACATCACCCGTATGGTGCGCGCTTGACACCCGCGATGGCCCCTATGGGGCTGCACCGTAACAAAAGGTCTTAAAAGTCTACTATTAAAGCTAAGCTAGCTTATTCTATCCGTAAGGAAGCTATATATTATAGCTATTAGCTAGTATAGTATACCTATTTAGATTAGAACGTGGATTAGGTACAGGTGGCTAACTCTATCGAATGCTAACGAGATATCCATCTGCGCTAGCGAGGCGATGCCGCCTCTTTATTTATATATAGTTATAATGTTTTTCCTTAGCGTAAGTTTTATACTTAAAGTTAAGAAAAACTCTTAAAAAATAATAAATCTAAGAAAAAGATATAAACTTAGAAAGACCTCTAAAATTAGTTAAAAAATTCTATACTAAGTTACATTTAAAATATACTATAATAGATAACTAAGCAGTAGTTATTAGGTCAATATTCTAAATTAGCTTAATATTTAAAGATTTATAAAGAAGCAAATAAATTATATTAAAAAAGTAGCTTATATTAACTAGATTAGTAATAAAATCTACTATATAATAGATTTTTATGATACCCCACTTTCTTTTACTCCTAACAATACATTGTATTGTATGTATTGTATTGTATTGATAATACAATACACAATACAATACATAGGGCAATACAATGCAATACAATACATCAAAGGGCCAAAAATACAATAAATACAATACATGTAAAGCTCTGGCTATTACTATAAGCTTAAAGAAAAACAGAAGGAGTAGGGTAATTAGTACCCCATAGAGTTAAGCTAATTAAAAAATCGCGCTAACTAGTCTAGCTAGGAGAACTATTCAAAAGGATAGCCTATAGTTAGGAAGTTAAGGAGTAATAATAACCTAGTTACTATTAGCAAGCGATTACCATGAACAAAGCTAATATAGCCTAATGTTATTAATATCACTATATCGCTTTATAGAAGATTACTATAGTAAAGGTAGTGTGATGATCTAGGCTTTGCCTAGACCTAGCGATATAGGTGTCAATTGAGCAAGTCAGAGAGACTTGTTCAATACGTATCCTTTGCCCATGCCTATGGCGCAATGGATTAGGCACACCACCCGTGCGTGCGCGCTTGACACCCGCGATGGCCCCTGTGGGGCTGCACCGTAACAGGTAGTAATAAAGAACGCTTACGCTATAACCTAACCCTAAGATAGTAGCTTAAAGTAATTAAGGATAATTATAGTAAAAGGGGTATTATATTAGGAGCGGAACAGTAATAGCATTAATAAGGGTAGCGCCTAGCAAGGCATAGAGCTACAGGCTAGCTATAGGCTAGTTACGTGAGGGCTACGGGATATTCAAAGGAGCTTTCTTATTAACATAGGGAAAGGCTAGAGATTAAACCTTTTAAGCACCCACCCTAACTAGCAGTTTAATAGCTATAACTCTTCAATCTAACCTTCACTCTGTTATTCACCCCTAAGCTAAAAGCCTTGACATTACTACAGTACTATTAATTAGTTATTAATTATTATACTAGCTAGGTATTACTAGTAATTCTTATGCTATGTGTGAATTTTAGATGCATTGGCCACTGCCAAAAAAATTATAAAAATTATAGCTCCCTTATGTAAAGGTGGTGAAAAACGCCACTAAAGTGAGCCACGATGGTATAAAGTAGCCGCCCCATATAAACCCACATACAACTTGTACCGCGAAAAGTCGGTGTAAAGTTTACACCGGCTCGTGGATCAGAGCCTTAAGTTAGGGCCAACACTATATGCGCATTTAGTGACCCAACATTCTCATTGACACCTGCCTACTCCGTACATACAACACTGGAAAAGGTGTGGGTCCGAGACCTGCCTCAACACGTAAACAAAACATGCAGTAATAGGCATTTTTTCCATCATGCAGTAGTAAGTAGGCCTATATCGGAGTTTTGCACACGTTTGAAACCCCTCAAGACTCTAATGGTCTTGAATTGCAGTTATCGCATCTTTAATTTGCTAATAGTAGCCCTTGAATAAAGATATAAAGACGACGTACAGCGTGAGAAGCGTTTGCCAGTCTATTACTAGAGTAAAATAATCGCGATATCATGAGGGAAGTCGGAGGGAAATTACGGTGTGAAATGCATGAATTGCGGGAGGTCGGTCACTTCCCCCTCTCGTACAAATCTGTGTAGAAAGCTATCTCCTCCGTCTTTGGGTCTAGTGACGACTACATGATTACGTATTGCACTCAAAGGGATATTTTCGTTGGCTCGTATATATCCCTTTGGATGTGCTAAGGAAGCAAGCAGGTACAAGCCCCACTTTTTCTAGGTACGCGAGAGGTACTTCGCGTCAGCCAAAACGCTAGGCAGCTGGCAAAGACAAGGCATGGCTGCGATGATATGTGCAATGTAGCGATTTGTACCTGGCCAGACTATTAGTACTTCTATTATAGGCTAAATAAGAAGTAGGATTAGGTAGCTTGTATCCACCTTTGTCCTGATTGGCCCACATCCCTGCGAGTGACCAGCTTGCTTCCTTAGCACATCCAAAGGGATGGCCTGATATATGATAGCGGCGCTTACTCTCAACACTCCGTAGACTGTCTTGTTGGCGCTAGCCGCCCGCTTTGAAGTCATCTTTGCAAGGGGTATTTTACATATTGCTGCTCGAGCTGACGGACGGGCCAAACCATCCAAAGGCCTGCGGTGGATGGGAAGCCCAAATAAGCAAGTGAAAATGTTGTAACCGCTGCCGAGGTTTTGTCAGGATGTTGAAATGCCTCTGGCCTGGTGGGTGGGTCGACGAAGATTAAGATAAATACATAGGGACGTTGTCCTGCTGTTCGAGCGTTGCAAAAGTTGACCTTCCCAGACCCTCAAGAATCCCTTTTCAGCGACCTACTTGTCAGTCAACAGCTTCTTCAATTCTTCACTCATCATTGGATCACGTTCTGTTCTGGAATACCGAAGTACGAGACCATACATGTCGAGTTGCGGTTCATTGCTTCTGACTAAGCTGACAAGAGCCCAGCCCAGGTAATACCTCGTTCGCATCATGGCGGCGGCAGTCATCGCACCAGGAGAAATGCACGTGATAGCCCTTCGGGACAAAGTGCAGAACCGATATGGCCCTCTCGGGTGCTGTTGCGGATGGTACATGTTCTACAGCGCTGTTTGCGGGCACCTTTTCCAGCAGCATCCGTTAACTTGTGGCTCCAAGCGAACTAAATCAGGAAAGAGTGGATTTTGCACGTGCCCGGCCCCCAGAACCTCATGACTGCCCGTATTGATGAGTCTTGTCGTCAGTGCCGTTTAACAAGTACTCGTCATGCTGGGGAGGAAGGGGGAAATACACTACAACCCCTGAATTATTTCACAAAGATACGTAACAGGGGATAGCGAGCCAATAAGGCGGCAAATAGGAGATAGGGCAGACAGGAGCTAGGACTAGTGGGCACCTTATATTACAAGTAATTTACAAGGAAAACAATATATCTTTTAGTAGGGTTCCATACCTTTTAACATAACTATGAGCAGCTGTTGTTGGGTAACCTTATGTGGGGCAAGTAGATCTGTAAAATAATTTAGGGTTGCAGTGTACAATATAACCCTGGTTTTATTGTAAGAATCTACATGTGCCACTTATGGCAGCGCTTATTAGCTATACCGTAGCTAATAAGGCTAAGCTTGTTAGAGTAATATATAGGGGAATAAGCGCTACCTATAGGTACCTTTTCTTTAGTGAAAATTATAGCTAACTTTAGGTATCTCTATTTCCCGCTTTAGCTGCTAATTAGC
Source organism: Epichloe gansuensis (assembly GCA_023658505.1). Taxonomy (NCBI): domain Eukaryota; kingdom Fungi; phylum Ascomycota; class Sordariomycetes; order Hypocreales; family Clavicipitaceae; genus Epichloe; species Epichloe gansuensis. The sequence goes on along the minus strand of CP098285.1, from coordinate 1,873,518 downwards.
GCGATTCCCCTTCATGTAGATTTTTATAATAAAACCAGGGTTATATTGTATGTGTACATCAGTGTTGGTATCACAGGTGCCTGACGTCAGGATCGTGGCCTAGGGAATAGGAATTTATCTTCTATTCTAGGCGTTGTAATCAATTAGTCATAAGTGTGTGTAAAAGAGAGGAAAAGAGAGGCTTTTTAGATCGTGAGAAGTAGCCATAAACACAGTGCGTTTTGTGGGTCACATGACTTATAGGCCCTTAACTAATCAGAGGGCAGGCTGATAAGTCATAGGTAGGCCACCTCTCGCGAACGCGCGTTACGCGCGCGCCCCTTACGGCCTAACCTTTTGCCAGGTAATTACGGCTACGTGCCGTAATTAATATCATACTTATTCTAACATTAAAACCTCTTTCTTTTTAACATAATTATTAACGCATAATATTAATCTAAGAAGGGAAGATATAAGGGATTAAATAAATATATTACATAAATAAAAGAACTAATAAAAGAAACAATAATAATAGTCCCCTTTCCTTCCCCTACGCGCCACTAGCTTTAGATAACTAGCTTCTCTAATTGCTTATCCTTCTTCCTCGCAGAAGGATGCCTTTGCCTTCCGCCCTTGCCTACGCTCCTTCCTTTAACTAGTATAATGCAATATTAGATCACGTTATAAGGGGAAGGTCCCCTATAATCCCTTCCTATCTAAAGGTATAATATTAGATTATACCTCCCTATAGCCCTTTATTTAATTATAATATAATATTAAATCACATTCCTAGGGAAGATTACCTATAATTCTTCCCCTTCTAAAGGTATAATATTAGATTATACCTTCCTATACCCTTTATACTCCCTTCTCTTCCCTCTCCCTACTAGAGAGACTTAGAAGAGGCACCCCCTTCTATAGCTATAATTCTATGCCCCCTTCTAAAGATATAATTCCATGCCCTCTAATCCCTTAGCCCATGCCCTACGTGACCATGCTATACTTAGGGCACCTTATCTAGTACCTCTAGCGCTAGTTTTAGCATAGGCTTAAGCACGGGCTTTAGCGTGGGCTTAGGCATAGGCTTTAGCGCGGCTTTAGCGCGGGCTTTAGGGCTCTAGTCCCCTGCCTTTTTATAGGTAATGCTAGGTCTAGGTAACCTATCCCTCTATCTAGATTATTGCTATGTTACCTGTAATAAACCTCTCTAGGGCTTTATTAGGCATTACCTTTGTAAACGCGTTAGCTAGGTTATCTTTGCTATTAATCTATCTAATCTTACATAGCTTATAGCATTTATATAATTACTAAAGGGCTATAATATTAATTATAAGCTACTTCTCCTTTATAGTCCTAAGCTTAATAAGGCATTTATATAATAAGTATAAATCTATATAGACTATAATTAGGATTTCTAGGAGGTTTAATTAATCTATAATAATCTTTAACGTTATTACGATTACGTAAGCTATATTAATACCTGCTACTATTCCATAGACCTCTAAAGTAAGTACACTTCTTATAACTCTCTTACTCTTTGTTAAGCTATAGTGCATAATATTACCTTATAGTGTGAACTTACTGTCTTTATACTCCTTATTAGCTAGGATAACAATATAGCCTAGTTATAAGGTAAGGTCTTTGTTATTAGCAAATAATCTATTAATAAATATAAATAGCTTTGCTCTTTTAAGGTTAAGGGGTATAAAGATTAATCCTTAATTTAGGTAGTTTATTTACCACTTAATACAGCGATTAAGTTCCTTAATATTCTTAGTTATTAGTTCTTAATATTATATAATAACTAATAGATTAAAGCTTACCTTAGGTTAGTAGATTAAAGCAATGTAAGCACTATAGGCCCTTTATTCCACGTACTTCTTTTTAGGCTCTTCTAGCGGGATTAACTATAGCTTATTACTTTACCCTTTTGCTATATCTTAATAGTATTATTAGTTAGTTAAATAATTCCACTATTAAATATAAGGGGTTATTAGGCTTAATAAACTACTTTGGTTTTATAGTGAATTTAGCGGTAGCTAGTTAATCTTCTTCTTATTAGGAGAATCCTTTATCTAATAGGCTAAGGGTATTATTAGTCTGCATTCCCACGCATCTAAATTAAGGGCTTTTAGCAAATATAACTAGCAAGCATGGATTATAGCTTAATATTATTATCTAGAGCTTTTCTCTGTAGTGCTTATAGTAAGTCACTTACTAGTATGTGCTAGCCTTTACAATTCCGTAAAGGGGCTTAATAACCCTTATGATTATTCCTTTAGGGTACTAATCACGAATTTAGATAGGGAGTTAGGTAGGGATTATATAATTTAGCAGCGTTTCTAATTATATATATGCCTACGTAATATCTTAAATCCATAGGAGGAATCCTTTTATAAGAAGAGAAGGGGTAATTATAAGGATTAATCATTAGCTTGCCCTTTAGATTATTAGGGCTTGCGTAAGGATTACTTACTTTGCCTTATTACTAAAGCCTTAGATTATAAGCCTTAATTTCTTATATAGCTAGCTTATTCTTCCTTTAACTTTATTAATAATATAGGAATTAAAGATTTAAATCCCTTAGTGCTTCTTTAGATTAAAAGTAATAAATTTAAATACGCCTTAGCTAATTAGGGCATTAATCTTAGCCTTCATTAAGAGCTTAAAAGGTTTGCTAGGAGTTATAATTATGCCTTTCTTACGTAATTAGATTATAATCTTAAGGTCTGCCTCCTCCTTACTTAAGATAAATACCTTAAGGTTATCTACCTAATTAGTAATTATAAGAGGGTTCTTTTATAGTCTTCCTAGCCTTTTTTTTAGAGAGGCTAGAGGTACTATATTATTAATTTATACCTCTTACTCTTCCCTTTAATTACCTCTAGGTTATTACCTCCTACTAGCAATAGCCTTTCCTTACTTAGGTCTTTATTATAAGGCTTAACTAAGGTTAACCTAAAGACCTTAGGACCTTATAGAAGATTAAGGGTATAGCTCTCTCTATCTATTATAAGGAGCTTATATAGGCCTTACTATCCTTTATACTCTTACTAGATAAGAACTAGTAATATAAGTAAGAGGTTAAGGGTTAGTAAGGTATTAGAACTATTCCTTATAGTAAGGGCTTCCTTAACCTTATAAAGCGTGTGTAACCTCTTAATCTTCTTTATTACCTTTTACACTATAAGAGCTTATTACTTAATATTAGGTAAGGGGAGAATTATTAATTATTTAAGGGTAGGCACTAAAGATAAGAAGGGTTAGAATAATGCTATTTAGGCCTATGGTATTATTAAGGGCTTTTATAGCTATTTATAAGGCTATAGCTTTAGGTATTAATAGGCATTTGCGTTAGATAATATTATAGGCTCTTTAGAGTGGCCTATAATATCTCTTAACCTTGCTAATGCTATAGTATGCCTTAATAGGGACTTCTTTAATTAAGATTAATATTAAAGCTATAAATTAGCGGAATTCTTCGCTTCTAAACGTTATACTAGCATTAGTTATAATCTAATCTAGAGGACCCTAGTAGGTATTAATCTAGTAGAGGCAAAGAGCTTCTTATATTACCTTTACTATAATATCCTTTAGGAACCTAGCCGCGTTAAACACGGTAGCTATATTAATAGCGTAGAGAATAGGGCAATTGCTATCTAGATACATAATATCTATAATTACTTTATAGTTAAAGTTACATTTATCCTTTAGGGTAAATTTAAAGCAATGTGGATTATCTACATTTAATTAGCATTAGTGGCAGATCTTTGTTAATTATCTAATGGTTTCGAAATCTACCTCGTGGCCTGATTTAGAAAGCATATTATAAAGTTAGCGGATAGAGAGGTAACTAAATTAGCAATGTAAGCGCTATAATTCTATCTTGGTTAGATAACTCTAGGTAATTAATCTCTCCTTCTATAGAAGCATCTAAGGATACCCCTATTTACAGATAATAAGGACCTTAGTATTGCCTTATTAAAGGATATTCTAAGAGATATAGAAATTAATCTTTAGGCAGTCTATATCTGCTAAATATAGTAAGAAAGGAGTATTTATAGGTATTATATAGAATAGGATAATACTAAAGGGAGTAGGCATATTAATTAATCTAATTAAGGGGATTAGCTTGCTACTTCTAAATTAAATTATTACCTCCCTAGCTCTAGATTTATTAAGCTAGATCTTAGGGATTAACTATTATAGGGTAAGGAATTAGGGGTGCCTTACTAATAAGTAACCTATAGCCCTAGTATTAGGGATAATGCCTTAGAATATACCTAAGGAGTAATAATCTTTAAGAAGGAAGGTAGTTAGGGCTTCCTTTAGTTATTAGAGATTAAATAAATCCTCCTTTATAAAGGCATAGGTAGCTGCTTAATTCGTAAGGATCTCTATAGTTACATAGCTATTAATTATTATGCCTTATATAAAGAAGCTTATTAGTATCTCTCCTTTATTACTTTCTTCTTTAAATCTAAGTTCTATTATATAGGTAGAAATCTTATCTTCTTTAGAAGAAGTAGTGTTATTCTCTTTACCTTTATACTAGGTAAGGAAAGCATTATAGGAAGGGGTTATTAGCTTTATAAGGTAGTGGTTCTTAAAGCGTTAATATGCCTTCTTACGTTTCTCTTTAGAGTGTTTAGTTAACTAATAGCCTTTCTTGCTATATATATAACATTTCTTTATACGTAAAGTGCCTTTATTACCTTATAATTATAATTATCTATAATAGGCTTCTTTACTATACCTATTATACTTATAGTTAGTCTAATACTACTCTCTTATATTAGGCATTAATAGGAATTAATGCTTCTTATTTAATTCCTCTATAGTTATTCTTATTAATATCCTTATGCGTTTATAGAATAGCTAGAGGTTAGTAAGAGGGTTAATAAGGCAAGTTCTATACTTAGGTATGCTATAATAGGCAGAGATTAATTAATTCTAGAGTGCTCTTTTAGATTAAGTAATATCTAGAACTGCTTATTAAAGGTTTATAAGTTTTATTATAAGTTCTTTAAAGTAATTAATCTTTAGCTTATCTAGGTTTTCTTATATAATCTAGCGTAGCTTAGTATTCTGCTATTTAAGGAGATACCTTTGCTTTATATTATTAGTCTTAAACCTTCTCTTAATATAGCTAATAAGAGTCTTAAGGTCTTAAGGGTCTCTAGCTTGCATAGATGCTTATAATAGTATATTAAAGCTTTCCCTTTAAGCATAGCCTTAAGGGTATACCTAGCTTTATAGGGTTTAATGCCTAGTATCTTATATTTCCCTTAGAAGATTATTAACTTTAAGCTAAGGACCTTATAGTTATCTACGCTATATTAAATATTACTTATATAAAGCTTTATAAGATTAATTATTTACTTTAGTATAGGTCTAGAGGAAAAAGTGCTCTTAGAGGTATAGAAGAAGGGATTTCTTATCTTAATAGGGGATACCTCTAATAAGGGCTTTCCTAAGGATTATTATATAATTAGCCTAATAGGGTTAGTGTTGCTTCCTTCGGATCATCATCGGATTAGTCGTGGCCAAAGACCCCGCCAATTGTGGGCCGAGTGGAGCCCTCAGAGGGATGCACGCCTTGTGATTGGCTGCCCCTTTTCGCCACCCCTCTTTGCCCCACTTACGGGTTTTACTCACTTTTTAGCTAGCTAGATTTCTCTCCTTCTCTCTCTTCTCTTTTCTAGATGATTATTATTAACTATCATAGACTTTAATAACAACGGTATTATTACCTGCGCAGGCACCTTAGTGTTCTAACACTAATCAGTGGTTGATCACAACCACAGATAAGTTAGGTATCACAAGAAGAGACATTTCTGCAGACACTACAGTCATTTTCCTATTATCTAGATCCTTAGGAATAGGGGCATGGCTGCGAGTGTGCTAAAGGAAGAGACTTGAATTCCGGTTATGGACTTGTTAGGCTTCTAAGGGATTAGCTTCTTCTATTATTATCTTTACTTTTAATAAAGAGACTGATTCTACGTCTATTATAAACCTAGGGATTAACTTCTTCTGTTATTATCTTTATCTTTAATAGAGAGACTAATCCTATACCTACCATAAAGAAAACTAACTGAATAATTGAATTAATTCGCTTCGAACCTAACGTTAATAACCATTACTTATAATAAGTTAGGAAGCTAGACTAGCAATAAGAGGGAAGACCTAAGCTACTATAGAAGCTACACAATTGCCTAGACTATTACTAAGAGAAGAGCCTTAATTCTCTAGTAATAAGAAACTATCCCAAATCTTAATAGCACCTAAGAGACCCTAAGAGAGTGAACTGCTAACATAACTATAACCTCTTTCCTATGCCCTTATAAAAGATTAGAAAGAATAAATTATAGTTAACCCTAATTCTGCTACGCTATCTAAGCTTAATAACTATATTGCAAGGTTTATTAACCTTAGCAAGCATTAAGACTAGAGGGATAATAACCTTTAGGAATTATTCTAAGAAGACTTTAAAGGATAGTCTAAGAATACCTTTATAATAGCTAATAGAGACCTTATTAGAGAACTATAGAATTCTCTGCGAGACCATAGTGTTATTATAAGACAAGGCTAAGGATTAGCAATCACAATATCTCTAGAAGAGGTGGTCTAATAAGAAACAAGGCTATTATGGCCTAAAGGGAGATTATAATCCTCTAACCCCCTAAACATTAACCTCCTTAACCCCCTTATCTGCTTACCCTAGAACCTTATCCTTCCTAACCCTAATAGTACTATTAACCCCTTAACCTATAAGAGAGCCTCTTCTGCGGTAAACCCTATTACATTAAGCAATTCACCCTAAAGATCCCTATCTATAGCAAACCTTACCACCTATATAATAATTCTCTGCTAAAGACTAGATTATAAAGAAGATCTTAGAACTTATAAAGATATATAAAGATAGCGATTATTATAGCGGATAATTATATGATTTCCTTGCCCTAAAAGTCACGCTCTTTAAGAATAAGTGTAATAGGATTAACCTCCCTTAAACGCATTATTAGAAGGCTCTCCTAATTATCTTGATTAATAATGCTAAGCAATACTACCTTAACTATCTCTTTGGTTAAAACCTTATATATAAAGAGATAATTAGCTATATTTGCTAACGCTTTAAGACAGAAAGCAATTAATAATTCTACTGCTACGAATAGAGTAGCATAACTCTAGGTAGCACTATTACTAAAAACCCTAATAAAACTAGGCTTAAGTGCCTTAAAATTATACTAGCTATCCTTAAGAAGATCTATTAAGGCCTATATCCTTCTAATATAGTAGATACTAAGCTCTATAAGCAAACATTAAATGCTATAGCTAGTGTGCCTAAATGCTAGATAGTAGAGTATAACCACTCCCTAGGCTTAAAGAGTCTTACTAAAGACCTCTATAAGGTAATTATAATCTCGGAGTTAAATAAGAGAGCTACCTAATACCTATAATTATAAGGGAGCTCTCCTAAGGCTATGTTTACTAACTGTTAATACAGACATTAGCCCTAAGGTAAAGGAGGCTATTATAGTAAGAGCCTAAGACATAGCCCTTAGCGTTACTTTATGTGTAGCAAGAATGGCTATTAGTCCTTTAATTACTCTAATAAAGAACGCTAAAAAGAGAGGGATTATTAGTTTGCTAGTAAGATCTATTATATACCCCCTTTAGAGAAGAGATTCTAGGCGTTTCTTACCTCCTATAAAGGGCTAGATAATAATAAGCCTAATAAGGGCCCTAGCTAAGGATAGGAACCATATCTTATAGCCTATATAAAGACTAAAGATAGCAATAAGGATAATAAAGAGCTATTGCTAGCGGCATATCTAAGCATTATATAATTCTTTTGCTTAGAGCTATAGGATAATTATAATCTCATAGATGCTAACGTTCTTGCTGCCCTTAATAACTAAGCCTTTTAGCATACTTTCCTAAAGCAAGAACCGTATTTATAATAATAATCTAATAAGGGATTAACCTACTATATCTCTAAAGAGCGCTATTCTAAAGAAGTCTTTAGAGGGATTATGCCTAACACTAGGGCAGCAGGTAAGTTAATAGCAGGTTAGGGATAAGCAAAGGCTTTATTACAATTAATGCCTTTGTTAAAAATAATCCCTATATAAGCCATAACTTATTAAATTTAGTGCTAGATCTGTAACCGCAAAAGGCATGCTTTATGTGCCTATAGAACTTAGAGAACTTAAATTCTATATCCTTAATACAGTAACTCCTTTCCTCTTTTCTATTACTAATATAGATAAGCTATAAGTTAAGATTAATAACCTCACGAACGTGCTAATCTAAGGCAATAAGACTATGCCCGTTATATAACAATAGGGATACCCTTAGTGGCTACTAGAGGCTAAAGAAATGGTTACCTTCTACCTCTTAGAAGGAGAAATCCGTTAACTGTATTATTGCTTTAGTTATCCTTCCGTTTAACGCCTTGCAAAGATCCTTTAGCGGGCTAGTTATGATGTTAAACGCTAGGCAATTAAGAAGTTAACTAAAGTCTACCACTATTGTTAGATAAAAGGAAAAGCTCTAGCTAGTTTAAATTCATAATTAAAGATAAGCATGACTTTAACTATGAGATTATTGCTAATATTACGCAGATTAATAACTAACCAGTCCTTTACGTTATTAATTTAGCGACTTTGTTCTAAGTAGCCCGCTTCCTTAATCCTAAGAAGCAAAAGGCCTAAGATATCTAGGATGTAATTAGAGAGTGCTAGATTAATACCTATCTCGGACCGCTAGATTAGATTGTCTATAATGCTAGTAATAACTTCTCCTCCGCTAAATTTAAGCACTATGCCTAGTTAATATTAATTAAGATTAATAAGATACTAATTAAAGCCTATAGTAGCGTTAGAAAGGTTAAAAAGTACTATAGACCTTTACGCTAGGCTTACAAGATTATTATAGACTTAATTAGCGTAGAGATTACGCTAAAGTAATATCTTTAGATAGCTATTAAAGCTATTAATAACTTAGCAAGCCCTAATAGACTAGTGCTAACCCTACTAGTCTTCAGAGCCTACCTACGCATAATAGATAAGTTACCGCTAAGTGTCTCTATTATTTAATGCGCTAAGGTAATTTAGAAGGCCACTAATAAGGTACACCGCTACCTAGCCTTATAGTAGGTCTGTAATACCCTTAACGCCTAGAATAGCCCTAATATATTGCTAATACATTAGCTACCTCTATAGGCTAATGTACGTGTGTAGAGGAGAAGGGCAGCTAGCATAGCCCTTATAAGCTAATTACTACTAATAGGAGACTTACACTATCTAAATGCCCTATAGCCTAGTAAAATTCTAATCTATAGTAGTAAAGCCTTACTATAAGGACCTATATGCTATAAAGGGGCTATAGGAGATAAAACCTTAAGTTATTAAGGAGACTATAAATAAGAGAGATTCTCTTACCTCTATAGGGGCAGAGGTAAGGGAAGGAGTAAAAGAAGGAGTAGAACTCCTAGTGCTAGTAAAGAGAAAGTAAGGAAGGCTAAGAAAAGCCCTTATAGTTTAATTCTCCCTTAACTAAGGCATAGAAGGACCTAAGGACTGCAATAACTTTGTAGTTATTAACAAAGATTAAGAGGAGGCATTAATTAAAGAGATTATAACCAGAGGATTGCTAATAGAAGCATTCCTAATAGTAAAGGAAAAAGCTAACTAAGACCTTGCCCTCTAACTCCGCTAAGAAGGGAAGATTATAACCCTAGGAAAGCCCTTTAAGCAATTAGATTAAGCTAAGATTAACGCTCTATAAGCTTATAATATGTTTAGATTCACAAAGTTTAATTAAATAAAGCATAGCAGCTATAGGATCTTTAACTCTTATATAGTAAGAGAGATTAAAGGTAAAGGCATGGATTCGCTGTATAAGAAGTCTTACCTTATTATATAAGGCCATAATAATAAGGAGAAGGAATTTATCCTAACGTAATCACTAATAATCTAACGGGCAAGCTAATAGCTAATTATAGCGATTGCTCCTTTGTTAAAGTAAAAGGGATTTGCCTCTAGATCTGTAATATTACCTAAGCCTACGTTTAATTGCAAACAAAACTCACAAGGCTAATTATCGTGAGATTACCGGAATAGATCGCGCACCTCTTTCTAGAAGGCACTGTAATAGAGGTTATTAAGCCTCTTTACAGCATTATAGAGGCTAGAACTCACTAGTGGGCAACGTACTTCCGTTATCACAGGGATAATCTTAATATAACAACGTTAATATACAATCCCTGCTTATTAATCACAGCTCTAAATAATAAAAACCTCTTTAGGATTATTAGAATGCAAATGGATAACACGCTAGGTCTAAGCGATAATAACTTCTTTAACAAAGAAGAAAAAAAGCTCTAGAAAGCTAACTTTATAGCTAAAGAGAAGCAGTAACTATTAAATAGGAATCCCCTTACTTTTAACGGCTATATCCTAACCTAAAACGCTAATAACTTACTAACCCTAACCTAGAAAGGCTAAAGTTAGAAGATTAAGGAAGTTAACCCTTAATCTCTAATAGTAAGGCAGGATTACATAGAATAACGAGCCTAAGGAAGCTACATTATAACTGTCTACTAACTAGAAGCTTTATATGATTTATTAATTATAGCTTAACACTAAGAACTAGCTGCTAAAGATATTATATACCTAAATAAACGCCTTAAGTAGCAGATTAAGAATTAGCAATAAGGATTACGCTATATCCCACTAACCCTTAAAGAAGCGAAGCTCTTTATATTTATAAATAGATCGCTTGTAAATAACAAGGATCTTAGCTTATAGATTAGGTATGTAATTGTAATTAGTAACAAGGCAAAGAGGGATAATAATACCTTTATTACAAAGGGAATATTATTATATATAGTTTAACAAAGAGTAAGCGGGTTACGCGTAGCGCGCTTACCTCTAAGCTATATAGCATGGTTTAAGGTGCTAATATCGCGTACGCGATATTTACAACCCTTAATTAGATTATAGACTGATTAAAGATGCCTTAGATCCTTACGATCCTTTGTACTAACTCGTTCTCGTTATACGAATGCCTTATTAAGCTAGGCATAACAAAGAGAAGAGGCTAATGATTAATATCATAGCCCTTCGCTAATTATACGAGAGGCGCGAGATCTACGAGGTTAGATAGATTAACGGCAACGACAACCCGGCTGATGCGATGACAAAGGGATTGCCAAATTAAGCGCTGACAACCTTGATTAATTCGAACGAATTAACAATCCGTATGGAAGGCTAGGTTAAGAGACCTTTATGAGCGTTGCGAGCATTATGGAGAGGGAATTGACGGAGGCTTGCGAGCGTTGTGGAGAGGAATTAACGGAGGCGAAGGGGAGGATTCGTCGCGATCGGATCAATTGAATTGACCGATGCCGACCGGGCCAATTAGGGCTCCGGATTCCCATTAAGGGATTCACTTGTGTACACTTTCCTTTGATTCGATTTTTATTGCGTTTTTAGGCTCCTTTAGCCACGAGAAAAGAGAGACTGCTAGTGTTACTTCCTTCGGATTATTATCGGATTAGTCATGGCCAAAGACCCCGCCAATTGTGGGCTGAGTGGAGCCCTCAGAGGGATGCACGCCTTGTGATTAGCTGCCCCTTTTCGCCACTCCCTCTTTGCCTTACTTACGGGTTTCACTCACTTTTTAGCTAGCTAGATTCCTCTCCTTCTCTCTCTTCTCTTTTCTAGATGATTATCATCAACTATCATAGACTTCAATAACAACGGTATTATTACCTGCGCAGGCACCTTGGTGTTCCAACAGTTAGGCTTAGGGAATAATATTAGCAAGATTATAGGATTCCTAGATTACTCTATTAGTAATATTATAATCTTAGCCTAATTAGAGGATTAGAAGGAGGTTATTAAGGAAGTCTTAGTCTTTAATATGTTTTTAGAAGGGTATATACTTCCTTATAGCTTTCTATATCTCTTCTTCTTGCTAATCCTAGAATTCCTTACAGGTAGTGACTTCCTTAAGCATTACTATAATCTTCCTATAGGCTATTATATCTATATACATACCTTAGAAGAGAAGGAAATTACATAGATACTTAGCAATTACTTAGTCTATAATTATAAATACCTCTCTTATCTATCTATAGAAGTCTTTAATAAAGTTAGTAAAAAGGCTTCTAGTAATAAGGCTCTTAGACTAGTATACTACTATCTTAAAGAGGATATAGGCTATAATAGCCTTAGGGTTATTACCTTATTTATTAAGATTAAATAATTTTACTATCTTTAATATCTTAGATATAATAAAGTCTTATATCTCTAGGGAATATGTCTTAGGAGAGGGTTATTAAGTTATAGACCTTTACCTTTTTAGTCTCTTTTAACTTTAGTGCCTTCTTTAGTATTACTAAAGTTAAGGCTAGAGAGAGAGGCTTTTAATAGTTCTCTTTATTAAGGAGCTTTTAACTTTCTTATCTCTATTATAGGAAGCTAGAATAAAGGTATAATATTAGTTATATAGTAGGTTAAAGGATTATAAGCATAGCTATTATCTTTATCCCTTAGGGATTCTTAGGATTAGATCTTAGGAGTAATAAGCTTCTTTCTTATTATAAGAGAATGCCTTCTAAGGGTTAGGTATATAGTAGAATACGCTAACTAAGTAATTAAAGATAGGTTAGACTAGTTACTAACTAGGCCTTAATCCTTTAATAGCTTTAAAGTCTTTATAAGGTCTTAGGATTAGATCTTAGGAGTTATAAGGCTCCTTTCTTATTATAAGAGAGTGCTTAGACTTCCTTAGCATAACTATACACGCTTTTAGTAGCTCTCCTATTTTATAGGGTAGGTTTATAGTATAGCTATCTCTTTTAATTAACCTTACTAATCTACGGTTAGGAAAAACCATGTAATTATCTATAAAGTTAACCACTGATTAGTGTTAGTATTATAGGTGCCTAACGTTAGGATTATGGCCTAGGGAATAGGAATTTATCTTCTATTCTAGGCATTATAATTAATTAGTTATAAGTGTGTATAAAAGAGAGGAAAAGAGAGGCTTTTGGATTGTGAGAAGTGGCCATAAACGCAGTGCGTTTTGTGGGTCACATGACTTGTGGGCCCTCGACCAATCAGAGGGCAGGCTAATGAGTCATAGGTGGGGCTACCTCTTGCGAACGCGCGTTGCGCGCGCGCCCTCGCGGCCCGACCTTTTGCCGGGTAATTGCGGCTGCGTGCCGCGATTGATATCATGCTTATTCCAACAATCAGAGACTCTGTCCAGCTCCTCCACACCAAAATGGGCCATGGTCTCTCATGTAAATTTGCCTCCGCCTGCTCGTCTTTTCCTTGTATCTATTCAAGTGCGCGAAGCCTTCAGGCGGGTTGCCTTCTCGTTAGCTCTTGTAGGCTTTAGGAAAACACAAATACTTTCATTATATGGGGGTTCTCTAGTAAAGAAAATTAAAGTACTGTCCATCTGTCCATAACCTAATAAGACTGAATCCTGTTTGTGCTCCGTCCAAGGTCTTCGCACACTTGAATAGATGCAAAGAGCCACATAAATTATAGAACGAGAAATATTCCCCGTGATTTAAAGTGCCTTACTTGTACTAGCAGAATTATACTGTATTGTACTCGGTAACTGTGTGTCATACATAATACGGGTTCCCGAGGCCTTGAAAAACTTGGATCCTGCAAAGCGGATTCGTCGTTGGTCGAGGTGGACAATCAAACGAGACACCACCCCTACGAATGTGTACATATGTACATATGTATGTATGTACATGTACATGTAGAGGACCACCCCGCACCCCGCCAGGTTCGTCCGTCTGGCCAGCCATGGAAAGACCGCAGGCGCCAAGGTGGACCGAGGGGGCCACGGTTGGCACAGCCAACGCCGTGGCGGGGTGCTGATTGGCCAAATGGACCGTGTCCACTAATTCATGAAACGACGAGGCGCATCCATTCATAAGCCGGGCGGGATTCGTAATAACTGCCTACATACTCAGGCACCGACCGAGTTGCACATTTTGTGTCCGAGTGCATGTCGACCGATTCTTTTTGCTTCATTTCTTCACCTCTTCACCTCTTCCCCTCTTCCTGACGAAATGCGGACATTCTTCCATAAATTGGTGGGCGCCTCACCTCGGCATTGAATACGACTCTTCTTGCACAATATTGCATAATCGTGGCCTGTTGGTCCTGGCACCACGTTCCCATGTCGTCCAATCCAGCCCGACACAGACAGCCACGGCGTGTGTTGGCTGACCTGCTTGGTTCCCCTGCCAAGCGTGCAGGGTTCTTTCTTTCTTTCTTTCTTGTTTTTATCTGTTCCTGGTCTTGGTTGATGAATCGGATCTTCCGGCTCCATTGTTCGTGGAAAGACCGGACTATTTACTAGCCAGACGTCTGGCCACGACAGCCACGACGGCCACAACCCCAGCCACCACTAGCATTGCTAGAGCCGACAAAGGGCGCAAAGAGGTTAAGACGGCCTTCTTGCCTCTCGAGCTAGTTTCTAATAAAGTGCCAGAGTGCGTGAGTGGTGGTGAGTGCTTGCTCAACTGAAGCGCTCAACTTGGATGTGGTCGGGCTGGGCTCATTCCTCGCAACGGCTATGCAATTCTATGCAACCCAACGACTGAACCGCGTGTTTGGGCGGATACAGTAACAACGTGCTTGGTACTGTAGGTACGGAGTATTACGGGGTAGTGTCCATCCCCTTTTCATCCCCTTTTCGAATTTACGAGGTGGTAACATGGGCATCAGACTCAGACCCCCGTCAATCTATACATACATACGGGATTGCCATGTGCCGTCATCGTGATATTACTACAGGAGACCCCCATTCCTGCCTGACCCAGCCTTTCTTTCTCTCCTTTTTCTTTCTGATGAGAAGTTACTGCCTGTGATATTCGCCGTTGTCCCGATCCTTGCTCCTTTCTTTTTTGCGTATTCCCTCGTTTCTTGCTTTACCCCTTTCCCGGTGAAAGGGCTTCCACGACCGATTCACCTGCCACTCTTTTTTTTTGTAACCTGTTAACCGACCTCTGTTAACCGACCCATTCGAATTCCTCGGCACTTATACCTCCAGCCTCTTTTGCACATTTGTCTGTCCTTGCCGGCTTCAAGTCTATTGTTCCGGAAATTCCGTCCAGTGAGACAACGGACCTTGAGAGCACTGACCAACTCTCCTGCCACCAAGGTGAGTTAAAGTTGTCTTTGTCCACGTCTCAAGGAACGAACCTGTTCCAAGAGTTCCTTACCCGCGCGTGAACAAAAAAACTCTTTTATATAATTCGTCTCTTGGAGAGATTTACTTCCATTTTGAAACCATGTATATCTTATTTTGCTAACGTTTAGGTGTTTTTTCTTCTTTTTTTCCTTTGATCTTTTAGACACACGATGAAGTACGCCACATCTGTTCTGCTCGCCTCGGTGGGCTGGGCTTCGGCTCTCAAGCAGCAGTGTTCCGGAATTGCCAGCAACGAGGGCGGAAACTGGTTCTGCGGCGCCGTGGACCAGATCATCTACCAGGGCATCAAGGGCAGCGGCAAGTTCCAGGCTGTTACGCACATGGGACCTACTGGCGAGTGCAAATTCGAAGACCAGCTGTACAGCGGCCCCTTGGCTCCTTTGAATGAAGATGTAAGTGGTTATGCGCCCGCCGACTCACTTCACGAGACGTTGCCATTTTGCCAACACTCCTCCTTAGCTCTCCTTCACATTCGAGGCCCCATCTCGGTCAAAGAAGTCGCCGTCTACAGTCTCTCCTCCAAAAGCAAGCGGCATGTCGAGGCCCGAAGTTGAGGTCGAGGCCGAGGTCGAGACTTCTCCACGGGTCGCCGCTCATGCTGGCCACGGCCACGGCCACAAGCATCTTCACCGCGCTCAGCGTTCCAGGCGCGACATGGTGTTCGCCAAAATTGACGGCAAGGAAGTCTCGTGGGAGAACAACTGGTTCGGAGGCGATGCTCCCCCAAAGCCCCAGCGGCTGCTGCTTTACAGACCCCTCCCGTCAAGGCTGCAGCCGGCGCTGCCCTCAGGGTTTCGGGTCCATTGAATTTGGCAGCTCCGACAAGCCCAATTCCAAGCCCAATTCAAGCCCAAGCCCAAGGGCAAGCCTGCTCCTCCAGGCTCCGACTGGGCCCGTATCGGTTACTACAGTGCTGAGAAGCAGATTCTCGAGAACATGACCTTCATGGGCCACTACGGTGGTTCCGGTTCCGGTGTATTTGACACGTAAGCTCTTCAAAGATCCTCTCACCATGCATGACCTCTCCATCATGCAAAATCGAGAAAAACCTCACGTCTTCTCCTTGCTACAAAAAATAAACAAAATGAAAGAATCCATCCCTCTAACATCAACCGCCAGCACCTGGGGCTCATCCTCGCCTACCTGAACGCCAAGGGCGACGGCGGCGCCTCCTCCCCCAGATCCTCCTCGACACCCAGATTCCCTCCAACAAGGAATTCGCCATCTTCTCGGGCGAAAAGTGTGACGAGTCCTGCGGCTTCGTTCGTGCAAAGGACGTCGCCTACAAGGGCTTCGCGGGCCCCAACAAGGCCTTCCTCTTCAAATTCAAGATGCCCCTCGACGGCCTCCGCGGCTTCAACGAAGACATGCCCGCCATCTGGGCCCTGAACGCGCGCGTCCCCGCACAGCCCAGTACAACGGCTGCTCCTGCTGGAAAACGGGCTGCGGCGAGGTCGACATCTTCGAGGTCCTCGCCTCCGGTGACACAAAGTGCAAGAGCACCCTCCATCTCGCCAACGGCGCCGGCTCCTCCGACTACTTTACCCGCCCCGTCAACGAATACATCAAGCTCGCTGCCGTCTTCCACGAGGAGACGGCCTCCGTCTCCATCAACAAGCTCCCCGATGACGTCGAATTCGCAGAGGGTCTCGACGATGCTACCGTCCAGGGGTGGTTGTCGCAGCCTAGCGATGCGAAGAATCTCAAGCTGAGCAGCTTATTCCAGATTTCTTAGCAGTTGAAGAAGATCTCTACCATGTGATGTGAATGTTGGGCACGCGGTATTTTTCAGAGGACCCAAGGGGCGGGAAATATACCCTGGTTCGTGGAATGAATGGGCGGTTGGCTATAGCCTATGTGGGATGTGAAGTTGTTTCTACGTATTTTGGATTCTTCGTCTATTATTATTTTTGTTCTTGGAACTTACTGTCTTGGGATGGTGCAGATCCGAGATTCACCTGTATATTCTTGGCCTACGACTGACATCATTACACTTGAATTGAGGTTGCTGTCTTTTTCATCACTGAACGTCTTGAGTTGTATGGCGTGATCTTGAAGTGGATGACTTGGCCAGTGATGTGGGGCCACGTCCGTAAAGAACCTTCTGCCTGAATTAGATTGAAAAAATTGCTCATTCATCTTCATGTGTAATCCGTGAACCACATTGGTTGTCGGCTAATAATCCCCAGCCCGGAAAACATTGACTTTGTGTCAATCTAGATGTAGTCGCAAGATGGTACAAGTTGCTCTAATATACAGTAAAATGACAAATTGTAAAAGGACCAGCCCACGCCCACGTCCTCATCCACCGTCCAAGCTTACCCTCTCCATTCTCTATTCCCCTACACATCCTTCCCCCTTGTCCTCCGACGACAACCCCACGACGTTGCGGAGCGTCCCGAAACTCAAGCAGTCGCTAATGCGGTTGGCTCCAGAAAAGAGCATCACTAATCGTTCTACGCCACACCCCCAGCCGCCGGTAGGAGGCAAGCCATAGTCAAGGGCCTTGATGTAGCTCGAGTCCAAAGGACATGTTTCCCATTCGTCTCTTTCTGCGTCTTCGGCCGACGAGGACTGCTGTTGTTCGGGCACGGGGACGTGTTCCGTCTCGGCAAATCCGATTTCCCCATTGGGCTTGTTCACGAGGGTTCGGTGAGCGGCCAGCTTTCGCTTCTGCTCCTCCGGGTCGTTCTCCTCTTCGTACATGTTGGCGAGCTCGCGGCCGCCGATGAAGAGCTCTGCTCTTGCGGAGACGAGTTGGTAGGTTTGTGGGCACAGAAACCCCTTGGCGAGCGGTGACATGCACACGGGGTGGTTGGTGATAAAGAGCGGCTCGGTAAAGGACATGGGCTCCAGGTAGACGGCGGCAAGTCGGTCGAGGAGCTTGGGCAGCGAGTTTGGCACTTCGCCGGGAATGGCAATGCCCGCGAGTTTCAGCAAGGCGAGGAGTTCCGGGAGGGCATTCTCAGAAGACAGTTTCGGGAGTCGAACACCCATGGCTTGTTCCAATCCGGGGATGAATTCCACCTGCTTGAACGGACGGACGAACCGACTCAGGTCGATTGGGGGCAGGGCGGTCAGTTGTGTCGAGATCAGTTCTTGGGCGTGTTTTGCCAGTCCGTGAAGCAGTTCTTCCGTCTCCTTGATCAGGTCGGCCAGGTTGGTGTAGGCGCTGTAGAATTCGCAAATGGTAAACTCCGGGTTGTGCGTAGCATCAATGCCTTCGTTTCGGAACACGGGCCCGATTTCAAAGACCTTGTCTACACCACCGACGACGAGCCGCTTCAGCCAAAGCTCAGGCGCAATGCGAAGAGCAAGGTCCTTGTTGCGATATTCTGTGGCCCGAGTGACAAGGGCCGCGCCACAGCGCCTCCGGCATTTTCGGCCAGAATCGGCGTCTGGAACTCCAGGAAGCGTTTGGAATGGAGGTGATCTCGCATGTATTTTGTGATTTCGGCTCGCAATCTCATCACGTCAATCACTTCTTTGTTGACGAGCATGTCGACATGCCGCTCGGCCATTCTGGTTTTGGCATCGGTCAGCTTCTCCGGGATCTGCTCCATGGACGGAGAGAGCAGTTCTGGGAGCTGGCTGGCTTCGAGGTCGGCTCTCCGGCCTTGGTGCGGGTGGCATGGCCAATAACCGCTACAACAGACCTTGTCAGCCAGATTGCCGGGAGGCGAGGAGAATGAAGACGAAGACGGTGGAGGAAGCCCTACAGATGTGATCGCCAATCTGGATCAGGTTTCTAAATAATGAAAACTTTTGAATCCGTCCTTGCTTTTCTGATACGCATTTATTCTTGTTGATCATGATTTGCACTTTCTGGAATTCGTTCACAATATCGAGGAAGACGAGGCCTTTGCCAACTACACGCTTTGACCGTACACGACCTGCCAATGTCACTTCTTCTTCACTGGGCACTTGCTCCTGGAGCTCCTCTAGGAATTCCGGAACGCTCTTTCGAGAGTCAGCAGATTCTGACCGGGGATACGGGTCAGGGTAGAGTGGATCCTCGCTCTCGTGGTCTTTACGAAGCTCATCTCGTCGATGCTGCTTAAATGGTGACAGTGCCTCGGTTGCATCTTGAGCAACAGCGAATCTCGACGTCTTGTTTTTACCATCAGACCCGGAAGACAGCGCGCGGCTTCCATGCTTGAACAGCGCGGAATTAAGTCCCATCTCCCAGGAGCGAGAGCTACCTATCCGCGTCGACCCGACGGTGCGCCTTGCGGCACATTGCTGCGGGAGGGCCGACTGGCGAGCCAATCGGAGGCACAGGGATGATCTCATTGCGCCTATTCGGAGTCATTGTTAGCCGACTCGTTATGTAACTCAAGTTGGCAAAACACACAGAGATGAGTTGAAATAATTTTCTCTTTTGTCAGGCATTGGCATTGTGTAATCACGCACGACCGAGGTCGCGTCAATCGCAGCGGTTCTGAAGCGAAGATGCAAGTTCATCATGAAAGTGGGACAGGCGTTATATGAAGATAAGAAAGACGGCCTAGACTTACAATCATAGCGATGTACATGAGCGACTGGCCCCTAGGCTGAGGAGCGTCAGAAGTGGCACAATGGATGGAAGGAGCTTGAGGAAGAAGAGAAGAAAAAGTTTCTCGCGGTGGGCCGGTTTTCGAAGTTGCTGGTAGCACGACACAGCCTCTCTCTTCTCGGCCGGCGGCGTGGGGACCCACCAGCCACCAGCCACCAGCCACCGGGCTGAATTTTGTACATCGCATCGCATCGCATCGTCCCCATTAATACCACCAACACGACCACACGACCATACTTGCTCGTTCTTACCAACTGACCCCGTCTTGTCCTCGTTTTTGCGATAGCCACGGAGATCCAGCCATGGCTCAACAGCCCTTGCCCACGACGGCGCAGCCCACCGACATTTACGGCGGAGGTACGACAATGAAAGAAAGAAAACTCCCTCGCGCCATGATGATACGTGAAAGCGGTCCGCGCACCCAACCACCACCCACTAACATATTGCGTCGTACAGATGAGGTTTCCGCCCTGGTGCTCGATCCCGGCTACTGCAACACACGCGCAGGCTTCGCAGGCGAAGATGTGCCCAAATCGATCCTGCCGTCTTTTTACGGTCACGTCACCAGCGAACCTCAACGCGACCTGTTCGGCGACGAGTGCATCATTCCCCGCGCTGACTTTGAGGTCCGCAACTACATGAACCGAGATAGCGTCGTCGAGGACTGGGATGTCGCGTCAAAATCTGGGAACACATGCTCGTCAAGCGATTGCAGCCCGAGCACGCAACCCCCTTCCAAGAACGGGCTGAACGACGAGGTCAAGGAGCAGGACGGCGAGGGCGACGTAGCCATGGAGGAGACCGAGGCCCAGGAGAAGCCACTGCAAGAGAACCCCGTCTTGATGACGGAGGCTCCTTGGAATACCCCCAAGTCCAGGGAGAAGGCCATCGAGATCATCATGGAGAACTGGGGGTGCCCTGCATTCTGGATGAGTCGCACGCCCGTGCTGTCTGCCTTTGCGGCCGGCAAGGCAACTGCCTTGGTCATTGACATTGGTGGCGCCAACACGTCGGTGACTGCCATCCATGACGGCATGGTTCTGAAGCGATCGATCCAGCGCTCTCCCGCCGGCGGACTGTGGCTCTCGTCGCAGATTCGCACCATGTGGGAAACCTCGGAGCCCAAGGTCCCGTTGACTCCCACCTTCATGGTCGAGAACAAGACGGCGGTGGACGCACTGGCCCCTGCCCAAGCCCGCCTGCGCCAGTTCCCATTCCAGATCCAAGATTCGTTCCGCGCCTACGAGGAGGAGCGAGTCCTTACCGAATTCAAGGAGTCGGTCGTCGAAGTCTGGCGAGGACCTGGTCGATACAGTGCCGCCGGAAACGAAGACTACGTCAGGACGCAGCCGGGCCGCGTGTTCGAGATGCCCGACGGCTACAACCAGATGTGGCGCGAGCAGCGCTTCAAGGTGACCGAGGGGATGTGGGACGAGAACGCCGGGTATCCCGTTGCCGAGTCCGACCGTCTCACCAAGGCCCAGACGATTCCCGAGCTCATCCGGGCCTCCTCGGCGCCATTGATGTCGACCTTCGCGGCAACTTGCTGGCCAATGTGGTCGTCACCGGCAGCACCAGCTTGATCAACGGCTTCAACGACCGTCTGACCAACGAACTGACAACCATGTATCCCGGCCTGAAGGTCAAGATCCACGCCGCTGGTCTAACGAGCGAGAGAAGGTTTGGTGCTTGGATCGGTGGCAGCATTCTGGCTAGTCTGGGAACCTTCCACCAGATGTGGATATCCAGAAAGGAGTACGAGGAGAACGGTGCCGGCGTCGTCGAGAAACGATGCAAGTAAAAACAGGCCCAAAAGAAAAGAAAAAGAAAAAACCACAAGACGGGCAATATATGCCTGCCCAGACGATGATATAACCCGGGAAATTCTGGCGTACGGAGTCCACGAGGAGTGATGTGCTTTGCGTAACAGATGGGAGTCTTGAATGATGAGACTCGACACGAAAGGAAAAAAAAGTGTGTATCGTATGTAGACAATCACAATGAGATTGACATGTGCCTATACGAGAAGGCAATTCAGCGAAGATTCCCAATGCACATGCGCCGCTATAGTAAAAAAAAAAACACCACTATGATCCAAAAAAAAAAAAAAAAAAAAAAAGTACATTCACATCCCATCAAGTCTCCATCTCTTCTTCCTTGATCCTCGCCCCATGACCCTCAATATCCTCCTCTCCGCCCTCCTCATCTTCACCCACGACCCCAGCTCCGCCCATATCCTCTCCTTCTCGGCCGGCGACAGCGTCGCAGCCAGCCCGCTCGTGCTCGGCGCGACAAAGACGCTCGCACCGGCCCATTCTCCTCGTACAGCACCCATGTTCTCACGCCCGTCCTGCCATCCATATCGAAACTGCCTGCCCACGGGGGCCCCCGTGCCTCACGCGCCATATGCTCTCCCATATGCTCTTGCCCACCACGCATACGCTCTCCGGGCGCCAGCGCCGCGCCTTGTCCTCCAGGGCGGCCACGCCCTCGTCCATCTCCGCCCTGCTCAGCTCGGACCCGTTCCGGCTCGGCCTGGACACGATGTTTGTCAGGCCGAGCGAGTACAGCCGCGGCATCTGCCTGTCCTCTTCGGCGCGGCACCGCCAGGCGTGACGCCACTCGAGTGGAGGAGCTTCCAGAACAGGTTGGACGGGTGGGCGTACGCATGGCCCGTCAGCGCAGTTGAGATTCCGGGGTTGAGCCCGATGAACAGGACGAGGAGGTTGGGTGCGACCGCGTCCGGGAGGAGAGGCAAGTGGGCGTACTGGGAGGGCGGTGCGTAGCCTGTGCTGGGACGGGTGCGCTTCTTCTTCTTGTTGTTGTTGTTGTTGTTGTTGTTGTTGTTGTTGTTCGTCTTGGTCGACGCTTCGTCACTTTGGTGTGCTGGTTTGGTGCGCTTCGCTGTCTTCGCGGGCTTCTGCGCCGCGAGCTTGATGATGGGCGAAGACGCTGCTCGAGGGTTGCGGCGCACGCCGCCAGACTCGGGGGCGTGTATTTGAAGGCGTCTAGTTGGAGTAGGCCTTTGAAAGTTGCGTGCGCGGGAGTAGTTTTGTCCCCTTCCTCCATGTGAGGTAAGTTGCCTCGCGGTTCGGTTATTTTCTTGGTGGGTGGTGGTGGTGTTGATGTGGCTGGTGGGTAAGGTGGTGGTAGGTAGTTGGGAAGTTAACGTTGTGCTTCGCAAAGTGAGGTATCAAGATTGATATTCGCCACCTTCGGTGTGGGGAAATTTGCGGCACGTCGGTGCAAGTTTTCCTTCCTCTCCGTAATGAACTAATTTCTTTTGCTTTGAAAAATCCCTCTTGGTCGTGGGTTTCTCAGAATGGCAACGTGCCTCGCGATGGATGCCTATGTACATGTACACGTGCTTCCGGGGATTTCTACTCGCCGTGATATCGGCATCCCTGGCGATCAATCAAGTCTAGAGGCAGCTTGCGTGACATGCACAATACAAGTTATGGGACCGCAATACGGATGAATCATGGAGGAGCCCGCCATGTATGTACTGCCGGATAACGAGGGCCTGAGTAACCCTCACATCGACTTGGTCAATTTGCATTTGTATTTGGCAGAGCTGCATCCAGCTCCTTCTATGTCGACTCCCATCTTTTGACACATGTTGATAATATTGTGTCGGTCTATTCTATTCCTGCTCGCTGATAAACTTTTCGGCCTCGAGAGCCGCCATGCACCCAGTCCCTGTGCGAGCGAGGGCGAATTAGTACTATTGCCTTGATTCTTGTTCTCCTTGGAGATTATTCCCATGCCCAACAGATAAGAAATGTTGCACCAATGGATCGAACAAGTCACGGAGTGGAAAAATAGTCAAATAAACTCACCAGCACTGGTAATAGCCTGTCTGTACCTCTTGTCCTGCACATCACCGGCGGCAAAGACGCCCTCTACGCTCGTGATGGTCGTGCCAGGCTGGGTGACAATGTACCCGTCCGCATCCATGTCAACCTGGCCCTTGACGAGCCTGGTGGCGGGATCGTGGCCGATGGCGTAGAACAAGCCGTTTGCCTCGACCACCTCCTCCTTTCCCGTGAGGGTGTCCTTGACGACGAGGTGGGACATGAGGCCGTCGTCGGAGCCCCTCACCTCCGTGGCGACCGAGTTGAAGCGCACCGTCGTCTTTTCGTTCTTGAGCAGCCGCGTGGCCATGGCCTTGCTGGCGCGCAGGGCGTCTCTCCTCACGAGGACGGTGACGTGGCTGCCGTACTTTGTGAGAAAGGTGGCCTCCTCGGCGGCCGAGTCGCCGCCGCCGATGACGTAGAGCGGCTTGTTTCGGAAGATGGGCAGCGCGCCGTCGCACACGGCGCACGCCGAGATGCCGTTCTGCCAGTACTTGTCCTCGCCGGGGAGGTTCATGCGGCGGGCGGACGCGCCGGTGGCGATGATGACGGCGTCGGCGGTGTGCGTCTCGTCGGGCGAGAACTCGGTCGTGTACTTGAAAGGGCGGGAGGAGAGATCCAGCGTCTGGACCGTGTCGGTGATGACCTCGGTGCCGAACCGCTCCGACTGGAGCCGCATGTTGTCCATGAGCTCCTGGCCCATGATGCCCTTGGGGAAGCCGGGAAGTTTTCAATGTCGGTCGTCGTCGTGAGTTGTCCGCCGGCGGCGATGCCGTTGGCCATGAAGCCTTCGTAGAGGACCGCTTCACGGAAACCGGATCAGTTTTTCTTTATTCTTTTTTTTTCCTTCCCACTTCGTGGGAAATGGCGAGATTTCGAGAACATAATTTTGGCGCGACAAGGGAAGAACAACAACTCACGCTTCAGTTCCGCGCGACCCAAGTACACGGCCGCAGTGTGAGCCGCTGGCCCAGAGCCGATGACTACGACAAGTCAGCGAACCAACCCTTTTGCTCCATTGTCGAGTCGCTACATGTCAAGTGTCGACAAGTACGTACTAACAACCTTGCTGTGCATCCTTCGCGCTCCCTCTGGACAAACACCCGAGGTTCTCGTCTGAAACGCCGCCGCAGCCGCAATGGATAGCCCGGCACTCGAGCGCAAGGTCCGTCGAAAAGTTGAGGCGAACAGCTTGGCGGTTGGCAAAGAGGGGGACTTCGTGAGGACTGTATTATGAGTTTCGCGAAAAGGTCGGACGCGGCTCGAAATGTCGTGATGGATGGATGGATGGATGGTGGGGGTTTGTCAAGAGAAGGGAGGGGGATTAGGGAAGATGTTGGTGGCGTTGGCGGTTTTTTTTTTTTTTTTTTTTTTGGACTGCGCTTCGGGGATGGACAGACAGACCTGATTTCTAAGCTCAGTTAGTCAACGCCGGCCATCCGAATCACAGGCACAGGCACAGGCATAAATCTGTACAAGGGTACATGGCCTGTCTGTTGTCATTACGACTGCTGTACATGTTGAGTGTTGACGTTCATCCATCTACACAATTCGGAACTACGGCCATGGTCCGAAACCAGCCTGGGAACAACTGCATCATCTACCAGCCGATCCAACACGTGCTGCTCTATCAAAAGACGTGGACGGGATCTCGTTGGAAAGTGACCACACCACTGTAATGTCCACCACCAAGTTCCGCTCTCTCGGTGAAATCCCAAATCACAAAATCACCGCTGTCCGTCCTCCCGGTACCCTTCCCAAACCTCGCCCCCAGCCCGCCGATGTCTCTCCTGAAGAACTTGCCGAAATTCCTCAGATTCTCATTCATCGTCGCCTTCTCCGTGCTCTGCCCGTCGTTGTCCCGATATCCCTCGCTGCACTGAGCAGCTTCTCTCCCAAGAATACAGCATCGAATCTCGCCCCCGATGCTGCTGCTGCTGCTGCCGCTGCCGCCGCCGCTCCTCCAGCGTTTGTCCCCGCGCTGGTCATTCCGCCCGTCATCGTGAGCGGCGTGAGCAGCGATGAGTTTTGGACGAGATTGTCGTTGCTGCTGCCGTCCCTGTGTATGACGAACAGCTCAATGAGGTGAGACTGGTCTTGTTTACGAATGCCCTTCAGTTCGAGAATCTTCTTGAAATTCATCTCGGAGCGGTCGCCGATGTGGATGAGGTAGGCTTGGACAAGAGCCTCCGGCGGTGATTGACGCACTTGGAGTGTTTTCAAGAGCGGATCCATTCGATTCATCGAGTGTTCGACGCGACGCACGAAGCTCGGGGGTGGTGTCTGTTGGGTAGAAGACGGGTTGTGGTGGGAGAGGAGATTGCCGAGTGATTTCGTGAGAGCGTACTTGTCAACGAGCATCTATCGTCAAAGTTAGTCGTCTTTGATCTTGGCTCGCGTATTTGTAAAGGCAGCGCGCGCGTGTGCATATATTCGTGTTTGCGTGAAACAAAGGGACATGCTTACCTGCTGTGCGCCAACCTCTGATATCGGACGACAATGCACAATATTGTTGATGTACGCCGTCGCCAGATGCTCGACCAGGTTGTCGCAGAATGCCCTCGCATACTGTTGCTTAGCCACCACGCCCAGTATTTCTTCCGTCTTGGTGTTGACGTGCGTCACCAGCTCTCCCACATACGAGCTCTGGTCGCCCGCCGTATCCATCGTACTCCAGTTGGTGTTCCTCATCTCCCGCCACGTAGCCTCGCAGTCCAACTCGACGATGTGCACCAACGCCAGCACAGCAGCGCTGGCCACGCCAAGGAAGGCGTCCGACTGAGAAGAGGGTCCACCTTGGAGACGAGTTCGTTGTCAATACGCTTCTTGATGTTTTCCTCCAGTTGATTCGTGTTTGTGTGCCAAAAGTCGGCGGTGTTGAGAACCAAGACGGCGTTTTGAATCGAAGGACTCCGTGGTCCACCTGCCTGGAGGACATTAAGCAGAACCTGCTGCGCGTATTCGTCCAAGTATTTCGACAAAACTTTGGACAAGTCCAGCAGGCGATCGCTGGTGGATAATCTGGCGCATTGCGATAGAGTCAGCTTGTAAAAGTGGAAGAGCTCAATGGCGGACGGAATCACGGCCTGCGGGGAGAATTCTTCATCATCGGGGATGAGTGGCTGGCCGCGATACCTGGGTATCATGGACGCCAGTTGTCTGTCCTGCGAGTCTACCCACAGACTCAGATATGGCTCAAACGCCACTGAAATGAGGCCGTTGAAGTTGTGCGCCTTCTCCTCTGTTGAGCTCAGCGTGTCGATGCTCGCCCTGGGTTCGTTTGAGAACTTCTTCTCGATGCTCTGTTCAAAGTCGAGCGTCTCCTGCAAGCAACTCAACAATAGATTGACATCAACCTTGTTCCCATCACCCCGCCGCATACTCCTCTCCAGTATCCCCTTGAAGTCTTCTCGCGTTCCATCACAGAACGCCGTCGCCAACAGCTCGCCCACGTGCCAGTGTGAAGGAAATATGCTGCCGTGGTCGTCTTCATGCGTCTTCATCATACGCTTGAACCACGAATACCTCCGGCCTATGTTGTCCAGACTTCCTGCCTCGTCGTTGCCTCGGAAAACCTGTCTATATTCTCGCAATTCCGTGTTGACATACCAAGTAATGATCCGCGACTTTGCCGAATCCCCAGCGCATCCATGACCAGGCAGGCTTCCACGAGCGTGTTCTTCTTGGAAGCCACTTCGCTTTTGGCAAACGCCATCTCGAAGTCTTCGCACACTTGCTCCAACAATTCTCTCTGAAGCTCCGAGACCTCGCGACTCAGCGTCGCAATCTGCTCAATGCTTCGATAGCTGTTGAAGTGTCTCATGAGCTGTATGACGGCCTGGAGCAGGCCGGCACATTCCCGGTATTGCCGAGTCTTGGCTAGCCCTCTCAGTTGCTCATACGCAGTCGTCAGCATCTGCAATCTCTTGAGCGCCGTCATGCTCAGCGTCAGGTTCCGCTTCGTGCCATCCAGTCGCTTAATCTCAGCCGTCATGGATGTGATGTTCTGTTCCGTTTCTATCGCTCGTGATCGTACGGTTTCGATTTTTCGGAAGAGCTGCGCTAGTTCGGTCTGCGCTGATTGCATCCTATCCAGACTCGAGTCCGGCTTGTACGCTTGTTCGAGCTCGAGGTTGTTGATTTCGCTGGACAAGACATTGTGATGGGCCTTGAGGGTTCGCGATACCTGGTGGATGGATGAGACGGCCGATGGGTGGGCGAATAGCATGTTCAGATGCTCCATTGGATCATAGTTGACTGGACAAGCGAGAGCGACAACAATTAGCCAACGAAGCTAGGCCATGGTTATACGGTTCATCGAGGGCGCTAATTACCAGCATCCAGGGCGGATGTTTCCGCCTGATTTCCATTCATCTTGACAAACATGGGAGAGTTTTATCAATGTTTGCTCGCATGTCGACCCTCTCGTGTCCTTTCCGGAGATGGGGGTGATGTGTCGACCTTGGCGAGTATCGCGTTTCGTTGGTGAAGCTGTCTCCCACCTGCAGCAAAAGTCGGACCTTCTCAATTATTGTAAGCTGTCATCAACGGCTTGCCCCAAAGCCGAAAAGTGGGTCCAGTGACACAAACCCCTTCTTCCTTCAATGTACGGAAGAGTATGTTGGTTGGATCAGAGGCATAAAGCCCGTTCGTTACTTACCCTACAGAGAAAGTGAGACTACTGGGCGCAATTAGATGGTCGTTCAGTTCAGCTTCAGCAATACTTCGGCGATATCAACGCAACGGCAGGTTCGAAAGCCCAATCGTCATCAATACAGATACGCTTCGTCATCGTAGTCTCATAAATCACTTGATGACAAGTCGCCAAGTCACGGCATTTCATAGCGGACACGTGCAGTCTATATCCTGGGTTGATGAGAAGGAACAAAGCACATCTCGTCACGGAGAGATAGTTCACCAACTCGCTTTCAAGATCAGTCAATTCTACAAAATATTCAATGCACTCATCATGCCGCTACGCCAATGCTATCGGCACAAGTTGCCTAGTCCTCATCGGGAGCTCTGTCCATTTCCAAACTCACCTTTTCTTTGATGCCAGTCTCCTTGCTCTTCTTCCTCATTGAGAAGCGCCATGAACTCATTCGACTTTCTCTACTCTCTTTTGACTTGGACGGCCCAAATGACGGACTGCTAGCCATACTGCTATCATAGCTTCGTCCAAACGAAGTGCCATCCTCGCCAAGGTCATCGGTGTCGCCAATGCTCGATCGTTGCTCCGAGGAAACATTGCGATCCGAATTTGCGGTGCTTCCTGGGCCCTTCTTAAAAGCCCCGATTCCTTGCCGCGTCGTGATGAAAGGCTGAACTTGCTGGAACTTCCCTTGCGAAAAAGTTTCTTGACCACGTTGTCAGAGTCTTTCATATTTGACGTAGAGCCCGAGTTCATGTCTGATGGCGTGTTTGACTGCGTCAAATCCAACTGGAAAGATTCGTGAGACTCGGACACGGAGGTTCCGGTATGGACGGAGTATGTGTCTCTGGAGATGCGCGAATCTGAGGGGAATCGTCGTGGCTGTGTGGCATCTCAATGCTTGGTGTGGTCGCTTCCTTGTCTTTGCCCTTGTCCCCTGCACGATCCTTGTCCTTCTCTTGGCCCCTCATTCCGAATATGAGCTTGAATGGTCGGGCTGTCGGATCCAAACGTTGTGTTATGGACTTTGACGAGTCTGACGGGGGCGATCAGCAGCAACTGGAGGACGCGATCAATGACTCCGACGTGGCGAGCTAACAACTGAGGATCCCTCAGATCCTCATCATCCAATATCTCGTCCTCTGCCGAGGCCAACGTGGTTGTCAGAGCCGTGTTTGAGCCGTGCAGGGAAGGTCGTCTTGAACCGCTTCGGCTAGGCCAAACATTGTCGTTAGGAGACCAAACCCGATTCATCAACGCGGGCGCGTCACCCGGGTCCCCAGATGGAGCCGCTGTCCGTAGATGGGCGATCCATGGAAGTAATGGACGATGGCCGAGTGTGGCCGCGCTCCCGGTCGGAGATGGCGGACATTCGAGGGCCCTTCAAGGAGTTGACGCGCCTGGAAGGGAAGGGATGGCGTGAGCTTCCCATGGAGATATCTTGGCCCGTGGAGGCTTTGTTGTTCCAGGGCCAATATTTCCATCGACTGTCCAGCGCCTCGACTTGGTCGGTGCCACGAGGGAATGACTGACTTTGGCCAGGTTTGAGGGTGCCGATAGGCGGGCCACTATCTTCAGTCGCCTTGGGTGCTCTGCTACCTCTATGGAAAGTGGACAAGAGACTTGTGAAGCGGCGACTGCTGCTCGCAGACGGTGCAATGGGCGACGAATTCATGTTCAAGGACATTCGCTCACTTGCGTCTGTATACTGAGAGAATGGCAACTTGTGGTTGGAGCCGTGAGGACTTGAGAAGGCGTAGTATGATGGCGCGGGGAAGAGGGAGACTGGGGACCATCTTCATCTGCCATAACCGGCTCAGGTAGTATTGGACTGCCAGAAGAGCCCTTTACCTCGTCGGACTCCTCAGTATCGTCGAATATGTTGGATGGCAGCAAGGTCTGGGCGGTGGGACTCAGCGGGCCCCAGCTGCCTTGAACTCCGCTTCGGATTGCGGTGTGCCGTCTTGGTTCGTTGGCATATCCATGAAAAGCCTGTTGCCGAAGCTTATTTGGTTGAAACCCGCATGACCCTGAAAGTTTGGTGGCTCGGCGGCGTTGGTCAAGGAACGGGGCGAGGAGATCAGGGTACCTCCCAGGCCGCCACTGGACCCAGGAAAGCTCAATTGTTTCGCATTTTGGGTTGATGCGGACGGATCATAGTCCATGACCACGGATGGTGGTTGATTGTAGAAATTGAGGCCGGCCTGTTGCTGTTGAACAGCCAACTGCTGAGTTAAAGATCTAATATGTTGTTCCAATAGGACGCCTTGCTTAGTTTCCGCCACTAATCGATCATGCAGATCTTTGCAAGCCGACTCCCACTCCCGTTTCAGCATCATGTCCTCTTCCTTCCATCGCTCGTCGTTAGCACCAGGTAGGAGTCCCATTGCGGCCTTGAGATCTTGATACTGCTTGCCCTTTTCCTTGAGTTCGGCTTCCAGTTCAGCGCATTTTTCATGAAGAGCCGCGTTGCTTTCATCAAGGCCTTGGACATCGTGATTGCAGTTCTCCGCCAACTCTTTCTTCTGTGCCTCGAAGCCTTCGCGTTCCTTCTTCATCCGCTCCACCTCCTTCTCGAGCCGAGCGATACTGTCCCGAATCTTGGTCTTCTTAGATTCCTTCTCCTTCAACAGCTGCGCTTTCCTCTGTCGCTCCTTCTCCGCTATTCGCATCTGTTCCATGGTCGACCTGATTGTCGCTCTGAGCTGCGTTGTATGCTCTTCTTTTTCCTTGAGAGCCTGTCTCTTGCGATCTCTCTCCTTCTTTAGTTCTTCTTCTTGCTGACTGGCTTCGGCTTGTTCTTTCGCAATCAATTGCAATGTTGTCTCGATCTCCTTTCGAATCTTCTCGAATTTTTGATTCAACTCAAGCAAGGACATTTCTGGTTCGTTTGGATTCGAAGATTTCGCCTGAGCTTGATCTGCGCTCGCCACGGATGGTGAGTGGCGCCGATTCATGGTGTTCCGCCGTTGTCCAGGAGCGATGCTTGTGATATCCCTGGAAGCATTGGACACTCCATCGAGCGCGGGTGTAGCCTCGACCGCGGGCAACGAATAGCTAAACTCGTTGGAGTCATCGGAGTCGTCGTTGGTATAGGCATGCGGCTGATCAGGGTCAACGAAGTTGGAAGGCAGACGCGAATTTCCCAGTTGGGGCCGACCATCCTTGCCGAAAGTCCTCAATCGGATGACGGGACTACCGGACCTGAAATTGTTGTGACCAACGGCAACGACCTAATGTTGTAAAAGTGGTTCGGCTTCAAGCCAGTGATTGTTATTCCGGCTTCGCTTCCAGTTGCCTCTCCCACTGTTTCATCATTGGTCAGTATTGAATGATGCCTCTGCATATCGCCCTCGCAGCAGGTTGCAATTACCTTGGACGCCATTCACTTGGATTAGATATTTTGGAGCAAGTCGATGGGAATGAGGTCGTGTCCAAGCCAGAGTGGCAGCGTCTGATCGAATGCCCGCGAGACATACTTCGGGGCCTGGGGAATGTCTACACCAAGGATGTTGACAAGCTCGGACACAGGCTTCCAGAGAGTCTGGAAGGCCCGATGAAGAAGCCTACAGGGACAGAGCAAGGGCGGTGCCATCAGCGAATGATGCAAATGGAAGGCATAATTTAAATGATGATGATTCCATGTGGTGAAAAAAAAAAAAAAAAAAAGAATTGGAACAAAATCTGACATGTCGGCCAATTCGACGAAGTCGGCACACGGACGACAAGGAAGGTATGACTGTACTCACCAGACGACAGCTCCCAACGTCAGAATCATCTGAAAGCGCGCAACGGGCGTAGCACTGATGACGGCCGCGTGGGCAGTGAAGTAGATGCGATGCATGACTGCACGACCAAAGTAGTGGAGGAGAACGGCAGTGACGACGGCGTAGACAATCTTTCGCGTTCCAGCCAAGCATCTACGCAACGACCAGAGGCTGAGAAAAGCGACGAAGAGCGTGATCAAGGGCAGGAGGTCCCATGACATTATTCTCAGGCCTCTAAGCGCCGCTGAGAGAGGAGAGGAGGGTCAGGGCAGGAGTGGTGGTGAAGGAGTGCGAGACCGGGCCGTAATTGTCGTGAAGTGGCCGGTCAACAGAGTTCGGTGGTGGAAAGACGAAGGGAAAATGGCGTTCCGTGTTTGGTGGAAAGTCTGTGGGAGAGTGCCTTGCAGCCAATCAATACGCTGCTAGGCGGCGGGTATCACAGCGCCTACATAGATGTAATACATGTACGTACATACATGTACAGATGCCTGGCCGGCAAACCGTGGTGGAGCTGCCAGACGTTTTTATTTTTTTTTATTTTTCGACTGGACGACCTGTTTGTTGCCTGCCCACGACTCCGACGACCAACGACTACCAACGACTCCGACTCCGACGACTACGTACATACGCGGCGTACGGAGAGTAGTTGGCTTCAAATCTCAATTTGCATCGTTCGTCCTCAGTCTAGGGAGGGGTTCACCATTTCTCATGCACACCATGCACCTCGACGAGCGGTGAATGAAGCGGGGAGTCAGGGACACTGGCCTTTCTTCTCTCTCTCTCACCAACAAGACCATCCATCCTGGGTGATCTCCCGACATTCGGCCGTGTGCGAGCCGCCGAGCTTTAGCCGGCTCCATGTGTTGGCTATTAGAATCATGCTCTGCCTGCTTCCTTGGAGATGCGGCGACGGAAATAGTCATCGTCGCCTTGGATAGAATCCACCCGGCTCTGGCAGAATGTGTCATCAAGCGTACAGTAGGAAAGACAGAATAATCCTTTCCTGTACATGTGGCAGACTGAACATGGGTGAATCTCGCAGATACACGTTGGCAGGAGAGCTGGTCTTGACTCTTGGTGGACGTGAATCAGTTTTGCCTCTGCGCATGGCGGTCAGGGTACTCGGGCGCAGTGACCACGGATCATGCCCTTCCATCCGCGAAATTTGGTACCGAGTTTGAATCATGCTCAAGTCCAAAAAGAAAAAGAAAAACCAGTCCAGCAGTACGTTCATACGTCAGAGACGCGCAAGCAATCACGCAATAAGGATTCGTCAGATGATCAATAAGGACCTACCAACCTATTTCAGATCTGTTCACATGATTGAGTAGCAGCAGCAATAAAATGAAGCACGATATCGAAGAGCATATCGAACGGTCTTCCATCAAACTTGGCAGTTGTTCCACCTGGCTTAGCCAGCTTCACTAGCATCATGTTGTATAATGAGCCTCATATTGCAATTGACATCACGTTTGCATCCTCTACCGCCTCCTTGAAGACTGACCTACATTGGCCTGCCACCTTGTACGAATTTTTTTCTTAAAAAAAGCACTAACGCTGAAAGATGAAAACGCGCCAAAGTTAGGCATTAGAATGTGGGTGCTCCAGCCGCGGCATCGTTGCACATCGTCTTCTTCTCCTTTAAGAGACATACTTAGGCTAGGACGCTTCTAGAACGGCCTCAAACCACTAAGGCTAGAAACCGCCGAATTCCTGGTCAACATTAGCCTGTGTCTTAAGTGTGTAAGGGTCCACTATCACGTTACGCTGTCTAAGATTATTGTAGCAAAGCATATATTCTCATTTCTTCTGCCTTAGTTGCCAGTAGCTATCAATCTTCTATTAGTAATTTTGTGACTCGTTAAGGGAGTATAAGATGGATTTGCTAGGTACTCCCGGAACGTCTGATTGAAGAGCCCGTAGAGTTACTACAATATGGCGTCATAGTTTGTTTATTACCGCCTCCTTTCTCTTCTTGCCCCAACTCCTTTGTGCCTAACGCCCTCTACGAATTGCGATTGGAAATAGAAGGTCCCCTTATTTTCGAACGTGCATTCCGTGGGCTGCAACGGAATGTCCGTTTCCTTGCGAAGGAACTGAAGCACTGTAGCATCTATGTTCCATTGCTAGGGACACGTTATCGGGGAACTATGATAGCCTTTTCGGAGACTCGTTGCCACTCGTGATGCCGGAGGGTTCGCTTCGCTTCATGAAGGTGCCACCCACATGAAAATATTTCTCGTCGGCGAAGACAACTGAGCCTCCCTCCGGCCCTCCGGGCTCTCGACGGTCGTTTAATTCCTAATCCGTAACCGTCTTCGGAATGAAAACACAAGCTTTTGGCGGGTTGGCGGGGCAAAGCGGTTTTGTTGCATAGATAAGGGAACTAACGCAGAAAATTAGTGGCCATTCGGCTGCGCCTCTCTTTTTCGTGCAACAGGTTTGAGAGTTGAGCCAGCACCCCCACTTTGGATGCCCGAAAAGGCTATATGTACATATGTGACGTATCATACGTACAAGGGAGCATGACGTATGTATGTGTCTTTGAGAAGACTTTGATTGGCTACCAAAGAATGTGCCTACATAGTCGGAAGTTTAAGTTTATTCGCCTCGTTATCCGCGCTTTGACAAGCCACACCGGACACACCCCACCTCGTACCTGGCTGGAACGGAAGCTCACGACTTATGTAACGATTCTGCTCAG
Organism: Epichloe gansuensis; assembly: GCA_023658505.1. Taxonomy (NCBI): domain Eukaryota; kingdom Fungi; phylum Ascomycota; class Sordariomycetes; order Hypocreales; family Clavicipitaceae; genus Epichloe; species Epichloe gansuensis. The sequence continues at coordinate 1,838,747 of CP098285.1, read as the reverse complement.
GTGACGGAGAAATATTACTTGGTCGATATTGATACATGACATCTAAGCTTCTAAGCTGCAACTGAGGAGCCAGGTCCATGAGGCAGAAAGAACCCCAGGCCGTGACATTCTTCGGCACATGTTCCCCCCTCCCTCTCCCTCATTCACTTTGATAGGCTTCTTTTGCGAAAATCAAGCGCTCTCTTGCGCGATTCAGAACTCTGCGTGAAAAAGCCAGCACCGCCAAAGGGGCCGGCAGGGGCCTGATTGCGGACTCGGACAAAACAAACATTGTCAAGGCCAGCGACCTTGCCCTCACATACTGCGCCTTCTGGCATCTGAACCCTGATGTCGAAATTGGTATTCGTCGCAAATGACAGGACAAAAACGCCGTCTCCTGGCATGTTGGAAGTCACCTTGGCGGTCTGGAAGGCCTTGGGGTCAGTCGCGGCCGACGTCGAGTCAATGGCCGCAGTAAGTGGTCCAGCACCATCCTGATTGATCTTTACGTAAAGGGGGAAAAAAAGAAGGAGAAAAAGAGAAGGAGAAAAAATTCATTAGCTTCGTCAAATACCGAGTATGGAGACGATGGGGCCATGCACAAACCTGTCGGTATACAAGGAAATCTCGCCGTTGTCGTCTGTAGTGGGAAGGCCTTGCGTCTTGCCCTGGCCAGCCATGTCGCCGACGATGGTTTCCTCGGGATAGGAAGTCCTTTCGCCTCCTAGGCCCGCGAGGCCCGATGCCGGGTAAGTTGAGAGGGACTCGCCTTGGCGGGCCCTGAGGCGCAAGTTTTCACGGCGCCTGGTGTTGCCCTTGATGCCGAGGACACTGAGGTCGTCCTGCGGGCCAGTCGACTTCCTTCCACCCTTGTATCTGGGCGCGGTTCCCGTCCCCATGTAGGACGATATGACTGCGTCCGGCTCGCAGTTGCCTCCTCCTTGCGTCCAACCTAGCGGTCCATACTTGCCCTGGTTGATTTCCTCATCTCGAATGATGCCGGTGTCTGCTTGGGCGCCGCACGCGTTGACGATACAATCACGGGGTGTGCCGTCGAGGACTAGAGAGAGAGAGAGTACGGAAACTTAGTTCAGCAAGCGAATAATTTTCTCCCATGCCGAGAGCTAGCCGTGAGATAATGTCAAGAGTATGCGGCCTTACCACAGGTACCAGGGGCAACCACGCCGTTGGCTCCCTTGGTCTTTAAGATGACGCCGTGCGCCGAAACGCCGGCCGCAAAAGCAAGCATGTAAGCAAGCGACTCATTTCCGCGTTATACTGATGGGTGGATATATATTGAATAAAATTGTTTTCCCCTGCGATCTCTATCAAAGACAAAAAAAAAAAAAAAAAAACGTGTCAAGCGGAGTCTTGACTCTTTCAAACAGGATGGCCGAGGCGTATATAAGAGTCTGTCTACCGCCGATCAGGAAAAAATGCCAAGTTTGACGTGCCAAGAAATACCTACTACCCAGCAACATCGCTGGTATGCAAGACATATGACTGAAACATCTGCGGTGGTGATCTGCTGGCATGAGACTTTGGGCCAAGCCAGCTAGCCCGTGAATTTTGTCTGACAGGAAGAACAACAGATTGGGGGTGGGGGTGGGGGGAGTACAGCCGCCGCATGCAGTAAAGATCAATTTGTCTTGAAACCTGGAATTCGGGTACAGCCACTCAGTTTCTCTGTACCCAAATAACCCAGATACTTCAGATGAGAGAGAGGCACGCCAAGTGTTGCATTTCATTATGTGGCTGCCACGGGGCACTAAGGCATGCGCAGCTCCGTCAGTAACCCAATAGGAGAAAAGCGGGCATTTTTGATACGACCACCCCGGCTCACAAACAAACCTTATTTATTTTCGTTTGTTCTAGCTTCTTGAATAGTCAATAGATCCCAACTACATTTGGCGTTACTTAAGATCGATCGGTTGTCCTTGTTTCTCCAACGATTTTCGACGACGTCTCCCCCTCCCCCTTTTTCTAGTAAGAAGAACAATTCAATTTCTGATCATTATTAGACTTTGGCTGAATCCACCATCTATTACTCGATTGAAAATGAAGTTCCTCGAAATCGTCATCGCTTGCCTAGCCGCATCAGCAGCTGCCGCTCCGCCAAGAGGCCCGAGAGGAAGCCCGGCAACGCAATCGGAGCAAAAGCACCCCCAGCAGCGCCGCCGGCAACATGCCCTCGCCCCCAGACAAGTCCAAGTTGGTCGAGTCCAAGAGGCAATCCAACGGAGGCGACAGTGCATCCGGCATAGCCGGCCCCCTCAGCACGGTTCTGAGCAATCTGCCGCCTCCCATCGCCGACCAGTTCCAAGCAGCCATCGCCGAGGTCTTCAAGTCCGGCGACTTCGCACTCAACATCCCGACCGATGCTGTCGACAAACTGACTAAGGGAGACGTGGCCGGGGCTGTTGAATCCACCGTGTCTGGCGCCGGCGGGACGCTCGAGAGTCTGCCCGGGGACGCTTCGAAGATTACTGGCATTGGGGGCAAGAAGAAGTAATGTACTTGGGAGGATTGAGTTACTATTCGGTCAGATTTATCTCCATGTGCAAATGCTTCAGAGAATAGCCGTGCACACCCGGGCTTATGAAGAGACTTTTTCGAGTTCACGAAATACGTTGGCAGGAATTTTTGTGTTGTTCGGTTTGAAAGTGCAAAGCTTTTCACATGTTTTGGGTAGATTATTCGAGGTCCAGGATGAAGATTTGAATTTTATTTCTTTCCAACTTTTATTTAATTGTCCCTCAATATGCGTGTGTATTCCCCCAAAATCCCAGAATGCGGCATCTCTACCAAGAGAAGCATTCAACTATCAACTTGACCAGCATCTTGGACTGGTCGTAGCCACCACGTCTTGAAAGCTTGGCTACACAGCATCGCACCTCGTCCGCCATGCTTGGAGGACCGCAGACCACCACCACTGTGCCGCCTCTCTGTCCACGGAGGAGTTCTTGAAGAGTCAGCATCAAGTCGGGCCGGGCTCCCATGGACAATGCGACGTCTACGTCTCCCCACACCCGCTCTTTCTCATCGCCGCCCCCTGCACGCCGAGCATGTCTTCCACCGCGTGGACCAGCGGCATGCTTCTCACCACCCAGTAGAGCTTCTTCGTCCCGTATGCCCTGATCAAGCCGTCGAACTTGTCCAAGAATGGGAGGACGCCGGTGATGCCCACCCCCGCGATGCACGCCATGTTGGGGAAGTCTTGCGTTGGTCGCACGTGGTTGTCCTGCAGAAACGTCGTCCCCTCGTTGTAGGAGCCTTCCACAAGCACTGGGATTCCGGCGAACGGTCCACTGGGCTCCTTGAGGAGGGCCGTCAGGCCATGCTGCCTCCTTATCAGTACCGTGATGCCAGGGCCTCGCTTCCAGGTGCTGGGATGCCGCCCAGCCACGCCGGGCTGCCTTGATGCCGTGATGGATTTCCGGCGGGCTTGCTGTGGAGACCAGCGAGGGCAGATGGCTGGAACGGGTTGGAGAAGCTGATGGAGTCAGCGCCATGGAGTGTTGCTTTATCGGAGCCGGAGCCGAAGCCGAAGCCGGGGCCGAAGCCGGGGCCAGGTTGATCGTTCTGCCAGGTAGTGACACTGCCGATGGAGAAAGGGTGGCTCTCCCAAGCTCGCCACTTGCTTATGGAGAGAAAGTGTAGGTAAACATGTCCTCGGGCGCTGACTCCAGGGATGTCGACCCTCACGTAGTCCTCATCTATAGTAGTGATGAATGCGTATCGTATACCTCGTCGCACGTAGCGCACAGGACGCATGACTCGGTCAAACACCCAGAAACCAGCCGCAATGTACAGCCACGTCTCGGTGCCGCGCGTGTGTCCATAGCGGGTGATGAGATGCTCGTACAAGCCAACCAGTGCCAGGATTGAAATGACAATGTGGGTCACCGCGAAGGACTCGTAAAAGCGACGCCGAAGAGGTTGGATCGAGGTCACGATCAGGAGAGCGAGGCATATGGTGGCGACCGAGCCCCAGATCCAATAAGGCTGCCTCGTCAACTCGGACATGGCCTCGCCTGACAGCCTCGAAGCCAGGACGTACAGGTATATGAAGGTGTGCACGAGCGCCTCGACCATGCAGATGAAGCCGACCCAGCGGTGCAGCAAGAGGAAGGTTGTCCGGGACCAGTTGGTCACCCAGAGGAGGAAGTTGTTGCGTCCGGCAAACAGGACGGCAAGGGCAAGATTCGCGAGACTCAGAACCCCGACTCGGTTCCCCAGCGACTTGAGCTTACCCGTGCGGCTCAGCGCGTCCGACGAGAAGCAATGCTCCTCGGACACGCAATTGTATCCTATGCTCGAGAGCAGCACGTTGATGCCCCAAACGTAGAGCAGGAACAGAGCCTGGCCCCTGGTCGGGACCATGAAGAATCCGCCAACGGGCTCCGCCTGCTTGGTTCCCAGCAGAGGCGGATCGATTACGTATCCGCGGAGGATGGCCACGAATCCCGGCGACCACGGCAGGAACCGCAGCAACGACAGGCCCACGGGGAAGAGCGCGCAGGTCAGGAAGATGGTCAGGCCATAGCGCTGGTGGGTGACTTCTGTGGCCACGAAAGTCTTGAGCGACATGTATTCGCTCTTCAACCGGTTTATCGGTACATATCCGACGTAGTCGAGAGTCCTGCTGCTGTTGACGCTGGCCTGCGGTGCTCGGGACGTCAAACCGGCGACGGTCCGTCGGTACGTGGGGATCCATTCGCTGAAGCTCCTGGGGCCGTCCTCTTCCCAGAAGAGTTCAAGATCGGACCATGGTTGGTCGAGGCAATGCTGCTGCAGGCAGTAGGCCAAGGTACGTCGGTAGTGGGTGTTGTGCGCCTTGCACTCCTCCGAGGGGTACTTCGTAATAGTCCAGTTACTGCCGGAGGGGACATGTTGCTGCTGCTGCTGTTGTTGTTGCTCTCTGGAATTCCCAGATCTTCCACCTCTAGAGGACCTGCCGTGCGCATCTCCCAGTGTGCAGTTGAGCGGTGCCGAGATGCAGTTCTGGCATGCAAAGGCACATACTGGCTTGAACAAGTCGGTTCCATAGCCGATCAGTCCGCTGCTGGCGTTGGACACGGACACGTTGAGGGAAAGGAAGACGGAGACGAGGAGAAGAAGCCATGGATCTTCATAATAGTGATCGGGCGATGCAAAATTCAAAATTCAAAATTCAAAATTCAACATGTGTATAAAGGTTCCGAACCTGCAACATGAAAGATGGAGCACCGCATGACAGAAACTAGGGACCAGCGCAGACGGCGTTTTATCTAAATATTCCTTCAAGTGCCAATCTAGCTGATCCTGCCACGGACCATAGCGGCGGCGCCTGCAATCGGAATAGACAAGCCCCTTGTGTTAGCAAATTTGATTCACGATCGGTGGAAGCCCGGGAGATAACCATGAGCATGTTGACGCTTCGAGATAAGCCGGAAGTTTTAATCCTTGCTAGTGGCTTGTGCATTTGCCGTATTTGGCGAAAACGCTGTGGAGAGGGCTCCACCTGGACCCCGGACCCTGTTATGTACAATTGGAACCCGGAATTTTTACCAACTCACACCCCCAGCCCCACCCCCGCATTTAGTTAGCCATGTAGGTGACACCAACCGACTAAACCTCAAAACAGCCAAGTTATTTGCTGGATCGTGAGGGAATTAGGAGGCTCTATCAGAGAGACGGCAGCTGTCCATATCGTCTGCATTGGACGAGAAGCAAGTCATGAGAAACAGTGTTCATCGTCGCGTGTAGAGCGTACATGGCGAGTTGGGGCCCACGACTTAAAAACATGTATCGGTGTCAAGTACACGCTCGTCAACTTGCAAAGGCACAACTGGTTCTCAATCTGGCTGGCCTTGCTGATTGATGTGAACCGTCTGGTGATGGCAGGAACTCGTGCGAACCTCCGAGTGGAGCCGTCCAATGAAAACAAGTATGTGCCGATTCCCGGCCCGTTGGTTCGGGACCGAAAACAGAGAGCCTCAGCTCGGTGGCCCGGCAGGTTGTGGTTTTTATGTATGTTGATGGTGCATGGAGCCCCACCCTCCCTCCCTCCCTGCATCCATCCTGTTGAGCATATATGCTCGTATAACCGCAGCCATATTAGGGGTGCGCACTCCGTTTGGCCATTTATTAGCCTAGCTGCTTGTCACATCCATCCATCCATCCATCCCAATGTCCCAGGTGTCGGTGTCATTGTGTCATTGTATTCTTTCTCTGCTCGTTTCCGGCTCGATACCATCTGAGATTATTATGAAACAGAAGAAATGCGCTGGCTTCTCAAGGAACCGGACCGACTGTTTACCCCAACGGCTGGGGTCTGCTCATCGATGAGAGCAGCATCTCGGTTGGGCTGACCAGCAACCCGGGACCCATTTCTATATGACAAAGGCAAAGTCATCTGAGGATGCATTCTCATAGAGTCTTTCATACATCTTGCTGCGTGTTATGTATGAATCAGGGTTCGGAAGTCAATGAATCTATCTATAGCTCTTGTAGTCGCACTTTTGCGCAAAAAGCTGCCTTGACCTTGTTGTTGGGCACACACTTCGTTACCATCGATTATTCACTCTTGTAAGTTGTAACGAAATTGATCGTTTATCGTGGGCAGTAGGCAACAACCTGGGTCTGAGCTCATGTCACAGCCGCACACCATCGATATTGAATGTCATGATTTACAGGGATCTTGTGTGGTTTCGCTTCCAACTTTCAATTCGAGCCGTTATGCTTCTCAATTGGTTGATTTTCGCGGCAATGGTTTGTTGATCAAGGTTGGTCGTTTGTCCAGACGAGAGGGAGCTTGAAATCCTCCGTGATTACGATTTGGCGATGAATTCCTCTGAACCATCTTCCTTGCGTCTTTTACTCGGCCCCTTCCTTCGTCACGTCTTGGTCAAAGTCTGATATTGAATGGTCTCGAAGCACCGGATCTCTGTCATTTTCTCGAGTTCTCGATTGCCCTTTTCAACACGACGGGTTGGGCCGCGGCACCAGCGGCATTTCACCGATGGCTTCAATCTTGCCAATCTTGCCAATCTTGCCAATCTTGTCTAGATCTCTGGTGATGGCAGATGGCTGGTGATGGCTGGGTGGGGCGTCCGGTCACGCCGTGCCGTGCCGTGTCGTGCCGTGTCGTGCCGTGTCGTGCGATGGCATCAAAATGGCTTTGCAACATTGGATACGCAGTCGTTGTGTTGGGCACAGGGGCACAGAGGGACAGAGAATGATGATGAGCATGCTGGCAAAGTCCTGCAGTGTGTCAGTATGGATTTATTCATTGTTTGTGTTTCTGTTGTTGTTCGCCCAGTTCCCGGATTCAAATCCATGATGAGTCAGCTAGCGCATGCCAGACTTGACCTGATGACCTGACCTGACCTTGTCGTCCCGTCGTCCCTGCCTGCCTGTTGCCATCGTCTACAGTACATCGTTCCTGCCTGCCTGTGCCGTCCGTCGTTCCTGCCCCTGCCGGCTGTCGTGCCGCTGTGCTCGGCGCTCGCTTATTATCACTCGCTCGCTGCTCTCTGCTCTCTGCTCTCTGCTCTCACCACCTGCGTTTTGCGTTTTGCCCCGCCCGCCACCGCCCGCAACAGGCGTCATCGTCGCTGCTCCTCCAGAGTCTCTCTCTCCATTGCCTCGCCGTCGCCGACATCTGCACTCTCCTCTCCAACACCCGTCCTTTGCGCCTGATCCCGATATCGCCATTCACCCGTGGCAATATGCAGTACGTCCGCAATCTCAGCGACTCCGTCTCGACAGCATGGAACTCGATCAATCCCGCGACTCTCAGCGGTGCCATCGATGTCATCGTCGTCCAACATGATGACGGCACCTGGCCTGCTCGCCCTTTCACGTGCGATTCGGCAAGTTCTCGCTATTGCGTCCTTCGGAGAAAAAGGTCGAGTTCAAGGTCAATGGCATCAAACAGGACTATTCCATGAAGCTGGGAGAAGGCGGCGAGGCCTTCTTCGTATTCGAAACCACAGAAAATATTCCCGAATCCCTCCAAACCTCTCCGCTCGTTTCCCCAGCCAGTAGCCCGGGTCTGGGTCCAGAAGAAGCACCGTCTGGAATCAACGATCCAGACCCTCTTGATCTCGACCAAGACATGAGCAGCAGCTCTCCTCGGCCCGTGCAATCTGTACTTCAAACACAGCCAGACGAGAATGGTACGCGCTCCTCCCGGCCATCCCCTCTCCCCCTCCACCCTTCTCCTTCCTTGGGCTCTGTACTGAACAAGATGTGTTAGGAATCATCACTCCGATCTCAACGTCGCCAAAGCCGCGACCTGCCTCTGGCGATTGGTTTACAACTTTACCGAGACCTCGCAGCGAGGACATTTTGAGGAATCTGCCAGATCGGTAGTCCGCGAGGACGAATCGGAACATGATTCAGGAGGCTCAAACGGATCAGAACGATCACATAGCCCCCGCCGTTGGGGATGGAGCGGGCCAAGACTTTGGCCAAGGAGCTCTCGGCAGCAAATATCCCCAGTCGTGTTACGGAAACCGGTGATCTGATGCTCGACATGACTGGCTTCAAAAGCAGTGAAGGGGACATGCTGCAAGCTGAAATCCTTGCCAGAAAGATTCTCTCCGAGGAGCTGGAAGGGAACTACGACATTGGCTCACTTTTCGGATTTGACGAGGAGGGCAACCTGTGGATCTACAGCAGCGAAGAAGCCAAACAGGCAGCCATGAATAAAACTATCGAGTCTTCGTTGAAGGCTCATCGTCACAATACAGCGGCAGATGCCATCTCTGACCCCGGCTATCAGAGCGACGGTAGCGACGTCACAAGCAGCCCTCACGTACCCTCACACCGACGATCCGAATCCGATGCCGGCCCGTCTGGTCTGCAGACCCCTCCTCGGACTCCTTTGGGCTCCGGATATGCTGGGAACCCGAACATTCACTATGCCAAGACGCTGCGCTTGACTAGTGATCAGTTGAAGGCGCTGGGCCTCAGGCCTGGAGAGAACTCGATGAGCTTCACTGTGAATCGAGCAACCTGCTCTGCCAACATGTTCTTGTGGAAGCACGAGACTCCCGTCGTCATCTCTGATATCGACGGCACAATCACCAAGTCAGATGCTCTTGGGCATGTACTCAACATGATCGGGCGCGATTGGACACACACGGGCATTGCCAAGTTGTATAGCGACATTGCTCAAAACGGATACAACATCATGTATCTCACCAGCCGCTCTGTTGGGCAAGCAGACACAACCAGGGCCTACGTCAACGGCATAGTCCAGGGGGTGTAGGATGCCCCACGGCCCTACCATCTTATCCCCAGATCGCACCATGGCAGCTTTGCGCCGCGAGGTGTATCTGCGCCAACCGCACGTGTTCAAGATGGCCACCTTGCGAGACATCAGCAGCCTCTACGGCCCAGACCACAGCCCGTTCTATGCTGGCTTCGGCAACCGTCTGACTGACCAGATCTCCTACCGCACGGTGGACGTGCCGAGAACGAGAATCTTCACCATCAATTCCAACTCGGAGGTGTCACTGGATCTGCTCAGCCTCAACAAGCTCAAGATGAGCTACGTCAACATTAACGAAGTTGTCGACCATTACTTCCCACCCGTCGCCACGCTGGTCAAGGCAGGAGGAGAAGACTACACCGACTTCAAGTACTGGCGCGACGAGCCACTAGAGCTTGACGAATTCTCAGCCAGCGACAGCGACGAGCCCGGTGCCCTGGCAGACAACGAGAGCACGTACACAGACGAGGACGAGGACGAGGAGATTGGCGATGGCCTAGTCGACAGTTACATCTCACGCGAGTCAATAGACGAAAGTGTAGACGACGACAATGTCGACGACCAAGAAGAGTACCTAGATGGCGAGGAAGGCGAGTACGACGAGGACGAGGCCGTATCCGATGAAGAAGAAACACACCTCATCAGCCGTCTCTCCAAGGCCAAGATCTCAGACAAGGCAGTCGAGGAAGATGTCGGCGCAGAATTAATCACCGGGGTTGGTCATTTATCTCAGGAGAAGAAGAAGGGTTAAGACATACAAGAGACAATATCAGAAAGAGAAAGCTAAGATAGGGAGCAGATTAGCGGCAACGGCGTTGCGATCGAGTTCGAGTCGAGTCGAAAGGTAGTCGTTGAACAGCCGGTGCAGATCCGACACACACCTGAGAGCGATGGCGCGTCATAGCCCAACGTGCCTCTTGTGCGGAAAGGGATTCTTGATGTTCGGAACAGAAAAATCAAGTCCGGATTCCCTCCTACTTTGTACGCGCTCGTCGAGGGGCCGAGGGCGGAGAATACTCGTTTGTGAATGGGGACTCTGGACGGCGCGCAAGTTGTCATCATGGGCAACCCATTTTTACTCGGAAGTGGTGGTGCGTGTGCCCAGGATGTGCACAGGACTGAGGCAATGGATGGGAAGATGCAAGAGTGAATGACATAGCGAGGCGTTGATACGACGACATGGCATCATGGTCTGTATTGGGTAGAATATGGACGGTGGAGCGTTCATTCATCATTATTAGCTGTTTCAAGTCACATTTATTGAACATGTCACATATTCATCGTATCCTTGCATACAAGTCGTAGTTTCAGTTGACCCCATGGTATCCAAGGACCGTGTTCCCACTCTTGATGCAAACCAAGTTGCTCGAAGTCTTTGATCTCATCGCATGAATCTAGCACTATGAAATTGTAATAAATGAATTAAAAAAACCAGTGAAGAGACGACGGCTACCGTTCACCCATGTGCTTGAGACGAATCTCAACAGCCCGTCTATGGGCCTCCAGTTCCTCCACCTTGGCCAATTGCATGACTGCGGACCCGACGTTCTTGAGGCCCTCTGCCGTGAGATTCGAGCAGGTGATGTGTTTCATGAAGGAGGCGAGGTTGACGCCGGAATATTGCTTGGCGAAGCCGTACGTAGCTGTGCGAGTGAGAGTTAGCATCAGGTTTCCGAGAGACGGGCGGGTTTTGTTTTTCTTTTTCTTTCTTTTTTTTTTTTTTAAACCCCCCAAAAAAAAAAAATTGGATAGGCCAAGACTTACGGAGGGAGTGGTTCACGCCGGCAGAGTAGTCGCCTACGCTCTCGGGGTCCATTGACCGATGAAGACGCTGCCTGCGTTCATGACCTGGTCTACCGTCTTGGCCGCGTCTCTGATCTGCAGAATGAGATGCTCCGGTGCGTACTCGTTGCTGATGCGCATGGCTTCCTGCACGTTCTTGACGCGGACGGTGACGGAGTGGGCGATGGAGCCGCGGACAATGTCTACGCGGGGAGGGCCACGGCCTGGTTGTGCACCTCGTCGTCAATGGCCCGGAGCTGCTCCTCGCTCAGGTCGACGGCTATGAGAATGACCTGGCTGTCTACGCCGTGCTCGGCCTGGGAGAGCAGGTCGGACGCCACAAAGGCAGGGTTGGCCTCCTTGTCGGCAACGACGAGCACTTCGGATGGACCAGCGGGCATGTCGATGCTCACGCCGGCATTGGTGTCGTTGCTGACATGCATTTTGGCGGCGGTGACGAATTGGTTGCCAGGCCCAAGGATCTTGTCGACTTTGCTGACGGACTCGGTGCCGTAGGCCATGGCCGCGACGGCTTGGGCACCACCGGCGAGCACGATGCTCTCGGCGCCGACTTTGTGCGCGACGTAGACGATTTCGGGGTGATGCTGCCGTCTGCCCGGGAGGCGAGGCGAGCACGAGCTTCCGGCAACCTGCCACCATGGCCGGCACTCCAAGCATAAGGGCTGTGCTGGGGAGAACAGCAGTGCCACCGGGGATGTAAAGGCCGACTCGTTCGATGGGTCTGGAGAAGCGGCCGCAGACGACTCCAGGCATGGTCTCGACTTGAAGGGGCTTGTCTTCCTTTTGCGCCGAGTGGAACTTCTGAATGTTTTCAAACGATGTGTCAATGGCCTTGATGGTCTCGGCATCCAGGTTCATGAGCCCCTTGGGAAAAGGAGCCTTGATGACTGGTGAGGTGAGCGAGGTTGCCTTTTCAAACTTGTGGGTGTATGACAGCAGAGCTTTGTCGCCATTCTTGCGGACGTCGTCGATGATGGGGTGACGATTTCGAGAATGGCTTCGGGGATTTCTGGGAGGGTCGCTGAAGAGCCTTGAGGAGCTCGGCTTCGGAGACCTTGGCGGAATCGATTCGCTGCATGGCAATTCGTGAACCGGTAGGAGGCTTCGCAGGAGAGTCGACAACGGTGGGTGTGGAAGGTGCTGCGGCGGTCTCGCTCTTGACGCCCTCCTTCTCTACCCATTTTCCTTTGGCATTGCCAGGTCTTCGTGAAACTTTGAGGCTCTTTGCATCCAGGTTGGCCTCAATATCAGCCAGGCTAGCGCCAGCGCTGATAGCTTTGGTCAAAGCGAAGTAGATTAGGTCAGCGGCTTCAAAGGCGACCTCCTGAGGTGTCTTGGCGTCGCAAAGTTCTTCCGCCTCCTCCATGATCTTGGCCCGCAAGAGCTTCTCGTCGGAGAATAATCTAGCGGTATACGAGCCCTCTGGGGCAGACTGCTTCCTTGAAAACAAGGTCTTCTCCAGGGCAGGTATGCCTTTCAGGTTGCCGAAGCATCCAAACTGTTGCAGGTGGCAGAAACGGCCCTTTGCTTGACCATGAACTTCAATGTGTCGTTGTCGCAGTCCAAAGCCACCCGGACGAGCTCTTGGGTGTCCCCGAGGTGGCCCCTTGATCCATAATCCTCGCTTGCGGCTCTGGTACACTCCAGTCTGGGTCTTGAGGGCTTCGAGGATGCTCTCGTCACTGGTGTAGGCGAGGCCGAGCGCGACGCCAGCCTCGTCAGTCACGACAGTGGGGATAAGGCCGTCCTGGCGATCCGACTTCCAGTAACTGGCAATGACTTTGGATAGCAGCAGCTTGTCGGTGGCAGATTTGTCGGTGGTGAGACCGGTGGAGGGCAAAACGGGAATTGCATTGGCTTGCTTGGCGACGTCGACGAATTTGTCGAGAGGCGCGCCGTCAACAGGGCGCAGGTAGAGATTCCTGGGTTTGGTCGATTGAGCGGCCTCGATAAATTTCTGTGATTCGGCAGCGTACAGATCAAAGTCTTTGATGAGCAATCCATGCTCCGACGCGGCCGAGAGGTCGGGCTTGGAGACGACGGGGAGCACTCTGTCGCCGAAATCGGTGAACTGTGACAGGGCCTCGGGTGTGACGAAGACCTTGCGCGCCCCGCGATCCAGCAGGGCAACCACATCGTCTTTAGATTCGAGAGCGGTGGCATCGATGTGAGCGTGGAATTCGTAGTTGTGGCGATTGAAGAAGCGAACGAGCTTCTCTTGGATCCTGGGTGTGGCTTGCAAGAAGGGATTTCCCAGCAGCGACACTTCCTCGCGGGTCAAGCCGTCGAGTTTGGCCAGGCCCGGTGGCACGGCGACGCTGATGAGAAACGGCAGAGGGAGTTCAGTTTCCATCATGAGCCTATTCTCGGATCAGTCAAGACCTTAATAATCTTTGATTTCCCAAACCCAAACGGCTGCCAAAAGATGCACGGCTCAATCGAAACGATGGGATATTGTAAGTGTTAGTCGAAGTGAATCAACCGCCCAAAAGCTTCATGGTGGGGTGGGGCAGCTGTCAACAGTTGATGGCCGCCGACATGCGGGTGCCACCAGTACTGTTTCCATGTTCGGATTAACGAGTGCCCGCGAAGCCTCGGACCTTCTTATGCCTCCAAGCTCCACGTCGTCCAAGCATCCCAGCTTCGACTCACGTGTTGCGACTTTCGTCAACCACGTCCACCGCGTTGTTCTGCTCATTGCATCTCACAGACCAGCGCACTTCTCACCAGATGCGCAATCAGTAAAAGCGACGAGAATTCTCTTCCCCGGCGACGCCTTGCGCCCGCCCCCAAAATCCCGTGCGGCGCGTCATCTACCGCCAAGTCTTCATCCCGCTCTCTCTCTCTCCCCTCACACCAGCACCAGATTCAGCATGGCATCAAGTCGACCCCAAACAAACGGCATTGCACCCTTGACAAATGCCTCGCAAAGCGCAACCACGGCTCCTCCCAACACACAATCCGCTGCCCCCGCAGGGCAACCTGCCGGCGCGCAAGCTCCGGCGCAGCCCACCAGCACCGCTGACCCTCGACCTCGCGACTCACGTCTGATCGAGCTCCTCCTTACCGCCCAAGGCGTCACCGCCTACGAGCAACGGGTCCCGCTTCTCCTCCTCGACTTCGCATACAGACACACCTCCTCTGTCCTCAACGACGCCCTACATCTGTCCGGCGACCCCTACGTCACCCAAGCAGGCTCAAAACCATCCGCTACCTCGGGAGCAACCGCCTTGGCTGCTGGCGATGCTCCCATCACCGCCAATGGCGTGAAGCTAGCCATCGGGGCCCGCCTGGGCTATCAGTTCCGTGGAGGAAGCAGCGGAGGCGGCATCAGCAAGGACTACATGCAGGAACTTGCGAGAGAACGAAACAAAGTGGCATTGCCGAGGATCGTTCCGAATGAATGGGGTGTCCGACTTCCCAGCGAGCGCTTTGTACTGAGTGGGACAAGTTGGGGCCTTAAGGATATGTGGGATGAAGCCGATGACGATGACGACGATGACGACGACGACGACGCAGGGGGTGGTGGGGAAGGAGGAGATGCCATGGAAGGTATCGAAGGGCCTGAACCTGAAGATGTGGGTGGTGATGGTGTCGAGGAGGCACCGTGGATGATGTCTTTGGTGACGACGTTGATCAAGAGATGGCGGAGTAAGATTTTGGGGGAAGGGGGTGTTTTGTGCTTTAGTGCAGTGTAGCGGAGTGTCATTGCAGGCTTCATTCTACAAAGAACGGTGCTTGGGTCGGCGTTGCCGGTGTTTTGAGGGCAGACAAAAGAGTCTACGGGTAGCATATTCCTTGAAAATGAGAACCCCTTAGGGAGTGAACTATCGGACAATTCGAATCTTGATTATGGACATGCATGTCTCTTCTTGACCAAGGTCTTAGGTGACATGGCATTGCCTACTACTGTACGAGTGCCTTGGCCTGTACTTACCCAAGTGGCCCAGTCCGGAAAACGCTGTAATCGATGTAAGCTCATCTACTGTAGGCAGAAAGACGCGACGGGTTCCAAAGTCGACATCATCATTTAATAGCACATATTCAACATGTTGATTCGACAAAGTAAAACACCAGATTTTAGACCCCTGGCCCCCCTAATTCTGACTACTGTATGAACAAAGAGAGAACTTTATGGTACACTAGGCCATTAGTTAAAACGGTATCTCATACACTCTATACTCGATTCGCGCGTTTGCCAACTCCACCGGTCCACCGCTAAACTTAGAACTTGGGCTTCATGGTGTTCCTCAGTCTTTGGTAGTCAAACAACGCCTCAATGCTACCTACGGCACTAATAGCAATGTCCTTGTCCCACAACTTGCGGTTGGCAAAGTCCATGACATCATTCTCGGTGATGGCATCAATATTGCGCTCGATCTCGCCGGGCATCATGCGGCGGCCAGTGGTGATGATTTGGCGACCAATGTCCTCAGCGACGGCGGTGGTGCCATCGAGAGACAGAAGAATCGAAGCCTTCAGTTGAGCCTTGGCGCGCTCGACTTCAGCCTCACCGACGTTGGTGCAAAGACGCATCCACTCACGAATGGAGAAGTGGACGAGATCGTCGAGGTGGGTGATGTTGTCGGTGCTGAGGTAGATACCCCACAGACTGGCAAAAGTACCATTAGTTCATGTGCCGCGATGGATTCGCGTTTGTTATTCGAGTATTCGTAGATTACTTACCCAGTATCGCTGTAGCTGGTAGAGAAACTCATGAAGCTATTGGCCAGCTCGTGTCGGTGGACCAAGCCGCTGAGCTTGCTGCCCTGGTGAGGAGCGTTGCCCATGGCCTTGTCGTAGTTGCCAACAATAGCCTGGGTAACCAGAGCAGTGAAGTAATCCTCGGAGTTCCAGCTGACACCCTCGACAGCAATGGCAACGTTGGCGGTGCCCATTGTGTCATCACGAACACGGACATCAGAGCCGATGAAATCAGCCCTCTTCTTGGATAGCAGATAGGCTTGGTTCTCTGGGCCCTTGCTGGGAAGACGGGAGAAGTGCTTCTCGGCCAGTTCAACAAGCTGCTCATGGGGAATGCCGCCGGCTCCGACAAGAACCATGCGGTCAGCGGTGTAGTTGGTCTTGATGTAGTTGGTGAGCTCGGTTCGGGTGATGTCGCGGATGTTCTGGCGGGGACCCAAGATGGTGCGGCCCAGGGGCTGGTGCTGGAAGGCAGTAGCATGCAGATGATCGAAAACAACCTCCTCAACTTGCTTCTCAACCTCCTCAGACTCGCGCAGGATGACATCGCGCTCACGCTCAATGGCGGACTCCTCAAGTTTGGAGTTCTGCAGAATATCGGACAGTATGTCGACGCACTGGGGCACATCGGAGTTGAAGGCCTTGGCGAAGTAGACGGTGTTCTCGCGCTACAAGCTGTGTTAGATCCCTTTCACTCTCATTCCGGGTGTCTCCTGAGAAGGGGGTATAAATGCTCACCGACGTGTAGGCGTTCAAGTGACCACCCATGTTCTCGATCTCGAGTTCCAATTGCTGCTGCGATCGCTTGGCGGTGCCCTAGGGGTTGGTTGTGTTAGCAATTCGAGGGCCCGTTTGCCGTATTGCCAATAGCCGTCGCCCCTACCTTGAAAGCCAGATGCTCGAGGAAGTGTGCGGTACCGTTGTTCTCGTCAGTCTCGGCACGGGAACCGGCGTCGATCCAAACGCCAACGGTCGAGGTTTGGGCCCATGGTGAATTCTCAGTAGCGACCTAGAATCCACCAAGTTAAAATCAAGTCACGGGATACATCTCGAGGCCAATTGAGCCCGGGCGGATGGTACGCACGGTCAAGCCGTTCTTGAGTGTTGTGGTTTGAGTTTTGCCGACGCTGGAAGGAGTCGCGAAGCCACGGCGAAGTAAGCCGGTAGGCGACAGACCAGCACGGCTTCGCAAGCCCTGCGAGAGATTCAAAGCTAGTCTGCGAGACGCCATGGCGGGTGGTTTGGGTGGCTCGAGGATGGAGATTGAGTGGTATGATGAAATCTTTCGATCTTGCTCGGCCAGAAACCTTTCCTGAGGTAATTTGTGGCCTGAAGCACCAGGCGTCCATATTTTTGCTATTCCGACCAGCTCCGAGGCTTAGTCACGGGCATTGCATTGGCCAATCAGAGGGCGGTATTACTAAACTGTCAATCCCCTTCTTCCCCAGCGCAGCAAGTAGTAACTTTTAGTAAGTAGACAGTCACGGCGTGTGACACGTACATTGTGTACATGAATAAAATGAGAAAAATCACCACTGCAAGTTTATAGTTGCTCGCTACTGATGAGCCTGTCCAGCCGCATTGTGCTAGCGCATTCGACAATTCCCCAGTCCAGCCCATCCTCGGAAGAATTGTCTTGCTTCGGTTCTGAGGTAATACCAAAAGAACTAGGTGGTTGATAATGGTTGATTGTTCAGTCAGATATCTCCAGTCTCGAGTCTTGTCGCAAGGCATATACGGGATAATGTACGCACAAATAAGTGGCCAGTCGGCTGCGCCTCTTTTTCGTGCAACAAGTCTTGACGTGGGAAAACCAATTGTCACGTCCCAAGCACACCTGTTCGCCCGGGACTATGTCATGTTCTGTCTTGCTGACAGTGTGCTTAAATTTGAAATGCAAGCAAGGTATGGATGTATTGACGGAACTGAAATCCAGACCTCTACACATTAAATGAACACCTCACTGTGACCTCATCCCGCTGCAAATCGGTCAGATCCATCAACTCCCAAGCCCGCTCAACGTTAATCTCCAGTACGTGACAATCCCTTCCACTTCGTTCAACAGTCTCCAAAGGCACGGGAATGTCTTGGATCGTAACCACAAAGTCGTCACCAATACTCATACTTGGAAGAGTCGATATGAACACGCCTTATCCACGTCAGCTAGCCTTCTTCCGTCATTATTGGCGAATGGCAAGAGACACGTACCAAGAATACCAAATGCTTTCAAGTTACACAGTAGGGCCAATTGACCGGTTTCTGGTCTGAGAATCGAGCTGGTAGTAGTGAGGGCAGCGCAGCCAGTCATTTTGCCGGTCAAGCCAACAAGACCAGCATGGCCGTCGATGTATTTGCGGCCCTCAAATGAAGTTACTGGAAAAGCACACAGAATCTCATATGCTTGCATGTCAAGCGAAATGGTGATGAAAGAAGTCGCTTGCTCCAAGGAGATGGGACCTGAGACCTTGCCGGTTGTATGAGCTCGAATGACGTAGTCAATGGATGGCACTACTCCAGGGAAATAGTTCAGTGGCAGAAGTTCATTTATGCGTCTTCGGGACACGTTGAAAACCCCGATAATGCCTGTGCCAGCTTGCGATGCGCCTATGTGTTGCCATCAGACACCATCGTTCGCAGTGCGAAACACGACCAACAACTTACCGTGGTAACTACCTATTTTCAACAGCGTGCCTTCTTCATACTTCTCATAGTGATGGATAGAGCTCCCGAGGGAACCAGGCCTGAGAACAATAGTCCGGCCAAGCGGCGTCAGGGCTGTCATTTGCTTGATGAGAGGCACATTGTGCTCCCCTGGAACGTCTGTGATCCAGATCGGGCCACCGCTCACGCAACGAGCCGCAGCGTGGAACTCGGAGTGTTCGTGTGCCGACTGAAACATATCCCAGTCGGGTACTGCATTGAGAAACCGTGTAAATATGGCGTTGTGAGCATTAGCCCATATATGCCATGAGTGCGATTTAGGTTCATTGGGAAATAGTCATCCGAGTTTCGCACTATTATCTCCCGAGGTGACCGAGGTAGTTGCGAGTGAAAAGAGCTAGTGGAAATTGCGACATGCATGAAATGGCTTTATTGCCGAAGTGCTTCTGCGATGCTTTGGACCACTCATCAAGATAGGTCGAGCTCAACTCGCGACGATCGGGTGCTTCCTTGAGCAAGTCGAGCATGACTTGACCGTCAGTCTTTACACCGTCGATTCCCGATCTTACTAGAAAAGTGTAAAAGTCGTCGTAGAACTGCGACAAATTCTCTTTGGCAACAACGGTAAGGGTTCGCTGGCTCTCACTGCCTTGTGCTACGATTGACGTTTTGTACCTCTTGGCGATGACACCAGTTGGGGAGATGCCGCCCCAATACCCCAACAATGCGTGCCACACTAGGACATGCCGGATATCTGGATGCGAATTTCGAATATCCGTGACCAGGGCTTTAAGACCCCGCGGGAATGCCTGCTCATCTGCTTCAAAGTCAGTCCATCCGTACTGGGACTGGTCGTTTCCGGTACGGTCGATGGATTGCCAGTTGTCATCAATGATGAGGCTTGTAATGTGAATTTTCTTTTGAGCCAGTTCCTTGACCGCATCAAGGAGCTTTCCTTCCGA
Source organism: Epichloe gansuensis (assembly GCA_023658505.1). Taxonomy (NCBI): domain Eukaryota; kingdom Fungi; phylum Ascomycota; class Sordariomycetes; order Hypocreales; family Clavicipitaceae; genus Epichloe; species Epichloe gansuensis. Next base: position 1,819,376 of record CP098285.1, on the reverse strand, counting down.
GAGTTGTTGACCTAGAGAATTCCAAGTGCCTGACCAAGAATTAGGCCAACTCGACATTAATACGGGACAGAGGCTTACAGAACCCTAGTCCATCATACCACTCGGCCTCGCATCGAGCTGTGGCTGTGGCTTTTGTATGAATTTTGCCACCACCGTTTTCATGCTCGCCCCGTGGCACAGTATATGTTGACACCAGATTTCTCGCCTCATACATAACAGAAGCAACAGTGTGGTCAAAATCAGGCCCGTCGGATATCAAAATCTTGACAGTCCCTGCATACAAAGAGTCATTTCGGGCCTGGGAATGTCAGTTATCCGAGCTGCAACTATTAAAATCAGACGTTGCGATCATACATGGACACTGATGGTATTTTTGTCGGTGCTGCTGAATGTGACCGACATATTGTCAACACCACTGACAGCCAGTAGTGTCATTGTCTTGCCTTGGCCACTTAGAAAGCAACACATGATAGCAGCCTGGTCTACGAGGAAGCGCGATGTGCCTTGTCGAGGGCCCAACCATGAGGGTTGGTGACGCACCAAGGCAAACCATCTGTACCAAATTAGCGGCCGCTCTGGTTCGGTATGGGCATCGCGACGGAGCATACATAGCTGGTGAATGTAAAGAGGTACACGAGGGAAGAGCGAAGAGCGAAGAGCAATGAAAAAGAGTAAAATTATATATAGCCTACCTCAGGAACGAGCCCCACGGCGTACCAATGTCGATGCTGCGGACAGATGAGTCCTTGCCGACTGAGCCCTGGATTGAACACTGCAAAGACCAAATTCGGGTGCCGGGAGATTGACTAATCCCCGATGTGATCTTCCATTCAGGGTTTAGATCTGGAATCCGTGGTAGTAAGTTGTCCGAGAGGGAGTCGGGAACCTGCAGTAGCACAATTCCGTCACCCAGACCTTGCTCATCACGGACCCATTCCCATGTCTTGTTCTTAGAAGGACGGAACTTGATGGTGAAGCTTGCACACTTCTGCATGGATAGTCGGCCAGAGAAGTACAGGAATGTGCTTGCGGCTGGTTGTTTTTGTAGCATTCGAAGATCTGGGTATTGCTCAGTCCGACTCCTGCCGAGGTTGGCTTCACGCCATTCTCCTTCGTCTACAGACGTCCACAGGGATACTTCCCATGGCTCCTGTGCTCGATGGGTGGACACTTCCAATACCACTGTGACTGTGAGCCACGGGCGACCATTCTTGACCACGGTCACTTGACCGAGGGGAGGATAGCTCTGCGCCAGAGGCTTCATGTTTGTCATAAAGCACCGAAGTTGTGTTGCAAAAGACGGGCTCCGAGTTGGTCAGTCGCGCTTACGATGTAATGCGGAGGACGGAGTATCTTGACAAGTTTACACATGTTAAATTTCGCAACAAGTACGACGTCAATATGGGTAAAATGGGTGAATCGGAAGCGTGGAAGTCGTCCTGGTTGCCTGGGAGGGGATGAGGGAGGAAAGGACCCGCCCATCCAACCCGTCCATCCAACCCATCCATCCAACCCATCCATCCATCCATCCAGTCATTCAACTTACCCTGAACGCCATCCACACAACGACAAGTACGGAACACGGAATACTCCTGTATCAAATATCAACTTCAACTGGTCTGCTCATAATCACATAATCCGGCACCACAACCTTTCCCCACGAAGCTTCCTCTCCCGCGGCGAGCACGCATCCACCCCGAACCCAAGCCTCTCGTAGAACCATCTCGCGTGCGTATTGCTCACAAAACAAGTGAGCATCACCTTGTCCACCGACTCAATCCGCTCGCCTGCTTCGACGAGCAACTGCATCAACTGCCTGCCAAGCCCGCTTCTGGTCCATCCATCACGCCCATTAGCTTTGCTCTCTCTCTCTCTCTCTCTCGCTCTCTCTCTTTTCATGGAACTCGCTTCACACCTGTGTAGCTTCGCCTGCGATGCTGCGGAGAGGGGGAGGGAACCACCAGACTTACCCCTTCAACTCAGTCTTCAAATGAATCTCGTAGCAATACACCACCGCCTCTCCATTCTCAAACGTAGGCATCATGGACGTAAACCCGCATACTTGATCGTCGCGCAAGACGAGAATGTACCGTAGCTCCGGAGACCGCATCTCCTTCTTCTTGGCGACAGGATGCCATCCCAGGCTGGACCCGCGATAGTCCTCGCCGCTCGTCTCGTCAATCAGGTCAAAACAAGCCTTCATATGGGCTTCACCCAGTGCCACGGCCCCGCGAAGCTGTAGGCTATACACCCTCTCCGAGGTAGGATGCGTCCAGTCTAGAGGACTACGCTATCAACGACCGACCTTCTTTGCAATGACCGAAACCCCTCCCCCAAAAAAAAAAAAATCGAGAATGACAAATCTATAAAACACGCAGAGCGAGATAGAGAGCGTTGGTAGTACATACAGTGAGGGTAAATACGCTGCAGAAAATTCAGCATCGCTCTTCGCATTAGCCTCTTCTATCGCACTCGTCTCTTGTTTCCGTCGAGACCTGGATGTCCTGCCGCGCGCAGATTTGTTATCCACACCCATGATGAAAGCATCATATCATATACGATCAGAACAATGAAAAATCACCTTCTGTAGAACAAAAAAAGGAGAAAAAGCGTAGTCTTCTACCCAGGAAACCGTCAAGTCAAACATAACGAGGAAAATAAGGCGTTCCCAGCGCCACCAACCCGAGGTTCTTCCGTTCCGGACAAACTCACCCCCATCCTCCAACTTCTTCCCTACGCAAAACTTATATCGACTTTTTTTCATTCCTTTAATGGAATCATAAAGATTCTATTCACAAGTGCGAGATCAATGGTAGCCACCCCATGAGGTTCGCAACGCACCTGCGAGCCCGTGGCTATGCCACTCGTCGCAAACTCGAGCGGGCGTTGAGCCTCGACCATGTACGTATTTCATTGCCGCGGTCCAAATCACACCTCCCGCCCAGCAGGATACAAATTTAGCAAAATGAATAATAAACACGAAAAAAAAAAAAAAGATGAACTCATTAATGTAAAAAAAAACCTAGTTTCTGCAAAGATCCCGCGTCCTCTCCTTCTATAGGACCATCCTCCGCGGCACGAAAACCATCCGCGATGTGCAGACCAAGTCCGAAACACGGCGCTTCGCACGAGATGAATTCGAGAAGCGCAGAGACGTCACAGATATAGTGAGCCCTGCATGAACCCGATAATCACGATACGTGGTTTTTTGTTTTGTTTTGCCAAAACTGACGATCCCAGAATCACATTCGATATCTTCTATCGACCGGCAAGACCGAGTGGGAAAGTATGGAGAGCTATGTCGAGCGTATGTAGTGTACAAGTCTTGGTCAAATCCGTGCCATCTCCATCATATAATAGAATACCTTTGCAAGTCAAATGCTCGCATGCTCTCCTTTTCTTGATCCTAATGAACAAAAAAAAAAAAAAAAGAGATTGCATCCATGAATACAAAGCCCCCATTCATTCCTACTCCTCGTCCGAAAACCCCCGTATAAGTCTAGTTTTGTCGCTGTTTATGTCGCGGGTTTGACTTGCAAATTATGTACAAGTACCCATTATGTCTCTTGCCGGCCTTTCGTCGAACGACCTGCAGCACCAAAAGAAAAATCCGCATCAGCACTCTCTCGCGGAAGCACCACAGCACAACTTACCTTGCAATGCTCGCATCTCTTCTTCACGGAACTGTGCACCTTCATCCCCCTCGTTTGCTGCATCGATCCTCCAAGTGTCCGGCTCGTTGTCGCTGTCCAGGTATTGCTGAAGACTGAATGCACCCAGCTTGGTGCGGAGGCTGTGCGAAATAGGTTTGTGGCGGGACCTCTGACAGAGGGTTTCGAAGCAATTATTCTCGCTGGCAGGGCGAGAGTCCGTAGGAACGAGGCCATGGCTGCGTGTCTGTTTTCGTTCAAGGCTTATCGTGCTGAGGAGATGGGTTCGAGGGGCATCGATATCGAGGTCATCGAGGTTTCTTTGGGGAATATCTTCAAGTCACGTGATGGAGACTCTTTCCCGCTTGCTTTCAATTCAGCCAGGCAACTTTAGCTAATATGTACTGCTCATAGCGATTCTGATTATTCTAATTCATTCTTTGTTTAAAGCTGCTTCACCCATCGCCTCTTCCAGTGTTTTCTTCCAGTTCTCAAATTCCTAGGATTTTCTTTGTTGGCGGGCAATGTGCATCGGCCGACCACTCACGAGTTTGGTGAATCCCATCTCAACAGACCGTCTGAAGAATGCTTTGTTTTCTTTTCCCTATCTTAAAGCAAAAATACACCGCCTTTCTTAGTTATCAATTTCTGCCGTAATTCCTGCGTGTATGTTTCATTCTGTTCCATAATCTGTCGGCAATTGCACCCAGCTGCCTTTCTTCGCTCTAGCCAAATGTTTCTTCTAGACTCAGTTAAATCCCGTCCAACCCATGCAGGCTAATCCTTGGTAGAACATGACCGTAGCGTGAAAGTCATTGCTTGCGACTCCGTATTTGGCTTGCTTTGGAGGCTGCAGCTCTTCGATGTGGTCAGGCATACTGCCATCCACTCTTCCTTTCAGAACGGCCTTGTCTTCGTCGTTGCCATTGCGCTCCTCATGGACTCTCCTGATCGACCTGCAGTAGACGTCCAGATTGTTACACTTGTTGTAGACATTGCCCCATCTTTCAACGCTGCCTCGTCCTGTCAATAGGTCTGACAGGCTGGGTAGGTTTTGCAGTGAATCAAAATGGACCTTGTTGTCTCGGACGAGGGCCGCCATGATCTGTGGGCAGTACATCTCTCCGTTGCTGTCTATCAGTATGTTCTTGACTTCGGGTCGAACCGATTCCGTCGAGTATAGGTTGATAAGCTTCTTCACAGACGGCGGAATTGGCGCGTCTGGGTTGAAACCCGATCCGCTCCAATCAGGGAACAGGGTGTCGAGGATCTGTTTCTTGTAGGCTTTCAGGTGATCATCTTCCTCATCCAGCCAAAGCTGCAGAGTGCAACCTGCGCAGACCCTTTTATGAGGAGGCATTCGGCGAGCATGGGCAGAGAAGAACTCTTCCAACGTTTCGTACCCACAGGATGAACAAAACACCACACTCCTTCCCATAATGGTCGTGTACCAAACCGGCCAGTCCTGCTCCATGTGTTTCTCTACACCAAGTCGGACTGGCTTGAGCAAATCGTATAAAACCTTTTTCGCACCTTCTCATCCTTGACCTCCAGGTATCGGTACATGGCGTCTAGAAACGTGGGGACTGCAAGAGGGTAGTTCGGAATGTGGTTCAGATACTTGCAAAATGCCTTGTCCTTGTCAAACAAAAGACCCAGTTTCATCCTTTTGCTTTCATGAAGGCTTTCATTATGATGTTGAAGAAACCTCGTTGGACAACATCCAGCTTTTGTGGCCCCACGTTAGACCATAGGTAGCTGTGGTAGGGCTCGCAAATGGGGTCCCCTTGTTGTAATGGGGATAAAAATCAAAGCCTGTGATTTCGGGTATTTTCTTTTTCGACGCTCATAATTGACCTCATAGATGAGATCGATCAGACAGAGGACGTCGCCGAAATGGATTAGCGGGCATTCGTATATGCCAATCATGCGAACGTTCGGACAGGCTCGTAATATAATGGCGACCATGCGACGGTCTAGAAAAGGGATGTTCTGAAAGTATAGCACCCTGAATGAATTTCGTTGTTCGGAAATTTGTTTCACTAGCAGAATAGTCAGCAATGTTGCCCCCTCCCATTGAGAAGAATAAAAAAATCTAGTTTGACTTACATAGTCCCCTGAGCCGGGTAACAGAGAAAATGGCGGATGGTTCAAATAACCGGCACTGAGGACTGGACACAAACTGACCAGCACCCCAAATTGTGGACACATCTCGAATGCCTTTGACAGCATCGACAATCTCATTTGCCAGGAAATCCACAGGCATAATCTTCTTGGTATCCTGCTTGTTTTTGCATCTCTTGTTGCGGCCCATCTTGCCTGTTACACGGCCATGAAGAAGAACGATGGAGAGAAATATTTCCTTTTCGAGCTTCATAGCTTCGCCACACCAACTGGAGATGGAATTGGAGGATCTAGTCCGTATGGATCTAAATCATGGGCCATTTTTATCTCGCCCACCGTGCATTCAGGAGTTACAGCCAGAAGCACGCCTGAATTACCGCTGGTTCTGAAGTCCGAAGCGTTGAAGTCCCAGATTTTCTAAGTTTGCGGTCAGTTACATCTTGGACATGCGGAGAAGGCTTGACTTACAGCAATGTTTGACATTGCCAGCCAAGAGGTGGTTGAAGTGATCGCGGCGTTCAAAACTGTGTCCAGCCCCTGGCGAAAAGAGCATTTGCAACTTCGCCTCCGACATCAACAGTATTCAATATTTTGCCAACGAATTACTTCCGTGGGCACTGTCTGCCCCTTCTTTGAATCAGCGTACTTGGTCTCGTAACGAAACAGAAGGGTGGCCTATTTCAGCGGTCAGCATCAGGTGTACAAAGTACACGTAGAAAGTGGACCACCTACTGTAGTCAAATATCTGAAAGGCGCATATGCCTCAAATTCGGATTTTGAAGGCTTTTGAGTAAGACGGCGGAGTTTCATACCCCATTCGGTCTCGATTTCTCCAGGTGACTTGGACGTCACAGCATGGTGGAATCCATTCTTGATAAGAGCTCTCTGAGAAGTGACCATGTCATACTTCTCTGGTGTTGCTGCTACAGCGACGGGCTTGCCCGTGTTGCGGAGTTTTCGAGTCATCTTGTTTTTTTTTGTTTTTTTTTGGTTCTTGATTCGAGTAAAGAAAATGAAGCAGGGAAGGAAGAAGGTTGAGAGTCAGGGCTCCTATAGGCCTTGATATGTCATTTTCTTGCAAGATTGAGTAGCTTAAGGTTCGACTTTGAATAGAAGGTAAAGGCAAATCGGCTGGAGAGAAGGCAAACAATTGGGGATTAAGGAAACGACCTGCATATGCTTTGGACCAAAAAGCCAAAAAGAAATTTGATTATGAAATTGAATGGGAGGGCAGAAGCTTGGTACTAGAGTATTTTCTTCAAATCTTGGGGCAACAGAGTTTGGAATGTGTGTATGGCGGAAGGAGCTCCAGGCAGCAAGTGCCTTTTGACAAAAAGTACCCGCAAAGAACAGAAGAAACATGAGGGGAGGAAAAATTAGGAAAAACTAGGCAAAAGGATATCTCACCCATCTACTAACTTTTTGTGTACCTTGAGAGCAGAAAATGACTGAGAGTGCGTTGTATCGATCAGTCGTGTAAGTGGAGGCAAAGTCGGGGAGAGTCGATGAAGCGGTTTGAGAGGGCTGAATCAACCTCACGAACGTGCGTGGGACCAAAGAAAAGGTCGAGTATGTGAGAAGAGAACAAGTCATCACTATGTTTCAAGCAGGCACCGGAAACTTTCAACATGGCTTTGTGGAAGAGAAGAGCAATCTTATTAGAGGCACACGGCCAGATGAACCTTGTCTGCAGGTGAGAAAGTCAGTGAGAAAGCCAGTCAGTCAGTCGTAGCACTCTTGACCAGCGCCACAATGTAGTTCAACTAAGAGGTGGTTTTTGTTCCTAAGATGCTGCCTCTCTGCTTCTTGCGACAAAGCTGCATTTCTTGGGGTCGTTTCAAGAAACATCTATCTCTTCCGTGCTCACTGCTCATCCTGTTCCCGGCCAAGCTGGGGTGTGGTATATGCAATAAAGAAGCCTCCTCGCAGTCACAACGCTTGCCCGTGTGGGGTTGAAAAGTCTATTCCACAATGGTGAACTTGCCAAGGTTTATTCAGTCGAATATGTTTGGATTAGAGTGAGACGGACGAACTCAACGGTTGCGTAAGACTAAAAGTTAGTAAGACTACTTACTCACTCTAATCGGACACTCTGAATCTGCAAAAAGACTCCTACGGGAGTCGCTGGTAGTCGCTGGTAGTCGCTGTCAGTCGCTGGAAGCACCTCCAGCCGTGGCGGCCGAAAAGGAGCACTGGCGGACAGCTGCTCACAGGCGGCAGGCGGCAGGCGGCATGACAGTCGGATCGCATCAGTGAACAAGTTGTTGAGTCACACTTTGGCGCCAAACAAAAATCTCAGCTTGCTCGTTTAGCTAGCGCATGGTGGCATCACCATAAAGTTCGCGGTTCGTCTTGTCAGGACAGGCTCACTCTTGCGGCTACATGCTCCATCAGAAGTGACGCATCTCTGACTCATAAGCTGCTCCTTGGGAGTCACAGCATGAAGAAGGGTACAGAGTCATCATTTGGCCGTCAAATTTGAAGTGACCAGTCATACGGAGTAGTACTCCGTACTTGTTGGCGAGACAAAAAAAAAGACAAATACTCTGCAGCCGCTCCTCCTTCCTTCCTTCTTCCCAACCTTCACTGGTCGAGCTACCCTAGAATTGCCAACGCTGATCTCGCGGCAGGCACCCCGGGCCCAAAGGGCGTATCACGTGTCAGCAAATACGACATGGCATTTCGAGTTCGACTCATCAGTCTCTTCTCTCTTTTCTGTGTGTGTAATCCTGGGACAAGTCGAGCTGCACGGAATGCATCAACGAGTGATTAACCCGCAATTCGTCCGCCACGATACGACCATACAAATCTTGCCGGCAGTGCCATCCTTCAAGGCATTTGACATCATCCAATCATCTGATAAACTGGTAACTTTTTACATTTGCAATGCAGAAGGACTATTTTCAACCCACAAAGCCCAACAAAGGGTGCCTTGAATGAATACATAAGCCATCTGCAATATTTCTCGCTTTCACGTGAGAGCCCAAGGAACCTGGCTAAAGTGTGGGTCGCTTCTTCCTCACGGCCCAAGCAAGATTTCCAGACAGAGCGTTGTGAAGTCGCACCATTTTTACTCCCTCCGCACGGAGTACTTACAAAGGGTGGAAAATTCATTGCTACAAGTCGAGAGACAGCACATATGGTGGCTTGCTTGTAGCCCTTCATATTGACCCAGTTGCCAGGTCTTGTGTCTCGGACAGGACACAGTAATCTGCCTCCGGTGCATCCACTGTGTCTGAGTGCGGGTTGATGTTGCCAACACTCATTCATTGTTTAGTCCTTCCTAAGTAAGGATTTTGTAAGCTTTTATTAGGAACTTTTGAGATTTTCTCTATATAGTAATACCTGCTTAAAGGTATTTAGTAAGGCTCAGCTAAATAGCGACCTCAAATGTATCGCGCATTCAAGCTTTTTAGGCCAGGAGGTCAACCACAACACACACTGTGCACACACACATGCGTGCTTGGCGGCGGCGTGGCGCTGATCACGAGACTGTTTTGCAGACGGGTAGAAGAGATGGGAACACGTGAGCGTAAGCAGACAGAAGACGCAACCATTTACTGACTCGGAGCCGATTTTCATAAAGCGCTAAGCTTGGATGATATGTAAACGTGATGATCCAGTGTGCATATGAGAGTATGTAGAGCGCCATAATTGGCTCACGAGGCGGGACATGGTTGCATAAATCGCATGGCAGCCAAAGGGAAGGCTTGTACATACGGATTAATATAATGTGGATACAGCCACCACCATCTCGTGTTTGCAGGTGTGGATAATGGTATGACGTTGCCGCTACAGCGTGACCCATCCCATTTTGAGAGAGTTTGATAAAGGTCAACGTCGAGGAAGAAAAAAAAAAAAAAGCCACAACGACAAACTGCTTTAGGGCTTTTAATGGAGGTCTTGGTGGCGTTGAAAGGGAGGGAGCCTCGAGGAAACAAGGCGATGCAAGGGCTTCAGCTCCAGCAGGATTGCGTCGAAGCCACGCCGATGTGGTAGCAGTTGGCCCGTCCCCAGGTCTCGCTGGAACTGTTTGTTGCAATATAAAAACTGACGGTCCCAATACAAATGCGAAATGGGCGATCCACAGGCAAGGAGCTGCTGAGCTGCTGGGTCGCTGGGTCCAACTTTCAGTGGAGTGGCCAATTTTCTGCAGCTTGTTGGCGTGACATGAGACGGCCGGGGACCCCTGCGCCGCCAGATGCCACAGATGCCACCAAAAGAGTCAGGTGCTTTGGCTCAATGTAAATTTGAAATTTTATATGTAGAGTACCGAGTACACCTAGAAAACAAGTTCCGGTGCAGGACGTATCAATCACGGGAACATGGACATACTCCGTACTCTGAATACAACCTTATATGCATGAACAGCACAGAAAATTGTTCCTGGACAGGTGATTCAGTTGGCAGGGCAGGGCAGGGCAGGGCAGGGCAGAGAAGTATTGTGTACATGTTCTCTGACGGCCCCCTCCGTTTGCTGTTGGTGGGTGTTCCATGGAAAGAGGAAAGGGGGTTGAATGAATGTCGCAACGTTGAGCGAAAGGGCCTCCAATATGTATCGATAATAAGCACCGTGGGAATGACTCTCAATAGGGTATCTGTTGATTCGCTTTCTCATTGGCTTCTACTTCCAAATACAGCTACATACGTCGAGTCAAGTCGAGGGACAAGAAAGGAGAAGGCGTGTGTCAATGTAAATTTCGACCCACTTGTACTTCGCCAACGTTCATGCAGCACGGGCCAGGGACAGGCCATGGGACCCCCTGGCAACGCAACATGCAACCTTGCGACGGCAATGGTATTGTAATACGTTATGCACTTCACCCGTTACGGAGCATACATGTACAGCGTGTTGTTCGTGTTATTGATGTATCCGTCATTGCCTTTCGGTCTTGTACATGTAATTGTTGGACGGGGGACGCCAGTCGTTACAGATTGCAGGAGCTGCAAAATGAAGGCTCAGAGGCTGGAAACAGCACCAGTGATTCCGGAGGCCGTCTGGGACTGAGTGAGTGAGTGTATGGCATGTACACATGTACATAGTGCAGTACTGACAAGCCCCCTGTTTATAGTTCCACCGTTATTCGGCTAAGCGAGTGTGTGAGCAGGCTGTTCGTGGCTAGCCGGTCACGGAGAAAAAGACAGGAGCTTTGCTATGCTAAGAAAGGCGGTACATAAAAATTGCTGGGCAACGTGAACCCGTGCTGAATAATTCGAATCAGGAGCTGCCGTTAACTAGTAGTTATTGCGGGCTTTTTTTTTTTTTTTTTTGGGGTGGGGGTGACCGAGATCTGGTACTTGTCTAGAGGTTCGCTGATGCATCGTATATACATTGTAGGATCTGTTGGGAAACCTCCTAGTCCGTACAGGGTAAGTAAAGTTATCAGACCTCGCATGGTCGGTATGTACTGTACCAGCGAGGTGTCACCTCTGTCTAATAAAGAAAGGGGTTTATTGTATGCGGCCAGGGCCTTACAACTGATCTTCTAGCTAATTTAGCTATTACAGATACGCATTCTTAGCCCTTCCTCGGCCTAAGGGATTTTGTCTTATAGCGCTAAAATGATTACTATATGGGGTATTTTTTTCTTAGGGTTAAAAGGGAATTCAAAACTTATAGCTTTATAATTACATGGAATCACAGGTCTTGCTTAACCGCTCAACCTTTATAGGCTTACAACTTGTTGACCATCAGTGATCACGGTCACAGTTCCCAAGTCAAGCACGGCTTAGCGTGGCGCCAGAGCCAGAGCCAGAGCCAGGGTGGTGGGTGGGTGGGCCACCACCGTCGCCCCTTGAGGCCCTCCTTTTAATATCAGCTTGTCAGCTTGTCGTGTCGAGCAGCGCGGCAACAACAGCCCAGCCATGTCGAGCACGGAGCGGGCCAGTTGGAGAGTGACGAGCTAATGCATCTCAGTACATGTACATAATATGTATATATGTACAGTACATACATACGGAGTACAGACAGGATGCCTGTGCTCCCTATGCCGGCCAATACACTGGCCGAAGCCCCTCTTCACACCTTCACATCCCTCACACCCTCACACCCTTCCTTCACAGACGCAGATGGACAGTCACCAGTGTTGCCACTTGAATGGAGAATCATCCTGCCTGTCCTTGTCGTTCTCGTAGATTAATTCACACCCTCGCCCAAGGGCAGGGCAACAGGGGGAAAACAAACAAGTCTGGTTCCCTCCCATCCAGCACCCAGCATCCAGCATCCAGTATCCAGCATCCTGTATCCAGCATCCTGTATCCAGCATCCAGCATCAGGTCGGTTCCCCGTCGTGCCCGTCACCCTGTCACCCCGTCACCCCGTCACCCCGTCACCCCATCCATCGTCCATCGTCCATCCCATCCATCTGCTCGTTTCCATGTAATATGTATGTATGTACATACAGAGTACACGCCCCCTTCTCCTGGCTGGCACCTTGACGTCCTTTCTCCTGCTTTGCAAGCAAATAAGTACCCCAACCCGTCCCTCGTCCTGCTGTTTGCTCTTCTCCTTCCTCTTCCCACCACATCTCAGACCTGTGCCCCATTCTTCAACTCACACTTCAACGCTGCCTTCTGAATCCTTTTTTTTTCCTTCATATACCATCGTCTTTTGTTTGCTGTGATACCCATCTACTAGATACCCTGTCTTTTTAATCATTCACAATGGCCGAGATCCAGAAGCCCGTCGAGCTGCCCAACGAGGAGGCTGCTCCCGTCACTGTCGTCGAGCCTGCTACAACCGATGCCATCCCCGCCCCAGCTCCAGCTGTTGAGGACCAACCCACCGAAGAAACCACGCCCGCCGAAGGCGCAACAGAGGCCAAGATCGAGGACAAGCCCGTCGAGGAAGGACATTTGAGCTACAAAGCCCAGGGTGCTAGCTTCCCAAGTAAGTTTTTGCATGCCGCGATGATGGCGCCGTGGCCTAATAGACGGAATGGGTCTGTAGACGTTATGAAAGTCGATGCTGACAAGATTAACTCGGTAGGAACTTGATCCCCAGCAAGGAGTTCTTCTTCTTTGGAACAGAGTCTATCGAGCCCAAGGCACTCTCTGCCTATCTACGAGGCGAGAAGAACACCGAGAACGCTCACCACAACATTTCATGGGCTTCACACACCGGCAAAGGTCTGCTGTTCACTGGCGACAAGAAGGCACCCTCAAATATCATCAACCTGGTAAGCATTGAGCGAAGGGCAGACAAGGGAATGATCGACGCTAACACATAATTGCTAAAGGCCGACACCACCGAGCCTGAGACTGATGGCTCCAACAAGTTCCACTTCACCCACAAGGGTGCCAAGCACAGCTTCAAGGCTGTCAGCACTGCTGAGCGTGACAGCTGGGTCGCTCAGCTCAAGACCAAGATTGCTGAGGCCAAGGAGATTGCTGCTTCCGTTACCGAGTCTGAGGCTTACAAGAACGCTCTGGAGAGTTTGAAGCCTGCTGCCAAGGAAGAGACGGTGCATGACGAGGCCAAGGCTGAGGAGACTGCCGCTACAGAGGGCGAGGCCACCGCTGTCGCTGAGGATAAGCCAGCTGAGGAGACCAAGCGCCGATCCGCTAGTCGCAAGCGAGGTTCCATCTTTGGCTTTGGCAAGAAAGAGTCCACCAAGGCTGAGGATGTCCCTGCCGCCGAGGTCGATGCCATTGTTCCCGCCGCCGAGCCAGCCGCTGAGGCCCTCAAGGGTGAGGAGACCTCTGCCGCCGAGACTGAGACCCCTGTAGTCGCCGAAGACAAGCCCGTTGAGGAGGAGAAGGCTGTCGAGAGCCCCAGAGAGAAGCCTACTGCTTCAAAGCGCAACAGCTTCTTCGGTGGTGTCTTTTCCAAGAAGGAGAAGAAGACCGGCGATGCTAAGCCCGCTGAAGATGCTACTAAGGAAGGCGAGACGACCACTGATGCTCTTGCTCCCGTCATTCCTCCTGTTGAGTCGACCACTCCTCTCAACGCCGAGGAGGTGAGCGCCGCCCCGAGAACACTGAGACCACTCCGATTGTCGCCACCGAGACGGCCGCAAAGAAGGATGTCAAGGAGAAGCGCAAGTCGTCGCTTCCTTTTGCCTTTGTTCGACGTGACAAGTCTCCTGCTCCTGCTGAGGGCGAGGATAAGGTCGAAAAATCTGAAAAGCGCCAGAGCCAGAGCCCCTTCTCCAAGCTTCGTGCCACTATCAAGGGCAAGTCCGGCGCCAAGGCCGAGGAGAAGCCTGCCGAGGAGACCGTCAAGGAGCAGACCGCCGCCGTTCAGACTTCAGTCCCTGTCACCGATGAGGCGCCAGTTATCGCTGAGCCCGTCCAGGCTGCTGAGACCGAAGCCGAAAACAAGCCCGAAAACGTTGCCTCTGCCACCCCCGCCGTCACTGCCGCCGCCTAGAGGGCCGGCAATGCTCGTGATGTCTACGACTTGAAGAAAAATCCTGAAGACCAAAACAATGACTATGCACACATACTCCATCTTATGAGAGGGTTAGAAATGGAAGGAAGGTTTCTGCATTTCTTCGCAAGATACCAAAGATACCCTGTCAAGACTGCTTTCACTGATACCATTTTTCCACTTTTATTGTTTGTTGAGAAAACGGAGAAACCCCGGACACAAGACATTGTGCCACAAAAAGAGAAAACTCGAGGAGGATCAACCCGTCATGGCTCAAGTTCTCACCAGTATATCGCATTCGCTGTTTTGTTCGATACCCAGTGGAGGAGAAGATAGTAATAACTAATACAACTGCTGTATGTTGATTTATATACGACGTTGCAATATTTCATACTCTGTTTTGCAATGTACACGATGACTGTTTGGTGTTGCATATTCATATCTCGACATGGTGCTACCAATGTCCCTACCAGGTGTTGGTTGTACTGCGGAAAGTAGTACGTTTGACTGAGTGGGATGTTCGGCTCCGTGATCCATCCGTGATCCATCCGCACGGAGTACGCGGGCTGGATGGATGAAGGACTCGCGAGGGGTTGTTGGGCCCAGCTGTCACGCGTCAGACGGGGGGCCAACATCGATCAAGTACCATTGTTCACGACGGATAGATAGGGCATGTTGCATGAAGAAAACGATGATTCATCACTGTTTTCTAAAAAATTAAAAAATTAAAAGAAAGGCAAGACATAAAGGGGTATATTTCCAGTCCATCCAACTACTTGTATGTACATTTATAGGCGTCAAAACCGTGTTATCGCCGACTCCGTTGTACTCGGTACGTCGAGAAGCAATGCCCATGGTATGAACCCCGTAGGCCTCGCCCCGTATGTAACGGTAGGTATACGTTGACGTTGACGTTTGAAAAACTGCATCGCAGCGCTGGGAATCATTCCGCGTGGCGAGAAATGGGAAATAAAAGAAAAAAAAAAAAAATCAAATATGTTCGACTGGATGAAAGGCTGTTGCGTTTCGAGTTGCGAGGGCTGGTCGTTGATCTGTTTTACGAAAAGGCAGACTGATGCTTGTATTTCTGGGCTCAGGGTCTGCAAAATGGTGTTTGTTCACATTTTGACAGAGCATGATGGAGATTTCATGATGGAGTGCTGGTGCAAGGATTTCTGTACTTGGCGACGAGCTCTTCGATTTTGGGAGCAGCTCCGGGATACGGAAAGGCTTGGATATGACGTCGTCCTTGTTGGGGAACTGTTAGCGATTGTTACAGCACAGGCACAGGCACAGCTAGTTTCGCGCCGGGGATAAGATTGCCGGGAGATTGTTTGGGAAAACCTACCATTCCTGCCGCTTTGGCGCTTTCGATCTGCTCGGGCCGCGCGTATGCCGTGACGGCAATGATGGGAATGTGCGTCACGATGGTGCCTTCTCTCTCGAGTTGGCGGATCTTGCGCGCGCACGTCATCCCGTCCATCACCGGCATCTCCAGATCCATGAGAATCACCGAGATATCCAGTCCGCTCTGCTCTTGCCCGGCCCAGAATCTCGATTTCTGCAGGGTTTGCAGAGCCTCGTCCCCGTGATTTGCCACAAAAGTATTGTTCCCGCAGTGGCGCAGTTGTCTCTGCAGGACTTTCTGGTTGACAATGTTATCTTCGACGATGAGCACGTCGAATATTGACCGAGGTGGACCTGGACCTGGTGCTGGATTGCTGCGAGAGAGCAATTGATGGGCCTTTTTCGACGTTGATGGCGTTGATGGCGTTCTTGTCGTCGTCGTCGTCGTCGTCGTCGCTGTTGCTGCTGCTGCTGCTGCTGCTGTTGTTGTTGTTGTTGCTGTTGTTGCTGCCTCGGGATTTGATGCAAGGGCGGCGGATTTGCGCCCAAGCTTAAAAGGCCGTGTGGGCTCAAAAGTCGCTGCTGCTGGAGGGTTGACACATTTGCGGCACTGAATGTAAAAGTTGAACTTGCTTCCAATGCCTCTCCTTGACGAAACGCCCATTTCACCGCCCTGCATCTGGGTGAGAATCCGCGAGATGAACAGGCCGAGCCCAGATCCGCCATACTGGACGTGGGTACGTGGCGTGGCTTGTTGGAAGCGCTGGAATAGCAGCTTCATTTCCTCTTCGGCCAGGCCAGGCCCAGTGTCCTCGACAGAGCAGTGTATGTTGATCAGCTCTCCCGTACCCCATTCGGTCTCGTCATCTATGTCCATGCTCGAATTGCGCGAGGTGTCGGTTTTGTCAAAGTACAAAACGCCCGTCTGCGTCATCTCGGATATGTCCTTGGACGCACTAAGGTTCACAGTAATGTTCCGGCGCTCACGGCCTTGGGTAAACTTGATCGCGTTGGTCATTAGGTTGATCAGGACTTGGTTCAATCGTGAAGGATCCAGCTTGGCCCAGGTGACTCCGTGCCGCTCGAAGCTCTCGTCGACATTGCACTCGAACTCGATATCATGCGCGACCAACTCGGGTTCAAACATCTTCAGGGCTGATTGCACAACCTCGACGGGCTGCGCGTCGCCTGGCGTAACGGCGAGTAGGTGTGAGTCTAATTTCGACAGTGTCAAGATGTCGTTGACGATGCGCTGCTGGTGGCTGGCACAGAGGTTGATGGTGTTGGCCGCATCGAGGCATCCGTCCAACAGTTCTTCCACCTCTCTACTCTCTCCGTGGCCGGTGAATGACGAGATGTTGTTGGCTATTTGATCGGCGCATTGAAGGATTGCTGACAATGGATTACGCATCTCGTGACTGGTAATGTCAATGAAATTTTCTTGTTGTCTCTTTAACTCGACTGCCTCCTCGCGCCGCTCAGTTTGAACCTTTTCCGCCCACTTCTGTGATGAGATGTCGGTGATGCAGCCAAAAATGGACTTCAACGTCCCATCAGGTGTCTTCTCGGGAACGCGCTCATCAGAACCCACGTATCAACGGTGTTACCATTTCTCTGCTGAGAACACTTGAAGCGGAACTCGAGAGAGATGGTCACTTTTTCGTCGATGAGCTTGGCCCACGCAGCCTCCAGGCGCGGCCTGTCATCGTTTCGAACACTAGTCATCCAATCGCTCTCGGCATCTTGTGAGCGTGTGTGTCTCGATATCTGCCACCACATGTCGTTGCAATAATTGATCGTTCCATGTGCATCGGCAATGAACATGCCGACTGGGGCAAACTCGGCCATGCGTGTGAATCTGTACTCGCTTTCGATGGCCTCTTGCGTTCTTTGTATCAACTGCATGGAGAGTTCCTGTCTATCCAGGGCGGCCAAGCGCGCGGCGCGCTGCCCGCGCCGTATTTCTTCTTCAAATAGAACAACGGACGCCAGTGATGTCGCTAGCTGCCGGGAGAGGAGCTGGACAAAGAGCTGGTAGTCGGCGTCGTAAGGTCTTCGGGGATTAGCGCCCAGAACAACGAATCCTGCTACGGCTTCCTTGGTTGTGGTGGGAATGACGGGAACACGACGACAGTCGTACACGGATGGCCGCATCCTCGCCAGTCGATATTCTTCAGCAAATGTTCCGGCAATGTGCCTTCGTCCTCTGAAAGGACGATGGGTACGCCTCCCATGGACAAGCTTTGGCGCATGTAGGGAGCAAATCCGTCGTCAGATGACTTCAAGTCTAGCGTAGCAGGGGCGACCGCATGGTCGACCGGGATCCCGACGCATCCTTCGAGAGAGAATTGTGACGACAGGACCGGACTGCCCGAGTGCAGCGACGACACCTCGCTTTCCGTGTCTTCCTTTGCCGAGTAGATTACGCTAAACGGCAGGTCAAACTCATTGTATTCGAGGCCAGTTTGCAGTTGAGGCCAGAATCCCGTCACCGTCGTGGCCGTGGCTACCCTCTCGCCAATCTCTCGCAACGTGAGCATGCGTCTCTCGTTGACCTTTCGGCGTGTGTTCTCGAAGCAGGGGTTATACAATCCAGTCACCTCTCCGTCAGAGCCGATCAGGGGAATGATTGCCCACGAGAAAATGTCTCCTCGAGGAAGCCATCCCGCTTGATGAAAAGGCGATTATCGTGCTTCATAGTCGATTCCCAGACTTCCATGCATTGTCAAAAATGGGTTTGATCTCGTCCCAGATCTCGTGCCAAGCATCTTCGTATCTGGCGCCCATGAGCTGTGGGTGTTTTTGACCTGCCAGTGAGATGTATGCCTCATTATATATTGCCACGCAATCAGGCCCCAGTACATGGCAGCTGGATGAGGCGTGGCCATGACAAGACTAGACATGGTCCTCAAATCGCTCGGCCAATCAGTCATGGGTCCGAGTGATGTGGATGCCCAATCCCGCGTTTTCGCGAACTTGATGTGATCTGGTAGGTTGTCGTCCAAAGGCAGCCTTGTCCAGTCGAAGAATTGCTTGACTGGCTGTTGCAGTAGGACCTGGTTCGTAAAATCATCGGGGTGACGCAACGAAGCAGCAGCAGCAGCATCGTCGATATAATTTGCTGGCAGAGTTTCCATCATGACATCTTCGTCTTGCTCTTCGGGAACAGCATCGTCACCAAAATAGTCTGATGGACAGATGGATGGCTCCACAGGATCAGCTGCCAGAGTGCTTGACATGGGCTGAGAAATGGCTGAGCAGCCAGTAGCAATCGGCACGTTCTCGGCAGCGAGAGACAGAGGCGACGCCGGGCGCGTGGATGATCGTGTCAGGTTCAAGTCGGCACTGATGAAACGGAACCTCTGGCGTACGGTGGCGCACGACCATGTCATACCGCCGTATGCATGAGAAGCCATCCACGCCGAGTCCTGGCTGGCTCGACCGGTGGGCAGGCATGTGGCCCAGGACACAAAACGGTCGTAGCTACCGGCGTCACCGAAGTCACCCGCCTCGGTGCCAACGAGTTTGAGCAACTCTTGGGAAGAACGCAGCGAAGGGTTGCAATACAGAACATGGAGACACAACCTGGGCGATGCCGCCAGAGTTGGACAAAGCAGGTCGATGAGAAACGTTGGTCTGTCGTCTTGCTCCACGAGCTCGATGGCTCCGATATGTTGTACCTGAGCCGGGCTTGGTGAGGTAATGCGAACATCTGGACTCAGTGCCGGAGCGGACAAGTCGACAGATGAACCCAGACTGCCAGTAGTAGTGCTTTTGGACACAATGGAGCTCATTGAGTTGACATTGGCATGTGGCAGTTTCACAGTCGTAACATCGCTTGGCACGTCTACCGCAGTCGGTGAGAACATGGTCGCGCTGACATCCGGCGAGGTACCCGTGGGCCGGCCCGTTCTTCTGGAGGGGTTGTGTGAGAAGAAGAGAGGCGAAAGGGGACCATCGCGATTCACCGAAGGCACGGCGGGACTTGAGAGGGCGGCAGAGGGCATCTCAAGGCGTCGGGGAGGTGAAGAGCTGGTCCGGGGCTTTTTGAAGTGAGTGGGTTCCATGTCGGCGTCGTCGGAGAATTTGCGCAGATGCGACTGTCGCTTCCTGAATTCCCTGAATTCCCCGGATGGGTGCCCGGATGGGTGCCCGGATGGGGAGGGTGAGCCCCTTTGGTGGTCGGAGTCGGAGTCGGGACAAGATCTGAAGTCAAAATGCCTCGCGAGGACCGCGGGTGAGCGGCCGTGACGCCTAGCAGGTCGTGCCCATGATCAAGAACTTCTCGTTGACCTTGGTTTTGACCAGGTTTGGGCGGCCAGACAGGCTTCGGAGGCAGCGAGAGCGTCGCCGTTGTGAGCGTTGTGAGCGTTGTGAGCGTTGTGGGCGTTGTGAGCTTTGTGGGCGTTGCGGGCGTTGTGAGCGTTGAGTTCCCTGGCAAGATATCGTGGGACGAAGAGGAAGCAATGGAGTCAGAGGTGGATCTCAAGGGAATAGAGGAGCGCTGAGACGGTGAGCTGGGGTGGGCAACGGAGGAGTCCTCTTCTTGCTCGTGCATGCTCGTGCATCAAGACGCCGGGGTGGAAATTGTCTGAAAAAGGCAGTCACTGGTGGTGCTGGTAAACGAGAAGCGCCTGGGGCCAAAATGTACACGTAATAGCCGAGCCGGGATATTGAAGGACGGAGGACCACAGACAGACAAACAGACGGACGGACGGACGGACAGGATGGATGAATGTCCCGCGGGGGTGGCAGATGCTTTTTCGACTTGGCGAGGAGATGATGATCGAGATGGCAGAGAGCGGATAGCCGGATAGCCGGATGGCGGTATCATTGTAGACTATACATAGACTGACTATACATAGACCAGGCTGAGTCACCAACACCGCACTACTTTGCTACCAGCAGAGTTTGGTCGTGGCCATAATCGGCGCGGCGTGATGACACTGATGAGGAATTCATTGTACATGTCTGTATGTATGTAGGTACTCCGTAGACACTACTGTACATGTAGAGTCCCAAGTCCATGCAAGACAAGACGGGGGCGGGTAGAACGGTGCATCGCGAATCGTCAAGGTCAATGTCGACTGGATTCGGAGTTGTGGGCCGCGGACTGTGGACCGACGGGGATGAGGCAGGGCAAGGCAAGGCAAGGCAAGGCAAGGCAAGGCAAGGCAAGGCAAGGCAAGGCAAGGCAAGGCAAGGCAAGGCAAGGCAAGGGAAAAAGCAATCGTACATACACTACAACCCCTGAATTATTTTACAAAGATATATAATAGGGGATAATAAGCTAATTAGGCATTAAATAGGGGTAGGGTAGAGAGAGGCTAGGTACCTTAAACTATAAGTAATTTACTAGTAAAAGAATATACTATTTATACCCCTATATATTCCCCTTATAATACGCTAATAGTATACTCTACCCTAGGTAGAACGTAACTATAAGTAGCTATTATTAGGTAACCTACCAGCTGCCCCACGTGGGGCAAGTAGAGTTATAAAATAATTCAGGGGTTGTAGTGTACATGTACGTAGTGATTTGTATAAAGGAAAATTAACGGTACAACCAATATCATGAGCTAATTTACATACACATATAATGTCTCCGACCCACTCTTATCCGATTAGATACAGACCCTTGTTGACGTGACTCCACAAGATGGATGAAGACCAAGGAAGAACATTGTTAGCCAAGTGATTATCGGCATTGGCATTATACATACACTTTATACACTTATACACTTGGCGCCCATAAGACTTGTGATGGGAGTTTACATAAACATGCATCGTGTCCCGGCAAATCAAAGCTCCGACGCTTATTCTTGGCCTGGTGCGTAAATTATTAGAGGCCCGCATGTTCATTGGCCATAGCGCCGGCAAGACGCTTGAGAATTAGCCCCAGCGTGGGTCTCTCTCCTACAGGCCTTTTTCTTTCCTTGCCTTTTTTTTTTTTGCTTTTGCTGCTAGCCTGCTTACGCACTGTGATGATCTAGACTTTACCTAGACCTAGTAATAGGTGTCACTTGAACAAGTGAACGTTGACTTGTTCAATGCGTATTCTTTGTTATCCCCTGTGACGCAATGAATAAATCGGGCACATCGCCCACCCGTACGATGCGCGCTGACACCCGCGATGGCCTCTTGGGCTGCACCGTAACAGGATTGTTCAATTGAGGTTTTGGAGCGATCGGAATAAAACCCTCGTATAGGCCCGACTTCCTATACGCCTGCAGCGATCGAATGATCAATTCGTAATTCGTTAAAGCCTCGGAGCCTCGGAACCTCGAAAACCTCAATTGAACAGTTCCTAGCCGAAGCATCAGAGGAAAGGTTGAATTTCCACTCTGTATAGAAAAGAGGGGAATTCTAGGGGTTTCATCTGCTAGGCAAGAGTCACGTGACTAGAGATCCGATGCGACCAAATCCAACCATTGCAACGGGGCCAATAAACCAAACCTAGAAGCTAGAGAACTCTTTAGGAGTTACACTTCTAGCCATATACTATTAACAAAGGTCTTGACTAACAAAGGTCGCGATTTATCAAGGTTAGGGTCAGTCTTTGTTAATCGCAACCTTCTTTGCAAGACCTTCACCTATTGCTATATGTTTACGTACTCCTACTTGGTCTGCATGTGGATTACTATATAGTAGCCACAAACTTGGGTGCCGGATAACACACGAATTGCACCTCCGGAGCAATCTATGTAATCGGCCAGAATTCCATCCTGGGTGCACCTCTATCAATCATGATTAGGATGCACTTGGTATCCAAGAGTCGGATGGCAGCTGATGCTCCTCCATTGGCGCCACTACCTACCTACCTGCATGATGAGCCGAGCGCAAAGGGTCATGTCCATCCGTAGACCCCTTGTTCTTTGCCCATGGCTTCCCCGTCGACCCAATTGGCTGCATCCTGCATCACAAGCGCCCTGCTCGGCCAATCAAGCATCACATGCCGTTGCAGGCGCTTAAGCATCCCTTAGCTCGCTGCTTCTCATTGGCCACGCTGGGTGTGATGCCGCTGCATTGCTCCTCACACGGAAGCTGGTCCTTCCCAATCACATCGCATGTCGCCTGTTCGTGCTTCGCTGCGCTGGGATTCATGAGTCTGCGAGTGAGGAAGGTGGGCCCGGCAGGAACAGCCATGGTCCCTTATTTTAACCGGGCTCCCTCCTCCAAAACCTGATGGTTCTTCAAACTCGACTTGGGGAAGAAGCTTGATCTGTCTTTTTGAATGATTCTCGACCACCCGCATGATTCTCGAATGAACTGATGAGAGGTGCCAATCGTACGAACTCGGTCGAAACGAACGCCTCGCCGACATCAAGACCCCGTCCCGGGATGCGGCTCGACCATAACGAGGAACATTCAAAATCGCTCAGAAGGTGATTAGGTTCAACGGCCCACAACGAAGCTTGTCTTACAACGCGACGACGTCAGATCAGTACATGCATGACATGATTAAAAACATCGCGAGCATTTACCGCCTCCCACAATGAAGCTCACCTTGTTCACATCGCGGGAATCCTGCTCATACCGCATCCTCCACCGAGTATGGCCTCGAGCAGCAAGAAAGGGAACAACATGGCTTATGCTTCTCGAACTCATCGGGTTGGTGCCCATCCTCACCATCTTCAGTATTGCACAGCCAGACATGTACCGAACAACTATGTGGAAGATTGGGTTTCAGCATAAACTCAACTCCAACCCCAACATGGTATTATACGCCTACGCAAATTACCAGCCTTTGCCCAAGATTCCTTTCATCTGGTCCCAGACGTGAGTTGCCGCCGATTTCAGTCTTCATGATGTCCTCATGTCGAGGCCACGCCGTTGATTGGCTACTTTAATGTGCATGCCACGGGTACAAGGAAGGAAGCACAAGTTGGCTAACTTGAGTTTTCATCTCCAGTCTGACCGACTTCAACGTCGCTATCTCCGTCGTATCGCTCTTCTTCCTCCTCGCCAAGCTCATCTCCTTCATCATGAAACTGTGGTATCCCGTCATCGCCACCTTTGTCAACTGCGTCATGGTGGCCCTCTACGTCGTCAGCACCTACGGCCAAATCGGACCCGACTACGCAGATGCACGATATCCAGCTCCCGCGGCATGGTATTTCCGACAGGGCTGCGATCTGGCCAAGAGATATGGCAAGTACAGATCATGCCAAATAGCCCAGGCGTCGTTGTTTATCACGCTATACATGCTGTAAGTCGATGGGTGCGCCCCGCTTGTTTTATCGCTTTTCATCGTCTGGGGACGCAGCGGAAACAAGAAATGAGTCTGGATCGCTGATGATCAAACAGTGTAATTTATGTGCTTAATTTGGGCTTTTCGATCTGGGCCATGTGGCCAAACCCTCTCAACGACGTAGATGAGGAGGAAGACGACCAGTTCTCCAAAAGTTCGGACCTCAAGAAGCGATCGACCTGGGAGATGCAGAGCATGAAGCCGCCCGTCTCGATTCGCGAATCACCATTTACGCCGAGGACACAGGCTTTCCGTACTCTGGATAGACAGCTTCCCTGCGACAGCACCAAGGCTCGCGATAGGCCGTTGTCACGCTTTATTAATAGTGAGGAGTTTGCATAAGAGCAGCTATGTGGTGGATGCAGGGAGATTTGGACAAGCCATGTTAGGCGGTTGGCTCAATTTACCTTTGACTTGTTATTATGTTTGTTTGGGATACCTGGCGGCTGGAGGGCATGGGCAACAATCTACGAACGCTGTGACTTATCGATTTTCCATTTATCATGCTATACCTTGCATGACCATTTTCTCATGAGGGTTTTCACTATTTATTGTCAGATTACGAGGGTGAACACGGTGGCAATTCATGAATACCTCGTGTGGTGTCCATGGGTTTCGTTTCGACTTGCTTGAAAGACGAAGTATGCCCCAAGCACTGATACGTGCCGAAGGTCTCGTTGCGCTCTGAAGAAGACACGTGCGAAGCATGCAATGAGACAATAGCGCGGGTCTTGCGAAAAGGTTTGCGGTATTCTGTAATTTTGAAGTTGGTTTCGCATGACTTTATTTGGCAACGCTGTTTTTGGAACTGCAACTGTCGGTCTGTGCAACGGAAGCTTGATTACCTACCTAGTTACCTATCTCCCTCGGTCTTCGATTGTGTCTAGTCCGGTCCGGTATCCGGCAAACTTGGGCTACCCCATCGGGATTCGTGGCGCGGGATCTCGCAGGAGCTGCCTGTTTCAGTTCTCGTAATAAAATAAGCACATTGTTAGCCCACTGTTACGTATGTAGCCGATTGTTATGTAAGCTGGAAGCAATTGGTGCAAAATCAAATCATGGACGTCACTGGTCCAGCAGTGACATGGACCAAAGCTCCCGTCCCCGCATACCTTTCCACTCCGTAGCCGGCCTTTTCCTCGCACGCCAGAAAAACGTCTTTGCCCTCGACTTCTCCGCGAACGTTATACCAAACTTCACCTGTCTCTCAAGCTGGTTCGATTTGGGATATTTCACACTTCGCGTCGCGGCCCCCGCGTCTGTCTCGACATCTTGGATCTGCTGTCGGAAGCTGTGAGCTCCGACGTAGACGAGGCTTGTTCGTCGTCAACCTCCAAATGGCGCTGTGGCAGAGGCTGACAGCTCCAACGTCTAAGCTGCGCTTTCCTCCCACCGTCTCGTTGATTCTTTCTCGATACGCCTCTACAATGCCTCCCCAGGTACGATTTGCAAATGCTCTCCTGCTCCTGGCAGACAGTCAGACAGTGAGGACTGGCTGGCCGGGTGGCTTCCTTCTGACCCCGGCCATAGTTGAAAGATCCGTCGCTGCTGAAGCAGAATGTTGCTTATATCAACGGCGAATGGAGAGCGGCCAAGTCGGGAAACACCTTCAAGGTCGACGGTACGTCTTCAGACCTGTCCACGATCGCATTCTGCAATACCTGGTGTCTGATCATGGGCCAGACCCTCTACTGGTACCCCGATCGGCACAGTAGCCGAATGCGACGCCGAAGATACCAAGCTTGCCATCAAGGCTGCTGCCGATGCCTTCCCGCCTTTCGAAACCTCACCGGGCGTGAGCGTGCCAAGCTGCTGCGCAAGTGGTACGACCTGATGGTGGAAAATGCCGACGACATTGCCAAGCTCATCACTTGGGAGAATGGCAAGCCCGTTGCCGAGGCCAAGGGTGAAGCTGCCTATGCTGCCAACTTCTTCGAATGGTTCAGCGAGGAAGCTCCCCGGACCTACGGCGACACCATCCCCGCTACCGTGCCTGGAAACCGTGTGTGGACGATCAAGGAACCCGTTGGCGTGTGCGGGCTGATCACACCGTAGGTCGTGGCTCAATGTATCTACCTCCTTTGATGGACTGACCGGCTGACGATCTGCAAGATGGAACTTCCCTGCTGCCATGATTACCCGAAAAATCGCGCCTGCGCTGGCCGCCGGCTGCACCGTCGTGTGCAAGGCCCCGGCGAAACGCCTTACACTGCTCTGGCTGTCGCGGAGCTCGGCCACCGAGCTGGTATTCCCAAGGGCGTCGTCAACGTCGTGACCACGCTCGAGAATACTCCCGAGATTGGCGAGGTGCTCACCACCGATCCCACTGTAAAGAAGGTGTCTTTACCGGCTCCACCGGCGTCGGCAAGCTTCTCATGAAGCACTCCTCCGGTACCCTCAAGAAGCTGTCCATGGAGCTCGGTGGAAACGCGCCCTTTATCGTCTTTGACGACGCCGACTTGGACACCGCCATCGCCGGTGCCATTGCCTCCAAATTCCGCGGCACAGGCCAGACCTGCGTGTGCGCGAACCGCCTCTACGTCCAGGAAGGCATCTACGACGAGTTCGTCGCAAAGTTCACCGAAAAGGTCAAGGCCTTCAAGGTCGGCAACGGATTTGACGAGGGAACCACCCACGGGCCTTTGATTCACGACCGCGCCGTCATCAAGGTCGAGGCTCACATCAAGGATGCCCAATCCAAGGGCGGCAAGATTGTCGCCGGCGGCAACAAGATACCCGATATGGGTGCAAACTTCTTCCAACCCACGGTCATCCGTGACATGACTCCCGACATGGCCATGGCCACGGAAGAGACTTTCGGTCCCGTGGCCGGTATCTTCCCGTTCAAGTCCGAAGCCGAGGTTGTCGAAATGGCGAACAATGTCGAGGTCGGTCTTGCGGGCTACTTCTTCTCCCGAGACCTGCAACGGGTGCACCGAGTGGCCGAGGCGCTGGAAGTTGGCATGGTTGGCGTCAACACGGGCATCATATCTGACCCGGCGGCTCCGTTTGGTGGTGTCAAGGAGAGCGGTTTCGGACGAGAGGGTCCAAGTATGGTATTGGCGAGTACCAGGTCACCAAGATGATTACCTATGGTGGAATGGGCCAGCCTCTCCAGAGCTAGGAGAGGGTGTTGGGATAGGGAATAAGGGTAGGGGTAGTTTTCATCAGGTGATTGATTAGCTGTGAAGCCAGTGAATTGTGGCGCGCCGTTGCAGACTGACTGCTGGTCAAGTAGGAACAGCGACGGAACGATTGTCATGTACCGACCAGTGGGCAGCGCGGGAACCAAAGCGATGTAGAAGTAAAGCACTCTATTATAAAGTCAAAGATAATCCTGAGCCCAGGCATATGTCAATCAACGGTTCCCCTGTGTCTAGAATGGCCAATGAAGTCGGGCAACCAATGGACTCTAGCCATCGTTGCAAATGATCCGCATGAAGGCACAGGGACTGAAAACCAGGGACGTACAAGACGTCTGGTATCATCTTGAGAGTCGCTGGACTGATGCAGTTTGAGTGAATTAGAAACGCACATCAAGAAACCATCATCATGCAGTACCCAATAACTCCAACTGGTCTCCAGTGGGAAAAATGACCGTGGCTCAGGGCCGGAACCATCTTGTCACCACACGGCGTCTCACCCAGCCGTAACGTCGAACCTCACTCAGGTAGATGGAGCGTCCTGTCAAGCCAATTAATCTCTAGAGCGGGGATATGCGCTTCCGGGTCATCTCAAACCAACTTGTGAATTGTCTTGACCTTGAAACTGCTCTTCTATTTTACCTCGAAATTGTTATTGTTTCGTGTGCGTTCAATGAGCAGTAGCCTACACACAAGAAGGGAAATACAATGTCGCTCGCACACAAGTTCGTGTGATGTAGTAATTGTTACCCTTTTCGCAGATATAAACTTGGACCAACCGAATCCATATTGAGCAGTCAATCCATTGTAGTGCCACGGCATGTTCTTATAAACCGCAATGGCAATATGTTTTTGAAGTGTTTCTGCCAACCCGCCCTGTCGCAGAAGGGCTTACGTTGATCAAGACTAGGACAATATGTATATCAATAAGAGCCTCGCTTACATCACCGTCCGTATAGCATAGTGGTCGTGCGTCCGCTTTACAGAATTAATCATTCGATTCGCGGAAGGTCCTAGGTTCGATCCCTAGTGCGGACATTGTTTTGCTTTTTGTCGTTCCGTGATGCTCGGGGTTGGTGGTTGTATTTGAAGCCGTGACATATGCTTGGTCTTTACTTGTTAATTTGCTGCGTGTTCTGCTCAATACACGTGGGAAGCAAGCATGAAATTGGCTGTGTCAATTGAGATAGTCGACGCCCTATTAGGCATCCACAACAAACAGTCAACCTTTCCTCATCCCACCCCGTCCCAAATTGTCCTCACTGGCCAATGTCGAAATGGGTGAATTCTTGAACAGAGCTCGAAAAGATGAGAGTCTTGGTGGCTCTTTCCTTTTCTATTCCCTGATTCATCTTGCATGCTCAAAAACTTCAGACGCAAACTAGTGGAACCAACAATGTACGCCAATGTCGCATGTTGATGCGCCGCCACGACTACGGACGTGGAAATAAAACTCTCTTCAATTCAACGAAGGAAAGTTCCATTCAAACCTCTTTATTGAGTCTCCTACTACAGAAGAGCAGAATTGTAAAGCGGCAACCAGCCCCCGTCGCGGCGATCCGCCTTATCTTATCGCCAAAAACCCATCAAATCCATCCACAACCACCACAACCACCACAACCACCACAACCACCACAACCACCACAACCATCACCACAACCACACCAAATACATCCCCAGCCATGGCGCTCACCACCTCCAGCATGCTCCGCCGAGCTCTCCGTCTGGCCACCCCCATCGAAGCGTAAGCCCGCCCCTCTTCCCACTTCCCTCCAAACCCTGACTAAACTCTCTCAGACCACTCCTCTCACAGCGACAACCACCCGCGCGACGCTTCCACGCCTCGCCCCCAACCCTCAAGAAGCGCAAGATCGCACCAGCAGCCAACTCACCGCCGAAAAATACCGCGACCGCGACCGCGACCCCGTCCCAGTCCCAGTCCCAGGCTCCATCGCCCGACCCCTCGACCCCCTCGACTTCACCTCCCTCCTCGCCGCCTTCGCCCCGCAGGACACACACTTCCGGCGCAGCTGCAGACGATCCTCCACGGCGGGCGCTTCAACCCGTCCAGCCTCGGCGCGCTCCCCGTCCCCGTCAAGTCCGCCGACGGCCAGCCTGAGACGTTTCCCCTCGGCGAGCTCGCGCAGGTGGTGCCCCGCTCGGGGCGCACAATCTCGCTGCTCGTCAACGAGAGGGGGTACATCAAGCCCATCATGTCGGCCGTCCAGGCCAGCAGGGAGTTCAACCAGCAGCCGCAGCGCAGCGAGGACAACGACCTGGAGCTCCTGATGAGGGTCGAGCTCGAGCGCAAGGAGGACCTCGTCAGGAGGGTCAGGAGGCGGCGCAGGCGTGGAGGCATCAGGTCCGGCAGGCGAGGTCCAGGCACGACAAGGTGCTCAAGGGGTGGGCCAGGGACGGCACCGTGCTCAGGGACGCGGCCAAGAGGGCGGAGAGGGAGCTGCAGAAGGTGCAGGACGGGAAGATGAGGGAGATTGATGCCGAGGAGGCGCAGACTATCAAGATGCTGGAGAGGAGGTGAGAGAGTGTGTGTTCCACACCGCCGTGTGTTGTGGAAGCGAATGCAGGACGGGCTGGATTGGGGAAGGGGGTGGTTGTATGAACAATAAAAATAAAAGATAGCAATCGACTTCTTCATTCTTCGTCAATGGTCATGGTTGACGCGTCGGGATCCGGAATCAGAGCAACCCGACCCCCATGTTATTAGACGACGGCACCCATCGGAGGACAATGACCGACTTTTGCAATTGGAAGCAGTTGTATTGTCAAGTGCAAAAGGGGAGGGACCTATAAATGCCCTTACTGCTTTGCTATAATACATACATTGTACAAACCCACATTACGCCTCGGCCTTGCTCTTTCAGCGCCGCCCTTTGCATTCATTTTATTCCCCTTGGCAATCTTCGCACCGCCCACCAAAGAAGTCAGCTTGTTCTCAAACTTGTCCAGATCGCTCTTCTTCCAAGTCTCGGCCCGCAAATGCCACGTCCTCGAGACCCCGGCCGGCTCCGTCGAAAACGTCATCCTCTCGTGCTCCCCATGACGGCCTGTTCGAAAATCACCTTGCGGACCGACTCTTCCGCCCCCGCGACAAGCACATCCTTCTTCTTCTCGCCAGCCTCGTCCCCCTTTGCTGCAGGTGCCTCTCCGCCGCGTCCCTGGCCTTGCTGTCGGCGAAGAACCGCACCCCGCGGGCCTCCAGATCCGCGGCGTAGCTAGCGGCCTGGAAGTCCTGCGGCACGCCGACGGGGTCGGCGGCGCCCAGCGCACTCAGGTTCTCCAGGACGGTTGCCTTCCTGCCGGCCTCGCTCGTCGGCACGGCGGGGGCAAACGCCGCGAGGGAGTCCAGGGTCAACGAGGGCGCGTACGTGGTCTTGGTGCCGAACCGCATGTCCTTGTCGAATTGCTCTTCGTACGGGTCCATGACTTCAAACGGGTCCTGTCGCTTGCCGAACCTGTTGCCGTCCCTGTCGGCGTCGTCCTTGTTTGAGCGACGTCCCTTGGGGGCTGCTGCTGCACGACCGCCCCCTTGCGCTGCTCCCACGGCCTCCCCGTCCGCCGCGGAGGCTTGATCCCCTTCCGGCGTTTGCGCCCCGGGACGAGAAAACCTGTTCCCAGAGGCGGACGACTGCGCTCGGGGGCTTGACCTTGGGTGCCTGCGCCCGTCTGACCTTGGCCTCGTCCTCGTCCTCGAAAAGTGCCACGGCCGCGCGTGCCCAAGCCTCGTGGGAGACTTCGAACATCGATGACGTTTGGTTGAGAGGTTGATGCTGACTGGATACCAGACGACGGCCGGAATGTTGCCGGGCTGCCTCGTTTTCTCACAAAAGAATTGATCTCGCTCGTGGCAGCTCTTGATCGTTGGCGGACGGATGGTTTGGAGTCCGGGTTGGGTGGTGGTGCAGCGTTGTCTTCAGCGAGCGATTGGGAGGTGGAAAATTCGCGAAAGTGATTTTTCAAGGCGATTCCGGTCCTTTGAACCTCTGGCCTTGCCCGAGAGCATGCCGAGCGCAAGGTCTGGACATTCATGATGGCTTGAACGCTTGGTGTCATCACTGAGGCATGGGGGTTGCCTCACAATATTAGGGACGGACCTACATGCAAGTTTTCTGCCGCATGACTACCCACAAGTCGGGCAGGCGGTCAATGCACCCAACTTAAACTCATCCATTACATTTATCCCCTTGCGGTGAATTCCCGATGAAGAAAGAAAAGAAGAAGAAAAAAAGTCTCCTTTAAACGTATATTACGAGGCAATGTGGGACTTCAAGGCCCCAGATACCAAAAAGAAGATGCCTGAACTAAATACTCCAAACTCCGCCGGTGCGAAGGAACCCCTCTTGCGTAGAGAGCCAAACATTGCGTTTTCCATCTCTTCTTGTAATGCAGTCAATGCCAAATCTTGTGGACAAGGCCACAAAGATGGCGCAGACCCAGAGGCCTCGTACAACTACGAATCCCAATAACGAAAACAAACAACGTGTCTAGTTCCCAGATCATCTTTCCCAGAAACCCCAAGCTAACCACTGGCCCCAAACAATTCCCATCCTGAGAAGGGATTGACCCGGCCTTGTTCGTCATTATAGCAGATCGATTTTTTCAACGACGACACGCCCTTCCTGAGCAGCAGCAAAATGCTAAAAACACCATAAAAAAACGTCAACCCGTATACGTATATCACTCCATAAAAATGATAGGTTGCGTGATTCGTAACAATAAAATCTTGCACACGCTTCGTGACTCATGGGACAAGCTAGATCATTGGCAGATCAGTGTCATTTCAAGAGTACATCGACTTCCAATCCCAGCTCGAGCCTTCTTGATTGGTAAGAGCAGCGAATCTGGTGATCGCTGCTTTTCCTTCTCCCGCATGTGCACCAAGAATGCATCGATGGCACAGACTTTTTGGAGAAGAAAGAAGCGTCTAAGGTACGCTCTGAGGCTGTACGCTTGCCGGCTGTGAAGATTGGTCAGTACGAAGCCATCCAAATGAATCGAGAGTGCGCCACGCAAAAGAGGCTTACGGGACTGTTGAGCATTTGTTGTCGCTTATTACGACCCTTTTAATGTGACTCTTCAGAGCACTGGAGTCCAGCGGTTTCAACAGCTCGAAACTACACAAAAGTTCCGACGAGACGGACATGACGGCGCCCCAATTGTCGAATTCGCCACAATACTGTGCAACACGGTCAGTTTCTCCTGGGAAACAACATACTTTCTACGCGTTGGGATATAGGAACACGAACATTTGGCGCGCTGAAGACAGTGACCAAGACCCTGTCGTTGAAGAATTCATAGCCATCCTCGACCACCATATGTGCTCGACAGATGAGGTCAAAGTCGTGTACCGCAAGAAACTCGGTGATAACGCGTTTACCGAAACAGTAACTGACGCCTCGCTCATTTGCTTCCCAATCCTGTTCCATGTCCGCAGGATCTGCCCATAATAAGTCATTCAGCAAACCATAGTCGGGGACGTCTGTTGGTCGAGCAATGTTTCGAATGTCGTCCATGTGGCTCAGCGCAGGCGAAAGACCACCGTGGACGCAGAATATCTTGCCTGCTACAATGGCAGCGATGGGCAACGTATTGAAGCAGTCAATAAAAGTCTTCCAAATCTTGACATTGCACCTTCGCTTGCATTCGTCGTAGAAACCGTAGACTCGGGTCACATTTGCGCATTCGTGATTGCCACGGAGAAGAAAGAAGTTCTCGGGGAACTTGAGCTTGTAACACAATAAGAGTAGGATGGTCTCGAGCGATTGCTTGCCTCGGTCGACGTAGTCCCCTAGAAAGAGGTAATTGGCCATTGGGGGAACCCGCACATCTCAAACATGCGGATGAGATCCGTGTATTGACCGTGTACGTCTCCCACAATCTTGACCGGTGCGTCTAGTTCCAGCAGGGCCGGCTGAGAGAGGAGCACTTCTCGAGCCCGCTGGCAGATGGCGACAATCTCGGCATTCTTGAGGCACGCGCCCTTGGTTACTTTGCCGGCGTAACCGGCATCCAGTAACCGCTTGATGTAGTCGTCAAGGTCCATGTCCTTGATTTCCGCCATACCCACGTTGCCATTTGAATCGACTTTTGTGGTCGAGTCCATTGCAGGAGAGTGGGAAACATGGTTGATCATGCTGTCTCGTTTGACGAGGATGGGTGTTCCGGGAGACTGCATATGGGCAGTGGCGCTGGCATTCGAAGCCGTCGGTGGCTGATCAGATACGTGGTCGACCTCGCCAGACGCTTGTGCAGCTGCGACATCGTGAGCAGCGCCCTTGGCACTAGCAGAAAGCAATGGCGAGGGCGGCGGCGGCTGGTCCTCAAAATGCTCGGGTCTGTCGTCGATGACAGGTCGGTGGAGTTGTGCCTCAAATGCGGCGTCTCGCTGCGACTGTTCCTGGAGCCACCACTGCGACCAGAACGAACCGAGGCCGCGTCGAGCGTCTTCTCGCCGTTGGACTCGCCATTAGCCAGTAATGCCGAGTTTCTGGGGCTGTCGGTAGTCAGCGACTTGCCGCTATTGCTTCCAGGAATTTTGGATCGAAAAGAGCGAAAGGATCGCGAAGAGTCTTTGGTGTCAGACCTGCTGATGGAAGGATATGCCTGCAAGCCATCGGAGCCGGAGCCCTTGCCCGAGGAGGAACCACCTTCTTTGGAGGCTTGATTACCCATCGCACGGGGAATGTACTATCGGAAGCTGTCGACAACGATGAACCGGCGGAAGCAAGGAGATGGATCTGCCGGTGCTGTGAGCGAACGGATGAATATTTCAAATGCGATGCTGTGTCTGTAGCTAACGTTTGCGGTGGTGAGTGTCTCAAAGTCGCGTGGCAATTGGTGGGGTCTGGCTTTCGCCTATCTGCGTAGTGGTCCTGCCGCGGCTGACTGGATCAGCAATGTCTGGGGAGCTGGGAGGGAGCTGAGGAGCTGAGGAGCTGAGGAGCTGAGGAGCTGAGGAGCTGAGGAGCTTCGGTGGCGGTGATGATTTGTGTGACGATAGAGCGATGGCAAAGGACGAGGGAATCAATTCGAGACTGGACCTAGGGAGGATGAAAGAGCCGACCGAGGACATGGAACAAGGCAAAACGAGAAATGGTGAAGGCGTCCGTCTTGGGGATATCCCACACAATGTCGCGCTTAATCGGTCAATTCAAAGGCGAGACGAGTCACGGCGAGATGATGGGGCTCTCGGAGCTTTTGCTGATGACGTCGTTGCTGCTGTTGATGGATGCGATTTTGGTCGTGGCGGCTGGGGTTGGGCAGTGGCGCTTGCTCTGTGCTACACAGAAGCTGGCGCTGGTCTTGCGTGCCTGGACTGGGAGAAATGAAGCCGGACAAGAGGTAGGACAAGCTGCCGTGTCCGTATCAGCAGCGACTGCAGGGCGGTCGACGACGATGGAAAATCAAATCGGAGGGGAAAGCTGGTCTTGCGTAACAGTCGGCGATACGGGCTTAAGATGGACTGGACTGAACTGGACTGGACTGGACTGGGCTGGGCTGGGCTGGACTGACGAAGACGGTGGTCGCGGTGGGCGGGCACGAGGGTGGGTGCGGATGCGGATGCGGACGCACTGTGATGATGACCCCACGGTGGCCCCACAGGTCTGGTCTGCTTTTTCCTGTGTGCACTACTCCGTACTCTCTCTAGTAGCTTTGGCGTCTGCGCACGCCAAAGGGAGTCAAGCAACTTCATAGCAGCCATCGTACCAGAGGCAAATCTATCTCTTTCGTGTAGAGATAGATTAGATCAACTGGTCTATCGAATTGGAAGTGACTCTTCAGTCGAATCAGGGGAAATAGAATTAATTATCTCATCTTAATATAATAACCTCGGCCATAACAACGCTAGGCATAAACCTCAGAACCTCAAAACCTCAGTGATGTGTGATGACGATCTAGATACATGGCAGCAAGTGATACCTTTATAGATCAATTGATCTCTTATCCCTGATGACTAATATCATCTTCGTGTGCCGACTACCCCTTGTGATCCCTTCGCGTAGTCATCGCGATCGCGTGTTTCTGGGCAAGCGGTACAGGCCACACACTATTATACAGGTACTTATGATTTTTATGATTTTTTTGATTCATCGGCAGTGGCCAATGCATCTAAAATTCACACACAACATAAGAATTATACAGGTACTTATTATAGCCTAAACCAGTTGTGTCTGGACGCCAAATGCTAACTTTAGCTTCCTTCGCCTTGCAATGAGTGCACATGGAACAGGCTCATCTAGCTGTTGCAAGATGACCCTAGCAACTGGTCCTATGCTAAGCGTTAGATTATTATTACAGTACTTAAAGAACCTGTTACTTGACTTACCAGAACATTCCTCTAGCTCACGAAGAGTTATAGGACAGTTTGTGACCTGTTCACCAGTCCTCACGTTGTACATTGGAGCTAAGGTCATCTCGCTAAGTATGACCACAATATTTGCCAGTTTGGAGCTTAAGTCTGACGACTATTTATTACATTAGTTAATTACTTATGTTAGGTAGGTTATTATTACTCACGTGACTTTCATATTGTGTGGCTGGAATTGTCAATTGGAAGCATTGGCTTCGTCGGAATCGTTGAATTCGTCGGAATCGTTGAATTCGTCGGAATCGTTGAATTCGTCGGAATCGTTGAATTCGTCAGAATCGTTGGAGTCGGCTGCATCGGATCAGGTCGGGTCTAATCAAGCCAGGTCAGGTCAGGCCAGGCAGAAGGCGCTTGTACAATCTGGTTGCATGAACAGGCGGACGGATCGCAACGCAACGTCAATGGAGATGAGGTACTTGCAGGTATGTGTGTCAGATTCTGGATAATTAGACAGGGTCAAAAGTCGAAAGAGTGAAGGGGGACAGAGAGATCAAAACAAGATTCCCGGCCCCGGTTGGCCAGGCCCCACCATCCATTATCACCCCAACGCCCGCTTGCGTGCTTCCTGCCAACTTAACCGGGTTTACTGCACCTGCCATCTCCCCACTCCGAGTGCTTCGCTTCGTAATCTGTAGGGTAGGTAGGTACTCCGTACATGTGCGCAATCATCCTTCGGAAGATGACCTGTTTTCTCGCGCATTCATGGTTTCCTCTTGCATGCTTCCTTTCTGACTATCCTCTCATGACAGGAGCTTTCCGCCTGGTTCACGACATTGGTCTGCATGCCCATATTATCAGACGCACACTGCCCCAATTGTTTTACCATCTCATTCATCCAGCACGCCTTCTCCAGGCCGCCCCGGGCTGAATTTGATCTGGATGCCAATATAACTTCAACAACAACTGCCAGTAAAATGACATTGGGCTGCAATACATGGACCCAAGTACGAGGGTCTGTCAAGTCCCCGTTTCCTTTCGTTGCTCTGGTAGTGTGATGCCCTATGATAATCTCCCTACCTAATGTAGGACGTCGTGTCATCTATCTACTGGGTAAACCACAAAGTCTCGCCCATCTGGCTCACGCGTAGCGGTCAGATCCCGGTAGGAGCTCACCATCGACGGCATCATAAAGACAACTCACTGGCCGAGGCTGAATAACGTTGCGCTGGTTTTGGGGGCAACAATGCAAGGACGGGAAATACAGGGTGTCAACCTCGTTCCATCGACCAGGCACTGGCCGAGTCCAACCAGACTTGGATTGAACCATCACCACCCCACATCGGTGCCGTTGAGAACGGTTCTGGCGGTGGTTGCATCTGCTTGTGCGCTCGAATGCATTCTCCTTACCAGAAACACGACCCATTTGTTCGGGATGCCACGAATACTCCCGTATATCTTCCAAAATGTGCCTAGCATCCGACGAGTCTGCATCGCGCAAGGGCATGGCCACACAGTTCAGAATCCGTTCTAGTACATCCAAGGACTACTCATCTCGCTGTACAAGATCAATGGCATACTCGGTGACGTGGGCAATGTCCCCGTCCAAGACAACCCGGGCTAATCGAAAATAGGCGAATGCGACATTACAATCTGAAACACTGACAGCGAGTACCATCAAGATGAAGAATGCCGGATGATTGCCATCAGGATATTTCCAATCGTCTGGCGCGCACACTTCACCAATCCGTGTCGGATCGTCATCACAAAACGGCAACGTACCTTCGACAGAGTTTATCATCCCGACACCAACTTGCGCATCCCTAGGGCAGTCACGAATTTCAGACTTGTTGACTCTAACTAATGCCAAGCTTTACCGGCTCGGGGGCAGACGTCTTAGACCAGGGGTGCCAGATCTTGAGCAAATGAAATACAAGACCCAGATTTAAAATGGTGACACGGTTCCATACTCTCTCTCTTTCTCTCTGCGCAAGTCTACGAGACGAAGTAGTACCACGATGGCTTGGTTACGTTTTCGCAGCCTACACCCTGCAAGCGAGGACAAGCATTGCATTACCGAACAGTCGGACTTCACCGCCAAGCCGACCGCTCCTGAAGTTGCTCTAAGATGTGCGACAGAATCTGAATGCGTAGATCTGACCAATGGTAGTGTTAAGGTACCGGCAACAATTGTGTCATCGGATGTAAAGTGTCGCAATGAAACCCTTTCTTTTCTTTCACAACAAGGAAAACCTTGACGAGAGTACGTTGGTAGTCGGTCAATGCCCTGCTTGTTTGCCGAGTCTCCTCCTGAAGGCGCAGCAGATTTTAGTGTCCCGAGTAACTTCCAAGCATCGATACGCGAACAGAAGTCTGCAGACAGAGGCGATGTTTGCAGCGGGAAACAAATATGAGTACATCCTCCGTGTTCCATCAACAGTACGGAGTAACGGGTTCGTAGATGGCAAGGTAGTCTTGCGATAGCCTCGGTGAAGCCACGCCATGCATAGGGTCAAAGTTTTATCCATCGAGTAAGTGCCTCCTTGAGCTCTACAAAGTCTCATGCGATATAATATAGTGTGGAAGATCAGTGTCAAGTTGTCGCTGGCTGAGTAACTGTGTCAACGGGACGTCGAGGCAGCTTGTTTCAGGACGATTTGGAAGTACAACACGCCGCGCATAAGGAATGGGAGCATAGAGGGACAGCGATTGATTGTGTGGAATCGCACCTACAAATGCGTGTTGAAAAACGGCGAGAATCACTGGTCACTGACTTGATGTATCAGATCAGCCAGCATGCCACGCGGCTCGATAATCAGCCGTCCTGTGGCGGCGAGTGTCTGGTTTCTATTCTAT
Organism: Epichloe gansuensis; assembly: GCA_023658505.1. Lineage (NCBI taxonomy): Eukaryota > Fungi > Ascomycota > Sordariomycetes > Hypocreales > Clavicipitaceae > Epichloe > Epichloe gansuensis. Next base: position 1,781,311 of record CP098285.1, on the reverse strand, counting down.
ATTTGGTCCTTGCCCGAACTAGCGATGGCTGAGTGCGGGACGGTGAGTGTGAGCACCAGACAGCCTCACAAGCCGTGCGTCGCCATGGGTTGGTTCATGTCAGACTTGGCAACTTATGCATGAGGCTCAGAGTACGCGAAGAGTATGCGCATCTTCGAACATTGCTACATAGATTGAGTTTTGTGATAGGAGTGTGCGTGCCGGGCCAGTGAGTGGCTGCAGCGCTGACAGTACGCTGTCGGAACACACATGCTTGCTTGGCTCGATTGAGCGATCAACAAAGCCCGGCGACGGAAGAAAAGGCCATCAACGATCAACGTGGGAGCCGTAAAACACTTCCCAGGCATTGCGCGTCCTCATCCACACACACACACTTTTGACGGATGTCGCGTCCTCGTAAACGTGAACGGCTCAACGTCTTTAACGTGGTTTTGAGGCGAAGCACGGCACGCCGCCAGCTGCGCCGAATCAAGGACCACAGGGAGGTCCGCTTTCTTCTGTGTATGTACATATGTACATGTAATTGTTAAAGGTAGGGGTCGGTGTAGCTAATAGAAAAGGTTCGATTCTGGTTAATCAGAGGTGCAGACAGCACCTGACTTTTGTACCTAAAAGGTACATAGTGCGCTATAGTAATAACTAGTCTACGGAGGTACTTTTAATACATTGTCTTTACTGTTATCTTATTAAGGGTTTTATCCTAGTTAATGCGCAGGCCGCATTCACATATCTAATGCTCTAGGAGCTCTCCTAACACACCCCCTAGCTAAGATATCTATTAAAGCTAGAGTTTATTAGTGTAGGAAGTAATTGTGACAAATTTCTAGTGTTATGGTTACGCGGGGATCTTGTGTAAGCTAATCCAGTGGCAGAAATCCCTATATATTTAACCTAATAGAGGCTTTATAAAGCTATCCATAGGTATCTTAGAGGTCTTTAACTAATTAACCTTAATATTACCCTTTGTATATTACTCTTAAATCCATATTTAATTTATATTAAGGTACTTAAGGCTAGTTTAAAGCCTTCCTTCTATATGCTCTATAATTCGGATTATCTACTTATTATTACACTAGATAATAGAAAGCGGCGGCACGCAGACCTTAATATCACAAAGTAACCTCCCTAGAGATATGCATTCTTTTACACTGTAATTTAGGGCAAAGAGCTTTGCTTCTATGCTTAAAGTTATTACGTAATATTACCTACCTAACTTCTAATTAATTATAGCGCTATGCATAATAAAAACATAGCCTTATATTAATCTATAAGTATTAGGGTTATTACTAAGGGAAGCATTAGTGCTAGAAAATAGGGTATTAAAACTATCTATGCCTAAGTAGCAAATGCAAAGCTTCTTTATGTTCTAAGCGTATAAAATAGCTCCTTTAGCAAGCTTAATATGCTTTGCTAACGGATTTATTATAAAAAGGCTAGCTTTAATACTATAAATGCTACGTTAGGTCTTCCTATAATGCAAAGATACACTAAGGAGCTAATAACTACTCTATAGTAATTAATCTCTTTATTAGAAGCTTCGCTAGTATTAGCAAGGATTATAGCTATAGGAAGAGGAGCAGAGGTTAAGCTCTTTAGATTATTATTAATAACGTTAGGAATGAATTTCTAAGCGATCTTTTAAATGTATAATTCCTACAATAACTATATCTCTTTAGTATTACGGTTTCTAATAATTTTAATGCCTAGGAATTACTTTAATTTGCCTTAGTCCTTAACGTCTAGGCCGTTTATTAGTTACTTATATAATTCTTTGAATTCTACTTTAGATCTATTAGGTAAAGCACTATAATATTATCTACGTAGAAAAACAGGATAAAATCGTCTTTTATAAAGATATATAGGTCTTCTTTCCCTTATATAAAGCCTAGATTTAAGAGAAATCTTATTAAATAAAGGAACTATTATTAAGGAGCTTCTTATAGCCTATATAACGCTCTTATTATCTTCTAGAGATAACCTTTTGCGTTTATACCCTCTAGAGGCTTGTAAAAGATAGGTTCTTTAAGCTCTATATGTGGAAAGGCATTTTAAATATTATATTATTAGGTATTAAGATTATTAGCGTAGTAGACCGCAAGTAGCATACGTAGAGATTGTAAAGTAAGCGTTATAGTGTAGTTATTAAGGTTATCCTTTAGTTATTAGTTATCTTAAATAACTATTCTAGCTTTAAACTCTATTACTACTCCTTTCTTATTAGTCTTATATTTAAAGACCTAGCTAAGGTTTATAATTTCCTTATAAAGTTCTAGATTAAGGGATTTATTTAGTATATCTTCCTAGTAATTTAGGGATAGGAGCTTTAAAAGTTCTTTTATAATCGCTTCCTTCTAGCGGTTATAATAGGTAAAGCTATAGCTTATTAATAATAGGCGGGTTCTAAAGGCATATCTTTAATCTATAAACTATATTAAGTGCCTTATAATACTATAGAAAAGGCATAAGAAAACTATACCTACCTAGCTTTATATGTTTCCTTTCTTTAGCGTTTTCTAGTAATAATATTATCTAGATTAATGCTATTATCCTAGGGATAATAATTCTCCACTTCTTTACTACCTTTACTAGTAATTTCGCTAGTCTCCGCAGTAGTCTTTACGTGTTTAATTATTATATTACGCATAAATTTATTAATTTTATAATATAGCGCATTATTACCTTCTATCCTAAGCTCTTTGTTCTCTATAGTAACTAGTGCCTTATAAGAAGAGTTAGGAGGGGTTAAAAGTGCACTAGAAAGGTTATTTTCTTCCCTTATTATATAAGGTAGTGTTTTTGCTTTAAACTATTTGTTTTCTCCTTCTATAGTTAAAGGCATAGGAGTGTAATCCTTCTCTTCTAATTCTAATCTAATAAGGTCTTAACTAATTTCCTCGTTAATATTATTAGCTTTAAGCTCTTTAAGTAGCGTAATTATTAATATCTTCTTCTTTTAAGCTAATTCTAGCTCTTCTTCTGGTTTAAAGAAGGAATTCTTATTAAATTAAACATATGCTAATATAATAACTTTACAATTATAAAGCAAAGGCACCTAAATAATATATTAGGACTTGCCTCTATAACTAATAAGGTACCTAATATAAGCTTTTGCTCTAACTATAGGATTACGTTATGTAATTTAATATGCTCTAGAGCCTTTGTTATTATAGGAAAAGCCTTATATCTATAAGCTTATAGATATGTAATTAAGGGCTTCTAGACCTTTGCTATCTATAAATAGGCTAGAACCGTTTTCCTAGCCTAATTCCACTAAAGCTTATAAGGTGTAATCTAGGTTCTATGATGCTTAAAAGGCGTTTAATTTAATAGATAAACCGCGGTATTAAAGACCTTATTATTAAGATCTATTAGAAGCTAAGCCTCTAGGCTTAATATATAAGCTTTTTACTTAACCACCCCTTAGATCTCTTTGCCTTTCTATTCTAGCTAGGCGTTAAGGGAGCTAAATTATAGACTATAATACCTATAAGGGCTATCTTATCTTTTATTTACTCCGTAAAGAGAGCTTTTTAATATTACTATATAGAAAGCGTAGTTAAACCCTAAATTAAGTGCTTAGGAACGCTATTATTATATAAAAGCTATTATAAATACTATCCTTTATTTTAAAGGAATAAAAGAACCTTATTAAGGTCATAAGGCATATAAAACACACTAATACCTATTACTATTCTAATAAGGAGAGTTATAGTAATCTAGATTAATAGAAAGCCTATAACCTAGCCCTTATAGAAGGCCTTTAGGTATAACCTATAATCTCTATTGCTTAGCTTTGCCTATAGCATAGACCTTATATTTTATAAGTTTAGGACCTATTAATTTAACCCCTAAAGCTACGTTTATAAGCTCTGTAAATACGCATATACCTAGATAACCATATTATTAATACTAAAGCTCTATATCTCCTTTTAAGGTAGTCTTAGTACCCTACTAGTTATAGCGTAAGCCTCTTTTAGCTTTTCTAATAGCTATAATAACATGTGAAGCTTGTTAATATTATAAACTCTTGCCATAGGCCTTAATCCTTTATATAGGAAGCATTTCTTCTAATTCTAGAAGATCCCTACCTTTATTAGAATTATTGCTAATATAAGATTAATATAAAATTCCGGGATTAGCAGCGCTTTCTCTAGTATAATCGTCCTTAGCGTTCTAGATAGCGGATCTATTACTAAGATATACACTAGACCTTTGCCTAAAGCCATATAGATTGTGCCACTAGCCTTTACCTCTATTATAATAGTATTATTAAATTTAGCTTGCTTAAACTAATAAGGGTTATTAAAGATATGAATATTAGCTCTAGAGTTATAAAGGACTATATTCCTCTTTAATTCTAAGCTATTAACCGCGTTTAAAGATAGGGTAACGCGTTAAGAGCGCTTAGCGTATATAAATAATAATACATTAGCTAACTTCTTACCTAGAGTAATAGCTATAGAGTTGTTTATAGGATTTTATAAGGGCATAATAATATCACCGCTACTCTTCTCCTTTAACTTCTAATTTATAGCCTTTATTTTCTCTTATAGATTCTCTTTTAGATACTTCTTAATATTATCTTTAGAGTTCTTCTTAACTTCCTAGTTCTTAGGAGTAATATCTAACTTATATAGAGCCTTAAACAAATTATAGGATTCTTATCACTTTAAGGCATCTCTAACCGTGTAATTTATACATCTAGGCACTTAGGCCTCTTGGATTTCATTAAATTATTTAATCCTATTGATTTATTGGTTGTCATTACATTAGTAGCCTTTAGTACGCTCTACAGAGCTTTATAGTCTCTTTTAAACTCTGTAATAGCCTTAAGAAAGCTTTGATTTATGCCCTTGTTAAGTAAATCATTCTATTTCTTCTAAAATAACTTAAATTTGCTATAAAGAGGATTATAAACTTATATAGTATTATCTCCTTAGTCTATTAGCTCTTAAGATCTTAATAATTCCTTTATAGTACCTTTATTATTACTGCCTATTAGTACTAATCCTAGGAACCTTTAGCTTATAAGTAATTATTAAGGCACGTTTCCGTAAGAATTAATATCTTCCTTATATTTAGCTTATATTAATCCTAAAGAAGCTTTAATATTCTTTAAGAGTACTAATAAACTAACTCCTTTCCTTTCTCTTTACTATTAAAGTTAAGAGAGTCTTAGATATTCTTTAAAAGGGTCTTATAAATAAATTCCTAATCTTTAGCATTTGCCTTAATAGGTTTATATATTTTATAAGATTAAATTATAGATCTTTATATTTAAAGTTATACTTATCTTTAGCATCTTTATACGTGATCTTCTAGTCTTCTAGAGCGTTAGGGTTATCCGCTATAATCTCTAGTCTTAGATCTCTTTTTAGGTAAGTAGGTATTATTAGTTCTTCTAGTAATTTATCCTAATTTAGATTAATATACTCCTAGATACTATAAGATTCTACGTAATTCTTGGTTTACGCGTACTATTTAATCTAGTCCTTCTCTAATAATAACACTATATTTAGAGTTTCTTTAGATATTATAAAGGGAACTATACTGGTTAAAGGGAAGCATAGGGTTATTGTTTTAACTAATTATTATAATAAAGGGTAATTATCTCTTAATATAGGCAAGCGTTAGATTAATAATTTTAACAGAGCTTTTATTCTCTAATAATTAATAATAAGGTAATAGAAGCCTCCTAGGCTTATAACTATTAAAGGTAGGGGTTAGTATAGCTAATAGAAAAGGTTTAATTCTGGTTAATTAGAGGTGCAGACAGCACCTAACTTTTGTACCTAAAAGGTACATAGTGCGCTATAGTAATAACTAGTCTACGGAGGTACTTCTAATACATTATCTCCACCGTTGTCTTATCGAGGGTTTCATCCTAGTCAATGCGCAGGCCGCATCCACACATCCGATGCTCTAGGAGCTCTCCTGACAGTAATACATGCTGCGCCACGGCATGTCTCGGGTTTGGATGCAGCCCACCTTGCCACCCTGCCACCCTGCCCCTGCTACCCTGCCAATCCAGCTGCCAGCTGCCAGCTGCCACTGCTGCCACTGCTGCCAGCCATCTCATGTCAGCTCCGCCGCGTTGCGAAACTGGGCACGGCCGAAACTGCCTGGTAATATTACGGAGTACGGAGTACATTGATCAGCCAGTACATTTCGTGGTGGTTATTATATATAAACACATGCATGGCCCAGCACCCAACTTTGCGCGCATTTTTTCCCCTCATGTTTGACCAACATTCCATATCGCCATACTATATACAAATCACTCTTGCATCCTGCACGCACGAACATCACGACATCACCCCACCACGGTCCACCACCGACCGCAACCATGGGCGTCGGCCGCTTCTTCTGTGTCGCCCTCCCCTCATCCTGACCATCGCCTCCATCCTCGCCCTCCTCATCGCCACTCTCTCCGGCGTAGCCCACAACCAACTATGGATGTTCCAGCTCGACGCGCGAAACCTGAGCATCAGCCCGGTTGATGCCGCCCACCTCGCCGGAAAAATCGGCATCAGCCTGCGTGACGTCAAGACAGACAACATATCGGCCGCCGACCTCAACCTCGCAAACACGTACGAAGTCGACCTTTGGGGCTACTGCTACACGGGCAGCGATGGCCAGCGTCAGTGCACCAAGGCAAAGTTCGACTGGGCCGCCACCGCCCTCAACGACAGCTTCATCGAGTCGCTGGCCTCGACGGCCGGCGTCAAGGTTGAGCTGCCCAACGAGATCAAGGAAGCGCTCAAGAAGTTCCGCACCGTCGCCAAGTGGACCGAGGTGGCCTTCATCGTCGCCCTCGTCGCCCTCGGCTTGGAGCTCTTCGTCGGCATCTTCGCCAGCTGCTCTCGCGCGGTATCCTGCCTCACCTGGCTCGTGGCCGGCATCACGGCCGTGCTTGTCGGCGTGGCGGCAGGTCTCTCCACGGCCATGGCCACCATCGTCATCGGCGCCGTCGAGAGCACAGCCAAGTACTACGGCGTCAAGGGTGAGGTTGGCGGCCGCTTCCTCGCCACCGTCTGGATCGCCACGGCCTTTGCCATCGCCGCCGCTTTCTTCTGGATCTTCACCATTTGCTGCTGTAAGCCGGCGCGTCGCCAGAAGAGCAGGAGCCTGCGCAACGTCGATGCTGCTGATGGCGAGAAACTGCTGCCCACGGGCGCGTACCGCCCCCTCGGCGGCGACAACAACAGCAACGTTGAGATGACGGGCGGTCAGAACCCCGGCTACTACAATTCTAACCAGGGCCATGCGGGATACTCACATTCTGGTCAGGGTAGAACCGACTTGGCGTATGAGCCGTACTCGCATCGGGCGTAATCGTTTTCTTTTCCTTTCTTTTTCTTTTTTTCTACCGAATTTCCCCATCTTGGAGGATATCAGAGCAAAATTTTTCCTTTTTCCACTCTGAATCATGGCATATTGGGCGTTATCCCTGGCGTTCGGAGGACTTGAATAAGGGACATGTGACGGTTTTTGTTTCGACTCGGGGCGTGGAGGCTTGGTTTCATACCTTGTGAACATGGAGCATCATTGTTGCATGATATGAATAGATACGAAGAATTGCCAACCAAATATCACACACACACACACACACATATATATATATAATATTGATGTTGTTTCTCCCGGAATAACTCTGTTTGACCTTGGCGCGAGTGTTCGTGACAAATTACAATAAACGGAGCACGCACTGGATCACGGTGGGCTGCTAGCCCCTCAAAAATTTCGAACGTGCATTGTCCACAATGAAACCTCCCATTCATGTTTCGATGGAAACATGAATGGCCTCATAACCCTGACTATTACCACACCATCCCGAGATCCCTCATTTCATGCACTTCTTCTCCCCATGGCTTCTTGACCCCACGCTCCTGCCCAGAGTCCCCACGACCATGGCATCTACTACTACTACGCCAGCTTCAGTACGCCCACGCTTTGCTGCCCCGCCCCCGCGCCGCCAATTCTCTGCCCCCTCGATGAGAAACGAACGAGGAAAGAAGAGACACTGACATGGTGATGCTTATAGTCACGAGGATCAAGCTCCAGAGGCAGCTCGCCCAGGTGCCCATCACGTCTGCAGCATTCTACGCGACTTCTTCCGGCAACAGGTTCTTCCTAGCAGGTCAAGATGGCGACCTGGCCATCTACGAAGACGCTGCTCGGCCTGCCTCCGAGCCCGCCTTCTGCCTCCCCGTCTTCGAGGATCAGCCCATCCATGGAATCCGCGTGCAGGGCTCGAGAATTCTTCTCTGGGGAGCAGCCAGGATTGCTCTTCTCGACGGGTGTCCTCTCGCGGAGGGATGCCGGCCTCTGCTCCTAGCGACTGCCACGGCCCCGGATTGGATCTACGATGCGGCCGTGTCCCCGTTCTGCGTGGACGACGCGGTCCTCGCTACGGCGCACAACGAAGTCGTCGTCATGAAGTACTGCTTCTCGGGGCAAAGAGGCCACATTTCCCTGGGAGACGTCGCTTCGCCGTCCAGGCCGATGCTGTACGCCGCGCACCTAGCGTGGGTATCGAGGTGGCGGGTCCTCGTCGCCGCGGGCACAGTCTTCGGCGACGTCCTCGTGTGGACGTACTCCGTCTCGGACGACGAGCTCTCCGTGTCCATTGTTCTTCGCGGCCACGAGGGTTCCATCTACGGCGTCGATATCTCGCCGCCGCTGCTCCTGCCGGACGGGTCGAGGAGGCGCCTCCTCGCCAGCTGCAGCGACGACAGAACCATCCGTATATGGGACATCAGTCTCGACGGCGCGGCGGCAGCTACTCCACGCGCGAGCGCGCTGCGCAGTGACGCGGTAGGAACGGGCTTCAAAGCCGCGGACAGCTACGAGCGGCTTCATGCCGACTCTGGAGAAGGGGAGGCCGTCCCCGTGGCGGTGGCAATGGGCCATGCCTCTCGCATCTGGGGCGTCAAGTTCGCCGTTGTTTCTTCCGAGAGCGAATGTGTTCTTGACAAGAGCTCCTGTGCGTCTACTCGTTTGGGGAGGACGCGACTACACAGCGGTGGGAGCTGGACTTGCACGCGGCGCTTCCGCGCAGTTGACGGGGACATTGGCCCATCAACACACCTACTCGCTTCATGATGGGAAACATCTCTGGGCGCGGGCTCTTGATGTTCGTGCCCATGGGGTTGGCATCCTCACCGGCGGAGCAGATGGCAAGATTAGCGTGATCCAGGAACCTGCCCTGCATGACGACCGAGACGATGCAGGCAGTAGTAGTCTTGCGACGATTGACGTGCCCGATCTGCTGGCGTCTATTTCGGAGGGTCCTGCAGAGGGAGGAGGAGGAGGACCCTCGCGCGAGGTGATCAGCCGGTACGACTTTCTACCCGGGGATCGGGTCCTCGCCATCACAAATATCGGGCGCCTATTCGTGGGGCACCTGCCGAGTCGGGAATGGGAGCAGGTGCTTATTTCAGAGGACATTGTTGAGGATTTGAAACGGTGCTGTGTCCCAAGGAGGATGGGGTGCGCCGCCGTCATTGGAACCACAAACGGAAAAGTGTATTATTTCCGTCAAGACCAGGACCTTGTTCTCTCCGCAGAGGTGCCCGGGCGAATCGTCGAAATCAACCACCTCTCCAGCGCTCCCCAATCCACCGATCTCCTAGTCCATCTTCACGGATCATCCTCCTCGCACCTCCTCACGCTCGATTCCTCAGGCGTGCTCCTCCAACGACGTCTCCTCGCGGGTCTAGATGCCCGGTTCGTCGCCATATCAGCCACGAGACTGGGCCATCTCCTCGTCCTGGGCTCCCGCCACGGCTGGATATCCCTCCTCTCTGCAGGACGAAGCGTGGCGGCCCGTTCTGGACGTTGCAACCCGTTCCCGCGACGCCATCACCTGCATCGTTGTCCTCCCCGCGGCAGCAGGGCAGCAGAGCGGAACATGTTCCTACATCCTCGCCACCAGCCGCGATGGCAAATACAGAATATACCGCGTCGACGGGACCCCAAACACCCCGTCCCTCGTCCTCCTCCACGAGACCGCGCCGCCATTTGGCCCCATGATCGAAGGCGCCTGGTTCACCGACAGCGCCACCCCGAACTACTGCTCTACGGATTCCGCAGCAAAGACTTCGTCGTCTGGAACGAGTCGACGAGGGAAGAACTCGCCACAGTGGACTGCGGCGGCGCCCACCGCACGTTTCGTCTGGACCACAGCGTGGCCGAGTCACAAAGGTACAGGTTCGCGTATACGCGGACGTCCAAGATGTGCATCTATTCGCAAAGAAGGGTCGCGCACCGCACAGTGCGGCGTGGTACGCACGGGCGGGAGATTCGCGCACTCGGCTCCAACGGGCGATTCATTGCGTCGGGCGCAGAAGACACGTCTATACGGATATGGGAATGCGGCGACGGCGGCGCAACGATGCGCAACTTGGCTTGCATGAAGGCCCATGTTACGGGGCTGCAGAAACTACGTTGGTTCGAAGACGATTACCTATTTAGTAGTGCTGGGAACGAGGAGTTCTTTGCGTGGCGCGTCAGGAGGTTGAACTCGGCGTACGCGGGTCCGGCCGTCGTTTGCGAGGGCGTCTTCACCGATAAGAGCGCGGCTGGGGATTTGCGAATCATGGACTTTGATGTTTCGAGGAGGGAAGACGATGGCATTCTTGTTACGCTGGCGTTTTCGAATTCGTCGCTCAGGACCTACGAGTACGATGGTCGGGGGCGTTTGGACTACTCTCTGTGGGGAGCTATACCGGCGCTTGTATCACGCAACTGCGGCATCTTGGAAAAGGAAACGGGAACGAACTTTGCATCATGACGGCTTCTACGGATGGTCACTTGGCGCTGTGGGTTACGGACTTGATGGAAGGGCAGGGCCGCAGAGTTACTCGTTAAGGGCGGTCGCTCCTGTGCACCAGAGCAGCATCAAGAGCCTTGATATGGCCAGGGACGGGAGCAAATACATTGTCGTCACGGGGAGACGACAATGCAGTTGGTTTCGTGCAGATTGCCGAGGTTGCGGTTGCGGTTGCGGTTGCTCAAAAGGGCACAAGCACAAACTATGGATTCGTGTCACGGGGGTCGTTCGCAGAGCCCATGCCGCAGCCGTCAATGGTGTCGTCGCACTGCTTCCAATGACGGGCGACGACCAGAACGAGATGCTTGCCGTGAGTGTGAGCAACGACCAGCGTGTCAAGGTTTGGCGAATCTCGACAGAGGGCGCACAAGAGCAGCGAGTCACACTGGCGGCTTGCACGAGCAGCGGCGTCGCAGATCCGGGAGACGTCGCTGTTGTTTGTGCAGCTCAAGGGCAGCCGAGTCAGATTGTTCTGGGCGGAGTTGGTCTCGAGGCATGGCGCGTGGTGCAGTCCGGTGCAGACCGGTGCAGTTGAAGGAAGTACAGTTTGAAGTGCAAAGACGGCACGGGATGCCGTGAGACGAGACAAGTGGCAGGCAATGTGGGTGGTACATGGGATTGTTCAAAATCCCCTGAAAAGACTGACTGACTGACATTGGATTGTCAGTGGTCATCACCCTTCTTCTTGTTGCCGTTACGCAACGATTCTGCGACGGCGAGACAACGAATCCGGCGCCACTTGTCCGCGAGGAAATGACACAAAGCAAGTATCATGTGACGTGTACCTGTACCTGTACCTGTACAACGAGGGCCTTCTCGTCTTGTCTCGTGGTGCAATGTCTTGGCTTGTTGCAAGGGATGGGATTGCCATCATTCCAGAGGCTTCAAAAGTGATGCCCAAGTAATGCAAATATAAAAAAAAAAAAAAAAAAAACGAGCCGGCGACCTTGCGAGGTGGGAACACGTAAGATGGGGAACTGATGATTTAATTACCATGGACAAGACCTGATCTGACGAAGAATGACGGATATTACAAAGTAGGTTACTCCATCGTGGGATTCGATGGGACTTGCCGTTTTGGGACGGATGGAATTTGGAATTTGGGAGTGAAGATGGAAAGATCCGTCTCGGCTGCCGAAAGGTATATTACCGCCTGTGTACCCTGAGGCGTCGCTCATTGGTTCGCAACAAGTCGATCCGTGGTCCGTAGCGCAAGCAGCAAGGTTGCCCTATTATTGCCCTATTATTGCCCTATTATAGCCCCATTATTCATTCATACCAGACTGGAGGACGAGCGGAGTACGGAGTATGAATTGTGAAACACAGGGCAGGATCTGGACAGCGCAGCCCGCCCAGTGATGGATGATGCCTGCCATGCCATGCCATGCACGTTGGCCGCTATTATAGTGTCTTGGCGTGCCTGGACCGTTTGTCCCGTCCCATTCCAGCAACATCGACTATTAACAGGTCTTCTTTTAGTCGTATCAGTCGGCCGCGTCGCCTCCCTGTCGTTTTTTTTTAACGTATATCGTATCGTAGTCGCCCAGCCGGCTTATTCTTGTTTTTTTTTAATCAAACCGAAGAAAGCGAAGCCTAAATCTCAGTCTCACCCTGCCTAGCCAGCCCTGTGTGACCACTGACCCGACTCGGCTGTCGATCGGCCATTTTTCATCCCTTCTTCAGCAAAACATCCACCGGGGAGGCTTGGCAGGCCACAAAGGAGTGGATATGCAGAAAATTCCATTCCAGCCATGTCGCTCGTGTCAACTCTCGTTCATGCTCCTACTTATTGCCAATCCATATTCATGTCTCTTTGTGCAACACCTCCATAGCAATATCTGCATTAGCTTAGACGAGGCGTGCTCACTCTGCCCAAAGTCCGTTAGTTGGTGAACACAGTTTGGCATTCTGTTCTTCAGCAACCACCGTGGCACCGTTGCACCGTGGGCCTGGACGGTGGGCCGCCCACCCCCTCCCCTGTCTCTAGATGACGGCCGATATGGATAAAAATTTCCTTTTTCGTCATTCTGCAAGGACTGGAGGACTGGAGGACTGGCTGACTGGCTGACTGGCTGACTGGCTCCGTGGAACGGGGCTGCGTCGCAGACAAAGGTGCAAGATCTGCACGTATGTGTTACCTGACGTACATAAAGAAGATCGAGCCACTCATCATGGTCCTTCTTCACCCCGCAAACCTGTTGAAGGATCGACCGTTGCTCCTTCCTTCCCTGCTTCCCTTCCTCACTGCTTTTCCTGGCCACCCAAATCCCCGGCCCTTCCTCTTTCCCAGCGCCATCTGAAAGTCCCCGAGACTTGGACTGGACTCTCCCTCACGAGATCTTCCCAGATTTCAACTTCCGGCTTGATACTCGGGCACCTAGGCACTTTCCCACTCAATCTTACTTGGACGTTCCCAACCCAGCCCTTCTTTGCGCCGGCCAAATTCGAATACTGTTCCAACCATACAATAACCAGCAGACGTCGATTTTATCTACACTCGTATTCACAACAACTGTTTCTTGTACACCTTTTATACTCGTCATGAAGCTTCTCTCCATCCTCGTCGGCGCTCTGGCGTCATTGCCTGCCATCGTCTTTGCCGCCCCAGTCGGCCCATCGGGACCATGCCCAGATGTAAGTATTTTTGTATTTGGCGGAACCTTGGTCCATGTACTATGATTGTTGTTGCGGCGGGGTACAGAGGAGAAGATTCTCTAACCTGCTTTCTAGGTCAAGGTTGATGCGATTCTCAAAGGCGACATGGATCCTTCTGCCTGCTGCTCGTATGGCAAATGCAAAGGCGACGTGGTAATCTCGGTTGTTTGACCATTGTGCCTCTCATCTTTTGGCATTCTACGACACAGAAAAAAAAAGAAATATGAAGACATGTTCGATTTTGAATTTTTGGGTTTCTTTTTTCCCGCATGAGCATTGTTTTGGCGTTGTGGTACCTGCTTTTATGTGATACACTTTAAAAGATGTGGACTAGAAGGGATGAATTTCGGGTTCGTCTCTTTCCTCTTTGATGGTGGTCTCACAATTGAATCACACTTTCGTCATTTCGAATAGTGGTTTACACTGGCGCAGTCAATTTTACGAATTTTACGAGTATGGCTTGGGTGGCCTGGGGCAGGTTTCAGTTACGAGGCTGTATCGAGGAAAAAAAAATTACATAGGACATGGATAAAGGAATAAAAATGATGCACATTCACTTTCAAGATTGTGCGTGGCGAAGAAGCCCAAAATGTAATTGTGTGTCCATGTTCACCGACAAGCAGTTCTTCTGCCCGACCGCCCTGCCTGCATTCATCAGCAGCTTTGAAGTATCGCCGAGGACTAGACTGCTGCAAGGGGCTGGGTAACGATTGGAAATGATTTTGTATTCGAGTCCACGTCTCGTAGATGGGGATCGATGCTTGTTACACCGTAGATCCGTCGAGTTTGCTGAAGCTTGTGCGTTGTAGCCGGGATCACGTGATGGGTCTCAGGTTGCCTAAACAGACAACCCAAGTTCCGAGCTTCGTATAGGGTAGCTGTCCACGCATTGCATTGTTGCATCAAGAACCAAAAGCCTCATTGTGAGGAGAATGAGTACCTCTATAATTATAAAGTCGCGAAAAGTCCTACTAGCATCTTTGTAGTCAAGTCTAAAGCAGCACTCAACTTTCATTGTGCATCGGAAGCAGACCTGCTGAAATAAAGCTGACTTGAAACGAAATAAAGAGTATCTCGAGATTTCAATTGGGCGCTGCAGAGTACATACAAGCACTCCGTAAAAATCACAGGCTGCGCACTGTACACCAGGCGCTGTGCTTGTGATTGGCGCGGCAATGAAGCAGACTCCAACGCCAAACCGTCGGAGCAATCGAACGGGATTTCACCCCAGACAACTTCTTGCACCAGCGTTTTCCCGTTCCTGTTGTCGCAAACATGTCCCGCGCAGCCGTCGACGGTGGTGGAATTGCCGACTCCGACTCCAAGTCATCTCTGAAGCCCAACATTGGCGTCTACACGAACCCGAACCATGACTTGTGGATCCAGAGTGCCGAGCCGACCGCAGAGAGCGTTGCGGCAGGATCCGATTTGAAACCCGGCGAGGTCACCATTGCCATTCGCAGCACTGGAATCTGCGGGTAAGATGATGCTTCCAGCGACGTCGCAAGTGAAAAAAAAAAAAAAAAAGCCGGTGTCTTTACGCACCTCAACCGAGTGTGAGTGAGGACACGTGGCGGGGAAGCAAAGAGAGAGAGAGAGAGAGAGAGAGAGAGAGAGCTAAACAAAACATGATGTCCCAGGTCTGACGTCCACTTCTGGCACGCCGGATGCATTGGTCCCATGAGGGTGACGGGAGACCATATTCTGGGCCACGAATCGGCGGGCGACGTGATTGCCGTGCACCCCTCCGTCACAGATGTCAAGGTTGGCGATCGCGTGGCGGTCGAGCCCAATGTCATCTGCAACGCTTGCGAACCCTGCCTGACGGGGCGATACAACGGATGCGAGAAGGTTCGGTTCCTGTCAACACCCCCGTCGATGGCCTGCTGCGTCGCTACGTGAACCATCCGGCTGTCTGGTGCCACAAGATTGGCAACATGTCGTACGAGAACGGATCGATGCTCGAGCCCCTGAGCGTGGCACTGGCAGGAATGCAGAGGGCCAAGATGCAGCTTGGAGATGCCGTCCTGATCTGCGGAGCCGGGCCCATTGGACTGATCTCGCTGCTCTGCTGCGCGGCCGGCGGTGCCAGCCCGCTCGTCATCACCGACATCTCCGAGAGCAGGCTTGCCTTTGCCAAGGAGCTCTGCCCCAGGGTCATCGCGCACAAGATCGAGCGCGGTTCGGCAGAGGACACGGCCAGGGCCATTGTTGCATCGTTTGGCGGCGTCGAGCCGGCCCTGACCATGGAATGCACCGGGGTCGAGAGCAGCATCAATGCCGCCATCTGGGCCACCAAGTTTGGCGGCAAGGTCTTCATCATTGGCGTGGGCAAGAGCGAAATCAACATTGCCTTCATGCGCGCCAGCGTGCGAGAGGTCGACATTCAGTTTCAGTACAGATACTGCAATACCTGGCCCCGCGCCATCCGTCTGGTGGAGAGCGGCGTCATCGACATGTCGAAATTAGTCACGCATAGATTCAAGCTGGAGGATGCTCTGAAGGCGTTCGAGACGTCGGCTGATCCCGAGAGCGGAGCCATCAAGGTCCAGATTCAGAGTCTCGAGTGAAGTATGTACATAGGTGACTGAAGAGGACAAGAAGTACATAGAGCAAAGTGGGTGCCGCATTGGATAATATCTGCACTGGGGCTTACTGGGGCTTACGGAAATGCGTAGCATGCGATTACCAATAATTTGTACTTTTTTTCTTCTCCATTGTTCAGATTCTCGGATGAGCATCTCTTCTCCTTTGCTTCCTTTGCTTCTCTGTCTGAGTGAGCACTTACTTGCCCGATGACGGATGGACGGTCCACGGATGACGGATTACCGACGACCGATGAGCACCCCAATGCGGCTTAGCGCACCCATTCATCCCGTCCGCCAACCACGGGTTCTGCCAACCAGGAACCAACCACCTCCACGAATTCTCCCGAGCTTTTTTTTTTTCCTCTCCCATCAGCAGAAATAGCCGACCAGGACCGCAACGCCCATCAATTCATTGTCCCACCGCGCAGAGCTCCCCCAAATACGCATCGGAAGCAATCCAGTCTCCAGTCGTGTCATTCTCGACTTCTGCTCGCGCCGTCTCTCCGCCTACACACAACCCCGGTTCGACCACGATGGCCACGTCGCTTGCCCGCCCCATGATCCGCTCGCCGGCTTTGCGGATGGCCGCTCGTCGCTTCGAGAGCACCACCGCCACCGGCAAGGCCGCCGAGGCCGCCAAGGATACCGCCTCCAAGGCTCAGCAGGGTCTCTCGCGTGTCGCCGGCGCCGCTGGTCCCGCCATCGCCGGCGCCGCGCGAGGAGTCGGCAGTGCCTTGAGCAAGGTCGGCGGCCGGACCGGTCGCCTGATTGCCCTTGTCGAGCGTGAGTTCCCAAAAAAAAAAAAAAAAAAAAAATCAATGGTGAACGAAGCAATATCCATCGCTAACACGCCTTTGCGCAGGCCAAACCCCTTTGTCGTGTACTATTCCAAGGTTGCCGCCGAGGTTGCCAAGCTGGTGTTCCACGGCCAGAAGATGAGCCCTCCGTAAGTGACGACCCGAATCGGACTTGTATTTTCCACGTCGGTACATGCATGCATTGGTTCACCACTAACACTGCCTGCCGCGTCGCCAGCCCCCTTGCCACCTTCCAAAACGTCTATCAAAACCTGTGGAAGTCGTTCCAGAATCGCACCCTGTTCCAGTCTCCCCAGAACCTGCTCCAACTGGCCCGCAACGTCAGCAACGCACAGCTCATTGCCGGCGGTGTCGTAGCCGCCGAATGCCTCGGATTCTTCACCGTCGGTGAGATGATTGGCCGCTTCAAGATTGTCGGATACCACGGCGAGACTGGCGCGCACCACTAGAGCAACGTTTTACCCGCGCTACTTGCAATAGCAGAGCTCAGTGAACTTGCCATCGATCCGCCGCCAAAGAAACAGGCTTATCGAAATTCAAAAAAAAAAAACACACACAAACGGGTTGTAGAGAAGGACTGGCAGAAGGGGAGGCAACATAGACGCGTTCAACTCTCTTCTGCTCCTTCGCAGAGCAGATGTAGACAGGCGAGGCGTGTTTATCGCCGGGCTCCAATGACTTCGCTTCCCGGTGAAAAATGCATCACGTGGTTGAAACCTTTTTTTTTTTTTTTTTCATTTGTGATAGTGTACACCAGATGCATATTCATTCACCATGGCGGTTTCCGCCTCCGTCACGATTGGCAGATAATAAAAAGACCTGTACGAAATAATCTCCCATTTATCCCATTTATCCCCCGTGAACCCTTTATTCCCATTTCCCCAAAGATCGCAACGAGACATGACTCCAAGCCAAGCCACAACACCACCCACCCACCGTTCTCCTGAACACGCCCCCGCCCCGCCCCGCCCCGCCCAACCCACTTTTCCATCCCGACCAACTCTTTTCGTCGATGACCCCCACCCGCGCGAAAAATATCTAACATAGAGAATAAAAACAAGAAGACCAACAACCCCCGTTTCCCTATCCTATCCTATCCTATCCTATCCGGTCCTATCTGATCCGTGCGCGACCCCAAACTAGCACAACATAGTCGACGCAACCGCCTTTCAAAATCAAAGCACGCCGCATCAAGGACCCGTACAACCTCCCTGCACGTGCACCGTGTTCGCACAGCAGCACTCTTTGTAGACATGATTTTTTCCCCTTCTTCTGCCGCCCATGTCCCGGGATTCTTGAGTAAGCTTCCTCACAATAACCATGACCTGGGTGCCCGGACGGGTTCTCTGTGATGCGCTGCGCAATCTCATTGGCTTCCGCAGGAGGATGGTTGGAGATTGAGGAACGGGGGTGTCAAAAGCAACGTGACTTGCCTGCCTGGCCAAACAAGGAAACATAAATCATTAGTATCTTCGCATCTTCTACATACTCCGTACATATGCCGTAACAGACGCGGCAACCCCGCCCTACCAGCAGCCATCGTGGGCCGTTGCTCTCGAGCTCTTGACCTCTTGAGAAGCCTCCTCGCGGTACAGTACGGAGTACATAGTAATAATAAGTTGTAACAGAAACAAGTACATACATACCGCACCCGTATTACACCCTGGTCCACATCAGTTTCTTCTCTTCTTCTCGAATTCCAGGCTCCTGCTACGGACCCACCACCAGGGCGTCTGCAGTGCAACACCCAGACCGGGCTCTCAAGAATTAGTCAATTCCCTCTGCCAATCCTGCCGCTCCTTCCCTCTCTTCTACATGTACTACATATTCCACATATTCCTGCTCCAAAACGCGCCACCATGTGACGACGTGCGCCCATCACCTCAGCAAGAAAAATCAAACCAACGCACGCAACCATGCATCAATACCGAGTACGCAGTCACTGCAGCCCTTGAGCCCAACCGGTTAACCCTCTTTACCACCTGCTCCAGCCCCAGCCACGATGCGATACTGTCACTGCTGGCAATAACTTTGACCATGGCCACTCGGTATACTGCTTGTCATGCTGTCCCAAGTTGTGGCAATTAGTTTCAGGGCTCATCACCATTCGGTAACATGTGTTTGGTGACTTGCTCGTGTCCAGTACACAGCGGGAAGCCTATTTTTGCAGCTCCGGAATCTTCTCAACACCTTCCCACCCATCCATTTGGCAACGGACAGATGTTGATGATACCAAACGCATTCCGACAAATCGATCCCGAGAATATGCATTCGTGTTTTGTCCCTGGCAGTATCCGATACTCGCCCGTCCTGTTGCAACCCAACACATGAAGTGAAGCTGATCCGATCCCCAGATTTCATGGACCAAGGCTGGTAGTCAGCTGGACGTCTCGGTCCAACGCAGCGTTCGCCCAAACCAACAAAGTCACGTCCCTGTATCCTGAAAGCCCCCAACTCCAGCCACACACCGAGGCTCCTCTCTGCAGGGCTTCTTCCTGCTCTCATGTCCAAGACGTGTTGGTCTGATTGCGAACGACATGCCCTCGGCTAGATCCCGCAAGCCAAATACATTTTGTTGACTCATACAGGCTCCGCGTGCTGATCGACGGAAATGGGTGAAACCCGTACCGATCATATGCTATCCGATGCCATCCTGCGTAGAGCACACGATGTGATACTTCGAAAATTGGGGTATCAAACGAAGAAAAATGAAAACAAAATATAGGTGCAACTGCGGTTGTCGTCGCTTGTAAGAGAGGCAGAGGAATAGGAGTTCACAGAGCGAGAAATAAGTTGTTGTCTTTGTTGGTACAGGCCGGATACGTATAATCTATCCCCACCGGCCTGCCTGTCGACTTGAATCGATGATGCTGTGTCATGCCATGGCGCACGAAAAAGCGAAGAAAAAAAGAAAAAAACCCACATTTGGGAGAACAAAAGTAACAAATAACAATATAAAAACGGAGAGAATGCTCTCGAGGGTTCATAGTGTCACGGCTGGTACGTAACTTTGTGGCAGCTGGAACCAGTACTTCCTACTAATACTTTGTGCTCGCCTGCCATGATGAGTGTCATTAATGAGAAAATTCCGTCCAACTGTCGACTTGTTTTTCATGCCTACCTCTATGAAAGAGAGCGTTAAATAGCTAATTTAGTTTTTAAGTTGTTCATTTCAAATCAATGGCCTCCTTGCAGACCATATGTGCCTGATTGACCCGGATTTAGCTTCATTGTATCGAAATCCAGCACATGTGCCTTTAAAAAGCTGGTATTCTGAGGGGAAGAAGGGGAGAGGAAGAGAAAAAAATAGTGGAAAACAAGACTCACAACGTCATATAAGCGTGATAGCGTAATACGCATATCTCCTTTTGACCCTATCACAGAGCTGCTGGACTTGTTCTTTGGTCATACTCAACCCTCTATCATGGGCATCAAACTCATTGCCTCGAGACACTGAGAAAGCCCAAGGTTGAACCATCTTGCAATTTCCGCTCACGACGCTCAGAGGACCATGGGTTCACGTAGCACCGAATGGTCTCTTCTCTGAAATCGACGAAACCGGCCTTATCGAGGGTTATTCGAACTTTCCCCAGATCAATTCTGGCATTCCGGTTGAAACGATCCAAGCCTTGCAATAGTAGCTGGGACCATTCATGCAGCGATGACTCGGGTGGGACGTCGTTTCCATCCCACCTGGGCACCCAATCAATTTCAATGTGTTCTATGTAACCAGACCCAGGCTTCAAATGTCTACTGCGAATTAGTCTTGGTGCATGAAAAAGTTCAACGGCTATTTTCGACGAGAAATAAGAGCCACTGCCTTACTCGAAAGTTTTGCGGTATATATCTGACCACAAATCGGTCTGGATACTGCCATAGAGCATTCGTATGTGCACCAAGTCGCAATCTTTCATCAAAGGCTCCCATGAAGCTTCTTCGACGTCAAATTGAAGGGGAGAAATACCGAGGGGAATGCTACTCAAGATTTAGCTCATTTCTCAACCGCGAAGAGAGTGAACAAGGGACGTACAGGGCTGGCTGAATCTGATGGAGATCCACAACCATGATCTCCGGTGGAACGGCAGTTCTGCGCCTTCATTAGCGTAATTCGCATATATCGGCAGCCGCTGAATGGTTCATACACTTCTGCAACATTAATGGCCCATATTGCGGTACCAGTTCCAAGATCAAGTATTCGAAGGGTTGGTCCCGATTCGTGTCCAGTGGGGAGGCAAATAGAGCTTCATCTCTAGCAACTAGGAAGAACTTGTGAAAAATATCCATCCTGTTTAGTTCCTCCTAAAGTTCTCCTGGGTCAGATATAGAATGAAACTCGATTCGAATTGGAGGTTTGGGAGAATTCCTCACTGCGTCAATCGGAAACAGATACTTCCGCGGTCTCCATGAGCCATAAAACCTGCCATGCTCCCAAAATCCATCTACAAGACGCCTTGGCCCTGAATCTCTGCGGCAACGTTGGATGTCAGCCCTATTATGATTATGAAGGATAATATCGCAGCACCGAAGTAAAAATCGTATAACTTACCTAATTCGGGACATGTTGGACTTGCGTTGTCGGGCAAGGCAACTGGGAAACAGCCAGGGGTCCAACCCGGAATGGAGAGTCGGTAGTAGGCCGTAGTTTTATCTGATCCTTTCTTCTTTATTCCAGTTAGCCATGATGGAGCTCGAGAGCATCAACATGGGAAGTAGTATGATGTTGGTAAGAAAGAAAAGCAAAGCGAAACATGATGAAGACGGAAACAGTGGAGGGCCGGCCACTGCTGGCCCAACACCCATTCATCAGACAGGCAAAGACTTAGTTGGTGTTCTCAAGCCATGCTAGCAATGACAGTAACCGACAGAGGTTCAACAGGACGAAGACAAACAACTGTCAGGTAGAACGGGAATCAAGCAAGTGAGATAGATGCCAGAAAGGGTTTCGCTTCGCAGAGGAAAGGTAGGATGATGTAAGCCCAAAGATGTGTCCCTGTCCATCGATTCATGTGTCTTCAATGAGATGGAATCTCTGATGGCATTTTTTGGATTGAAATTGATGCTGATACTGCAATTCATTCCTCCGTGGCTGAGAGTAGGTACGACGCACAAGTTGTGTTGATCCTCGAAATCACGACATTGAGAAGAACAGTCAGGTTCAAAAAAAAAAAAAAAAAAGAAGATTCAGAACTCACATAGAAACTAGTCTCTCTTCTATGGTTATTGGGTCTTTCTGAGATCCAAACCAAAGCCAAGAAGCTTCAAGTCGCCCAAAGCCCAATGTGTCAGGCACATGCAACGCGTGTCAAGCTTGTGCGAACACTCCAACAACTGTTGGGCGACTCTGACTGCTTCAGGCCGCTTTGAATATTATAAGACTGGAGTAGAATTTTTTCCCATCAGGCAAGATCTGTTTGTCACCAGCGGTTGTTTCGTTGCGATTTCTTCTTGAAGCTTCGAGTTGTTGCAAGTATGCAAAACGGGTGACTGACAAAAGAAATTTCGCCTTGAGCAACGCAGGTGAAAGATGAGAGGCTTATTTTCCGATTTGTTTGCAAAGAAAAAGAAAATAATTTGAAGCCCAGGAAACACGATGAATTCACCTCACAAGGTACAAAGTGTGGGAAGGGACGAGAAAGAACGGCAACAGGGATTGTTGCAAGTTCGAAGAGGTAGGGTCCGTGCTTTTTTTTTTGTTGGATACCAGCGGGCAGCAGCGTGCCGGATGCCACTGGATTATAGAAACAGCCACCGCAGATGAAGGTCGACAATTTAGGAGGAAAAACGTTTTTGTCAGGAAGGGGAAATATTTTCCTTTAATACTAATTGTCAATTCTGAGCAGAGGTCATTCAAAGAGAAGAGTGTGTGAGAGAGGTGTGGTCCGTTGGTGTGAAGTTCGCGTTCTTTGGCGCATGTCCTGGCCGCAAGGCGAGGCGAGGTACCTACCATACGAGGTACAGCGACAACAAGGACAGTGACAAGGAAAGAGTAACCTGACCACAAGTGGCGCTGATGCTGGCGCGCAAGACCGACTGGCTGGTGTGTGTGTGTGGACAACAAACAACGGGCGCCACAATTGGCGACACCAACACGGGCCGTGGTGCAGGGGAGCATATGTAAGCCTGGCTGCAAAGCACAGGGCACGGGGCTACCTTTGATACCTTTGATGATGCCCAGGCAGCGACTGGCGCGCGGATCCAAGGAAGCATTGACTCTTGGGGTGGCCAAATGGCGTGCGAAAGAAAGAGGGGGTCGGCCGATGAGGGATGCATCCACTGTGTCCGGGAGACGGCTGGCGGGCAGTGGCGGCTGTGTGAATGTTGCTGCTGCTGTTGTCCGTCTTGTCATCGCGTGGCCCGTATGAATATTAAAATGAGTCGGGCGTGAACGGAATCCTGAGATGAGACTGGCATCAAGCGCGAATGCCAGAATGGCGCCAGGTTGGCCCCACTATTTTATCGTTATCATCGCCAACACCATCATCATTATCACGGAGTATTCTTTCAATTTTTGGACTGGTTTTCTCGAGTGTGTGGTGCTGAGGCGACATAGGGGTGTAACTATTAGGTCATGTTCGGTACGATAAACGGATTGCCTGGTGGTACAAAGGACGAGCTCGAACTCATACAACGGGGCAAAGAAAGCCAGCATAGAAGAAAGGCGGCACACATGTTATGTACTGTGGTGGTGAGGTTATTATGAAAGTTATTACGTATTATGTAGAGGCGACGTGGCAGCCGAGAGCCACGGCAAGACACAATAGTATGTAGGTACGGGAGTGCATGGAAGAAGAAGACTCTGGGGGCCTGGGACTCGCCTGGCGGGATGAGTCAGCCAGACGGGAAGGAGCGACCCAGCGATCGAGTCGAAGAAACCAGACGTCATGATCCATCGCCCAACGTGCAGATGCTGACGACAATGCATCCAATGCCCCTGGTGAACGTAGCCCAGACCCAGAGGCGCGCGTGGCCAGTTTTGGGCGGAGGAACAAGCCAAGGCCTGAAGGAACAACCTGAAGGAACAACCTGAAGGGTTACCAAAGTCGGCCAACGATGACCTCGCGGTCGCAGCAGTATCTGCGGCCAGAGGTCAAGTTTGTGCAAACCTTTTACAACCAACAGGCAACAAAGCCCATGGCACTTCATCATCGCAATTTCGCCCAACGCGCATGCGCGCGCGCTTCTGTTAACCCACGTCCTACGTCTTCTTGGTATAAAATACATATGTAAGGAGTGCAGGGCACACACGTTTCTTGTGAATACTCTCCGTACGGAGTACTCCGTACATACTGTACATACGTACATGCTCCAGCACCTGGCACTCATGTACCTTTCTCCATCAAGGGTCCCCGGGTGTTGCCTCACTCTTTCTTCACTGATGAGCGAGCGAGGCTGGGGATAATTCCCTGTGCGAACCACCGGGCCCTGCCCTTGCATAGGACCCAGCTTACGGAGTATGTACATATGTACATGTGTACATACATAGATGATTGAGTTACACAACATCTCCAGTCGCAACCGGTGTATTTTTCCTTGCCGTCACTTATGGTCATGCGTGCTGGCATATGCAGTGCCGTGTAAAATAAGTGATTGACCCAGACAAGCTATGCGTTCGTGCAAGTCGGAGTCAAGAGTGATCAGTGAGAAACAAAAGGTGCAAATTCAATCTTGCATTACCAACAAAACGCCCCGGAGCGGCGACACCTTGATCCCACCGGTATCCCTGCTAGTGAAGAAGGAAAAGCAAGCCATCCTCGCGTGCCCGCCCTCCCGCCCGCTCGCCTACAGCCCTGTCTGATTGCCTGGCTCCTGGCGGCTCATTCTTTGGCTTGGATTGGCGCGGTGGTGACAGAACACACGTCCCATGGACACTGGGTTCACCCCCATCCCTTCCGCCCAACGCCAACAGACATATGTACATACATACGGAGCATTACGGAGTACCAACCAGACCTTTTCACCTCTCGCAAGTTGGCCAACGGTCTCTCATCTTCGTGCTTTTCTTGTTGAAGCTGGCCCACCCGGAGGCTACATGTAATCTGCATCGGCAGCCCACACACATGCATGACTTGGGACCTCAGTCCACGGCCTTGTAGGGAGTAAACTTACCATCGTGTGTCCCTCTGGCAACCCCTTCCTATGCATATACGTCTTTCGTTGCATTTTGGAGCAGATATGGTGGGCGGTGCGGGGACGAGGGTTTCCGGCACAACCGCCCTGTGTCGGGAGAATGCTCTTAAGATGCTTGGTCCATCTACTAGTTTTCTGGGTACGGAGTAACCAGTACACGAGACGTTTCTTTGTTCAGTTCGACAACCTCGCCCATGGGCTGATCTGGAGGTTACAAATTTGTTTGTGTGCAGTCCGTTTATGGAGACGTGGAGGGGTGCAGTGTTGTTGTACCAATGTACCTACCTGGACAAGTCATGCACATATACGCTTGCGCCTGCGTCTGCCGCCACTTCTGTCAGGAACACCCAGCATAGCTCCTGCCCTGCGTGTCTGCGCAGCACATTACCCGCATCCACGCCCTCCGCTGCTGTTCTCCTACATGTAATTACGCCGTTCTTTCTACTCCGTAGTATGCATTGATTTACAGGCGCCAAATTTTCTTCAAGGCAACCGGACCAAAACTATTTTGAATTTCTCTCTTTTCTCCCCCTTTTTCGATTGCGCAGATCGTCATCATGCGGCTTCAACCTAGCCAAACTGCGCGAGCGCTCGTTGTCCAAAACGACCCAACCTTGGCCTGCAGTGACCTTCTACCAAAATGAACCAGGTCCAAGGCCCAACCTGATTAGCCCCTTTTCACGCCCGCCAACGAATGCGGTCGTTTTCACAGGTAACGGAGCTAACTGAAGTCAGAGGTACACAAGACTTGTAAACAGGGGACGCATTCAGGAAGCTTGATGTTTCGCCGAGCGTCCAATCCTTCGATAGGCGAAGAGCATTGGTGCTGTCGAAGCTGCTCGTGCACCAGCGTCAGGCAGGGGCCAATCGCTATGCCGCTCGACACTGGACAGGGTGATCCGCCCTGGCGTGTTTTGCTCTACATATAATGTTTCGAACGGCTGCATCAACCCTAAGGCTAGGCCTAACGAATATTATTCCGCGGCATGGAGGTGGAGATGGTTCAATGCGGGTATTAGCGGCCATGATGGAGCACGACAAGCCCCGGGTGCCAACATTCCCATGGTATTGATGGCACCAGGGACGTTGCAATAGCGACCAAGACAACTCTGGGCCATAGTCACCAACAAATGATACTGTCCTTAGAGTAGAAGAGCGCACTTCTTCGACGAGAAGTGACGCTCCAACTTCTTGAGCACAGCTTCTCCCCAACCAACAGCACGGCAGGCCGTCCGAGCCTTTCATTGCATACACTGGAATCAAAAATGGGCCTTTGGGGAATCCGTTACTGGGGTTCGAGCATTTTCTGACCTGTTCAGATTCGCCATATCTACAGCTTGCAGGTCCGTTAACCTCTGGCCGGCTCACGCAGTTCCCGCATACACTGCTTGCATACAATTCTGACTATCATCAGAAAAAGGGGAAGAAAAAACATCATCGATTACCGGCACTTTCCCTTGGACACTTTATCACATGGGATCTGAAGTGGGAAACTTCATGCCATAAAATAGTGCGGTTGGTCCTTTTTCTCCCATAGAGTTCTGAAGCATTGAGACGAATTTTTCATGATGTTACTCTGCAACCTCGAACACTCCAACTCATGTTAGTCTATCACCCATCGAGTGCCATTTACCTCTACATTTCCTTCTCTACAGGGTCTCACTGATACCGCACGACGCTATCTGGAAAACCATCGCCATCTATACTTCGACCAAAATTCCGTAGTTAGCAAAGCGATCCTTGCACACTTGGTCAAAGGTCATCCAAGATGTGGTTGCAGGCGGCTTGACTTCGGTCCCTTGGCAACCAACCTAAGCATAGGACGATGATTCCCTTGACGTCCCACTGCAGCCTTTCCATGCTGTTGGGTCAGTCAGCCCTGACCCAAGCGTAGACCCAGACCATGCAAACCTAGAAGTCCAGCCTGGCAGCGTTCCGAGGTCTTCCGGCGGACGGATTTACTTGTTGTTGTTGTTGTTGAAACTATCGACTTATTACTGATTCATTCAACAGCCACAATCGACTTGATAACCGCCATGGATGGGGGCCGCCAACGACCGATCGCCAGCCCGCGTACATATGCACATGATCAAGAAGAGGCAGGCCAGTCCTGGTCTTGGTCACCAGCCTTCTTGAACCGCACCATCTGTTCATGTCACAAACCCTCCGCATTCTCGCGCCGTCGTGTGCCCATGGCCCTGACTTTGGGCCTCATTGTTCATCCAGGTGAAACCTAAGGCCGAGCTGCCTGGTTAAAGTTCCACACCGATGAGTTCACAGAGTACGGGTTACGTGGTACAATTTTATTTGTTGCTAACATCTGGCTATGTTCTGGTAGCTCACGACATGCTCCTGAGACACTCAGGATTGTGCATGGGGCACAGAGTAAGGTATACCGGTTTTCGCACATGTTGAAAAACACTTGAGACTGCTACCAACAGCCCAACAGCCTGTAGCCTCGATGCCAATAAGAGCTCTTGATCAGTTTAAAGAGCCATTATCTTTACATGCCAGTCTTCACCTTCTTTTGCAAACGTGTCCCTCAGAAATTGCAGCCCGAGAAAGAATCCGAGATTCCAGCGGGAGCTGAGCTGGGAACATGCTCGCTCGTGACTGTTCAGCGTTTTATGTACCAAGTCGGACCCCGCATGCAAGCTTGACTGGTCTCGGTCAGTGTAAATGCTCTCCGATAGTCTGCATGACCATCAAAGTCTTTGACACGGAGGCCCAAACGTCAATGTTCGCATCCGAATGACGACAGCCAGCAGACGTGGGATGACGAGACCTCCCTATTCGACCAACGATCGACAACCATGCGGAGAAGACGTGGCGACCGAGCGTTGAAGATTGTTGAACTGAATCGAGCTAGTCGCCTGGGCGGCCTGAGGTCGTGTGGGGTGGTGTGTGGTGCACTGAGCTGCAGACCTTTCATGGCCCAATGTTTCCACCTTCCGTTGGAAACAGTTGAATTGCACGGAGTACGGAGTACGTGTGTACAATATGACGGAGTGCAAGGCCCTGGACCCTGTCCGGTCAGGTCCCAACCCTGCGGTTGGGTCAGTAGGGATAGGGATTGCTTGGGGTTAACGAATCTGTGGCACGTGGTTACCAGCAACTTGGTGGGTGTGTTGATGAGCAGCCATCCCGCTTTCAACTCTTAAGGCTCGGCTCGTCTCCTTGTGGAAAAAAAGGTACTGGACTCGAAGAATCTTGTAATATTCATGGATAGGTGGGATATGAAGTTGAACCTGGCGAAGTTCACATGGCCTACGCTTACGAAATTGAAGTGTGTTCAGAGTTTGCTTGCTGCTGGTAAAATTTGCCAAACTATCAGCGCCGCCGATACACATACACGCCCGTAAATCCTCTGAAAGATACTGCGTTGTCGCAACAGAAAGCATCCGGTCGCTACGAGGGAGATGAACAGTACGAGGGCAACACGTAATACACTGCAGAAATGCCAACTTTGAGTCACCCTTTCGCCTCGCACGCAAGAGGGAAGGACGCAAGAGGAGCGAGCACACACACCATCACTTGAAAACCCGGTCAACGGATGCTTTAGGAGACAGGGACAAGGCCACTCACTGGTGTAAGACGCACGCCCTGGGTGTTCGACAATGAACCGATGCACATTGCCAGAGCATGGGACCCCCACACGCGTCCAGCCAACGCTCCTGTGGCTTTTGTGTTTCTTCGCGGGAGCGGAGTGGATAGATAGGATGGATGCAAGCTGCTGTGCTCGGCACACAAAGACAGAAACATATCAGGGCTCTTTTAGAGTGTGACGCGGGTGGACGGCCTCGTATTGCCGAGTGTTGTTACGAGTGAACTCCCCTCCCTGGGCAATGGCAACCCGACAGACCAGTACTTCTGCCAGCGTTGCTAATGGCAGCAGGGGGATGAAAAAGTCGATCACGGCCCGCGCATCCAATTTCCACTTTGCCACGCGCCGCTTGGGTGCATTCGGCAGCTGACGCCGGGATAAGACATGGCGAGCACAGAGAACGGGACGGCTTTTTCGGGCGGCAGAAGGAATTTCTTGCACAAGACTGACTACATCAAATCCGTCTGACGCAGTACCATGTCAACACGTCAGCTCTGTGTACCTCCAAACCCCTCCCTAGTTTCCCGAAACTGACTTCTTGTTTGTTGGTTGGCAGACAAGCCCCCTCTCCCCTGCTACGTGCCCCACATGGAATTGGCCGAACCAGACTGTCGGGTCAACGAGCGGGGCTCTTCGAAAATGTGGGCGCTTTCGGCAGGACTCCAGGAAACACAGGAGTACGACGACGGGTGAGCAATGGGCTGATGACCGACTGCCTAATGATGACCAGATACTACTAGTGCCGCGATAGCTCACACAACAAGTGCCGTGCCAGCTCGCAGGCGACCCCTAGCTTCTCGACGGCTTCGCCGACCCTTCAATGAAGTGTACTCCCGCCTCCGCAACACGTGCAGAGAGAAGAACAATGGGCAGACAGAGATTGTCCGCTTACAACCCGAATGCCTACTCGTTCCTCACGGAGCACCATGCCCAACCTCGTCATTAAAAGTTCCCACTCGGTCCATCGAGCGAAAAGCCGTGAAACGCGGCAAACGAACCCAATCTGTACAAGGTGCGGAAGTAATACCCGTCGCACGTGCCAAGCATAAGCGAAGTAAGACTCACCCGCCGCGCCCAGACCTTCCTTCCCGTCCCATGCGCGGCGCCCGTCCAATAGCCATCAATGAGACGTGGTGGGAAAAATATGCAACGCTGACGAGGAAGGAGGAGGTGCGTCAGTCGGGCCTGTTCCATGTCCATGACAAAAGAGTGCTGCTTACATTGAAAGCAACGACTATGACAACGCATTATACAGTACAAAAGGTAATCTCGGGTCCCCTCGACTCATCATGTTCGGCACGGTAAAAAAAGTCAAGTCTGTGGCGAACAATCTGGTTGAAATGCATGCTTCGTCTCTGTTTCTGCTTCTTTGGACATGCGTACAGTGGAGCGAGGTGTCATCTTATAAAGTAATGCAATATTTTGTTTCAGTTCATTTTGCTACGGGACCTACTGTACATGATGCAACGAACGCCGAGCAACTTGGCAAATTTTGGTGGTGAAACAAAAACAGATGAGATGGAGAATTTGAGGGAGAGAAGAAGCAATTGGTTCTGTATTATCAGGCATCAAGAGTCATTTTGTGAAAGGGAAACACGCCACTCATTCCACCTCGGTACTCAGTCAGGTAAACGGCATAAGAACCAAGTTATTACTTACTCCTTTGTAAGCCCAGGGCAGAATATTTTTTTTGGGGGAGAGGGGACGGGAAAGGGAAAAATAACAATGGTTGGCAGAATTGGCGCAGCAGCCGTCTTGGCCGCAGAGTCCACGGGCAATCGGCGAGTCGGTCTTTGCAGGAGACATCTCTCCAATGGACTGGTCTGTATGTAACTATAGATGACGGGCTTACCACTCGTACTCGCCGGTTGCTTTGTGAAAGACGTATTCTTTTCCATTGACGGTGAGGACGCCGTCCTTGAGCGTGCATTTCCTAGGGAAGGGACATGGTTAGTTGACGTAGTGAGTGAGAGGCGATGGGAAGAGACTCGAAAGGGGAGAATTGGAGCTCGGCAAAATCGTTTTTCCATGGGACATACCACTTGTTCTTGACGCGCTGCACCTTGTCGTACATGCATAGCATGATGTGGCCCAGTCCTTCGTCATCAACCTCGTCATCGTCATGGTCATCTTCCGGATCATCGAGATCGGAATTGATGGCGTCTTCGTCATCAATATCTTCGTCGTCATCCCCGCCGTCGTGACCAGCAATTCCCTTTCCTTTTCCTTTTCCTCGTGTCGAAGTTGGGTCACTGTGCTTGGTTGCTGCCTTGAGAGGGAGCATAAGGCCACCTCCCTCCATGGCCTTGGCCCGCGCGGCAATTTGTCCGTGGAGCATGCGGTCAATCTCTACGCGGCCGAGCTCGTTGAGTGTTCCTCTGCATTGCGCTGCATCAGGATACCCTCATAGTCTTCTCCATCGCCCGGACCATCGGTCTGGCCGTTGCTGATGTTGCTGATGCTTGAAGCACCGCCGAGTTCTTGGCCTTGAGGCGATGGTGAATCTCGCGTCTGTGGCTGTTGCTGTTGGCTGGCGTGAATGGCACTGATGGAGCCTGCAGCCTGCGAACCGTACTGAGCTGCTAATCTCTGGGCGGCTCTGCTGGCCGCGAGGCTGTTTTTGTTGTCCGCGCCGTTGTAGTTTGGCAGGGCTGGCACAGACGGCTGCGTACCAGGCTCTTGCTTGATATTACCTTCTTGCTTGACGAAGCCCTGTTCGGCTTTGAGGCCATTTTGACCTATGGACCCTGGAGGGCCGTCAGGGAGAGACATATTCGGTGTGAACTGAGCTTGAGTTGTGGGCTGGGATGCCGGTGGTGGTGCTGGCGCAGAAGCCGTTTGAGCTGGCGGAGGAGCCTCGGGCTTGGGGTCCCAGGGAAACCGAGCCACATCAAGCTGGGAGAGCTTTTGTTGCCATCCCTAAGGCAGTGTGTCAGTCGAATCAATCAATCAATCAAACAATGTGAGAATGCTGCATATTCTATCCTATAAGATGGGACAAAGTTGAGAACGAGGCGTCTGCTGGGGTCCCCAATGGGGCGGCACGTGACTGCAAGAGTGTGGTTGCTCTGGGTTGATAATGCCCATCCATGCCCGCCCAACAAATGGCACCACTGGGTAATTAGGTGTTCACTTGCCCCAGACCAGGCAGACTGCTGAGCACAATACATATATATAGATAAGCAGGGGCGGGGAGAGGACAGGAGGGGAAGGGAAGGGAAGGGGTCAAAGGGGTCATTTAAAAGGCCCATATAGCGCTGGGCTGCCCGCCTCCCGCCTCCCGCCTCTCCCGCCTGCTTCTTGGACAACCACAGGCCTCTCTCTCTCTCTCTCCGCTTCTCCCGCCTGACTGGCTTGCCACGATGCCACGATGCCACGATGCCACGATGCCGCGATGCCGCGATGCCATGCCCCATGCCACAAGCGTCTTCAGAGTGCATGTTTCGGAATACCTGCACTGCACGCTGCGGGCACTTGCAACACCGCATTATTTCATGTGCGCGGGACAATGTCGTTTTGGCGTTTTGTATCATGGGAGTCGAACCATGCATGTGCAGCAGCAGCATTGTGACAAAATGTCAAAAGTACAAACAGACAACGGCTTACCTGGCGCAGCTCTTCCAACACACTCTCCTCCACTCCGCTCTCTTCAAAATCGACTCGAGACGTATTAATCACTTCGTCGATGATGATCTGATAGACCGTACCCACCGCCTGATTCGACATGGTCGTCGATGGTCGTCGATGGTCGCTTGTCGGTCGCACTGGCAGCGTGCGCGTACGACAGTCGGGCTCGGTTTTGTCAGGGCCGCTATTGAACTCTGTGGAATGTATGTTTCGCTTTTCAGTTTTCAGAACCAGCAACGTCTCCTACTTGCCCAAGTTGCGTGGCAGGATGGGGCGCTGTTGAGAGCTCCAATATTTGGCGTGAGGAAGCTGCCTGTCGCGAGCAGGGCTAGCAAAAAAGGAGGATGCCTTGACCGCAGCACCTGTGCCCTTTTATCGAAATTTTCGTAGACTATAGTTGGTTTTCAAATCTGTTTCGTCGCGTTGTCGTAAGGCGTCTCCTGCGGCTCATGAAGCTCTGACAGAACCGGCGCCGCTGCTTTCGTCTTTATTAGGCCCGTGGTGATGCACTGGGCAGAGTTACGCCGCCAGTTCGACGGGTGAACCGCCTCCACGGCAGAGAAGTGCTTAGTAAGCAGAATCATCCACACCCGATGATCCCACAGTCCAGACGCCGCAACTACCTACCTACCTCACTATTCCTCAAAAGACAAGTTGAAATATAAGATTAACTGAAACCACCCACCCCGTCCAATCATCGATTGAGGCTGTTTCAATCATCTTGTACAGTTGTGATTATGAGCAAGATTTTTATTTTGTCATGTTTCTTTGCTCCATGGCCAAGTGCGGAACGGCTACTTACTATTCATTTCATCCCGGCCGACTGGAAGACTGAAACCAGTTCCTCAGGTCTAAGAAAAACATCAATGATCATATCAAGAGGATGATGAGGTCCAATACGGTCGGGAAAACATGTCACAACGACTTCCGCAAATTCTCATCCAGATATAAAACACCACTGCTCATTAAATTCTTCATCTTATAAAAATCTACACTTTATATCTCAACAATGCAAACCCCATCCCCTTTCATCTCGCGCTTGGAGAGCAAATTGTCTCCACAGTCTGACTGGCTGGTTACACTCATGTTTTCAACAAGTCGTAAGTCGTGCCATGGCCGTCCCATTCCGATTCGTTTGTGCGTGGGGAGCGCTCGTGCCACGTGCTGAAAAGAGTAAAAATAGCAAACTCCAAGGCGCCGCGCTTGAAAAAAATTGATTGCCACGCTGAAAAGTTGACGAGTACCTAAAACAGTCCATGCCTACCGTTCGACACAAGTGGTAAACGATATGATCTTCATGCCTATCGGATGGTCATGTGTTTGACCATGTCGGCCTTGCCAGACGCTCCTGACCCA
Source organism: Epichloe gansuensis (assembly GCA_023658505.1). Taxonomy (NCBI): domain Eukaryota; kingdom Fungi; phylum Ascomycota; class Sordariomycetes; order Hypocreales; family Clavicipitaceae; genus Epichloe; species Epichloe gansuensis. The sequence goes on along the minus strand of CP098285.1, from coordinate 1,747,702 downwards.
CCGATGCCACCAGCAGAGCCGACCTTCTTCTCAAAGACCTTCCAGAACTTCAGGCTCTCGTCAGCAGCGGCTGTGGCCAGCATCTGTCCATCTGGACTGAGACAACTATGAAGGACTCGGCTCTCATGCGCAGGGATCTCGACGTTGCGCACAAGGGTTGGATAGCTCCAGATGCTTAGGGAATTGTCGGGAAAGCCGCTGGAGCTCACAATCTCACGGTAGTGAGGACTCCATCGGAGCGACGTCACCTGAGAGCCTGTGTCAATGCTGTTGACTCGGGCACCGGAGGTGGAGTTCCAGAAATGAATGTGGCGGTCATAGGAACCGCCGCCTGTCGCCAGGAGATTCATGTTCCAGGGACACCAGGCAAGAGCCTTGACGGCGGCCTTGTGGTTGGTCTTGGTGAACTTGGGAACAGACAAGGAGCGAGCGTCCCAGATGGAGACTAGGTTATCATTGCCTCCTGTAGCAAGCTGGGCACCATCAGATCGCCATTCTAGACCACACACTTCAGAAGTGTGGGAGACGAGCTCGGCTACCTTGTGCTCAGCAATGCGCACATCGTGGTTGAAAACGAGACCGCTTCGCGCGCCAGTAGAAAGAAGGTGCTTGCTCCATCCCATGACGCCGACACGAGTGTCATGGCCGTGCATACTGCGAATTTTCTGAGCTTCCGAGACATCCCAAATCTGCACCTCGCCAGACCCAAGGCCGACGCCGACAAAGGCGCCATCGTCTGACCATTTAACACTGCTAATGTAAGTATCAGCGGGACTTTCCAGAAGACAACTGACACTTCCTTCGTCGGCAGACCAGACATAGACGCTGCGCTCGAGGCCGATGGCGACCTGGTTGCCTGAACTCCAATCGAGTAAGTTGAGGTAATAGTCATCGACGAGGCCGGGGGCGTCGAGAACGCGCTCTGGGGCAGTTGCGATTCGTCTACGAAGCTGAGCAGCGTTTGCTCCAGTGGGTCTCAGAGGTCGATTGTACTGCTGGCGGAGATCAATTGGCTTTGACGACTCAGGGGCGCAGGCTTGAACTCGAGAATTCTGGTATTGAGCTTGACCCCGCAAGCATTGGCCAGAGAATCTTGGTACGCCACAGTATTAGGGAAGGGCGAGAGTAGCTATCGGTCTCCTCGTCATTAAGAGTCAGACCCTCCAGAGCAGCAGCCGCATCGTCCGCAGCCGAAGACAGAACAGAAGAGCTCTCGACTGGGTTGCTCTTGGGCCGTTGGCGTTCGCCGCGGCTCAGCTTGCTTGAGCCCGCATTAGCAATAGCTGAGCTGGCCCCTCGGTTTGGAATAAAGCGATCACCAGCGTAGCTGACAGCGGTTTTGCTCGTCTTTGGTCGTAGAGGAGCCTTTTTGATTTGGTACTGCCAGGCGTCTTCAACCCTGTTCCAGTAAGGGTGAAGTCAGACACACCAAGCTCGAGGGCCCTACGAGGAGCAGAGACGCCACGGGCAATGTTGGACTTTGGTGACTCGCGATGGGGGTTCTTGGACGTGGATTGACTTAGATGTTTCATGAGATTCCCGCCGTATGTTGACTTTGATTTTCCCTCGGGAGTAAAGGGCGAAGAGTTCACGTTGATAGCATTCCCTGACTGTCGAGGAGAAGGTGTGAGTGGCATCCGTCCGCCGGCGGTACGGGTGGAGAAGAGCGCTTTGTGCGACTTTATAGGCGTTGATACGGTTGCAGTAGCCATGATGACAAACGATATCGAGCATCCGTGAGAATAGGATTCCGGAACGAGTAGTAGCTGAAGATGATGACAGTGACAATCGACTGAATTCCAAGAGACTCTAGCTAAAGGCTCCTGGGTAGTCGATAGCTGGATATCGGTGATGAATTATCCGATGATGTATTGATGCCTTGACAAAAGTCTGTCTGAAGTCGACCAAGCGTGTCAGACTGAGTTTTGAAAGTAATGACTTGTGCAAAGCTGATCTGGAAATGGCTTCTTTCTTTTTGGGGGATGTTTGTGTTTTGATGGATGATTCTGTTATACTTGAGATGCTGAAGAAGCTCGAGGGCCTCACGAATAGCAGGAGCACTTTGGAGATGGAAGGTGATCGGAATGAGATAGGGTGGTTTGTGTAGAGCGAGAAGCCGAGCATGGAGCATTGTCACTCATGAATTCCTTTTATTTACTTCGAGCCCCACTACAGGTCTGTCCAGGCAACGGGTAGCGAGGCAGGGAAGAGTGGCCGGATTATCTAACAGCCGGGCCGACATGCTGTGAACTTGTGAATTCTGCGCTAAGCCGTTGTCAGCCATGCATGCATGGCCCCCTCATGGCCCCTCTTCCCTTGCCGCTCCGGCTCAGGCAGAAAATGCAGGGGGCTGGCAAATTTGGCAGGCCAAGCTTGGCCCAGAAGCTGGTGGTCACTTGGTCACTGGGGAGTTCTGACTGGGAAGTTCTGACTGGGAAGTTCTGACTGGTCAGTGCTCACCAACCCACATGCACTTGTTGCCATCACTGACATCGCTCGCAGCTTCAGCCGTTTTCTCACAATTGTCTCCGCAGCTCAGCGACGTCTTCTGCTGCCAGCCAATTCTCCAACAAGTCCTCTTACGACTGATCTCGCACCATCTGTCCAATCCTTTGGCCCTGTTGCAGTTGAGATGGCCTGATTTGCCTTGCTTGTGTCTCTAGTGGTCGGTCCATTGATGATCATGGTGGCCCAGCCTTCAACCCCAGCCAGGCGCCGGGATCATCCATCTTTGGCGGTCCAACAGCCCATGCTCCTCCTCCGAACCAGGCGAACCAGGCTGTCACCAGCTTGGGTGTATCTGGAACGCCGTCATTAATAAGTGCTGCAACACCGGCCTCGGCCGCTTCATCCTCCAACAACACCTACATCATGCCCAACTCCCCAGCCAAGACTCGACCTGCCGCCGATGGATACCGTCCCAAGATCACGCGCACATTGGGCCAGCGCCCAGCGTGCTTGGTGAACGCTTCTGTCACATACTGTGGCAATAACCAGATGTATGCATTTGGCGGTTTTGACCAGTACACTGATGAAGTGTACAACCATGTACTTCGATTGGACCTGGCAAGCCATCAGTGGAGTCTGGTAGATAACTACGGGGATATCCCAGGAGTGCGAATGGGTAACTTTGAAAGCCAAACTCCTCCTTGTTTTGTCTAGTATACTCGTTCTCATATGCATATGGCTAATATTGTCTTGCAAACTATCGCAGGGCACACGGCTACGTTATACCAAGGAGACAAGCTGTTAGTTTTTGGCGGCGAGAACGAGCACCGAACGTATTTGTCCGACCTCATCGTGTTCGACCTCAAGTCTGCACATTGGACCCAGCCGCAGGTATCAGGGCCAATCCCCAAGGGTCGAGCCAGGCATGCCGCAGTGTTGCACGAAGACAGACTTTTCATCATCGGTGGTATCACGGGCCAAAATAACTACGTTCTGGACGACATATGCTACCTCGATCTAAAAACTTTCACGTGGTCTAAGGCATGGCGGTTTGTCGGACGGTTCGATCATTCAGCATACATCTGGGGCGATCGAGTCTGGGTCTTTGGAGGCCTAAGCGAAGATATGGACAAGATTAGTGACCTATGGTGGCTCGATTTGAAGGGTGCCCCGAGTTTGATTCTCGTCCTCAGATTGGCAATTTCGATCGAAATGCTCTCGTGAGTAGGACAAGCGGTTCTCCTCGTCCTCCATACACAATGGCGTCCGCCCCCGTCGTGGGTTCCTCTGGGTATGCCGCCAACTCGAGGACGGCACAGGTGAACCCACCTTCCTTTCAGCTCAAATCTTATGCACCGATGGCCCCTGGATCCATATCCGCCGTCAAGTTCATGTTTGGACAGGCGATCCCATCCCAAGGATCTGGGATTCACTATCACCAATATTCGTCAGGTATGCTGTTGGACTTTGTCACTCCAGCCGCTACCATCACGCCGAGGGAATGCTCTTTGTCGGCCTTGGATCTCAACACTTTGCGGTGGCAGAAACTTGCGGAAGGGCGCGAGATTTTCAAGGCAGGTTACCGATGGCATTATTGCACAATGAATGAGGATGGAACCAAAGCATGGTTGCTAGGCTGTCCAACCGATCCTGCGTCCGCCGATCTGGGCCCGAACGGTTACGAAGAATATCTCAGGTAAGAATCACATCGTGACCCCAGGATCTGAGGGTATGTTTTGAGGGGACGCCTGGCTGATTTTCACCTCTTAGCGACATAATGGAGATTGATCTTCGGAGATATGGCTTTCTGGGAAACCATATGACACCGGAGCTCCAAACAGAGTCCAGATCTTCTGCCCTCACGAGAGCTTCTGGTCAGCCGTCTCAAGGACTGGGCGCAGATCTGGCCAAGGTCTTCAACCAGCCTCCTGAATCCGGTAGTGGCACCGACTTCATCATCACAGCGCTTGCAGAGGACTTCGATGACGATGATGCACTCAGCTCGGAATTGCCGCGGCCAGAAACATCAACGCGGGATCAAGGTTGGCTTGCCTCGGACACGCCAACCTCTCAGCCAATCCATGTACATAAGCTTATTCTGCAGGCGCGCTGGCCGCATTTCGCACGTCTGTACAATGCCCAGATGGCGGAGTTCCACACCAAGAAGATGCACATACCCGAGCCCTACTCGGTCGTCAAGGCATTCCTTCTGTACCTGTACACTGATAGCATCCACGGAACGTCTGAAGCCGACAGCGACGCCACCACAGATCTTTCGGATGTCGCCGGCCTGCTGGTCATGTCCAACATATATAATATTCCGCACCTCAGGCTCCTCTGCGTCAACCGGCTTGCCAAGGAGCTTGACGTCGAGAATGCCTGTGTCATCTGGTACTGTTCCGGTCTAGCCAGTGAAGATTGGCTACGCAAGCGTGCAGCCACATATTGTATGACTCACTGGGGCCGCATCGTCCGTACCCAAGGTTTTCTCCGCCTCCCTCGCTCCGCACTCGTCGAACTCTCACAGGAGATTGACATGGAAGGACGTGTCGTGGCCGGCGAAGAACTAGAATGGGGCAGCATGAGTTGCCGGTACGGCGACGGCGGCGGCGGCCGCAAAGCAAGCATCGGCAGCAACCAGACTCAAATGGTGGAATCCGAAGCTGATGATGATGAAGGGATGGAACTGAACTGAACTGAACTGAACTGAGATGAAATGAACGAAATGATGCCTCTAATTGGCATTTCTTTGACGACTTGACAGGGTAGCCTCACTATCTCACGAATGGTACAAAATTACGACTTGGGATGGGGGCAGAAAGAGGCATGTGATATTGGACAGTCACCTTTTCTTGTGTTCACACAACTGCAAGCTCGCTTTCTTGCTATGTTCTTGTTGCATCGCCAGGTGTTGGGTCATGGTGTCCCTTTTGAAATTTCATAGATTTTCCGTGTTTTTTTTTTTCATGTCCTTCTCGCCACCAAATATATGCACCTTAAATTAGACGCTGGCTTGATATTTTGCACGTCACCGGTATCACGATTTACCACATCACGGCAACCAAGGTCTGCGTTCAGCCGTGGAAGCTTGCCACTTCAATCAGAATCCACCACGAGTAGAGGAGGTCCAGTAAGAAATGACACCACGCACATGAGAAGAGTATGAGGAACAAGTGTGGGAGGACTAGCCGGTGACAGCATCCATTCTATTCATCCGCGGACTATTTCAATAGACCAAGTTGGTTTTTCCCCATCTTTTCTTCCTCTCTAGAACACCACCAAAAGACCAGAAACACCACCGTTTTAAAAACTTTTCTTTCAAATAAAACAACAACAAACTGGATGCAGTGTGTTAAAACTCCCTGTTCACTGTTTGTTTGACTGACAGGCCTGGTAATGCGGCCGAAGCGCCTGCACGAACAAAAAAAAACACAGCATAAATTAAAAGGAACAACAATACAGTAAAACGCCTTGCGTAAACACTGGAGCGGCTGAGAGGAGGGAGGAGGGTCGGACAGCTAATGCATAGGTAATGAAGCATGCCAGTAAATCAGAATGCACTCAGCGGTGCTGTCGACAAGAACCAAAATGTTCCATCTCTGAAATTATGCAGCCGTCCGAAGACAGATCTCAGTCAATTATGGCCGCAGACTCAAAATAGTTCGTACACAGTACATAGGCCGTGCTCCAAACGTGTCTCGCATGCCAAGGTCTGGAAAACCTTCGCCCGCTGTTGATTGAGGAGCCAACGCGACGAAGGCAAAACAATGTATCGTGAACCGGCGAGACTATCAAGTCAATACATCCAACATTTTCTAAAGACTGCAATGGCAAACCGGGGTAGCCGCGCTGGGGTATCGTTTTGAAAGCATTCGACCAATTCAGCCAGCCGGGCTCTTGAGCAAATGGTTGTGATTGATGAGGGCTTGCTTCCTTCAAGGGGTGTAGGGCGTGTGATGATCGGCAGTAGCAGTAGCGCATCGCCACGGCGAGAAGAATTGTCGGGATAGTGTGGTTAAAGTTGATTAATTCGGCTGAACTCTTCACAAAGCCCAGAACCGGATGCAGAATGAACGCCGTCGCGATGCACCGACAAGGACCGATCCGTAAAATATGATGCAAGAAATACGTCAAGAAAGAATAATGAAACATCAAGATGACGTTGTGTCGGCGACTACAGAACAGGCGAGGTTCTGTCTTTCTAGCCCTTATTGCATCATCTGATCTTCTCCGATGCCTGGCAGATTAAGGCCTGCAGCGAGAGCTTGCATTTTGAATTCAGGATTGCACGGTAATGAGTGCGATTTATGCTACAGAGCCAAAGTATTAGAGGAGAATTTTTTTTTGGAAAATCAGAGAATTTTCAAAACGTACATATTTCAAGCCATTCAAGTTCTTGTAACGCTTGCCGCACGTCTCGCAGTTGAAAGGCTTTTCTTTCTCCATTCCTAGCGTGCCAGGATATGGTGCGCTCGTCTCAGGGTTGACAATGGAAAACGTTCCGTCGCCGTTCTCGTGTAGTTGCTGTGTCTGATGTCCGTGCGCTTTATGATACCTATTTTTGGGTGGACGTGGTCAGTCATCGCAGTGGCGACTTGAATCAGTTCAATCAAGCAAAAAAAAAAAAAACGTACTTTAATCCGTTTTGGTTCTTGTAAGCCTTCTCGCAGCCAATGACGGGGCATTTGAAGGGCTTGTGCTCCTCTGGCATCATCATGCTCTGTAGTCGTTGCAGCAAAGCCTTGTTGGTCTCAGGATCAGCAAACTGGCCCTGTGTAAGGCCAAGCTGAGCCAGCTGAGCCTGTATCGACCGGCTGCCCTGTTGAAATGCGCCTCCTGGACTGAAGAGATGTTTTCCGGGGTCGTCGATGCAGAAATTTGAGTCGTTGCCATTGGCGAAGTTTCCGTCGCCGAGGTCAGTGGCATTTCCGCCGCCCATGGGCATTCCGGGAAGATCATCATCCATGTCGTCCATGATTCCCGCCGGGTGGGCTTTCTGTTGTGGTGGCATCTGCTGTGCCGTTGCCAGAGTCGGGGTGTTGACGGAAGAGACGGTGGGATTGTTCTGAAGCCCGAAGCTTGCAGCTGCGGGGGTAGGTGGCTGTGATGTTCGCAGGCCTTGGGTGATACCAGAGGTGTTCATGTTCAGTTGGGGTCGTTGCTGCTGGCCGAACAGCTGTCTGGTTTGGTGCATCTTGTTGCTGTCATCGAGCTCCATTGTGCCAACCTCGTCATCCATCTCCATGTCTGCGACAGCGTCCATTTCGTCGTTCAAGTTGTTGGCGAGAGCGGGATTCATCTGGCCGCCATTAACACCACCGGCCTGCAAGCCTCCAATACCTAGCCCCCCGCGCCACCCGGCAAAGACTGCCCGGTTTGGCCAGGAGACTGCGCAGCACCCGCGTGGCCGGAACCAGTAGGTGTTGTTCTTGAGCTCGACAGATTTGATGCTCCCGGCAGACCAAACTGGGAAAAGGCGTTGTTTCGCGAGGCGTTCGGGCTGGGCTGTGTATGTGATTCTTCGTAATGCTGAAGAAGGTCGTGAAGATTAGGCAAGATTTTACCACAACATGTAAAATCTCTCATGAAGTTGGCCTCCAATTTTGGGAGATATGACGACGAGTGAAACGATGAGGACTGGGGATTGCCGCCGAAAGGGTTCGGCGAACTGCTTTGCATCATGACGCTAGATTGTAATATCAGTCAGTGTGGACCAGAAATATAAAGGCCAAACGTATTCGGGTATGCGTCGGTTCAAAATGTCTGGAACAGCAGCGTGCGCCTTTTTTTAAAAAAAGGAAAAAAAAAGAAGAAGAAGAAGAAGAAGAAGAAGGAAAATAGAAAGAGACAGACAGAGAAGAGGGGTATGTGAAAATGGACGCAGGCATTCACACGCGGCGTGTATTCGACACACGTAATGCGGCGTAGGTCTTGACAACAGCACTTTTCCGAAGACTGCTTGAGGCTGGCAGAGTGCAGTCATGCCATCGCAGGGGAAAATGAGTTGGGAGCACGGAACGAAGACGATTTTTTTTTCTTTCTGGGACGCAGTGAGTAGCGACGAATAAAGAAAACATCAAACTTACTCGTCCCGAACAAAACTACCAAACGACATGCCACCCCAGCTAATACCACCACCCATCAGACTGCCAGCAAGCGACTCCTGCGATTTCGGTTGGCGCTGTCGCGATTTTGATTATTGACAGAGATGGGCTTGGGGCCGGCGCTCACAAACGAGTCCTGCCGGCCGCGGCCCATGGCAGCGTCAAGGCCGCCTGCGTTCATGGTGGAGGTATCGCAGTCGGCGCAGTCGGCAGCAGCGATGTGAAGACTGGAGGTGGCGAGATCGTTCTCAAGGAAGCACAGGGAGGATATTTGGTCGCGCGAGGGGGAATCGACGAAGAGCGGCTGAGGAAAATCGGCGGCGAAGGCAGACCAGGAGTTTGCGGGAGTCGTGTGGGTGGTGAAGGTGGTGGAAGTGGTGGGAGTGGTGGAAGTGGTGGAAGTGGTCAAAGTGGCCAAAGTGGTCAAAGTGGTCAAAGTGGACGACAAAGGAGTGGACGTGGATTTGGGGGATGATCGCGGAAACAGAAAGTCGGGAGGAGTTGCTGGCTGAGGCGACGGTGACTGTGACTGTGACTGTGAATGGGCCAGCGACGCTGTCAAGTCTGATAAGTTGGGCGAAGAAGTAACAAGCGAGGCAGGAGGAGAGTCAGGAATTAAGCCGGCGTGGGTTTCGACGTCGACGTCGACGTCGGCGGCAGTGGTAGTGGCAGTGGCAGTGGCAGTGGCAGCCATGGCAGCAGCGGACGGACCACAATAAGCAGCAGGTCAATTATTAGTAGCAGGCAACAGGCAGCAGGCAGCAGGCAGCAGGCAACTTTATTAGCCAAGGGCAAGGGTCGCGGAACCGGCACAGCGGAACAAGCAGAAACAAGCCCAGCCAGCCACTTCTTTGCAGGCTGCTGGAGCTGGCTTGGATGGTGCGCTGGTGGCGTCGGCGCCGGCGTGGGCTCTGGGGCTCTCTGGCCACTAGAATCCTGGTGATGCTGCTGGGAAGGGCGCTGGAGGGGCTGCCGGAGGGGCTGCCGGGGTTGCTGGATCCAGTAGTTGACGTGCAGGTCGCTTGCTTTGAGCCTCGAGCTCTGACTCTTGAAACCACTTTTTCCCGAGGACAAAGGCGACTGTCATCAGTCAGTCAGTCATCAGTCTGGTCTGCCACGAGCTTCACGGGAGGGATATGCTGCTGCTGGCTGGGCGTACCAGATGACTCGACTCGTCTTGATGAAGCCGACGAGCTATCAGAAGATACTTGTCGTGCTCTTTAGCTCGTTCTCGCCACTTGATTGGGGTTCTGCCCTGGCGCGCTGTGCTGTGTCGTGCTGTGTCGTGCTATGTCGTGCTATGTCGTGCTATGTCGTGTCGTGTCGTGTCGTGTCGTGTCGTGTCGTGTCGCGTGTTGTATTATATCGTGATGCGTTTGGCTGCACCAAGCACTCTCAAATGTCGACCAGCCTCCAAACGATGGAAATAGAGTGGCAGGTGGGAAGCTTGGATTTCTTTTTGAGGACGGACCGTCGGCGCCCGTGACGGCTGACCTCCTGACCTGTTCGCCCACAGGTAGGGCGGGCAATTTCACTCTGCGCGACAGAGACGACAGAGACGACAGAGAGGGACGATAAACGATGAATACGACAAGATTTCCGAGATTCATCAATGCGCTGCTCCACAAGCATGGCATGTGTGTGCCACCAGGCTGATCAGTGACTCAGTGCGCTCAGCGAGTCAGGAGTCAGGCATACTACATAAAGTTAGTAAGGCAGGCAGGCAGGCAGGCAGGCAACCCAACATCCAGTAGTCGCTGGCCGCGGCAGTCGCTGCGGCAGTCGCTGTGGTGGTCGCTGTGGCAAGTCGCTGTGGAGAATGAATGCCACCGGCGCTAATTGTACATCATGGGGCACGGCATATTGATGTTTTTTTTTGTTACGGCAAGCTGGTTGCTGTGAGAATAGAGTATAGAGGACGAGCAACTTGAGAAATGCTAAACGCATTGGGATTGATTGGGATGAGAAAAGTCGACTCAATGCTGCGCCGTGGTTGTTTAAAGTTGTAACAAGGTTACCGACTTGTTGGAAGCATACTCCGTAATGTACATATGTACATGTACATAAAAAGTAAAATGATATTATGGGGCACGTTGCATGTACTCGCTACATAGGCGAGATGAAGTCGTGGTCGCCTGATGGACAGGCCCTGCCCGAAGTTATCGCAAGGGATCCTGCATACACTCCACACTCGGTAATAAATATAGTCGCCAACTCTATTTTTGCCAAGGACAACCTAGGGTTCTTTAGTTCCTTAGTTCACACCGCATCCTCTTAGCCGACTGCCTAGTCGAAGCTAGGTGAACCATGTAATATCTGGGTAACATCTAAACATCTATCAAACATTCTTCCAGAGGACGGCAACGGCCTCGTCAACAAGCCAGCCTCAGCCTCGATGACGCCAACCCCGACCCGAGACACACGTGGGGTCGACCTGAGAATCGCCGGTGGCTACCCCATCACCCATCCTCTTGGCAGTGATAATAAAGGTATTATATTATATAGCTCACGGTGAGGTCTGCTATATACATACATTTTTTTACAAGGAAGCACCTCGTCAACTAAACCCGGTTTCTCTGCCAGACCTGATACATACATATGTATGTATGTATGTATGTATGTAATACGGGTGGTGCCCTTGCCACTCTCGCAACAGGATTCATTCGACCCCTCAGGACGGAGGTGGAGTTACTGCGGCCCCCGCTTCGCATGAGCTTGGAATGTCTCGAAATTGCCGCCACTCGGACTTAGTTTTCCTCCCTCCCGTGGACCCTGATGAGGCTGTGCATTATTACCAAGCTAGGAAAGACGAAAAGAAGCACTGGCTCTTGCGAGGATCCACAAAGGCTTCAAATGACTTTTTTATTCATTCACACAGAGATGGGTAATTCAAGATTTAAAAGCTAGCTGAGAAGACGGCTTATGCTCCAGGCGGTACCGTATGAGAGCACATCGCATTGATCCAGATTGGAGCATCACACATCAACGACCAGTGTATTCAAAATATATATATATATAACAAAAATAACAAAATGTCAACCATTCCGATAAAGAGTTGCAACGTGCGCTTTGCATAGGACCAGCTCGTTGACATGGACGAGGCTTCAACAAATATCACCAAACAAGCCAAGGGTGCAACAATGCTTGCTTCTCTGACCAGACAAGTATGTTGTACATAATAGTCATTCAAGTCATTCTCACGCGAGTATGGAGCATCGTGTGTGGAATCTGTGGATCGCTGACGGTGGAGCTCTGATATTTTTGGTCTTTAGTCTTGAAGGGTTACAGGGCATAAACCCATATTCCCCGAGTCATTGTTCAGGCATTTTTGATTTCCAGCGCTTTTCCAAGGACCCTGAGGCTAGTGAGTTGATGAGTTACCACACAAAGTGACCGGTCAGTGGTCACACGCGGGGTCCTGCGAGAGGCCACTCAAACGTGATGGGAAACATGAGGACCCCGACCCCGACAAAACGGCCGCCCAATTGAACTGGACCTCTGTGCTAATAGCATGCACGGCCTGCGCTTCTTGTTCAGAGTAATTATACATGTACATCAAGCAAGCAAATTGGCGCCGAGGGGGAGCCGAGAACGCGATTGGCCTGTACTAGCCGCCACCAACACGGTGCTCGTTGCCAGGCCGCGGCAATAACATGATACATATGTACTCCGTGCTCTCATCAGGCAGTCTGAGGACTTATTATGTACTCCGTACAAACTTATCACTTATTACCCCTGCTATACTCCCAGCCTCCCGGTCTCCCGGTCTCCTATGTTGTACATACATGTATGTATGTGCCACTACGGAGTAGAATGGGGGTCGTTATGGAGACTGCACGCAGCTAGCAGCAAACTAGAGACAATTGGCACATTGTCCAGATGGACCGACCCCATCGATGGAACAAATGGAACAAATGGATGTGTTCCAGAGCATCCATTCGGGGGAAGACCCATCCTGCCCATGTTGTACATTATGTATCATGCGTTCACAAGCCGGGCGGGCATGAGTCGAGTTGATAGCTCACAGCGGACGTTGTCTGAATCCTCGCCACAACCGAAAAGGCGGATTGGATTGAAGGATGGCACAAAGGAAGAAAAAAAAAAAAAAAGGCAACAGGGCAGACAAAGAAAGGACTTGCGGTGAACGCAACGGGTGTAGGAGAATCTCCAGGGACCAGGACGTGCTTATGTACACCCATCGAATGCCGCCGACAGGGCACGCTCCGCACAAAACAATAGAAGCTGCGCCCGTCTCGAATCTACGTCTACGTGTATGTATGTACACACACAATACCGGCCGGGCCAAAGCACCACGGGACACAGAAGCAGGGCTGACCCCATCATGGCCATGAACTTGAAAAGCCCGCGTGTTCTGCCAGCCTCGTCGGCGCAACGTCTGAGAAACGTCGAATGTCGTGCTCCACCGGCATGGACTAACAAAGACTTGATCCGATGTTGGCCTGTTCAATGAGATTCCTCCTTTTTTTGTGGATTGATGAACTTGGGGATTTCCAGCAATGCGCGAAATTCGTACGGAGCACGGTAGTACATGCAGTAAGTAATTGGAACACTCGAGGCTTTGGCTGGGGTTGTCGGGGGTTCGGGGGTTCGGGGGTTCGGATTCATTCGCCCGGCAAGCGGGGCGGATGGGACGAGTCATTGCCGCGGGGTTCCCGGGAAAGGTACTTTTTCCGTTTATCTCGGTGGGGGTTCATTAACAAGGACAAAGGACCGCGGCAGTTTCTCGGCACTGATGACATGACGACAAGAGACGCGGGAGAAGGAGAAAAAGAAAAAGAAAAAGAAAAAAATTGACGAGACCCGTGCATGATGCGTGGATACGGAGCGGACTGTGATGTGAGACTACATAAGACGGTGAGTCTAGCAATGCAATGTGATATCATGCAATACAAGGTAACACATTGCTCAGCGTCGGTACAGGGTAGGGGATTCGCCTGTCCCCACTTTCTATCCGTACTTGAACTTGAACTCGACTTTCACATGACGTGCCCATCTTCCCATCTTCCCCAATCACCAAAGCCCCAACACCCACCAAACCAACAATGAAGGTCGTCAGCAAAGAAGAAGAACGAGCCCACTACAACCAGGTCCTCAAGGGCGGCCTCATCGGCGGCACGGCCAGTCTCGCCCTCGGCCTAGGCGGCGTGCTCGTCGCCTCGCGCCGCTCCCCGGCCTTCCGCACCCTGACGGTTCCCTTCCGCGCCTTCCTCGTCACCTCGACGGCCACGTTCGGCGCCATCGTCACGGCCGAGCGCTACTCGACCACGTTCCAGCGCCAGAACGACCCCAGCTACGGCTACAAGGACGCCTCGCAGCGGGCCATCGAGGTCGCGCGCGACAACGAGTCGGCGCGCCGCCGCTTCGTCGAGTGGGGCCGCCAGAACAGGTACGGCGTCGTCTTCGCCTCGTGGCTCGCCGGCATGGCCGTCGCGCTGGCCCTCGTCGGCCGCGCCCCCATGAGCGCCTCCCAGAAGGTCGTCCAGGCCAGGCTCTACGCCCAGGGCCTGACCCTCGCCGTCCTCATCGTCACCGCCGCCTTCGAGGTCAGCGATGCCAAGAGGGGAGCGGCCGCTGGGAGACGGTCATGGTGCTGGACCCCAACGACCCGGAGCACAAGCACTTGGTTGAGAAGAAGATTCACAAGGAGGAGTATGAGGGCCAGGATCTGTGGATGGGTATGTCTTGTCTTTTCTCTCTCTCTCTCTCTCTCTCTCTCTCTCTCTCTCTCTCTCTCTTTAAAACCAACACCACGCCCCATTGTCAAACATGAAAGTATACTGAACTTTTTTTGGGGGGACTAGACATGGTCGAAGCCGAGGAGCGCCGTCTGGCTGCCAAGAAGCAGGAGCAGGCTGGTAGCAAGGCGTGAGTCCTCGCACCAACACGACTTTCACTGACTCACTGATTGTCGACATTGAACGAATTCACACAGCTCAATCTCGTACTCTACTCCCTTCTTTACACCTACACCTACACCTACACCAACACCAAATCGAAATCGTGAACCGCCCGTATCGGACGAGGAAAGAGCTGGCGTTGCGAGCCGAGCACTGCGAGCACGGGAGCAGAATCCACCAGGCTTCCTTCCAGTGGCACAGCGCAGCGGAAAAGTAAGGGCTGCTGCCAAAATGGCCACTTACTTGCATGTCATGTGTAACATATATTTGTTCTAGCGAATCAACCTCTTTTTTTCCCCTCCGAAACAGAAAGCGCACAACGTAGTGTCCGATTTGGACACAATTGTTTCGGGATTGCAAATGCCATTCGGAGCAAGTGCTTTACTGACGTCATTGATCATCTGTCTCTTGTCGACGCCAAAGTGGGTCTCGTTACCGCCAACCCCTCGTGGCAATCACTCACTCACTTGTATGAGCAGATGTTGGGACCTCTCCCAGTCCCTCCAAGTCCATGGGGGTGCGTGATCACTGCCCAAGACTTGACTTGACAAAATTCACATGATTCAAGTCTCCCAAATACATCGACGGGCATCATAATAATAAGAGTCAGCTTTCCAACCCCCTCTTTTTACCCCCTTCGCTTCTTTTTCAGATCACAAGCGCAAATTTTAGAAAGCCACCAAGACATCATAAACCCCAATCATATTCGCACCCTGCCCAAACTTCATCTTGACTTGCCCTGAATAACTTCCTGCAGCTTGGCCTTCTCGCCACTGTGCTCGCACATATCTCGGAAGGTGCTGCCTTCCCTCTCCCATAGCTCGCGGGGACTGCCAAACTCCGCAACTGTGCCTTCGCTAAGCACAAGAACTCGGTCAAAGTCGGCAATTGTACTCAGCCTGTGCGCAATAACAATTAGGGTGCTGTCGGTAAATTCCTCGCGAATGCTGCGCTGGATAAGAGCATCCGTCGCCATGTCCACGGCCGAAGTAGCTTCATCGAGTACCATGACCTTGGGTCGTGAGACAATGGCTCGAGCAATACAGAGAAGCTGACGTTGGCCCTGTGATAGGTTGCCGCCGGATTCAGAGATGCCGCTAGACAAGTCGCGAAACATGTTGGTATTCTTGGGGGCCATGGTAGTTCCAGCAACCGATGACGGCTCATTCGCGGGCGTCGCTGGCGCAGAGTCAAACAGGTGCACTCTGGAGAGACAATCTTTCAACTCCGCATCACCATGGTCCTCAAAAGGATCCAGATTAGTTCGAATCGTGCCAGAAAAGAGCACTGGGTCCTGCGGAATAATAGCAAGGCGGCATCGCAAATCGTGAAGGCGTATCTTTGATATGTCGATGCCATCAATCACCACTCGGCCAGATCGAGCTTCAAGGAATCGGAACAGGGCCAACGTCAGCGACGATTTGCCCGCTCCAGTACGGCCAATGACGCCGATTCGCTCATTGTTCTTGACGTCAAAAGAGATGCCTTTGAGAACTGGCGGAAGATCGTCCGAGTAGCCCACAACAAGATCCTTGACTTCCATGTTGCCAGTGGCCGGCCATGCTGCGGGAGGAATCTCGCCACCCAAATCTTCTGTTTCGACCTCGGTGTACTCGATGACTCGCTCAGCGGCATTCATGTCGAGTTCCAAAGAGGCGTAGCCTCGGATAGCCATAAGCATGTTTCCGGAAAAGTCCAGCGCAAAAGATAATGTAAATCCCGCCAGTGCGGCGTCGACAAACGACGACCCAACCACGATGATTCCAACCACAGTCGTGAAGACGGTACCGATCAACGCCATGCGGAATCCCAGCCAGCGATTGAGGGCCCAGTTGTTTACCGAGATTGCGTCCCAGTAGTCGAGGAAGTCGTGCATTCTGCCAACGTATACTTGGGTTTTCTGAAAGCTCGCAGGGTTGACACACCAACCAAGGACGAATTAAAGAGCTCGAACACGGGCGACTTGGCATTGCTCTCTAGTCGCTTCACGGGTCGCGCTCCGACGAGGAATCTAATCGCCACCAAGACACCCGCTGCAAACAAAATAAGAGCCAAGGGGATCATGAGGCTAGAAACCAGCAGAGCAGCCACACAAACACCCAGTAGGCCCAATACACGCCAGAACATGAAGCCCAGGTCCATGGTGATTTTGTTGTCGATGATGTCAAAGTCGGCAGTCAGCCTGTTCAGCACTCGGCCGACTGGAACAGTGTCCAACCAACGCAAACGGGTTCGTAGAATCGTGAAGAGTATTCTGCGGAACAAAGTTCTCGCAGCTTTGATGCTCATGATGAAAGACCAAATGAAACGCAAGGAGCCTATGATGCCGCTAGCAGCTGCAATGGCAACGTAAATCCATAGATAGTAGGACAGGCCATGCTCGGGCTGGCTCGACGTCAAGATGCGAGATGTGGTGGCCGAGTGCAGAGTACTGTGCTGATACGACAGGCCGTAGGCCATGCCGTTCTCGCGGGATGCATTGGCAGATGTATGTTCCGAGGCTCCTGTCCAAACACGAACCCACCAGTTGCGCCCAAGATTTCCTGCTTCGAACGCTATGAACAGTGTTGCGCAGACACTCCAGAAGAACCAACCACCACTGCTGCTGAGAAAGGTGCCATATACACGGGCTTTGACGTTGCCTTTTCACGCGCCTCGTCCTCGACAAACTTCTTGGCCGTCTTGGAGGGAACCTTTTGTAAAGAGTTTGCACCCTCTTCCAGGTCGTCCATCTCTTCAACGGTGGAGACGTCTTCAGAGTTGACAGCAGTTGCCGAGTCGTCCACGTGAATATTCTGCTGGCTTTGTTCGTGGCTCTTGATCAACTCGAGAGTGCCGTCTTCAGCCAGGTCCGACGTGAGACCGCAATGCAAAATGGTACCTTCACCAAGCTCGACCAGGTACTTTGTGATGGGCTCAACCAGTGCAACGTGGTGGGTGACCAGTATTCTCGTTCTGCCCTTGCAAATGGAGCCAGCAATGCACTTTTCGAAAATTTGGCGTCCCACATGTGCGTCCACGGCACTGAAGATATCGTCCATGATGAGAATTTCTG
Organism: Epichloe gansuensis; assembly: GCA_023658505.1. Lineage (NCBI taxonomy): Eukaryota > Fungi > Ascomycota > Sordariomycetes > Hypocreales > Clavicipitaceae > Epichloe > Epichloe gansuensis. The sequence continues at coordinate 1,730,177 of CP098285.1, read as the reverse complement.
CTCGCGAGTAGATAGCACGGGCAAGGGTGAGTCGCCATTTCTGACCACCACTGAGGTTGATGCCGTTGGCGCCGAGCTCAGTCTTGTCGCCATCAGTCAAAATCTCAATATCTTTCTTCAAAGCGCAGACGTCGAGAACCGCATCATATCGACTCTCAATAAAGGGCAATCCAAAGAGAATGTTGTCGCGAAGGGAAGCACTCTCAAGCCAGGGGCTCTGTCCGACATAGGCCACAGCACCGGAAAGAACCCAATCGCCAGGGTGTGCCTTTCCGTCATGACGATCGAGGGGGCCACCGTTGGTGGGACGAATATCTTGCCCTCGATCAAATCCGACTCTCCGAGCAGGGCATTCAGCAACAAACTCTTTCCGCTTCCGGTCTTTCCAGAAATTACAGACAGTTCACCAGCTGGGAATGAAAGGTTTATATTGTTCAGAATGAATCGTTCCTCTTCGGGAACCTCCTCGTCGACAGGCCAGGCAATGGTTGCATTATCAAAGGCAACGTCGTGACCTTCTGTCAAATTTTTCTTCATCTCTGGGCCCTTCAGGTACTTGTCTATACGCCTGACAGAGACCAGTGTATCGATACCGCCGGTGAGAAGTTCAGGAAGTGCTGACAAGGACACTTCCAAGCTCTTGAATATTCCGATGCTCACAAACGCAACAGACGGGGCAAGATGACCGTTGATGATGGCGTAGACAGACAAAGATGCGGCAGCCAGAAGAATTGGGCTGGCGACCCAGGAGCAGAACAGAAAGCTGTCCGCCTTGAACACGCTCTTGAGGGATGAGATTTCAATTTCTCTCATGTCAAGAATCTTCTTCTCCCATTGACTCTCGAGGGCAGAAAACTTGATTTGACGCATGCCTAACAATGCCTCGTTTACCACAGCTAACTTCTTGTCCCGGTTTTTCATTAGTTTCGTCTCAGCTTTGAGATAGAACCTGGCAGCAATCGCATTGGCTGGGAGAACAAATGACCAGGCTAAAATGCCAGCTCCAAATGGAATCCACCCGATGAGTTTTACGAGGTATCCCGAGTAAATCAACAGTTTTCCGATACTGCTGACGATAAATTGCTGCATCATTGCGAAATCGGCAATGTGCTTTGCGTCCACGCCAACAAGATTCACAATAGCTTGCTTGGATTTCAAGACGCTGTCGTCCTCGTCTCCTTCTTCGTCCTTTTTCTTGTCTTCTCCTTTCCCGGAGGCGGCTTCACTGTCCATCGTTTTCTCGGCCGTTTTTACGTTCTTTCGGCGGAGGGACTTTTCAAAAATAAGAGCGGAGAGTTGTCCTCTTACAGGAACGAAGAGTTTGGTGATTGAAAACCACACAATCCAGCCGTCCAGCCACTATGAACATCGGTCAGTAAGTACATGTCTGATCACGCAATGCGGTTGAAGCAGTGCATGAGTGAATAGGAACTCACTTGTTCGCTCAGAGTGAAAAGACCCATGAGAAACACCAACCCCAGAGTCCAGGTGGTGCCTCCATGCCAGCATCACGATCTTCCAACAACTGGACAAGCCGAAGCATAGTCCAGAAAGGGCCGATACCGATGATGCACCGAAACACGATGACGAGCCATTGCACAACAAGGCGCGCGCCATAAGCCTTGAGTATAGACTGTAGCAAGCTTCCCTGATGATTTGCCTTCGTCCAAGCTTCGACGAGGCTCTCCACTCGTATGGTATGATCAGGTCTGGGGATATCTTTGGGATCTAGATCGCCCTTGCGCTTGGCAGTCTTGAGGAGATCGCTCACCCAGCTCCATGTATATCGACTGAGAACAGATGTTGACCACTCACTGTCAACCTTTTCCCCTCTGTACAAGACTTCTGGACGGCGAGGTAAAGTTATACATGAGAAGAGCAGTGGGATTAGTACAGCGGCATTGACAATTCGCACAATGAGTTGGGCATCTTTCAACGGCGACGCGAAATTGCTAACGTAGTTGACTTGCGCGATCGTGACAATGGCATTCACCAGGCAGGACAGAAACGCCCATAAGCCCAGATCGTGCGATTTGACAGATGAGTGTTGCGCTTTGATGAAGATTGCTTGCAGGACGATGGCGGCCTAGAATACACACATGCAATCGGTGAATGGTTAGCACGGGTCATATATGCATATATGCATATTTTACAATTATCGGCGGTTGGAAAGACAGCCTCGATGGGTTTGTTGAGTCCACATACCCAACAACCATTGGAAAGCCAATTTTCCAATTCTAGGCCATCCCCGAGGGGATGGAGGATTGACAGTACAGTAACAGCGACTGAGAGACCAAACCCAGTGACGGAGAATACCAGGAGACAAACTTTGGGCTTTGTATTCGAGAAAGCTGCCACTGTCTCTGGCGTACTTTTGCCATCAGCATCTTGATAAAAATTGTCGCGAGGTGTAGGATGCCGAACTTGGGAGAGTTGCGCAAAGAGTGCTGGCAAGGCAATCAGACCAGTGACTCCGAAACCTGCTGCGGAAAGCGGCAGGACCCAGGGACCCGTCATTGGTCAAAGAATATAGCGTGGACGCAATCGCGAAGAGCAGCTCGATTGTGTCCAATGGCAGAAACCGATGCACGCTCAATCAAGCACAGCGCTCGAGGCGGCGTTGGGCAAATGGAAAATAAGAGTACAACGGAGCAGCAAGACGGGAAAGGCAAGAAAGATTTACAGACCCCGAAGAGCCAGACGTAGAGCCAGACGGAGAGCCAGACGGAGAGCCAGACGTAGCAGCTTATAAGGAAAGGGGCCGATGGATGTCGACAGAAGAAGACAAGAAAACTCTAATTGCCTTTTCCCAGAGTGCATAGCGTGCCCAGGCCAGGTAAACGAGATCACGACTACTCGGTAGGACGGAAGTCCGTGAGGAGTCACCGGGCAATTCTAGTTTGGTTGACATCTGCGCTCGACGCCACCAACGAATAAACGAATGAGCAAGTCGGGTTAGCGCCTAATATTGGAGGCCAGAGCGAGAGTGTAAGTGCGGGTGGTGGTTGAGGGTGGTGGTTGAGGGTGATTGAGACATTTGGGCCGACACAATCCTTCCCGGGGCCTGGTTCCAGCTCCAGGTGAGGTTGTCAATGATGAGCAACCAACCGGGAAAACTCCTCAAGCCAGCCGGCCTCTAGCGAGATGAAAACAAGGTTAGTTGCCTGGCAAGGCAACAACACTGCCATCATAGTCAAAGGTGAGACGACGCTGGACCGGTTGAGGAAGGAGTTTGAGATGCCACTTGCCTCAGGTGCCACCGACCTTTGTCAGAGACTCAGAGCCTCGTTGTAAAATGTAATAATCGACATTTGTCTGAAGCCGAGCAATCATTTGCAGACCACATGGCTACCTGGTGGGTATTACTTGGGTATGGTATTTCCATTGCTTACATATGATTTTAAAATATTTTGGTAATTTCTCTTAAACATTCTGCGTACGGATGACGCGACTACATGTACATGTAGGGTGTAAAACTTTGGACCCATGGGATGGGGGTCGTCATTGGAATCGTGTCTGGTCTGTGCTTGTGCTTCTGCATTCACTCATTGGAGAACCAAGAACCCCACCCACAACATCCCTCGTTTCCTCAGCACTAATCTCGTTAGGCAGATGTTTCTGTGATCTCCTTCCAAGGTGGACAAGGGCATGATGTTCAAGCAACTAATACTGTAGCCTGCTATTTTCCCGAAGACGGCCGACGACGAAGCCGGGCCGGTCAGAGGCGACGTTGTCACTGCAAGATCGATGCATGAGATCACGATGCACACATCAGTATGTACATATGTGAGTCACAAGGCAGGTGAGACTTGCTCGAAGCTGACAGAAACAGCGGTGCCGTGTGTGGCGCAGGCCGACAGTGTCAGATGGGAAACGTTAGTGGTTGCCCTGCCCGTAAGATGACTCACTCAGATGAAGAGGTACTCTCCGTACGGCGTGCGGAGTGCTCGGTACAGGAAATACGGGAAATACGGCAGATACGATTCATTCAAAAGAAAAGAAGAAAAGAAGTAAAACCAGAAGATGGCTACAGCCGATGGATGTTGGATGACAGCCCGATGGGTGGAACAGCGAGTGGATCGGTCCGGGGCCAGCATTCGAATTGATTCAGCAAAAACACAACTTTCTTCCGAGTCAATTGACAGACAGTAGGGACAGGAAACACAACGGGGCATCGAGAACAAATCAATGCTTCAACTCCTCCGTGTTGCGGAATCTTTGTTATGTTCTTTATGGGCATCAACTCACTTGGCGTTCCGCCTATTTGCGATCAAGGACCATGACTTTGATCTCCGGAATAGCATTTGACAAGGATCGACGACATCCTGTGTACATACCGAGTCGACGTGGTACAAGCAAGCAATTTCCGGGGACGGACGACGTCTAAAAGAGAGAGCCAATCTAATACCTGCTGTCAACGAAAGGAGCATGAAAAAAAAAAACCCCACCCCCTTGTATGTACGGAGTAGTGCGATGACAACGCATCAACTTGTAAATGAGTACATGCACAGCTCCACTTCCACGCACTTTCACTGTCAGCTCCAGTTGCCAGTTGCTCTATTATTATGTATGATGTTAGTAAGCGGTTATGTTTCTTGTGTGCATTGATTGCCAAGTGTTTTGTGGTTTGTTCAATCTCACCATCGGCTGCATAAAACAACCACAAATCTCCTCCGCCTTTTAGCCTCGGCCTTCAACGTGTACATTGCGTCGTAAGCCGTTGAGCCATCCATCTTCCCGAGCCACAGCACGCCGCAGCCATCGAGAAGCTAATACGGAGTACGAAGTACGAGTAGCTGTACTATTAGCGGCTACTATCTATCGTACGACGACAAGGCACTGGGCCAACCCGCACACACTGCATACCTACGACACGACGGCGGGCAACCAAGACAAAGCTGGGAGCGACGTGCGGCTTCTTTTGATTCCGCCCTCGCCAAACACAAAGCCCGACAACATTCGTCTTCGACTTCGACTTCGACTTTACTCAACTCCCTCCATGCCTTGCGATCATCTTCCTCCCCAAGACGCGCCTTTGTCAAAATGAAGGCCACGCCGCTCATCATCAATTGGCACGACCAAAACGCCCCCGTCTACTCTGCTCACTTCGAGCCAGCTGGCAAGGGTCGTCTTGCTACTGCTGGTGGTGACAACAACGTTCGAATCTGGAAAGTCGATTCTGATGGTACCGAACGCAAAGTCGACTACTTGTCAACTTTATCCAAACACAACCAAGCCGTTAACGTGGTTCGTTGGGCGCCGAAAGGTAGGTGTTGGATTGCACCACGATTGAGCCCCTCAACATTTTCGGCATTGCGAGCTAATTTTATAATCCACAAATCTAGGCGAAACTCTTGCCTCTGCCGGTGACGATGGCAACGTGATCCTGTGGGTTCCTAGTGACGTACCTCCTTCGAGCTTCGGCGGCGACACACAAGACGACAAGGAATCATGGAGAGCAAAACACATGTGCCGCTCTAGCGGAGCTGAAATATACGATCTGGCTTGGTCTCCTGATGGTGTCCACTTCATCATCGGAAGCATGGACAATATCGCCCGGATTTACAACGCCAACTCTGGTAAGTTGAACGACCATTGAGCATTGCCAAAGGCGAGCTGTCGACTTAACCATTGTCAACGAACAGGAACTCTTGTAAGACAAATTGCCGAACATAGTCACTACGTCCAGGGTGTGACCTGGGACCCGCTCAACGATTACATTGCTACGCAGTCATCCGATCGATCTGTCCACATCTACTCCTCAAGACCAAGGATGGGCAATACACACTAAGCCATGACGATAAGCCCCACGACTGGCAAGTCACATCAAAGCAGATCTACCTCCACGGCGAATATCATCGAGCAGTCCTGCCCCGCCGGACTTTGGCCACCGAGCCCAGCTATCCATGATGGAGTTCACCACATCTGTGGTATCTCCTGTGCCTTCAGCACCGGGCACTCCAACATCCATTCCGCTTCCCATGAACCCCTAGCGTCATGAGCCACAGCCGAAGATCTTCGTTCTCGTCACGCCGTTCAGCTTCACCTGCTCCGACGCTGCCCCTTCCCGCGGTAATGCCCATGGAAGCGTCACCAAACCCCAACTGGGTACGAAGAATGCCAGTCTATATGCAAATGAGACACTGACTTCATTTTTCCGGCGACTTACGTTCACGCCTGATGGGGGCCTCTTGCTTACCCTGTCGGGACAATATCAAACCCAGCACCAAGCAGAGAAGGACGCGAAGCCCACATATGAGGTGATCAACACGGTTTATATCTATACCCGTGGTGGCATCAACAAGCCTCCGATTGCGCATTTGCCAGGGCACAAGAAGCCGTCGGTGGTGGTCAAATGCTCTCCCGTCCTCTATACGCTACGCCAGACGCCTCCGTCTACAAAGCACATCACCATTGACACATCTGGTGACGAAGCGCTACCTCCGTTGCCTGACCCAATTGAAAAATCGCCCACTGTTGCAGCAGTAATGGAACCACCTCCACCTCCAGCAAGCACGACATCCGAATCTAGTGCCACTCCGTCCAAGGCCCTCGGTGTGGACACAGACGCATCAACACCTGGCCCTATGCCTGCGTTCTTGCTGCCATATCGCATGGTGTACGCGGTCGCGACCCAGGACTCGGTGCTTTATACGATACCCAGCAAATGACGCCTATTTGCATCGTGAGCAATTTGCATTGTGCCACGTTCACTGATCTCGCCTGGTAGGAAGATGCTCCTCTCAAGCTCAAGCCTAGCAACCAGCCCGAGATGCTCAACTAACACGCACACTTTCGTAGGTCGAGTGATGGACTCACGCTGATCATTTCATCATCTGACGGGTTCTGCTCCAGTCTTTCATTTGCTGTTGGTGAACTGGGTGAGGCGTACAGAGGCGAAATTGCGCCAACCAAGGCAAGCTCGACGACGGCAAACGCGACTGCCTCAACCACAGCAACTTCTACTCAAACACGCCTACTCCTACGCCGACCACGAGCTTTGCACCGCCCTCTCCCTTTCCTAATGGCTCACACCACCAACACCTTAACTCGGCGAGCTCGTTTGCTGCTCCTCGCCGCCCGCTTCGGCACCCCAACGTTGCAACGGCCGTCGTCTCCGACCCGATCGAACTCGACGTCTTCAATTGCCACGCAATCTTCCTCAGTGCCTACCGGGGTTATCAGCAACCCGCATCTCATCTCAGGAAGCGTACCGGCTCTGACAGCCGCCAATTCAGCCAAAGCTGGCGGGGTTCCGATGACAACGCCACCCGAGACACCAAGAAGCACTGCTGGCACCAAGCGAGATGCCAGTGAGAGCGAGAAGGAAGATGGCAAAGAACCCAAGAAACGACGAATTGCCCTAACCCCCGTGGACAAGTCGTCATCGTCATCCCTTTGACGTCAATGTCTTGTGGGCGCAGGCTTCGGTGGACAGTTTGGTCAGGGAAGAGCGAAAAGCTTTGTTATCTGATGTGCCTCCAGACAAAGATGACATGTTTGTGAGACCAGGTATCGTTCATGCATGGACTGGCGTTTTGACTTTGACTTTGTTCTTGGCAAAGGCGGGCCATTTTGCGGCAGAACAGAATGCCCCTCCTTTTTTCTGTACTCTAAGCAATCTTTTTGCTTCTCTTCCCCTCACTCGGATCCAAGGGAGCCATGTGTACTTTTTTTTCTCGTGTCTCACGGTACTTCATGTCGACCACGATGATTTTGTATCTGCGAGGTTAAAGCGTGAAACTTTTTTATGTGGCTGTGGGCACTGGTCCCCTATATAGCTGAATCAAATGAGAATGTTTTTGCACTCAGTTCAACACGGGCTCCATCCTTTTCTCTGTATGAATCCCTCAACGCCCTCGTCACCCAGGATGTCCTCGCCTCGTCGTCTCGTCACCACGCTCCGCTCATACTCTACGCCTGTCACATGGAATGGGAACGAAAGGTGATTTGCCGGAAAGGAGGCATTTCAAGGCGCGGCGAGGACGGCAATTGATCACGCCGGGAAAAAAAGTTGAAAGCGCGAAGCTGTCGTGATTGTAATGTGATGTCTCGCTGAAGCCTTTGGCTTGGGTGACTGAGAAACTAGTCGACTTGGTTCGGCGTGCTTGTGAGGATACTGCGTGACGTCGTTGGGGGAAGGAGGGACTGACGGAGTGCCGGCCAAAACAGCATGCCGAGGCACCTGGTAGGTAGCACGTCCGGATGTCCCCACATCTTCAGAAGCGAAGCGCAAGGAAGCAAGCAAGCACGCAAGCAAGCAAACCCTTTCTTACCCCGGATTCCTCCAGGCCTTCCATCATTCGATTCCACCCTTTGCGCTCCGGGCTTGCGTCAATCTTCGTCCCGCATCTCTCCTCCTCTTTCTCTCGCTTTTGCTTGTCTTGCTCACCGTGCGTCACGATCAATTCACTGCGTCGGCTCCTCGTCGGGCCACTCCGAAGTCGTCTCGGCGGACTCCACAGGCAAAGGTTCGTGACGTAGCGGGTCCGTCCACGGCCGTATCTCGCTTCGACAGATCTTGCATTGCAAGCTCTGCCTCCTCCTCCCCATCAATAGAGCCCTTCGCCCTCCGTCCTCTCGGCCCGTCGGAACGACTCGGAACGACTTGCGACGATGGCTTCGCCGCCAAAACCTTGGGAGAGACCTGGCGCCGCGGCGGCCACAACCACCAGTATGCTGTCTTTCTGCAGGGCGACTTTTGCCATTTTGACCTTCACATGCTGACTAACCGTGACCGAGTTTTAGCTGCCGTCCCTTCAACAACGGCTGCTTCTCCTGTAGCCTCCGCCACTGCATCCGCCGCCGCATCACCCAACTCCTCTACGGCTCCTCCCGTTCCCGACCGTCCCTCATCTCTCACCTCTTCCGTTAATCAGAACGCCTCTGCATACGGTCGTGCTGGTGCAATCGGAGGCATGGGCATGGGCATGGGCATGGGCATGGGCGCATCACCGTACAGCACGTATGGCAGTGCCTATTCGTCGCCCTACTCGAGTCCGTACTCGAGATTCGGTGGCATGGGCAGTATGGGTGGCTACGGTGGTGGCATGTATGGAGGGTATGGGGGCATGTACGGCGGTGGCGGCGGCATGTATGGCGGTGGCATGGGGAATGAACCCCAATGATCCCAACAGCCTAACGAACCGCTTCAGCAACGGTACAGCGGCGACTTTCCAGATGCTCGAGGGTATCGTCACCGCGTTTGGTGGATTCGCTCAAATGCTCGAGAGCACATACATGGCAACCCACTCGAGCTTCTTCGGTACGTTTTGACTGCGGCGAAGCTCTTCATCTGGTACCACCATTGCTAACCACACTTGTGTTGAACAGCCATGGTCTCAGTAGCTGAGCAGTTTGGAAACTTGCGCGACACCCTGGGTTCAATTTTAGGCATCTTTGCCCTCATGCGATGGATACGCACCCTGATTGCCAAGATTACCGGCCGCCCTCCTCCAGCTGATGCTCTCGCTCTTACGCCTGCTGCCTTTGCACGATTCGAAGGCCGGAACGTGGGCCTTGATGGCGCCTCTGGTCCCGCCAAGGCCAGTCGCAAGCCGCTCTTCTTCTTCCTCGCCGCCGCCTTCGGCTTGCCCTACCTGATGTCCAAAATGATTCGCACACTCGCGGCCTCCCACGAAGAAGAGGAGCGCCGTCTGCAGCAACAGGCTCTTGAGCTACAACAGCCTGTCGACCCATCGAAGCTCGAATTCTGTCGCCTTCTCTACGATTACCTTCCGCAAGGGACGAATGCCGGCATGGAACTTGAAGCTCGAAAAGGCGATCTTGTCGCCGTTCTGTCCAAGAACGACCCCACTGGCCAACCCAGCGAATGGTGGCAATGCCGCGCCCGCGATGGCCGCCAGGGCTACCTACCCTCCACATATCTCGAGGTGCTGAAACGCCCCGGACAAGAAGTCAAGAAGATCAAGGCTGCTTCCAGCGATGGCAGCCGGACCAACTCGATGACAAGTGCATCAGAACCTCTCCAAGAGGGCAGGAAGGAGTATGCTACCGCTGATGGCATGCAACGGAGTCACTTTTACTCGTAGTTTTGCGACGAGATGCAGAAAGAGGTTCAATGGAGAGCAGGGCAGGGCAATCAGGGGGCAATGGATGAAACGCAACACCACGCATTGAGCAATATTCCCCCACCCTTTTAAAAATCATAGGTCTTGGGCACTCGGACCACGAGTTGCCCATGTGTTTGGATATGAAGTGGGTTTTTTTTTCTTGCAATACTGGGCCGAGTGAAGCATTTCTCCGCAATCGACAAAGCGTATATTCTCAGAGCGCCGGCGAGCGTTTGTGTATCTGTTAACAATTGAAGAACATCGTGCCCGAGACATGGAGCAAATTGACAGGCAATAAATGTGCTAATGTCCATGTCCATGGTACGCTTTTGCAGACTCTCTTGTATTCCACTTCATTCCGGGCACGATACTGCAACAGCCTGGAAATTCCAAAACTGCATGTTGCCAATTCTCATGAGGGTATGTGGCCATGCTTAATTCTAGGCCCATGACAAGCATTTTTCTTTGGTCTTGTCATCATGTTTGCCGTGTGACATAGCAAATAGAAATATAGCCATTTTACATGAGTAACCTACGTAGTCACAGTTGCTTACGAACAGTAACAGTGGCAGGCAGGGCCGATGACATCACCTCGGTTTGACGAAGAAGAAGAAAAAAAGTCCACATCACAATATTTTGGATCGTGGTTGGACCCCCTCACCATCTATCTACCTTACCCCTCTGCCTCATAGGCATTGGATCTATGCTTGGGCTGGAACTCGAAACCCGGGTGTGCTGGGCCAAGATACATTTCCCTAGCAAAAAAAAGTTAGCCACGGTACATGCGGATGGAAGGGAGTAGGGAAGAGAGGGAAACATGCGTGATTTTGATCCAGTCCTTGTAGTTGCCGCTTGCCATCAACGTCTCCAGCTCGTTGCGGCCTACGTAGGCGGGAGGACGATCGTTCAGACTGGGGGTAGGTATTCCAGCAGCCCGATGGGGATGTATCGATGCGCGAAGCTGAGCCACTCGAGGAGGAAGCGGCGGGTGAGGCCTACGCCGACCTCGTCTGAGCCCCAGACGTCGAGGCCGTAGCGGACGAATTTCTCAATGTAGGTCAGGCGCTCGGTGGCGGACTTGTCGAGGTACTGGGCCTTTTCGATCTCTTCGAACAGCCAGGGCTTGATGAGGCGCCGCGGCCAATCATGACGGTGTCGACGCGAGCCTTTTCCACGTGTTCTTGGTACTCGACGTGGGAGTAGCAGTCGCCGTTGCCGAGGAAGTAGAGGCGGCCGTCTTTGGAGCTGGGGAGCGTGCTGGGATCTGGCTCGGCGGCCGTGTCCGTCAGGGCGTCCTTCTGTTCGTTGTATGTCTTGACGAGGGCGGCGCACTCGCCAATGTAGCCCCAGTCGGCGCGTTTGGTGTACCGCTGCTCGCGGCTGCGGCCGTGGAGGGTGATGGCTGCGCAGCCTGGGCGCCGAGACGCTCGCGGTGCTCGCGGGAGCCGAATGCCAGCTTGCCGATGACGGAGGGGGCCGTCGGGCGAGAGCTCTTGACGCCGGTTCGTATCTTGGCCGTGATGGGGATCTCGCCCGACATGGCGTTCATGCCGCGGATCATGCGCTCGAGCTTGCCTTGGGCCTCGAGGAGGGCCGAGCCTCCGCCAGACTTGAACACCATGTCGATGGGGCAGCCGCAGTTGAGGTCGATGAGACGCAGATTGGGACAGAAACGGTTGAGAGCGTCGGCAGCTTTGGTGACGATCCAGGGTTGGTTGCCGGAGATTTGGGCGCCAAACCTGATATCCCGCGAGTGATGGTAATCGTCAAAGACAAAGTTGGTCTTGCTCGGCTTGAAAGCCGGCGGCGAGACTTCTGATTCGTGTGCTCTGAGCAGCGTCCAGTCAGCCTTGGTGCCCTGGAGAAGAGGCATGCTCATGGCCATCTCCGAGTACGTCAGCTCGCATCCCAGCTCGACGCAGAGTCGACGGAAAGGGAGATTGCCCTGGGTGGTGAGGGGGCCAACGCCGGTGTTTCTGGACCAAAGTACAGGCGCCGCTTCTCCGAGGGTTTGAAAGGAGGATCGACATATCGGGCTCGAATGTCGTCGATACTCTCCGTGGACTGGTCCTTGCGGCGCTGGTGGAATTCGTTGTTGATGTTGGCTTCGTCGTTCATCCACTTGATGTATTCGTCTGCCTTGGTGAAGTCAACTCGTTTTCTGTTCAGCTCAATCTTGATGGACATGTCGACATTGTTGTATACTCCAGGGCGGCGTTCGTCTGTTCCATCACCGCCAGATACTTTGACGCCTTTGGTCCCATCCTCTCCAGCGAACTTCGTTTCATTGGAATTGTCGATGAGAACCAGCTCTTTGCGTCCATCCTCGTGCTCAACCTCCTTCATGTGGCTTCTGACAAATCTGCATTTCCAGCCGGAGAAGCAGGCGCCATATTGTTCGAAAACAGGGCATTTTCCATCGAAAGCTTCCACATCGCCGCGACGTCCCTCTTCGAGATACTTGCGTACATCGTGTGACATGCGGCATTTGTCGCCATACTTGCATTCGTGAGGAGAAAACTCAGAGTACAGTGCACGACTGTTGCAGAGCTGGATGGCATCCTGAGTTGCCGAAGCTACGCTCGGTGTTCTGGCCCTTCTTTCTCTTTTCCTTCTTGCCCTTCTTGCCCCTGGGACCACCGTCCCTGTCATCTCTCGAGTCTCTCGCATCTCTGGCATGACCCCCGGCCCTCAGCGGCATCATCATCTACAGTGTCTGATTTTGAGTTTCTATTGGTAGACACCTCGATGATATATCTTGAAACACGTTAGCTTCGGATAGAGTTGTTCGTGTTTTCAGGCCATAAACTCACTCCTTTTTGATTGGAGCCAAACCAGCACGGCGATCGACGGTCCCATTTGTGCCAGCGGGGGTGCCTCGCCATTTCCATTTCCATTTCCATTTCCATTTTCATCGGCATGTTGCGAGTTTGAGCTGTTTTCGCTTGCTCTTTGGCCATTGCTCACATCGTTGGAGCCAGCCGGATCATCCATTCTAGGTCTTTTCGCGGCCCTTTCCTCGGAATGCGAATCGTCGTTTTCATGTGAGAGAGCGTTTGCAAGGTCTGTAGTAGGCATCGGGTCATCCAACTTTTTGTACGTCTTGGCCAAAGCTGCTGGAATACTGCCAGGCCGGGCTGAAGGAGCTTGGTCCTGGCCAGCCATTTTGGTGTCACCGTTATCGGCCATTATGGTCTGTCTATGCATGAAAAGGTACTTGGGACAGAAGCTTGAAGCTGATGCCTAGTCAATCTCTGACAGAGATGACACTGCCTGCTGGATGAGGCAAGACAAGGATGGATAGACCTGGGGCAGCTGTTTGCTGTTTTGTGCACAGAACAGTTTTCAAGGCAGAATTACGAGTCTAAAAAGTGTCTGGTCAAGAGTTCGGTAGAATTTTTGACTTTAGAGTAGGTAAAGCCAATGGTGTTTTGGGAACATCCTACCACGTGTGAAGTTTATTCGTTAATGAGTCTGGCTGGTGGAGGCGAAAATTTCCACGAGTCTGATGTGATGCAGTTGACAAAAACGGGCCGTCGGTAGGTAGGCTTGTGTAAATCCCTGATGATCAGTGAGTGTCACTGAGTGATGAGGAACAGACACTGCCACTGTCCACAGCTGCCAGCCACCCACTCATTTGTAGCGTGCGTACTGGACAACTTCTGGACAACGCATTTTCTTCGTAATGAGGTTTTTTTTTTTTTTGACCTTGGGGCTTGGGACTCTTGTTCTATCATTTGGAGGTTTCTAGCAAGATTTGATCGTCTCGATAGCAACAAAATCACCAACAACAGGGAGAACTAAAATCAGCCTCCACTGCTCGCCTTCAATGTTCATCACCACCCCCATCTCATGCGCCGCCGCCCGCTGTGCCGGAGCACCCTTTACCCATTTACCCCAATGGGTACCCCTCCGTCAGTCACTCTCACTCGCGTCAGGTTGAGTTTGAGCGATGGAACTGACGGGGCATCAATCATCAACCGCCTGGAGTAACGAATGGCCCATGATCCGCTCTTCCATCCGTCATCCGTCATTCGTCATCCGTCATCCGTCATCCGTCATCCGCCATCCGCCATCCGCCATCCGCCATCCGCCATCCGCAACCTGTTTTCCGGTCAAAGCCTCTACTTGCATTGAACTCCTCGCCAATGCCCCGCGGGCCATGAGCTTTTTTGCGGTGACGACATGTCCGACGCCGGCAAATCATCTCGCTCCTCTCACAAGTCCGCCAAAGCCAAGTCCGTCAAAACCAAGCCCATTCGGCCAAACAAGCCCGCCACGAATGCCTCGCCCGACCAATCTCAACAACAAAAGACTACATCCCGCCGCGAGTCAGACGATTCGGAAGATGAGCAGCCCGAGTCTGCGCCCTTGCCGCGTAGCCACACACCGGGCCATCTAGCAACTAAAAGCATCAATCATCGACGACGGAAGCCGTCCGACCTCTCTATCCACCAGCGCTCCCAGTCAGCCTCGCAAGTAGCTTCCAACTCTGGCTCAAGCACATACGTCGCATCTTTGCCGTCCATTCCAAATGGTGCTGATCCACCGGCTGAAAGCGAAGAGAATGAGAAGAAAAAGAAGCCGTCTGCCTCACGCACCACTTCCTCTCTGGGTAGCCGAAAGACCTTGACTGCGTCTGCTACAGCTCGGCAGACCACGAAAATCACTAAACCTCCCCGAGGACAGCATGTACCCTTCCCTCCTCTGCCCGATGCCGAAAGTGCCCCTGACGTTGAACCTGCTCCAGCATCTGGCATGTACTGGTCCAAAGCGTTCGTGTCTGGATCACCGCACTCGAACTTGCGAGCTCACACGACCACATTGATTGGATCAAACATCTACATCTTCGGCGGCTGTGATGCAACAACATGCTTCAACACGCTCTACGTTTTGGACGCCGACGCATTCTACTGGTCCGCGCCCCATGTGGTCGGCGAAATCCCGATGCCCTTGAGGGCCATGACCTGCACAGCGGTTGGCAAGAAGCTGGTTGTATTTGGAGGCGGCGATGGCCCCGCCTACTATAATGACGTATACGTTTTAGACACAGTCAACTTTCGATGGACCAAACCTCGTATCCTGGGAGAAAGGATGCCCTCCAAGCGAAGAGCTCACACAGCCTGCTTGTATAAGAATGGCATCTACGTGTTCGGGGAGGGACGGCGTCAGAGCACTCAATGATATATGGAGGCTCGATGTCAGCGATCCCACCAAGATGACATGGAAGCTCATATCTGGTCCTGAAAAAGCCGTTTCGAGCAGCGGCACGGAGACCCGTCCCAAGGCCCGTGGGTACCACACCGCCAACATGGTAGGCAGTAAGCTCATCATATTCGGTGGCTCCGACGGCGGCGAGTGTTTCGACGACGTTTGGGTCTATGATATTGAGACACATACATGGAAATTTGTCAACATTCCCATCACGTATAGGCGCTTATCGCACACGGCTACCATAGTAGGCTCCTACCTTTTCGTCCTAGGTGGTCACGACGGCGATGACTACTGCAACGATGTGCTGCTGCTCAACCTGGTGACCATGACATGGGACAAGAGAAAGGTCTATGGCAAGCCGCCGAGCGGCAGGGGCTACCACGGGACTGTACTCCACGATAGCAGGTTGTTGATGGTTGGGGGTCTTGACGACGACGAGGTGGTGTATGGGGATGTATTCATATTGGAGTTGGCAGTGCATGCGTATTATTCCCAAATCAGCCATTTCACGATTGAAGTTTGAGCACGGGCGATGTGCACGAGATGGAGCGCACGGTGCGGCTGGTTGTTTCACAGACATATTTGATGTTTATTTTGGATGGCTTATGAAGAACGAGTACACGTATGACTTTGATGAACGAATAGCAACACGCATCGAGCGGAAATCATGTGACGGATCGTGCCTGTGTAAGACGTGTCACAATCAAATACCTCCATTAGGATATACGGCTTCTCTGTAGTCTCGACGTCTTCATGGCCTTGCTGGCATGTGTGATGGATGGATGAATGGTTATCTTAGAAGGTGCTTGACTCGACGTAAAGGGGGCTACATACAGCACCGAAGGATGAATCGGCGTCAAAACCGAGTATGAATCTCTCCTAAGCTTCAAAATACGCACGATGAGAATCTCATCTTGGTAGCCCTTTGTAGGAACCACGTTCCCTTTCAAAACTATCTTGGATCTCAGGAATGTGCGCATCTTGATGCACCGGGTCTAAAGTTTCACGCATGATTGCGCAAATGTCAACCTACATATATATATACCTTGCCAGGGCTTTGCGCAATCGAGGGCGAGAACGTAATCATGCATCGTTCCGAAACAACGGTGGAGGGAGAAACAGAGATTGACATGCTATGCCAATTGGATCATTCTTTCCCCTGTCCCGTGCTTTCCAAGTGACAAAAGCATGCATATCAGTGCTGGTTCGAATCAAACCACGATGCCAACTCAACTTGACGACGTGTTTGTGCTTCTAGCAGTCGAGCCAACGTTGCTGGCGTGCGCCAACAAGAATTTGCAGCATGTGAGGGTAAGTTTGCAGGCTTTAGTCCAACCATCATCTTGCGCGATACCCAATTTGATGCTCACGTCGCCAATCTTGTCTCCTTCAATTCTGTACGGCAAGCTGAGCATGTTGGCTGATCGTTCAGTTTGACTCTGCACGTGGGCACCGAGCTGTCGTACGAGATCCAAAAAGCAACCATGGCGTTGTCGAATTTACGGTGCATAAAAGTCAGGCCCAAGGGCATATCCCCGAGCTGAAAAGTTCAAGCACATGCTTCTTGGGCGGTGCTTGCATGGCTCCATTACCGAGTCTGCTGGACGAGGGACTACGTACATCGTAGCGAACAATTCTCGATGTGCTACCCATGGGCTGCGGATCGAAGCCGTGGAACTTGTAATCCAGCTTCTCTGCTACCGTGACGAGAAGCAGAAGGGCATGGCCCCACGCCGCATTAATCTCTGGCCAGTCAACTGGCTTATTCGATAACCTCCCCAGACGAAGCCCGTTGATTGTAGCAAAGCTGCCGTCGTGGCTGATGCAAAAGGTGTCGTTGTACACGTTGGAGCGCTGTAGCTTTTCGAGAAGCTGCGAGTCATGGTTGTACTTGGCGTTGATGCTATCTCGTTCTGCCTGAAAATCGGCCATCTTGGTGGCGAAGGCGTTTCGTTCCCTCCAAAACAACTCCTCTTCCTTGTCAAGTTGACGGGATTCCTCCTCGAGGGCTACTATTTCCTCGTCAAGCGCATCCTTTTCAACCTCTAGCTTCTTCAGCTCCTCCATTGCCACAGCTCTGTCCCTTTCTGCCCTTTTCAATGCATCCTGTCGAGCTTTGATCTCATCTGCACTTGGTCTCTCTGTTTTGACCTGTCGAAGATACTTCACGTACGCGTCTCGCTCCTTGATCGATGCCTCCAGCTTTCTTTGCAGCCCGTCGACCAGCGAATCGGTGCACTCCACACAAACAGGGTGGTCGATATCGGATCTCGCCGACAGAATTTCGAACAGTCTATTTACTCTCTCCATCTCATCGTTTATTTTTGACTGCTGGATATTGGAGACGGGCTCTTGCGCCGAGCTTGGTCCTCGTAACTCTGATTTTGGAGGCGGAGGAGACTCTTTGACTGGTGGTTGTGGGTGACCAACTTGCGACTCGGTGAGGTATATGAAAGACATGGTCGAGTCACGCGGCTGGCCTCCATGGTGTCTCTTGAACGTCGGATGATTGGGATTTTGGGATACCTGGTCGTAAAGTGACTTTCTTGCTTGCTCCTGCGATTGAAGAAGTGAGGATCGGGGCTCGGCCGGTCGCTGGGAAGCTGCCGGGGTTGTTGCGGCTACGAAGATGATTTTTGCATGAGAATTTCGTCGGGACTATGCCAAGTTAGATGGACTTACATATTAAAAGATCGTATGCCGCTGGGTTTAGGTCTTCGAGAGAGCCATCGAGCTTGAGTGGCTGCCGACACTTCTGGCAGAACATTGTGATTGCGATGTCAACGTTTCACCGAACATTTGTCTGTTGGATTTTCGTAGAAAGGGTGTTCTGAACTTGGACACGTCCGTTTCGTTCCGGAGAAGGGTTGGTCGAGAAAGCTCAACAACATGGATTGAAAATTGCGGAAATCAATGATGTGTCACTTCAAACTTGCCGATCCACCTCTAGTTTGAAAAGGCCGGTCCGACGTCAAGATGTGCACGGGGCGTCCGGCAGTCGGGCACACGGTGTGTGTGTCTGCTGTGTGGCCCGCCACTTAACGCGCGCCATGGCCGGTGGCTGCAGCAACACGACGCGTCTGGTACTTTCTTTCTTCTTCCCACCTTTGGAGCCAGACCCATGCCTTCGACACCGACGCAAACGACACCCAATTGTGCAATCAACACTCTCCTTGAGTACACATGAACAAATGTATTGCAACCTCAGGCTGTCACAGGTTTAGACTACACCCACCACATGGGGGCCAATGGAACCCCAGTCAAGCGGCGGCGACTGGGCGGACCACTTCAAGCGTGGGACGGCGACGAAGAAGAAGTTGAGGACGACTGGGAGGAGTATGACGGCGACGATGATACCGAAGCGGCACCGGTTCAAAACGACAAGGCTCTGTCGAACGGGACGATGGGTATCAGCTTGCTATTGAAAAGGCCTATGCTGACACTCGATTTCGAGCTACCATGGCCCACATTTTCAAAAAATATGGCCGCGACTTCGAAGGCATTGGCGATGAGATTGATCTCTCCACTGGTGAGATAGTTGTCAACAACGGCCACATCGAAAACATGCGGCACGAGGTCGACGTCGGAATTCCTGGAGAAGAAGCCGAATATGAGTCGGAGTCGGAAGAGGTTGGAGACGACGGAGACGGAGACTTGAGCGATGAAGATGATGTGGAAGAAGAAGAGGAAGAGGAAGAGGAAGAGGATAGCGTTCTGCTCAAAGACCCATCAGATCACGAGATGGTAAAACTGGTTCAAAAAGTCGATGAAAATGATGTTCGAATGGAGGCTACAGTCGACAACCAGCCCTGGGCGACCGACACCGACGACACCGACGCTATGCCGGACTACATGCAGTTGCAAGGGCCGTATCCTGATCCAGATGCTTTGGACGGTATCCCCGGATACAATCAAGGAGCAGCGGTTGAGGATGGCCCCAGCCTGATTTCAGGATTATATGATGGTGGTGGTTTGCGGTATGCATCTTCGTTGGGACCATATGGCTCATCCCCGTTTGCCCTTGGGCCATGGGAAATGCTGCCGCAAGTTCAAGAGGGATGCGAGTTTCCTAAGCCTAGCGGTCTTAGCTCCGCATGGGCTGCTGATTACCGCTACATAGAACAGGCCTCTACGCGAATACACTCCAACTTAGCTTCGCCAAGATCAAGCGACAACTGGCCAAAGTCTATGCCTTCTCCAGCAGCTTACAACTCCAAGGACATTGAGACGGAGGATAGTGGTCAGTCCGCCAACCTTTTTGAGCAACACCCCGAGGAAGCTTCCGCGTTATCTGCAGAGGGCAAGCAAACAGCCGTATCCGGAGAGGTACGCCTTGGTATCCAAGCAAAGTCACCAATTCGTCACGCGAGAACTCTCCATATAGCTGCCATGGAGGATAGTGACACGGTGGAGGATCCTGTTTTTCAGCAGAAGACTTGGAGGCTTCTTCACAGACGGGTGACGACGCACCCGTCTCGAACCAAGCACATAAGCCAGAGGCATCTAATAGAGTTATACCAGATTCCCAGGATACTTGCTCTTCTCAAGGGGATGATGCAGTCCCGCCCACTGCCTCGACAGGTGCTCGGGCTTCATACAATAAACCTTCCCACCAAAATTTCGATTTGGCATGTATGCTATCAGATGACGAAACGCCGTTATTCACTCTGCCTCCTGGCGTAACGATCAACAACCATCCGAAGAAGGTGGTTGGGTCAGTCACAAATCCAGGAAGTGTAGGCGTTTCTGGCATCAGCTCCGACGATACAGCAGTGAAACGTGGGCGAGGACGACCTAGGAAATATCCTCGTCCCGATGGCCATGGCCAACAATCAGACTCGAGTCTGCCAAAAAGCGCAAATCAAAATTCAAGGTTCCTGCGCTAAATGCGTCCGCAACGCGGATCGACCCAGTTTCCCGGAACAGCAGCATTCCGACTCAACCAACCTATTTCATTCCTAACATATCAAACATCCCAACATCTGCAGCAGCAAATCAATCTGAAGCCGAGTCTGGTACTAAAAGAAAACGAGGGCGGCCTCGAAAATCAGAGACAACTCAGCAGCAAGCACAACAGCCATTTATGCATTATCCAGCCCAAATATTCGGACAGCCATACTTTTTCCCGCCTTTTCAATTCGGCTTCCAGCCGCAGTCTTTCCATTATCCTTTCCAGACCACGATGCAGCAGTCTTTCCAGGCTTTCCAGACATTTCCCGCAAATGGCGTATCAGCCCCTTCAGACTTCATTTCCCAGCAACCGCTCGCGCAGTTACAACAGCAAATGATCCAGCAGCCAATCCAACAGTTACTACAGCAGCCCCTCCACAGCCTCGACCGGCGCCAACTGGCGAAAATGCCCAACAGGAACCAGTGAAGCGGAAACGCGGACGGCCTAGAAAATACCCAGTTGGATACAAACGGGTACGAAGAAAGGTGCAAAACCCGGGTTGCAAAATAGCATGACGGCACTCCTGAGTGGGCATCCTAACAGAATGCCAGTAACCGAGGATGCTTGGTACGGCGTGGCTCGACGGTTGGCACATGATATTTCATCGCTGCAAGGCGGATACTTTCTCCATAATGGGTTCCAAGTGCAAACACAAGCAAATGAGCCCGGCATACAGAGGCCCCGTTCATCACCCGAGAAACAATTTGAAGATCTTCCACCTGAGTCTGCGTCTGAAGGAGAGCTGGAACCACATGACACGGGCCGGATTACGGAAGTGTTGGACAACGCCAATGACGCAATGTCTTCCAAGCCGCCATCTGAGATACTCATCGAGCCGATGGCCCGGAAACCTTCCAAGACTCGGAATGCTCAGAAGACTTGGAATCTCCTGGATTGACCGCAAACGATGATGACGCTGGTTTTGTAGTCATGGAATCGCCAAAGAGTGTTTCCCAATCTGTTGAACCCACTCCTTCGCCACCAAGTCCACCGATGAGTAGTCGAAGATCGTCTCCGTCTACGAGAGAAAAGCATTCTGCAACCACCCCCACACCCGTACGCAGCATAGGTAGCCGAACTCCTACGCCAATACAGACTTTGAAGAGACGTACACCTGTGTCGCATAATCAGACGCATTCGATCTCCCCTCGTCTCCGATGTCTAGACATGTATGCGCCGGATTGTCATCGAAAGCAAGTATTGGTGATGCCATGACATCACAGAGACAGAGACCAGTCCTTGACCAGCCAGAACTAGGTGGACAAAGTTCTGACGTCGAGGCTGCATATACCGAGCTAACAGACTTTGAGGAAAACTCATTTTGCCAGTCGAAGATGATGTGCCAGATTTCGCTCGAGACGGCGAGGCTCCACCGGTCGATTCAGCTGATTTGCAAACTTTATTGCCGAACGAGACTCTTGCAGATTCACCTGCAGAGCCCGTGGCATTCATGGATGTATCGTCAGTGACAACACCAAGTACACCAAAATCGAAAAGGCAAGCTCTGCGACATTCACTCCTCGTGGGCTATTCAAAACTCGCTCTCCAACTCCATTGACGGATCCAGATGAGATTTTTGCTCCATCTCAGCCGGGGGTGGATGGGATACCTTCGCCTAGTGCTCGAACTCCGACCGCAAGCCCCTCTCTTTTCGTGTCTTCGCCAGTTCAAACAGCGCCTCGAACACCAGATCAGCCGACGTCGAATCCGGCCGCAACAGTCACTCGGCAATCACCTCTACCTCGCGCAGCTATGGTGCCGAGGTCCGCCGAGCGTTGCACTCCTATTTTCCTAGATGTCAAGCGCCCTCCGAAGTGGCCTAACGTGACAGAGAAGCGAACCATGGGAGAACTGAAGCAAGCCATAATAGCACCGAAAACAAAGGCGCAAGACTCCAGATCGCAAGGACCAAAGCAAATGTCATTGAAATCGATGTTCAGTCAGGTCACCTCGGACAAGCCCATCGAAGGAAAAGAGGACATCCGGCCATCCTTCCCCACTGCAGAAGCAAAACGATACTCGTCACTGAAAGTCCCAGGAACAAAAGTGGCGACGACATCAAAGCCATCAAGACAGCTTGTTCCAGAGGCCGACATCACCAAAGATAAGAAACGTCACAAATCACGGCGGTCGCTACTTTCTTTAGTATCGGGCAGTGCTAAGGGCCAAGAAGGCGATGATGATGAAGACGAGCTCGGCAGTCCAGTCCAGTCAAAGTCGTCGTCTTCTAAGCCCCCTCGATCCTTCATCGCGAGTAAAGTGGGGTGCACAGCACCCGAAAAGTTTGGAAGTCCACGCCTCGTATGACGGAAGACCCTGTACGGCCAGAAAGAGACAAGGCAAAAGAGAGGAAGAACAAGAAAAGAGACGGCACACGGAGGGCTCCGTCTCAAAACGTCCAGGGCCTGCTACGGCCGACGGTAATACTAATGGTCAGGAATGTGGTGTAGATGGATATACGTGTAACCGAGATTTCTGCTTCACATGTCTGTGAGATTGGACATTCAAAGCATGTCGATGCGAAGAGTAGCATGTTGGCGAAGCTGTGTTGGCCCCCGTTTGATAGTGATACCCGACACAATAACATGTTTTCATAATTCCTCTACTTGGTTCAATTCCATGCGCGCCAAAGCACGTGAGAATAAAATCATTGGGCTACTCGTAGTTGAGGGTGTATTAGAGGGTAAGGCACAGTTTATAATGTCCAGCGATGGCGAAGTCATGTCCGCTGCGACACCGTTCTTTCCAATCATTTATTAACATGACGCTGCTTCCAAGGAAAAGTAACAAGACCAAAACTTCCTTGAACGTCCCAGCGCAAAAGACCAAAGGGAAACAAAGACTGGACAAAAAGACCAAAGACCTCAACTATATGCTCTCTGTCCTCTTTCCCTCCCCCGCCATAGCATCATTTCAATTATTAATTCCAATGAACGCCATCGAGCCAATCCCTCGCCCGCTGTGGAATATCTGTGGGTTTGGTCTAGATTCAGATTCTCCTCATTTCGTGATAGTTGATTGTGTGTAGTAGTAGTAGTAGTAGTAGTTGTTGTTGTTGTTGTTGCTATTGTTGTTGCTGTTGTTATCGTTGTCTGTGTGGCGACCGTGATGCCTTTATTATATCCCGCCCTCCCTGAATGAAACGTTGGCTTTGGGGTATTCGCGTTTCGAAACCGTCTCCTCTCATGTCGAACGGATTAGTTTGGGCCAGACCATCCCTCGGTCTGGCGTGTTTCAAGGCTAACAGAACGTGGACATGGCCGAAGGGGATAGGAGTGAGCTGGAACAGAGACGGCGATGTAGACCATACTCTTCATTGCTACCTCGGCGGTCGCTTCACGACTTATATGTTCCGTTAGGGTCAGCTAGGTGGCGCTTGAAAACCTCGGGGTCCCGCACAGGGTCAAAATAAGGATGGCCCTGAGCCTCCTTGGCAGTGAGTCGTTCCTGCAACATTTGTATCAGCCAAACTTCACTTGTCATTTGTATTGGCATTCACACCGACTCACTTGATGGTCATATCGCAGCAGCTTGTCGAGGAAGTCGATGGCTTCATTAGAGACAAAACGCTGGTTCTCAGACGTCACGAAGCTGTGCCAAGGCTTCTTCTGGAACCGCCTGAGGATATCGTCGTACTGAGAATCCAGCTCAATCTCGTACTTGTCTAGGTAGTCAAAGAGCTCGTCGGTTCCCAAGACTTTTGCGATCTTGACCAGTTGGTCAGAGTTGCTGTTGCCATGGAAGAATGGTTCTTTCTGAAGATCATGGAGGCAAACATGGCTCCCAAACTCCACATATCCAGGCTGTAGTCGTACTCTTGGAAGTCCACGAGCAGTTCTGGACCTTTAAAGTATCTTGAAGCCACTCGCACATTGTACTCGGTACCAGGGTGGTAGAACTCGGCCAGGCCCCAATCAATGAGACGCAGCTACACGGCGGGTGAAAGTGTCAGCAAATACCACGGCATTGATTCCAAGATCCCCACTACCCCGCTGGTAGACCTACTTTTCGGTTCTCATGATCGATCATAACGTTATGAGGCTTTACATCTCTGTGCATGATGCCCTTGCTGTGGCAAAATCAAGAGCCTTGAGCAACTCGTGGATGTAAAATCGCACGTCGAGGTCGTTAAATTTCGGATAGAGGCTACGGAAATCGATGTTGTTGACATATTCGAAAATCAAAGATGGAGTTTTACTCTGAAGTTGGAAAGAATGTACGTTTCAGTAAAGGGCCAACAATAACAGGCCTGGGGCAAGAGCTCTGACCTGTGAGTCTCTGACCACGTCCAGCAACGCAACAACGTTCGGGCCTCCGGCCAAATTCTGGAGAATCTTGATCTCTCGCTTGATCTTCTTCTTCTTAACAGGCTTCAAAACCTTGACGACACACTTCTGGTAGTTGACGACGTTGATGCCTTCGAAGACTTCGGAATATTTGCCCCTACCTATGTTGCATCGCGGAGGGATTAGTCACGCATGGCAAACAAGACGTGCTGACGCGAATGAACATACCGATCTTCCTCACAACCTCATAGTTCTCCAACGCACCCCAGCCTATGTGCGGCACGGTGTTAGTCATTCAGAGTCACAGCCAGTAAAATCGCAAGTGTCATGGACGCACTGATGTTGACGGAATCGTAATCCCAGTAGCTGCGGGGCATGTTCTGGTTGATATCTGCGTAGACGCGCGCCATGATGCCTCAGCGCAGAGTGTGTCGCGGTCCTCGCGACACCAGAATGAAATCAAGGGTTTCGCGGTTTCGGGGTTTCCGGTATGAGAGGGATGGCCCGCGCAAGGCCTGGCCGACGAAGATGCTCGCGAGGTTGGAGGAGGTCTGGCGGCCAGATGATGGGTCGAGGGCAAAATCAAGGTGGGATGGGCCCCAGCCGTTCGTTGCTCGACTTGCGTGTGGCCCCACTTGTGCTTTCGTAATGGGCTGCAATTGGCAGTTCATGGTTTGCTTGTACATGTTATGTACACATGCAAATGAGAGTTCAATGCCACCACAAACTATGAAAACATCTCTACATATCACGGAAGGAGGGGCGGAATTGGGACAGGTATGAATACAGCTTAATTATCTCGCATGCAATCATTACCATCATGAAGTAAACATTAGCAGCCGAGCCAGCGCGCAGCTCGCAGCTCGAACTCTCTCAATCATTTATCTCTGGACACGCAGCATGTTACTTGTTGCCCTAAGCTGCATTTGCCAAGAGAAATAGATTTCGGTCGGGAATATATGGCTGGCATTTATCGAGTCAGCTATTACTGGTGTGCAGCGAAAAGGGTAAAATGAAAGACCAAGCCAATGATAGCGAACCTCAGAGAGAAGATTATTTTACTCGTCATGCCCAGAATCAGCGCCCATCCTCACTTGAACCAAATCAAGTAAATCATCTGTACGATATCCAGATCGGACTAAGGATGACGATACAAAGATTTTCATCATGTGGGTGTATTGGAAAATGAATGGAGCAAAGAAATGTTTGCTTACCTATTGAGGGGAACAGCAAGAAGTGATGGAGCATGGACTGGTTTCAATCATAATTGAGAGAGTCCAGGCCTGCGTCAACGATGTCCCAGGTCCGCTTCCTCAGATCTGGTCTAGGTTCATGCCCAGCATTTCTCCCGCCTTTCTTCGTCTTCTTTTTCTTCTTGACGCCGCGACTGCTGTGTGCGTGTGCGTCTTGAGTAGATGCGTCCATTGACCCATTCATTCCAGCACTTTCGGACTCAGAATAAGCCTTTGACTTCGAAGCCTTGGCCTTTTCTTGCCGTTTTTGAAGCTCCCTCAACTCGGAGTGTCGAAAGATCTCGATTTGCTCATCAGTCAGCGTACGTTTGACGCCGTCATGGTAGAATCCCAGGTCGTCTTCGTCTTCCCAGCCATGAGGGTGGAGAATGAGCTCCTCGTCTTTGGTGGTAGATTTGTAAACGACGTAGCGAAGTTGGTCACTGCATCAGCAGAGAAATGGCTTTGATGAAAGGCGATAGCTTCATTCTAGCACAGGTTAGGTTGCGTGAGAAGCAAACAGAGAGATTCGCAGATATTCTCACCTCCGAAATCTTCAAGTCTCCCGCCAAAACTTGCCATTTCAAACGATCTCCTGCTGTCATGTTGGAGGCGGGTGAATTTGTCGCCGATGGCCTCAGGATATGTTAGCGCCGTGCTTCATAATATTTCCGCTTCCGTGCATCAACAGTAAAGGTGGCTCGAAGTTTTGGCTCCCATCCCTGATGACTCACGTGGTGATGGAGAAGGTGTTGATAATGATGATGACATTGAAGCAGAGTCCAAAAGGGTGAGCAAGTTTGGAGGAAAAGTGTCAATGGGGACGTGGTGCATGCGTTTTAGCTAGTAGGAGGAGATTGGGAGAGAAAATGCCAGAGCCAGTGCGTGCTGGCTGGTTGGCTGGGTTCTGCTGGTGGGGCGCGGGGCCACTGTGGTTTTTGAGGCCTTTGTACAGTGGGTGTAGCTCCTCGGTAATAAAAGAGTGTAATAATAATATTGAATGTGCAACTCCAGCGCTCAGCTCGACTTGAGAAGAGCGAGGGCGCTTTCAAATGCGCGAACTACCTCCTCGTCTTTGCTTCGCAATTAGAATCAACAGCCAAGGGAGAAAGCTAGGCTGATTCGAGAGAAACTCACAGTGCTTCTGTTTCTGTGCCATTTTCTCCTCGGACAGATTGACGAATCGCTGTCGCGTGCGTAAGCGCTTCACGGCACGCTCATCATCATGTTCCGAAGCAGCAGATGCCCAGGCTTGAAAGTACTTGTCATGCAACGTCATGTTAGTAAAGAAAGAGAGAAAACAGAAAAGTCTGCATCGGACCAAGATCAGGCTCGGACTAGGCACCTTGGATAGGCTTTCAGCTTCTTTCAGAATCCCCTTTCTTCCCCGTCTGCCTCCTTCAAGGCGCTCTCGTATCTCGCCTCAAACTCCTCCCAGTCGAACGGGGAATGTCGGCTGGAGGAGGGCTAGTTGCGCTTGGGGAGGCAGGAGCACCATTGAGGCAACCATTCGGCAGACTTTCCGTGTCGTCTGCCTGTGGATGAAGTCGCTTGTCCACATCTGACAGCGTTATGGTATCGTCGCCAGCGGGCTGTTGGTCCTCTCCAGAAGAGGGATCTGACATGACAGGCCTATTTGCTGGGGACTTGGGAGGTGAAGACATTGTTGGAGATGGACATGAACAAGTAGTGATGGAGTAGTACGGAGTAGTACGGAGTAGAGGCCAGCTCAAATGCAGCTGATGAGTCTCGGTGGTTGCAAGTCACGTCGGTCTGCTGGTGCGAAAGTTGTCGAGTGCATTTGCGCCAGGGCCACGGAGTATTCAGTAATGTCTTATCAGTACCACCAGACTGCACTGCACTGCACTGACATGCAGGCGGCAGCATCGAAGCCTTCGCTCCTGCCTCCACCAACTCACCCTGGAGTCACCCACTATTAATCATCCAGTTCAGTGACAACCACAGCACAAGCTGCCCACAAGCTCAAGCGACAACTTCTGCAATCTGCAACACATATCATCCCTTACCATCACGACTGTACAAATGCCATCATCTTTTTCTCTCGGTAACATCTTCCACAAGGTGGTGGCGGAGACGAGGACTACCACACATCATGGAGTGCAGCATCTGCCACCGTCGCCACGATGCTCAGAAATTGCCATTCCTCTGCCCTGTTGACGCACGCAACAACATATACCAAAGCCGCATGAAGAATCTTAAACTGATTCTGGAAAATGAAACTTTGAAAGACCAAATCGACAAATCATCGGCCGACTCATCGGCCTCCAGTCCTGGCGGCTTGGAGCAGTATTTAGCCCGACAGTGCCTCACAGAGGATCGCACAGATCAGATTCTCGCTGCAGCTGAGAAGTTGAGAGAGGAGATAAAGGCAGCAAGAGAAGAAATTCGATCCCGAAAGCAGCGTTAGCGAGAAGGAAGTCCGATTTCGCCTCGATTTCGGATTGCCTTGTTCAGCGTAGGGTCAAACAACAACAGGAGCTGGTCAAATCTGCGCAAATGCTCCGATTTCGGTGGGCTCAAAAAGTAGAGGCCACTGCAAATACGCGAGCATTTCTTTGCACTGAGGCTGTCAAACTGTACGGACTCAGGAGAACGAAGAAGGGGGCTCTGGGCGTTACGATTACCACCTTGGCAGAGTGCCCATCATAGACTTGGCAGGCATGGACTGTGTGTTTGCTTCTGACCCCACCTCCTCTGCTCTCAAATCGTGCTTCCACTGACTTTTCAAAAGCCGTCAGCCCGGAAGTCATATCGACATCTCTCGCCCATGTGGCTCATATTCTCATCCTCGTCTGTCACTATCTCTCTGTCCGCCTTCCAGCCGAACTCACCCTTCCTCACCGCGACTACCCCCGACCGACTATTTTCAATCTCAACAGCTCCCATCAACATTCCCAAATTCCATTCCCTAGCTTCCTGGGATTCTCACCATCATCTGCTTCTCACGTGCAGGGCAGTGAATCTCAGCGCGTTCCACGACCCCGACCCTTGTTTATTGAGAAGCCTCTGACGCAAATGGCAAAGGAGGACCCTGCCACATATTCTTTCTTCCTCGAAGGCGTTACTCTTCTTGCATATGATATCGCTTGGCTGTGCTGCTCTCAAGGCGTTTCCATAGGTGACACGAGCAGTTTCGAAGACATCTGCAGTATGGGACGCAACCTGTATAGTTTTCTGATGAGCGCGCAAGCACACGACTTTCACAAAATCAATACCAAGGTTCCAGGCTGGGCCGCCAGTGGAGAAGAAGTGCGCGAAGAGCCACAAGGCAACTGGCTCGGCCGCTATTCTCATGGCGGGGCTTTCTATTTTCTCGGCAGCACTGAGGGGACAGAGCTGACAAGATCATTCAAAATCCCAAGTCCTTTGAAACTGGCAGACAAACTCAAGAAGAAGTTGATTGGTGATGCTCCAACGCCGGACTGGGAGCTCCTTGATGATGACGCCTGGAAAGTCGAAGACACATGTATGGGTGGTAACACAGTAGGCAACCAAGGAGGTATCATTGGCAAAGTAGCAGACGTGAAGTCGGCGAATCGCAGGGGTTCCAATGGCTGGACGAAGCTGAAACACAGATGACAGTAGAGGCGAATCGAATAGCCAATTTACTACTGGGGATTCCGAATCTCATTACTCGAATCTTGCTCGAATCCAGTTTCTTTGACTTGTGAATCCAAGTGATATGACTTCTCATCGCTCAAGACTGCCCTTGTGCCGTGTTCAGGACATATGGCTGAGGGCACATGGCTGGTGGCCCTCTGACGATGAAAGCGCAATATTACTGTTGCTCAGAACGCTCATCAATTGTACAAGTACCACATCGCATTGGCCTCCAGAGCCAGAGCCAAGTCCATATTTACTATCCAGTACTACAACAGTACTATGCTTGCTAACTTCTCTCCAATGAGCTAAAGCATTTCGAAGAATCAAGAATGCACTGGATGGGCGGAGAGAGAACAGAAACGGATCGAAACGAAGACGTGCTAGGCATGGCAACCAGTGGCCAGACCTCGGGTTATATCTTTGTCATGGATGATGCCTCGTGCTCTCCGGCCGGGTATGCCAGTAAGTACCCGTGTAGGCCGCGCAGTCTATTCAACCATCCCATCTCTACCGTGGTACTCCGTGTTCTGTACCACCCCGAAACGTCCTCCGTGCCACTTTGGAACTCATTCGATGCAAATCTCTGTTTTTTTCGAGAGTCGTCGGTTCTGCAAACATTTCGATGCGTCCCCTTTTTCCCTTTGCAATAATCTGCTTCTTTTACAGGGACAGTTGAAATCAGGCACTTCGCGAGACAGGTAGGACATGGAACATGGTGGTGCACTCTTTGTTGTGAATATTTTGTCGATGAAGCATTCGGACGCACGAGCGTGACATTTATCAGAAAATGGGTCAATAGTTCGTCGATAACCGGCGATAGTATCGCATAATTTACACGCATTGATCGTGTCCACGGGGTATTCGCCGAATAATTATAATACGCAAAACTGTGGCAAGGACATTTGTCGCCAGTCATCCAATCCTCGTCCTGTGTGCCTAAACGCCAGCCAAAAAAAAAAAAAAAAAATGAAACCCCGCTCATCGTTCCTCATCATCATTCCATTATTGTGCCGCGCCAGGCATTTGTTTCTTGCCTCTCGCAATCAGCCTTTGTAAAGCTCGACCAATACTTCGCTCCAGCCTTCCTCTTTGCGCCCATCTTGTTGCCAATCTTGTTAGCTAGGAACTCTCCGACCTTGCTGACGTTGAAGTGCTCTCCGTAGACCACCTGAACTTGCGTGGATATTCCAATGTCCACGCCCTGAGGCATGCTCTGCCCATGGAGATGGAGAGTGGTCTCTACCCTGGTTTTGAGAGCTGACAGGAGCAGCGAGCCTCGTCACTGCAACACTGGAATCAGACGTTCTCACCACATTTGTCGGGAACGTGACATTGATTGTGCCGATTTGAGACGTGACGAAGCGTGCTTTGTCCCACGCCATGCGAACGACGTTCAGGAGATGCAGAATCTTGGTTCGGCTCTGCGGCAACGCCCGCACATGATCTCGTATGCACTGCAAGAAGAACTCCTTTTCAGCCGTTTTTGCACGTGCGGCGTCGCTACGGTCACCAATGTACCAAAGATCGATGCGAGAGTTGTGCTGATGAGGCTGAAATGAAGCAATGTCGAAGACGATTTCAATCTCACGCTTGTAAGCCATGGACAAGTTCGTGCCCATGAGGCCCGTTATGGCCCAGCCATATTGCTTTTCAATCGCATCTACACGAGCTGTAACGTGAATCAGCACAAATATATCATCATTGGTCCCCTGGTTTAGCTTTCGGCTTACCTTTGAGTGATTCAACCTCACTGCACGTCCAGCCGCGACAAGCTTGTCGGACTTTCTCGGCTTCTTGGATGCCTTGCAGGAGGGTTTGCTTCTTGGTCGCGAGAATTTCCACCTCGGATGCAGAGGATCCGAATTCCTGCCGCAGTTCGTCTATTAGTCTCTTCTTCTCTGCGATGTCGTCGTCCAGGTTATTGAGTTCGTCTCTTGCTGCCTCTAGTTCAGCTGGATCGCAATCAGCCAGCTCCTTTGCCGCTTCTTCGAGGTTGTCGCCCTCCTCCTCCAAGGCTTCGTACTGTTTCAGCGCGTTGGGCAAGACGGCTGCTAACAAGTCTGCTTGCTCTTTAAGAATATTTTCATCTGCATTCATGTCCTCTGCTATTTTCGCAAGACCCTCCTCAGGCCTTCCTGCAGCTTCGACCTCCATTCGTACCACATCGCCTTACTTAGAAGCCTGGCATGGGTCTTGACATTCTTGAACTGGTTGTCCATGAGAGCCTTGACGTCAGGGGTAGCCGAGATGTATTCGCGGAAAAGGGGGATTGTCCTCAAGGGTCTCGGCTTCGATCTCTTTAACAATGCGGCGGCCTTCTGCTATATAGTTTTTCAATTCACGGCAAGAATGTTGGTAGAGCTCCAACATGGGGATCGTGCACGCGCCAGCTAGAACGCAGCGTTCTAGCGTCAACGCATCCTCTCCTCCGCGGTCGAGCCGTCTTGCAAATTGTTGGGAGCAACAGTGTGGCGTCGCTTAGTTGTTGTAAGTTCCATGAAACGGATGGATGTCATGTTCAAGAAGTCTTGGAGGTGAATCCTTCCATCATCAACATCTTGTCCCATCTCCTCAGTACTCTGATCATCATCGTGGGCATAGATTACATCATGGATCGTCTGATGTTCTCGATTGTTTCGATCCTGCCGTCGAGGCGTGCTGTCTGTGCCCTTTTTCAGTGGCGAAGACAACGACGGCCCTGAATCGTTTGGGGCCGGTCCCAGGCTTCTTCGTGTTGACCTGGTCAATCTTCCAGTAGTTTCAGCCACGGAAGGGGTTGCCGCAGTTTGATGTTTTTGACAGGACTGCCTTGATGCCCCTAAGCCTCTTTACCCCATCGTTCTCATCAGAGTTCTCGTCGTCGTTCTAGTTCTGCGGGTCTCTTTCCCAGGAGACCCTTTGCGCTGCCTGTATGCAGACTTTTCGTCCTTCATGACGCTTCGCTTGGGGCTCAAGCTGTCGATCATTTCTCTCAAGTTGAAAGTGGCATCTCTATCCTTTTGAAAAGACTTCTTCTGCAACTTTTCCTTGGCTTTCTCATCTTCTCTTGCTTTATCGACCTCTTGTTGCATGATCTTGGGGTCTTCGAATGTGATTTCACGTCTTCCTGGCACAAAGCCGGTGGCAGAATCACCGATAGAGCTGCGTTTTTCAAAGAGAGCTGTGACATGAGGTGATCCAAGACCGCTTTTGTCCGCACCTAGGCCAGATAATCGACGAGTCTGCGGTGTCAAGACAACAGTTGGTGTTCGTGCACCAGTCCCTGCGTCGTCCTGAAATATTGAAAACCTCGGTTTTGATGACTTGATTGATGATGGAGTTGTCTCAGCTTTGCTGATCCCTTTCTTCGAGGGGCAATTGATCGTGGGCTCTTGCTTCGGCTGGCTTTTGTCGGGGTATCAGGCGACGCAACTTGAGCCCGAGGTGTTGCGAGTTTCGGCGGAGATGGTGTCGGGGTTCTGAGAGGAGATGAAATGGTATATTCTGGCGTTTGCGGATCGGTGCTGCGACGCAAGCCGCTGCCCCTGAATGCTGATAGACCGGGGCTTTGGGGATCTTTTTCGGCGAAGCAGCTTGAGAGATTGCAGACAATCTAGAGCTGCGGCGCGTTGGGGTCTTTTGAGCGACCGCTGCAATAATTGCTCGGTTAGGGCTGTGAGGTTTATCGACCTCCTCCTCCATGATACTCTTTCCAACGTTCCGGGATGTGGCGTCTCCATGACCGAGGATGCCCCCAATGGCCGCGGTAATATCCATACCCATGGTCTCCTCGTCCTCCAGCATTGCAGTGTTCTCGCATGTCGTAAAGGACGGTAAAATGTTACCATATCCAATAGTCATTTCCATGGTGTCTTCGGCCCCAGTCTCTGCTTGTCGATTAAGAGTACTTCGACTGCCAGCAGTTCCATCTGCAACTTTTGCCTGAGGAAGAACGCCACCTATTGCTGTAGTGAATTCCATCGAAAAGTCTTCGTTCCCGTCAGAGTCTTCACCAAAATCGTTACGGGGTTGGTTGATGCCACCAATGGCGGTTGTGAACTCCATTGTTGCTCCCAGGGTAGCATCATCGTCTTGAGGTGCTTGGTTGATGATAGATTGATTATACAGACTTCGTGCTGTATTGTCCTGGGACAGTATACCACCCAGAGCCTGCGTAACATCCATGGACATGTCATCATCTCGAGTCAAGTCTCTGGTAATATCTCTAGTCTGTTGCGACTTGAGAATACCGCCAATGGCGCTGGTCATGTCCATGTCCATGTCCATGTCCATTTCTGTCCTGTCATCTCCTTCTCTGCCGGGCTTTTGGCGCCATTCACAGGGGCTGAGGGTTGGCTTTTCTTCACCCAACCAAAAGAAGGAATAACTTCCTCGCCATCATCCAGATTGTCATTATCCTCGCCACCCAGGCGCTGTGTGTCAGCTCTTTGCGCTGCCGCACGTAACGCTTGGTCAAGCGTTGAACTGTCCTCGTCAGAGTCGTATCTCTCAGAGGCAACAGTAGTTCCTGTGACGTCTTCGGTCTCAATAGTCATCATTGTGCCATCGTCTGAGTCGTTACTGAGCCACTGTCATCCTCTACCTCCTCAATATCATCTACTGGCTCAGAATCAGAGCTATATATCGTCGATGTAAGCGTATCGTCATTAGTATTTCCAAAATTTGCAGCTGGAAGACCTGAGTTCCTTCTGTTTGAAGCTTGATTATCGGGCGACTTTGGCACAGTCCCCGTCGAATCCGCGCCATGAACAGACGAGGCTCGCCGTGACGAGTCGGTCGATGTTGTTGAGTCTTGCATGTACTCAATTTCGTGAAAAGTATGCAGTGTAGCTTCGGCGGCAAATGAAACTCTTCTGTTCGCCAATGACTTCCGACGTGCGTCTCTGCGCTCGCTCTCTCTCTTGCCCGAGCTGCTGCCTGTTGTTCCGCTTCGGTCTTAAGAGCTACCTTGGAGCCATTGATGCTATCTTCGCTTGAAAGCGCCAGAGTCCTGGTCGTTTCGCGAGACTCGCTCAATTTTCTAGTCCGTTGCGTGCCATTCCTCAATGGTGGAATCTCCGGCACCGAGTATGCGGTGGGTTTGAGAATCGATCGCGGCATGGGAGCTGCAATAGACTGACAAATGTTAGTATCAGGTTGCGGCAAACCCTCTTCCACGCAGCTGAATGTAAACCTACTGCCCGCCGGTTACCATTGCCGTGCTTTAAGCAATCGAGTCCGCCTGGACCCATACTTTTGCTTCGTGACTTCTTGCGATCAGCAGCCAATGTGCTCGCCACGTCCACTGTCGCATTCTCCTTATCCATGGTTTTTCTCATCGCAACATTCCCAACCGATTTGCGAACTCGTCTGGTCGAAGGTACCGTGGCGTCGGCCGCGGGAGCCATCGTCACGATGTTATTCGAGATTGTCGTTACACCGTTGAGACTGAAGCTATCATGAGCTGTCACAGGTGACAAACCGCGATGCACCCGTGTTTGTTTACTTCCACAGTAGGCAACGGGACGTTGTACTGCAAGTGGGGTGTGGGTCTCGACAATTTCTAGAAAGGTGGGCCTCGAACATTCAGGCATAGAAGTCACGTGTGAAATCGATGGGTCTGCTGATAAGCTATCACGTGAGAGAGGCTTCACCCTGGTTCTTGATATTGCTTTCCTCGTTCACGAACGACAACCATGTATATCGTGGCCGTAACGCTGGTCAAGGCCCAGGACAACGAGGTCAAATATCTCAATTAAATGACGAGGATGAAATTGCTGACGGTGATATCTTCTTAAAAGCTACAACACGGTCAAGCGTACCGAGATCCGTGAACCATACGGTATCCAAGGTTCTGGGGGCTCCGACTGCTGCACCTCGTACTGCTCTGCCTGTGCTGCGCTGGAGTCCAGCAAGATCGCGAAGTCGCCCTCCGAGCGGGTCACGCCCCCATTACCCAGGGCTACCAGGCACAAAAGGGGGACATGCAGATGCAGATGCAGATGCCCGGCCGGCGCTGTTCATCCGCCGCAGCACCATCAGAACTTCCAGCAGCAATCGCCGCCGCCTCTCCAGCAGCAGTACCAGCGGCAGCAGCAGATGTGCCTACGTATCCTCACGAGAGCCAGTACGGACAAAAGCAGTAAGCTTGCCAACATGATCAAGCGAGCATGGGGAAACAGTACAGAAAGGAAGATGTGGTGAAATAAATGTAGAACAGGGAGACTAATCTGACTAACGGCCGGGGAATATGACAGGCAGTTACTCCGCGGCTGATGGGAACTCGCTTGTCCCTTCGTGATATTAGCTTATTTAGGCGAATACGTCGTGCAGCTGGTTTTGTTGGGCCTGTACTGCTTTGTTTGCTTTCATGTCATCTCAAACTTGTCTTCTATCTCCTCCATTGTCGCCCCATGGTTAAGGTTAGTCCGACATGACTCGCCATCATTTTCTTGACAATTAGGAATCAATGTTCATTAACGTCGAGACTGATCTCATGTATCATGTTCGACAGGGGAGCTGGTTAATTAGCCGCCTGTCGAGTTCTAGTGGTGCTCTCCATAAATGTAACCCAAAACTCCGGTGAGACCCATCTCAAATCCAGTGAGTGAAGCTGCAAACCCCGACTTCTATTTGTTTTTATGAATTTCCGCAAATATCATCCCGTCATCACATCTTCTATTTGAAGCCCAAAAATTGAAATAACATGCCGCTTTAAGCATAAAGCTTCTTCTCATACGTTTCCATGTTGACGTTGCCCTCAAGTTGAGCACTAGCGGTTCGAAGCTCGAAGCGCACAAGACTGCTGGCAGCGCCCTCGTGGAGCTCAGTCAAACTTTTCATACCACAGTCCTGCATCGAGTGCTTGAGGCCAGCAGCCAGGTAGGGCACAAACTGGTTGACGGAACTGGAACATAATTAGCAAACCACACAACCTCATTTCAAAATCCAAGTCTGTGTTGTTGGAGACTCGTGAGTGAGCACTGACCCTCTGTGAGCAACGGAGCCCGAAACACCCTGAGCAACAAGAACGCTGTCGCCTTCAGAAAAGTATCGAGCAGTACCAGCGTTGCTCTTCTGACTGTCCTTGCCACCACCGCCAGCCTTCTTGTCCTGCATGGCGTCAATGCTGCCCATCCCGCGGTAAGCCTTGACAACCTTGCCCTCGCGAGAAACGAATGAAGTACCGGGAGACTCATTGGTTCCAGCCAAGAGACCCCCATCATGACAGTGGAAGCACCAAGGGCGAGACCCTTGACAATGTGGCCAACGTTCTGCACACCACCATCGGCAATGCAAGGCACACCGAAGCGAGCGGCAAAGCTGCTGACCGAGTAAACCGAAGCAGCCTGGGGACGACCGACGGCCATGACCTCTTGGGTGATACAAGCAGAGCCACTGCCCATACCGATTCGGAGACCATCAACACCAGCAGCAATGAGCGAGGCAGCCTGCTCGCGGGTAACTACATTGCCACCAATGACGTCGAGGCCAGGGAACTCGTTCTTGATCCACTTGATCATGTCGATCTGGTACATGCTGTTGCCCTGAGAGCTGTCAAGGATGACAATATCCAGGCCAGCTTCGACAAGCTTCTTCAAGCGAAGCTTGTCTTCAGGACGAGTGCCGATGGCAGCAGCACAAATGAGCTGTTTGCTGTCGCCGAGTTTGGAGGCCAAGGGGAAGTGCTGGTTCTTGGTCAAGTCAGAGCGAGAAATCATGGAAACAAGGTTGAAATCCTTGTCCACAATGGGCAGCTTGCCCTTCTTGGACTTGGCCAGAATCTTGTTGGCCTCGACGAGGGTAACGCCGCTGATGGCTGTAACAAGCTCGGTCACCATGACGTTGGCGACGGAACGTCGGCGTCGTCCTCGAACTGAAGGTCTCGGTTCGTAACAATACCCAGCAGCTTCGAGCCAAGCTTGCCATCCTCTGTTGACAATTTCCATTAGCCAACTCATCTGCCAAGCAGATATCGTGTCAGACAGGAAAGATTGTGTAAAATTTGTGCACGTTCATAGTATTTATTCTCTCCCATGACGTGAAGTCTTTACGGTGGAACGAAAGTTATATAGAATTTGTTTGATAATCATGTAATAAATGCTGCTGGGATTTCTTTGTTGTCAAAGGCATCACCGAAGTGACGAAGATGAACTTACCAGTGACGGGGAAGCCACCAAAGCCCCATTTCTTTTTGAGAGCTTTGGCCTCACCAACTGTGGTATTGCGGTCAATGACCACAGGGTCAAGGATGAAGCCGTTTTCGTATCGCTTCACCATGCGAATCATGTCGGCCTGAGCCTCGGGAGAGCAGTTGTGGTGAATGACTCCCAAACCACCCTGAAGAGCCATGTGGATAGCCATCTCGTGCTCCGTCACAGTGTCCATGGGAGACGAAACGAAGGGTGTCTTGAGGGTGATGCGCTTGGTAACAGCGGAGTCAAGAGAGACGTCGGAGGCAGGGAAGCCAATGTAGCCAGGAGCAGCAGAAAGTCATTGTAAGTAAGACCGCCGTGCTTGGTGGTGTCCATTAGCTCATGAATGTCGAGACCATCACTCGTCTTATACTCGTTCAGGACATCGAGAGCCGTGGTGTGGTCAAGCACCTTGCCGGCGCCGAAGCCGCTGAGGGCAGCCATTGCGAGAAAGATTTCGCAAAAGACTGGGGGTAAAAAGAAGGAAGAAAACAGATGTCGAGATCGAAAACGAAGCGGCAAGTCCGATCGGTCAAGAACTGGCGAAGGACTAGAGATCGACTTGTTTGAGGTTGAAACGGCGCTTCTTCCCGTAGGAACGAAGGCCAAAGAGGGAGAAGTGATGTAATGGCCCGAGTTTTTTTTTTTGAGTTTTTTTACATGTACAGTGGGTCTCCAGTAATTCCGAAGAATAGGCACTTTACACCAAAACCTATACTTTTCAAAAGCTAGTTATATAGTACTCATTTAATGAAGAAATTATCTTAATATTTTAATAAAAATGAGAATACGTTGTATATTTAATTGATATTATAATTTAATTTTTATCATCTAAAAGGCATATTTATCAAAGATGAAAAAGATTCTACTGGCTTCTAACATATTTATTAGAGTACTTCGAGGAAATTGTTATACTACCTCTTTTAACTTTAGAATTAAAAGAATATTGAAATAAATATGAGCTAAGCTAGTTTCTACGTAAAATATCTTCTTTAGATAAAATTTTTATAATAAAGACTTGGGAAAATAAATTCGTTTACTATTTCTTGTACTATAAGATTTCAAAAAGTCTACGTTTTGGTGTAAAATCGCCTGTCCTTCGGAATTTCTGGGGCCCACTGTACCTCTTGTGCTCGGACCCCTGCGTGCTTGGCCTAGAAGGTGGGTCTCTCGCCTACTCAGCCAATCCAAATTTTGCAAGCCCTAAGTTAGAAGTAGCTTGCAAAAAAAATTGGTGTGTGCAATTGATTGCCCTATTCCTCCATTCGCGCAAGACAAGTTCCTGCCTCACCCACCCTCGACGAC
Organism: Epichloe gansuensis; assembly: GCA_023658505.1. Classification (NCBI taxonomy): domain Eukaryota; kingdom Fungi; phylum Ascomycota; class Sordariomycetes; order Hypocreales; family Clavicipitaceae; genus Epichloe; species Epichloe gansuensis. Next base: position 1,691,318 of record CP098285.1, on the reverse strand, counting down.
AGACCTCCTCCAACGACAACTCTCCGGAGCAGGATAATTCAAGATGTCAGTCTACGATTCCGCCCGACGCTACGATACCGAAACGAAACACGTTGTTGGTCGCTAACTTGTGCTCAGGGCGACCGAGTTGACCGTCCAGTCGGAGCGTGCTTTCCAGAAGCAGCCTCACATCTTCCTCAACTCCAAGACCAAGGCCAAGAGCGCCAGACCGGGCAAGGGTGGCCGAAGATGGTATAAGGATGTTGGTCTGGGTTTCCGTACACCCAAAACTGCTATTGAGGGTAGCTACATCGGTATGTGCGCAATAGACTGGAACATCGCAATCTCGAAATTGGCTGGAGCACGAATTGCATAGGGGAAGGTTTCAAAGGAAACAGAGGCGGACTACACGGGTCGAGATTGCGATGGATCACCTCTGAGCGATTGAACGAACGAACGACTGACGTTTTATTACGAACAGACAAGAAGTGCCCTTTCACCGGTCTCGTCTCCATCCGTGGTCGTATCCTGACTGGCACCGTCGTTTCTACCAAGATGCACCGAACTCTCATCATCCGAAGAGAGTACCTTCACTTCATCCCCAAGTACTCTCGTTATGAGAAGCGCCACAAGAACCTCGCCGCCCACGTCTCCCCGCTTTCCGTGTCGAGGAGGGTGATCAGGTTACCGTTGGCCAGTGCCGACCTCTTTCCAAGACTGTACGTTGTGCACCTACGAGTCCTGATATTTTGATTAACGTAGTGGAATCCTGTATCCTAACTCAAGACAGGTCCGCTTCAACGTTCTGCGTGTTCTACCCCGAACTGGCAAGGCGGTCAAGAAATTCAGCAAGTTCTGAATGGGACTCTTCTTCTGGCATTTTTTTGGCGTGATAAACATGAGAAGGGATAGGACATTCCTACTCAAAGGGTCGGGCTCCGGAAGTTGTATGGCAATGATTATGCTGTAGTTGCAGTCAGGATTTAAAAATGGAATCATGAATGCAACATCTACATATCAAGCATCCGACACACCATGAAGTGACGGGACACCTAGCGGCTTACTATCGATTCAATTAATTGATCCTTGCGCGAAGATGAAGCTGCGGTATATTGTGCTGTGTTCATTAGGAAATTCCAACATCATCTCGCGTGGAGCTGGTAAATCATTAAAGGTTTGACAATGGCATGGGATGAATAAAGTAAAGAACGTGAGCGTCTAAGATAATTCCACCTGCGTATATATCAGAGTTCCACTATTTACACAAGATTTCCATCCCTCCCTATATTCACAAATCACGACGTCGACTGATACCAAATCTACCTTTTGCACAGTGTGAAGTGCGGTGTCTCGAGTGCACACTGTACTTTCATGGATTCTTCCGTCCATCATGTCCAGGTCTGGCCTGACAGTTGCATTCAGCCAAAGTGCAGCAACAAACCAAGATGGGCTGGTTTTCGTCGATTTTCGGATCAGAAAATCGTCTGATCCCCTCAGAAAGCTTGACCCAAAGCTCCGAGAATTTCTCGAGAAGGAATCCCCGTCAAATACGCTCCGAATCAAGCACAGAAGCCCTCGACAGCTGCGCCGCAGAACCACAGTCAGGATCTACATGAAGAACCCGAGAGTAAAGGAGATGCATCTGCAGTCCCATCAGTGAGCCTGTATCAGGACGGGCGCTATGCGCACTTGTGGAAAACTACCGGCCTCTGGATGAAATCGAGTCAGAGTCAGCGACCGACCACGACAAGCTCATGGGTGTGCTCGAGGGGTTCAAGGAGCGCAGAGCAGCAATCGGTCGCGCAGCACTGGAGAATTGTGCGGTTCAGCAAGAAGAATGGGTGAACTGCATGAAGAACGGCAGCTGGGGAGATCAATTACAAATGTGTAGATGTCAAGTCCGGCGCTTCGAGAGATGCTACAACATGCAATCGGTACGGCCAAGAACTCAATGTTACTCACAGCAACGCCAACGTTTTTGCTAACATGGCGGTCAAAAAAAGAGGTTCCTCCGGGCGCTAGGCTACGGATCAGTTGCTGGTCGCCCTCTGCAAGTTGACGAAGATGTGCAAATGCATGCAGACCGATTATACCAAAGAATGCTCGACCATGAGGTAGCCGCCGAACAGGCGAAGAGGGACGGAACGCCAATTCCAGTATTTGACTTGGCGTTGCCCAAGGCGAGTATACCAAAGGTTACGCCGACGGACGAGCTGGAGAAGCAATGGAAGGAGAAATTGGAGAAGCTGCCGGCGGAAGAGCGGGTGGTGGAAGAAGCGGCTCTGAGGGCGGATTTGCAGGCCAAGTCTGAGGTCGCCAAGGACGTCAAGCAAATATGGGCTAATCAGAAGGAGGAAAGAGATGCGCGCGAAGCGAGTGGACAGTCCACCTTTGGGGACGTCGTAGCTGGGCTGTTTGGTCGAAGTGGCAATGAGGGAAAGAAATAAGGGCATTCGCAATCTAGTATACCACAGCATGACTATGTACACTATTATGTAGCACCAAGGGTTCGTCATCAGCGTCGTTCATCATCCCAATCGTAGTTCAAAATGGACAATTCTTCCACGAAGCCGACAATAAAGGGAGTTGAAATATTGAAAGATTGAAATACTGAAAAATTAATGTAGTTAGTCCCGTGGGCACATGGACTATTGAAGGGGTCCGAAGTTGGCCGAAATCAGTCAGACTGACGAATAGTTTCCAAGTTACGAATAACTTAACTCTTCCCATCAAAAATCAAAGTTGGTTTCGTGGTCTAGTTGGTCATGATTTCTCGTTAACACCGAGAAGGTCCCCGGTTCGAGCCCGGGCGAAACCAAAAACATTGTTTTTGCCTCATGACGTCATCTCCAAAAACGTCGGCGTGCATCTAAACAATTTTTTTCATGTCCATGTGTGCGGCCATTTTTTTTGTGGGTGTTCAACTCTGTATCCTGATGTTATGCAATGTGAACACAAATGCTGGCTTTAAAGACGAATACACGCGACGTACGTACTCCGTGCTCTAGCAACCTAACCCAGACACACAAACATTTTTGTTTCGACTCAAAACATCACGCTGCTTCATCATTGCGCGGCAGCAAACAGCTTACAATGGGCGTCATATTTGGTGTGCCGGACCAGGGCCCATGGTTTATGAAACGATGCTACCCTGTAGCTTAGACGCGCTTGTGCTGTTGTAACAGTCACAAAACGTTACTGCGAATCATTGAATGAGCAAGACCTGTAGAACAAAACATGTTCGAGGTCGACATTCTCTAAAATGAGATTAAACATGTGTTTGTGACTACAAAAATGTGCTTCGTTGGTCATTGTCAATGCATTCGCCCAGCAGTAGTTGACAAATATATACACCTACCTAACTAAACACTTTACACAGAAGATCACAAAGTTAAACGACCACTGAAATAAAATGACCATTTTTAATCACAATGTGAAGGGTGAAACGAATCGCCAATCTCACCAAATAAAAACCAGAGAATGGCGTCAGAGAGCCCTTCGTTTTTTTATTACTCTTGGAATAGCGCGGTGATGCGGGGCAGATGACAGCTGCAACGCACCGATTACGAAATGCGCATTCCGAACATCACACCAGACCAGCTCTACTTTCTACGTTTGCTTATACAGTGTCCCGTCACATAACGACAATTTTCATCATGAATACGGGCAAACTTTGGGAAGGGCGGGGGAGGAGGAGGGAGAAAGAACATGGGGTATCTTGAACGGACTACATTTCCTCCAGTTGACCGAAACTAATGCCGCGACAAGCGCGCCGCCTTGAAACGGCTCACTGGCTCACCTCCATCGGCCTCGTCTAGAGGCTGGATGACGGACTCGTCCTCCTTCAAGAAGCCTCCATCACGCTGGATGAATTTCCTTCGCATACGCTGATATTCATCGGCGACTTCCTGGTGGACCATTGTTTCGTCAAACTCGTCGGGTGCGATGACAACGGACGGCGCGTCCCGCTCAAGTAGTTTGTCGGCTATGGTAGAGCCTTTGGGACCCGTGGGCGCAGTCCTCTGTTCTTGCTGCACGTAGTGTGTGGCAATGTCAAAGGGCCCTTGGGTACGACTTTATTCACGGGTGTAGGAGTGACGTCCCTGGCCTTCTTGAACCTTGACGGCTTTCGGGCCGGCTTCACCTCTGTCGCTTTCGTGGACGTTGTTCTCTCGACGATGTCACTCAGCGGATCAACGACTGGCGCTGTCTGGTCCTTTCTCGGCACCGTATTCGCTTCAGCTTCCGGAGCGATATCCAGCGCTTGCGCGAAGCGAACACCCTTCTTTTCATCCACATCCCCATTGCTCCTATCTTTTAAATTGGACTTCTGAGGGGTTGGTCTTGAGGCAGAAGACGTGGGCTCTGTCCCCTGTTTGACCACAATTCGACCGATGCCTTCTTGATCATCCCCGACTCTTCAGCTTCATCACGCTCTGCCTGTTCGGTGAAACGGGATTTGATACCTAGTTTCTGTTCAAGTTCGAGCATCCGCCGGCGGTATTTGTCAGTGACAACACGACCTGTGAGGCGCCCGAACTTATCTTCTTCGTCATCATCGTCATCGTCGTTGAAGTCGTCGTCAAAGTCGTCGTCAAATTCGTCGTCAAGATTATCCTCCCGTACTCGAAACCGCTGTCGTCACCCAAGTCGTCTTCTTCCAGATCGATTTCGGCAACCACAGCACCGACTTGACCCATGCTGTACTGGAGCATCTGTCGCCTCAAGGCAGCATCATCCTCATCCTCATCCTCAGGAATGACGGGATCTTCCTTGCTGATACTCTCTTGCTCCTTAGCTGTCTGCATGATCCGGTCCACTCGTTTGGCTCTTACTGACATTTCGGCCGATGGAGGTTCTGCGGCTTGCACCTCATCAGAGAATGTTACGGACTTCTTCACCGGAGGAGCCGGTATTGTTGTTGTCGGGGCAGGTGACGCGCTGGTGGGTTTGGGAATTGACTTGGACGATCTAGAGACAGCACATCCCCTTTCTCAGATGGAGCCGACTCGGATACTTCTGTCTTGGTTGGTGCTGAATTTTCCGAGGAAATATCACGAACTCCTGCCTTCTCAAGCGTTTCTTGAATTTGGGGAAGTGATCTGCCGGGCTGGTTCAAACGATACGACACCACGTTGTCATCGTCGTCTAGCTCTTCAACAATCTCAGTGATTGGTTGGCCATCCTCGTCGGCGGCGTCGGTTTGACTGATGACAGTGGCGGCAGAGTACTTGTCCATGTTCTCGGCAGTTTCCAGCTGTTTCTCAAGACTGGCAACATTTTTGCCGACATAGTCGATGCGCCGTTGCAATACATTGATGATCTGATCTCTCGACCTGGAGCCCTGCAGGCCAAAAACTTGATCGATCTCTTTGCCGGTCAACAATTCGCCCTCAAATTCGGCATGAACCTTGTGCAACTGATCGGGGGTGCATGGCTCGGGTATAGCCTCGACCTCTTCCTTGAGAGCCTCGTACTCGGCATCCCATGTCTGCCAATGCTGCAATGTCTTTGCCAACTGCTTGGCATTTTCCTCGGGCTGCAGACGGTGCTTCTCTAGGCTGAGAAAACTGTCGTTGGCACTAGTCATGGTATTTGGAGGGTGTTGAAGCTGATAAGGAGCGGATGGGGCAGTGGGAAAGTTTTGAAGGGAAAAAAAAAAAAAAAAAAAAGGTGAGACAAGGTTGCACTGACGCGACTTTGCCTGGCGGATGAACATCGGCTGATTGCACCCGGCGGCGTGGGAATACTACGGAAGACTGAAGACCATCCATACTCCGCCCATCACAGACCTTAATAGTAAGATTGATTTGATGAGCATCGACTTTATAAGGTGTGTGATTACGTATTACGTGAGGATGTTGGTCTGAGTAAAGCCATCATGCGAAATGAAGTAACTTTAGAGGCCCCAAACCCGGCCGAGAGCATCCGCGCTAGTCGAGTTTCCAGACGTGCGTGCATCCATAATATGTAAACAGCATCTGCTTATTATAATAATAATTATTAGGCCCCATCTGCCAATAGCTGTCACCCTCGCTTTCTTGTCTCACGACCCATGCATATGCATCCAGTCCCTTCCGCCTCCCATCGACCCATTGTCTGGCTACAGCACTCACAGCCGGTCGGGTCTTGGCGCGCACAATGGCCACCTCGAGGACATATGCCGTGAGTGCTCATCCTTTTCCGCCCTTGACCATTCACCGTTTGCTATTCACCGACTTTTCATTTTTCATTTTTCATTTTGTATTTTTTTACATGTTCAATATTTACAAATCTCCTCCTTGCCAACAGTAAAACTCACCACCGGATAGGATGCCGTCGACGCACTCAACTCACTGCAGACGCCGCACGCCGTCATAGAAGCCCGTCGCAAGGCAGGCATCCGACCCGATGCATCGTCCATTCGCGAGATGCGAGCCCATCTCGCTCGTGTAGGATACACCGTAAGCCATGGCATCCCCACCCTCTCTCTCAGAATCAAAATCAAAATCAAAATCCTCCTGACCGACACCTCGACACCTCGACGCCTCGACGCCTCATCTCACAGCCCTCGGACCTCAACCGCCTCAAGATAGTCCACGTAGCCGGCACAAAAGGCAAAGGCAGCACCTGCGCCTTCGTCGACTCCATCCTCTCGCAATACCGCCCGCCCTCTCCAAAACCGGCCTCTTCATCTCCCCACCTCATCGCCGTGCGCGAGCGCATCCGCATCAACTCGCTGCCGCTATCCGAGGACCTCTTCGCAAAGTACTTCTTCCAAGTATGGGACCGCCTCGCGGAATCGGACGCCTTGCCCGAGGATGCCGCGCCGGGGTCGCGGCCCTCTACGCGCGGTACCTCACCCTGATGAGCTGGCATGCTTTCCTGTCGGAAGGCGTCGACGTTGCCGTGTACGAGACGGGGATAGGGGCGAGTTCGATGCGACGAACCTCGTGGAGAGGCCCATCGCGTCGGGCATAAGCACCCTCGGCGTTGACCATGTCCACGTGCTGGGCGACACCGTCGACAAGATTGCCTGGCACAAGGCCGGCATCATGAAGCATGGCAGTCCGGCCTTTACGGTAGAGCAGGTCCCGCCGCGGCGCAGGTCCTGCAACAGCGGGCCGAGGAGAAGAGGGTGCGGCTGGCGACGTTGCCGATGGACAAGCGCCTCGAGGGAGTCAGGGTCCGCCCGGATGCGCATTTCCAGAAGAAGAATGCCACCTTGGCGATTGCCCTGGCCGAGGCGGCCCTGACGAACCTCGGGCTTCTGCCAGGCTCGGGCGGGACGCCTGCCCTGCCTCTGCCTGACAAGTTCAGGGAAGGACTGGAGCGCACCGTGTTCCGGGGCCGGTGTGAGGTCAAGGACGAGGAAAACGTGACGTGGTACGTGGACGGGGCTCACACGGCGGATAGTTTGAACATGTCGTCGAGGTGGTTTGCCGACGAGACCGCCAATAGGTACTTCTCACTGTCACCCAGCTCAGTCTCCCTCCTCCCTCCTCCCTCCTCCCTCCTCCTTTGTCATGACTGGTATCCATGTACATACACACACGGACAACATGGAACATGTCGTTGGGGGTTGGAAAATACATGTCCATGGAGCACAAATACACAAATACTAACAAACCGCCCAATCTGCAGCACCGCCCCCGCATCATCATCTTCAACCAGCAAGGCCGCACCGAAGCCATCGACTTCCTCGACTCGATCCAAAAGACCACCTCCCGCCCCGCCACCAACCAGCCCGCCTTTGACCACGCCGTCTTCTGCACAAACGTCACGTTCGCCAAGTCGGGCTACGAGCGCGACTTTGTCAACCACGGCATCGACCCCAAGGACGTGGAGAGCATGACGGTGCAGCGCCGCTTCGCCGAGAAATGGGCGTCCATCGATCCCGCCTGCAAGGTGGTCGTTCTGCCGACCATCGAGGAGGCGCTCGAGTATGCGAGGGCCGTGGGTCGTGGGTTGCGGGCGGGCAAGGTGCAGGCGTACGTGACGGGTAGTTTGCATCTCGTCGGGGTGCGTTGCGAATTTTGGAAAAGTCTGATGCCTTGTGAAAAGTCGCAGACTCTCATACATTGGAACAACGGTAGATGGATGGTTGTGAACTTTTTTTTTTTTTTTTTTTGCTTGCTTTTATAATACAGAGTCGGGCTCAAGGACCTGCAATACACCCCGACTAGATGCAGACTGCCCGTCACCAAAATCTTGCCCTTCTTCTTCTTCTTCTCGCCGAGACACCACCCCTTGCTGCCTCGACTGCGCTCTCGACATTGTCGAACACAGCTGTCGTGCACCCTGGGCAGAGGCTCTGCATCATCGCAGCGGCGCCCTGCTGCACGACAAGATCCCGCTCTGCCTGTGCCTGTGCCTGTGCCTGTGCCTTGACCTCGTTCCTCGTAAACAGCGCGTGCGAGAAGACTTCCCGTCTCCCCATGTTCCCCTGAACAGCCTCGACAAACGCCTTCAACAGCTCGGCGGCATTCCTCTCCTGCTGATTGAATACCAGAATGAAATGCTCGTCCGGCTGCACCTCCTCCTCCTCCCCTCCTCTTGCGCCACCCACCTGGCCACCTCTTGCAGGCTCTCTCTCGTGTGTGCCCTGTCGAGGAGCCACGTCGTCCCCTCCTCGCACCGGAGAACCTCGCATCTGCCACGCAGAGAAGCTTGCCTCAGACCCTCAACCATCTCGCCCGGCACGTGGGCCAAGTCTTCGCCCGGAAGACCAAGATGTTCCTCACGGCCATCACGGCCAAAGCCTGGTTGAGCTTCTGAAAATCCCCTTCAGATTGCCCCTCACCCCCCACGCCTCAACGTCCCGAGGTTCGAGTTCCACCAGCAGTGCCCCTTTTCCTTGCCCTCGATCGCAAAACCTCCATGACACAAGGCTGATGCCTCAGATTCACCGTGAAGGCCTTGACGCCGCTCCTGAAAATACCCGCCTTGTGCCACGAAATCTGCTCCACCGTGTCCCCAGCATGGCAACATGATCAACACCCAGTTGCGAGACCACCGCCGCGGAGACAGCTTCCGCGGGCAACACGTTCGTGGCATCGTACTCGCCTCCGATCCCACACTCCATGACGACGCTCCTGATGCCCTCCCGCAGGAACATGTGCCACGCCAGAATGGTCAGGAACCTGAAGAAGAACGGCTTCGAAGACGCGCCCTCCGCCGTGGCGGCATCGACCCTCCTCCTGGCACACTCGGTGAACCGATCCCACAGATCAAAGAAGGCATGTGCGAATGCCTCCCGGGATACAGGCTGGCCGTCGATGGCGATTCTCTCTCTCGGACTGACCAGATGCGGGCTGGTGTACGTCCCGACGGGGCCGTACCGGCGCAGCATGGACGTGGCGAATGCGCAGACGGAGCCTTTGCCCTTTGTGCCCGCCACGTGGATATGCCGCATGCGAGAAAGATCCGCGGGAGAATAGCCTGCGCGGTGTAGCCAGTGCAGCATTTCTAGAATCGCTGCGGCATTGAGGCCCTGGCCTTGGCTGCGCCTTGAGAGGGACTCTTGTCGAAGAGCTGGGTCATCGTGCGGTTGGATTGCAGCTGCGTGAGCTTCTGAATGGCATCCTCATAGCTGCGGGACGTGGTGCTGGCGAACCGTGGACTTCTCGAAACTGGTCTTGTTCTCACAGGTTGGCGAGAGCTTTCATGGCATGGCGAGGAATGTAGCTGGCAGCGGAGCCAGACGCGAGCGGCGGCCATTCTGGTCATGGACATGGTGACACTGCATGTGATTTTTGAGTGGCCGCCGGGGAGGGAAAGGGGGCCGGTAGCGCTACACTGACGAAAGCATGGGAATTTTGCACTGATCGATCAATATGTTAAAGATGCCGCTCTCGCGGGATGTAGCATGACGGATAAAAAGCTTCGACGTACGGAGTAGAAGCTGCTGCTGCAAACTGGTCGTGCAAAGTGGGGCAACGACTTATCAAGTAATAACCGTGTCTACATACGGAGTCACTAAATGCATCAGGCCGAACATTGGTTTCCTCTTTCGCGAGTTCAGGTTTGTTCAATAGGTGTAAATTCCTCAATGTCTATTCATATCTAGTACACGAGTCTGCGACCCTTTTCTCTAGCAATCCTCCCATGGCAATATACATGACAAAAGACGCTGTTGATTACTCTACCCTCAGACTCTGAAGTCTTGCCTCGGTAGCAATAACCTATAGAAAAACTCATGGATTAGTCAAACGCTTTTGAGGGAACTACGTCCGTTTCCCGGGGTAACTTACGTCAAGTGCTTGCTCAACCTCCAACACCTTGCGAACCTCGCCAATCCAATCTTTGCTGAGCGTCTTGGCCCATCCCTGCAGACCATTCATCTCTCGTGCAGCTGAATCCAAATCACCCTCCTCTAGGTATGTCTGTGCGCGCGTGAGAACGCTCTCGACGTCGCTGCCATCGGCGAGACCCTCCTTCTTGAACATAACATGACTCAAAATCCAGCTCGAGGCGTGGCTGGCGACACCAGCGTCGTCGGGCAGAAGAGACGCCTTTCTAACTTCGGCGGCAACGCGGCGGAATCTGTCAATGAGCTGAGATGGTGAAGAAACGCCACGCTGGTAGGTGACAGGGTTCAGTGAGGCGATAGCAGCGTCGACAACAGGATCGTCACTGGCAATCTCCTTCAACGCAACCAGCTCTCGGATGAAAGGCTTGGGGTGCGTAGAGTTCTCAAGCTGGCTCGGACAGCCTCCACAGCAACATGAAGCTGTTGAGTCTTGAGGCTGGTGTCGAGAACATTATTCCAGCCGACAGTGAGCTTCTCCAGGTCAGATACAGCTGAAGCCAGCTCAGAGAGCTTGCCGAGGCGACCCTCACGCTCCTTCTCAACGCGCTCCTTTACCTCCTGAACGAACTCCTTCTTGAGAGCCAAGGCCTGCTCCAACAGCCTGTTTTGCAGCTTCTCGTCATTGAGCTTCTTCTCTCGCTCCATCAAGAGGTTGGCTCGCTTGTCGTATTCGCTGCGAACGGATTTCATTTCCTCCTCGAATTCGCGGCGCCATTCAAGCTCCTGAGCAGCCATGGTGTTCTCGACACGTTTGATCAAGCCGGTGGCAGCGCGATCGAACTCGTCAATCGAGGACTTCACTTCGCTAGCGGCCTTCTTTTCAATAGAGCTCTTCATGTCCTTAAGACGGTCCCCGATCCGGAGAATCTCGTTCTTGGCCTTGGAAATAGTGGTGGAGTAGCGTCCATGAGCGCCATCGGCGTTGACAACCAGGATGAGATCGTTGAGCATGTGTACAAGATCTCGCACAATGGGATCCTTGGCGTCGGGAAGCTTCATGAGGTCGATGGGTTCCAAGGAGGGAATTTGGAAGGCTCATTGACCTCAGGCTCCTTGAACGTCTTGGCCGAAGATACAGCGGAGTTGGGCGCAGGCTGTTCAGAGACAACCTGGGGAGTTGCTTTCTCCGCAGACTTGGCCGGAGCAGTGATTGGGTCTGCAGGCAATATGTCGGTGACATCCTTCTTCTCTCCCTGTTCAACTGCAGGCTTCTCCGCAGAAGAAGCAGCGCTAGAATGACGAGATGAAGACTCGGTACTGTCGGCTACTCTCCATGATGCACCACTCTGTGCGGGGATCTTGACCTGCTTGCCATCGCCTTTGATCCGGGACTCCTGGGGAACGGGATGCGGATACTTTTCTTGAATTCGAGTTCCTCTAGGTAGAGTACAGCCTGTTCTCCGAAGGGGACATACTCGGTAAAGAAATCGTGGAAGTTGTCATTAATTCGGGAGTACCATACACCACCAGCGAAACCGACAGCACCAAGAACCATGAGGGTAAAGACAAAGCTTCTTAATCTTTGCAAAAGGCCCTTCTTCTTTGGCTGAGGAGGAGGAGTAGGAGGAGTAGGAGGAGTGTTTGACTTGGCAGCAGCTTCGGCAGTCTCGATCACAGGGGGCGGCGGCGTCAGAGGGACGGATTTCACTTCGGGAGTCTTGGCATCAATGACGGTGGCAGCTGGGGAGGAGGGCTTCTTTCGGAGCTCAAGGTTTCAGACGTTGGCAAGACCGGTGGTTTAGGCACGTCGATAGTAGGTTTCTTGTCGTCGGCATATAATCTCTAAGCATAACAATTTGGAGTTAGCAACTGCATCGTTCTCACAGGCTACAGGGTCAGTTCTCCGAGAGGTTGCGTTTCGTACCGCACCGAGGACGCCAGCTTGTCGCGACGTCGCGATGGGCCATTGGCGCAGGGTGGCAGCCACAGAGGGCTTTCCGCCAAAAGCCCTCGCTGACCGAAGCGATGATCGCAACATGAGGAAGGTAATGGACCAGCGGGGCACGTGGTGATGGTGATGATGTACGGCATTGTTATTAGATCCAGAGGTGCAAGTATTAGAACAAAAGCGCTCAGGCGAAACTTCGGCTAAAGCCAAGCTTGCCTGCCGGTCCGCCGCACATGATGCCGACCGGCAGGAACTGGCTTGTGACGCAACCGTTCGCCAGGGCGCCTCACGATGTGCTACTTCTGCAACAATGTTCGCCGGTCAAATAAGATGTTCAGCATGTTGAAATTGAAATTGAACCATTGTAGCTCATGAGTGATATCCGGGCGAGCTGGCGGGTCTTGCTAACTGCTACACAAGTCTATCTTGAGTTGTTCAAAAACAAACTAGCTTCAACACCAAACAGGCTATCAGTATGCTACTGCCCCATGCTCCTCGGGCACTTGTAGCTCTTGTTCCTGATATCAGAGACTTCACTATATCTGGTGACACCAGCGTCTGTTCAAGAATCTTCACAGCTTTGTACCAGAGAGAGCCTGGCGTCTCATCAGCAAAGAATGACGCGCGGGAAAGTGTATGTACTGCACGACTACGTTGGGTGTGTGTGTATTTGTGTGTGGTGTATGATATTAGGAGGCAAGATAGAACCGAGCGTAAAAAAAGTTTCTCCTAAATAAATAACCCTTCAAAACCCAAGACTCCAAGAGAGAAACATACAACATTCTTCAGCCCACAGGTCGCGTGATACGAATAAGCTTCGTGTCCACCATCGAGAATGGTCTATCATCATTCACTGTCCAGCCAATGAGATATCTGACCTGACCTGACCTGTAAAGTAAAAGCATCGGGTGGCGATCCCACCAGATCAAAATCACGTCCATTTCTACCAAGTTGGACGTGCGCCTGTGATACCTCAAGCATAATTAACAGCTGCACGGCCCGCTCGCATTCGTGTTTGCATTCTCGGGTGACAGGCTGACGCCAGGTCGTTGGCCAGGTCGAGCATGTCGAGGGCCAACCTGGTCCAAAGGTAGCTTCTTGGCGATGGCAGTAAAGAGTTCACGAACATTCTCAGCAGTCTTTGCTGAGGTCTCGAAGAACAAAAGACCGGCTTCCCGGGCATAGGCCTCGGCATCGGCAGTAGGGATTGCTCGCTTATCGGGCTGTTCGGTTGCCAAATCAAGCTTGTTTCCGGCAAGTGCAATGATGATATTTTCGTTGGCCTGACGTTGAAGTTCCTTGACCCAGGCCTTGGCTTTATCTAGTGATGACTGTACGCAAGAGTCAAACTGGTTAGTATGATGCACGGCGCGCAGGCGCGAATATCGCAAGTTGCCTGGAAAGAGCAACACGTACGGATTGTGTGATATCGTAGACAACAACGGCGCAGTTGGCGTTGCGGTAGTACATGGGCGCGAGAGACTTGTAACGTTCCTGACCAGCGGTATCCCAAATTTCGAACTTGACTGTAGTGTTCTCGTCGAGCGAGATGGTCTGTGTCAGGAACGCCGCGCCGATGGTGGATTCTCTGAATGAGTCGAATTGGTCCTGTTCGACAGTTAGTCTTGAAATCTTGGTGATAATACACATGGAAGAGACTTTGAAACCTGCCTTGACGAATCGCAGGACTATTGAGCTCTACACTCTCGACGTTAGTAACTCTGAATACGAGTGGGCAACATGGAAAGCGATGAAGTTCACCTTTCCAACAGCAGATTCACCTGCGAAACATCGAGTTAGCATGATGATCATCCTCAACATGTGGATGGGCGAATAAGAATCGCAGAAGGGGCATCGCGAGTGCCGAGTCCGTACCAAGAAGGACAAGCTTAAACTGCGCAAAGCGGTTATTCATGCCCTGGGGCCGCCGGCCGGGCCTCGTGCTGCCATTCTGAGTGATTGGTAGAGAGGGTTTGGTGATGAGGGCGGGAGATTCAAGGCGGCAAAGATGAAGAACTCGGCAAGTTCAGTAACGGTGCCGGGTTACGAGATGGGTCCCAACGAATGAGCGGATGTGTCGTGTCGCGGGATCGGGACGGCGGAGGCTGCGCAGATCAGATGGCACACGGGCGGCACAGGGCGTCCAAGGACGCAAAAGCAAAGTTGCGGCGAGATGGTTGAGGTTGATGGAGTAACGACGGAGTATCAGTGGTGAGATGGCGAGCAGACTTGGGGGCAGAGGTTGGAGGAGCAATGGAGTGAGTACGTAGCAGCGTCAAGTACGGGCGGTGGTGGCCCGCAGATGTCAGAAGGGTGTCTGTCATGTTACTCAAGTACCAGACCCCGATGGTGGCGACGACGCTAGCCTACCTACCCTGTACGTTTCTCGAGTCGGATTACGTCAGCAGCCATTCAATCTTCACAGGCCAGCCCGTCGGGCAGCCGGACGTGTATACATGTACATTACATGTACGTTCGTTCGTTGCTGAACTTCTTCTCGAGAAGCTGTCATTTCGGTTGGCTGTTCACCACCACCGCCAGAATCAGGCGTGGCCAAGCTCGCCATTCTTTCCTCTTTCCCTCTTTCCCTTCTCCTTTCCGCGCTGTCCATCGCCAGCCGACCTGATCTTTTCGCTTTCATCTGCACCTTCATTTTTCAATTTTCATTTGTCCATCTTTCTTTGTCCTTATTCGTCGAGCGCTGAGCTCCAATCATTGTCATGGCCCCCTTGCGACGCCCAAGTTCCCCTTCCGGGATATCAACCTCAAAGTCACCAACGATGCCTACACCTTCACTTCGCCCTCCTCCCTGATGCTCCTGCGCTGGTAATCGATCGTCCCACGGGCGATATTCGCTTGGGCGATGCCAACCCGCAAGCTGCCAAACGAGCCACTCGTGTGTCCAGCATTGCTGGCATTCTCGGTACAATCCAGCTGCGACTCGGTATGTTGGAATCCAACGGGAAAGCATGTGTAATGCCCCTAATGAATTTTGCTGCCTAGACAAATATGTCGTCGTCATCAGCAAGACTGTACCCGTGGGCCGCCTCAAGGGTCATATGGTGTACAAAGTCGTGGCCGCAGAAATCCTCCCCATGCGCGAGCGCCAGATCCATGATCCCGACGAGGACACCTTTATTGGCCTGCTGGACACCTTCCTCCAGAGGAGTCCAATGTATTTCTCATATGCCATTGATCTGACCAACTCGATTCAACGCCAATCGCAAGCCGATACCGCTAGCCCCCTATGGATGCGAACCGACGACCGATTCTTCTTCAACAAGCACCTACAGTCCGACCTGATGGAGTTCCGTAACCGTGGCTCAAGAAGCCAGCCTGGGAAACAGCCTGCCATTGATCCGTTTATTCTCCCATGCATCTTTGGCATGCTCGAGATCAAGCCTACCAAATTCAAAAACACTCCTATTACCATGATCATCATCTCCCGCCGTTCACGATATCGCGGGGGCACGAGATACTTCACCCGAGGTGTTGACGAGGATGGACATGTAGCCAACTACAATGAGACGGAGCAGATCATCATTCTCAATGACAGCAGCTCCGGCTTGGGAGGGTACGCCGGCAGCACCGACATGCAGAGCGGCAAACTCGGTGGTGGCCAGGAGATGCAAATCATGTCCTATGTCCAGACACGTGGTAGTGTCCCAACCTACTGGGCCGAGATTAATAGCTTAAGATACACACCGAAGCTGCAGGTCCGAAGCCCAGAAGCTGCCTTGGCCGCCTCGCAGAAGCACTTTGACGAGCAGATCCGCATCTACGGCGACAATTACCTGATTAACCTGGTCAACTCCAAGGGCAGGGAACGCAAAGTCAAGGAGTCTTACGAACAAATGTTCCGCTCTCTTGCGTCAGCACCAAAGGAGGGCCGCGAGAGCGATCGTCTGACGGCAGAGAAATTCACCACTCTTCAGCCTGGCGCAAGAAACCAGGAATTCGATCGTCTGCACTACGTCTATTTCGACTACCACACCGAAACCAAGGGCATGAGGATGGACAGAGCATATGCCCTGACGGAGAAGCTGCATGAAGAGCTCCAGAAACAGGGCTACTTCCGAGGTGTCGACACTCCATCCAACGCTGATGGTAAGATCGACGCTCGCAGCCTCCAGACGAGCGTCATGCGGACCAACTGCATGGACTGCCTGGATCGGACAAATGTCGTGCAAAGCATCTTCGCCCGATACACCCTGAACCGCATTTTCGAGGACCTCGGTCTGATGCCTCGCGGCGCTCAGTTCCGCGACGAGGACCCTGCATTCGAGTTCCTCTTCCGCAACATCTGGGCCGACAACGCCGATGTTGTCTCAAGCGCATACTCTGGCACCGGTGCCATGAAAACCGACGTCACCCGCACAGGCAAGCGCACCAAGCTGGGCGCCTTTCAAGACGGCCGCATCGGCGTTACTCGTTATTTCCTCAATAATTTCCTAGATGGCCCTCGTCAAGATTCCTACGACCTATTCCTCGGCGCCTACGACCCCAGCGCCACCAACATTGGCACGAACCGCGTCTTTGTAGACAGACGACCGATCCTCATCCAGTCGATCCCCTACATACTCGCATTCAGCATCTTCATCGTCCTCGTAGGCCTCTTTACCAAGCGTGCCCCCGACGCCAGAGTCCTCCCCATGAGGCTCTTCATCTTATTCTGGAGTGCCGTCGCAGCGTGGTGTTTCCATTTCGTCTTGACACACGGCATGCTCTACGTGTGTTTCCCTTCCCTTCTTTTGTTCTATCCGATGGAATCGGCTAACAGCTCATCCAGGTCAACTGGCCGCGATTGAACCCCCGCCCCTTTGCTGTAGACGGGTACAGCGAGCACTTGTCCAAGGCGCGCAAGGACGTTGTCATCAGGGCCTTGTGGCCCGTCACGAGAGAGGTCTCAGTACAGCCCGGTATCTAAATGCAGAGGAGGGGAAGAAGAGGATTGAGTAGACGGTGTATATACGTGAATGTTTCTTCGTGAAAAAGCCTCGTATAGTAATTTTCAACCTTTGTGTGATTGTGCTACCTACCATTGTGCTCGTGGCAAGACAGGTGAAATTCACGTGTTGCAACATCTACACTATGAGTACGTACGAATCGTCAAGATGGATGTGATGTCAACTACCTGGCCAAGAACAAAAACAGGTTGAGAAATGGCCCTCATCGTAGCGTCAGTGGGGATTTTACATCAACCCCTTGTTTTCTGGCAGCACTGCCACCACCTACCTACAGCTCTCTTACAAAAGTCACCACCACCAAGTTCATCACCAAATTAAAGTCCAAGTTGGGATCAGTGTTTGCATTCGAAATGTACGGATACTTTCCGCAGGCTATGCTATCCAAAATACAGCAAGTAGATTACCATGGAAGAAGAAAAGCAAGGGTATCAAGGCACATGCCAGAGGCAACGGGGATGAAAAAGGAAATGAGAAAAAAATGAAGGATGGACGAGAAATGACGGGCGAGAACGAGAAGTAGAAGGGGGCAAGAAAAGAAGCGCAGTGCCGGCTCACAACCAGAGTAGCCACCGCACAGAATTCACCAGCCCTTTCCCGCGCCCCAAAACACCCTGAGAATCATCACCATGAACCACACGTACCACATGAATCCGACCAGCAGCCACTCCACTGTCAACCAGAGAGCTCGCCGGACCCATCGTAGCCGTCTGCGTCTCCGACGGAGCATCTTTTCGATCATGTCGACTACGACCTTGACCTTGAGCGGCTGCCCGAGAGCGACGTCTCGATTCGTCTCGTCCGCGAGTTCGCTAGCTCGCCGGCTTTGCTCCGACAGATCATCTGCGATGCGGGATCGGACGTCGCCAATGCGGTTTTGGAGCTGCGGGCTCGTTCGGAAGGTGAATTGGTCGGCCGAGGCTTGCCAGCGGCGTCCCGAGCTTTGGATGGCGGTGCTGAGGGACCGACCGGCGACAATGTAGAGCTCGTGATATGCGACTTGGGCGTGAGAAGATTGGTGGCCCGATGGCTGCTGGGCTGCTTCATGGCAAAGCTTGGCCATGTCAGCCCAGTTGAGACTGGCGCTGTCGAATGAGGAGGCGGTCGCAGCACCTGTATATGAGAGGGCATCTGGGCAGAATGGTTTGTGAGCCTCTTGTGCTCGTCTGCTAATTTCCATGGCTTTGATGCCTGTGCTGAGTACCAAAGCGCGCATGCGGGCAATTTCACGACGTGTCAAAGGCGTTCCCTCTGCAGAAGTGCATTTGTCTACGAAGGACCAGTGTCTACTCCTGGAGGACCGGCCGTTGTCTTCTGGCCTCGAGACCTTCACCGTGGAATCGAGTCGTTTGTATGCGTCGGTGACACCGTCAGGAACGCTGCTGCCCTGGCCAGAATCCGATTCGGATACGTCGCATTTCCCGGCTCTGTTCTGTCCGTTTTCTAGAGTAGCCGAGGATGGAGCACTTCGCGCATCGATTCGAGGCGGGCGCAGCGTGTCAAATGGAGGTGATTGCTGGTCTTTATGACTGGCAGAGTTCGGCGCCACGTCCTCGTTGCTGGCATTAAACATGGACATGTGGTTTGCATCATGGACATGATGGAATTGGGGCATGATGTCAAGGAAGTGCTTGGGTTGGTTTTGCCCATTCGCCCTTCGCCTTGAAGGTCTCCGAGACACATTTGTAGATGACCTGGAACGGGAACGAGCCCTTTCGTTCTCCGATTCATCCGTGGTTTCAATATCAGGGGGCAGTTCGCTTGCACCGTCCCTCTTCCATAACATATCGCCGAGCTTAGAGACGCCGCCTCGAATGGCCGTATCGATCCGAGGCCCAGCTTTGAAGATTCCACGCAGTCCGGCGGCATCATCTGATCGAAGCAGCGTGCCGCCCGTTCGACGATGCTTTCTGGCCTGCTCCAGATGAACTTGCTCCACTCCCGCGGCCTTTGACGGGCTCGACTGGAGCTCCTCGGGCGAAGTGAACGTTTCAGGTGAGCTAGGGTCCATCGCAGGCCCTCGTCGTGAATCCTCTTGATCCCCCAGGTTCGTTTCCTTTATCGCGTATGATTTGTTTGATCTTGCTGATAGGATTCCGATGCGGAGATCCCGAACGACTCCAAGATGGCGAAAGATGAGCGCCGACCACCGGCTCGGTGCTCACCCTGGTAGGCCGCAGCTCTGGTGAGGTCGGCAGCGAGTGGTCTTTACCAACAAATTCTTTGCAAGATCGATCAGGAACGTCCAAACTCTGCCTACCATATACGTAGCGAACTGGCGATCCTAGAGCAGGCTTTTCAAAGGCAGGCTTACGACCGAAGTCGCTCGTGTCCACCATAGACCCTTTCCTACTATGGAACCGACTAGTAGGCGCTGAAAGGAGGTTTCGTTCTGGCGTCCTCAGACTATCGGATGAGGCAAATTGACCTGGCTCTGGTTCTGAGAACGCATCGGAAAGATGATCTCTCTCACGTGCATCCTTTGCAACCATGTCAAGCATGTGTTCTTCTGAGAGATCCTTGTTGATGTTCGAGTTTTCTCCAAACCCAGTCTTTTGCACTGACGGTTTATTTGAGCCTCTCCTTGTGTCATTCTCACTGCCAGAGACATCTGAGGTGGAGCCTTTCTTATGCCGCATCAAGTCAGGGGCATGGCCTGGCCGTTGTGGCGATGCGGGAACGCTCGAATGTTGTGCAAGGTTTGCTTGGCCCTGTCTTTGGCGCTGTTGTGCGATAAGCCCGTATCAACCTTGGAGATGCCAGGAATGTGCGAGTCCAACGGGTCGTCATCCTGCATAGAGAATGGCGGAATTGCGTCGGGACCAACTGCCGTTTCTCTCGACATGGGCCGTGACAAGGCCGCTGCTGGCGGGAAGATTTTGCGCCAGTGCCTATCCTCAATGAGCTCTTTGTGATTTTCCTGTTCCAGCCAATACGCATCGGCCACCATATCGCATGGTTCTACGAACCAATCCACCCTCGGTCTCCTAACTCTGGTTGCCGTTCTTGAGAGATGATCCATCGAGACTTGGGCGCCGGGTTCGTCTGCACCAGGGTACTTCGGCATGATGCAATCGTCCTCGTCGTCTGGGTTCGTGGCAAACGAGGTGGCGCGTTCAATGACGCGATCCACCCAAGGCTTGACGCATTCCACATCGCCAAAGCCTTGCTTTTCACCGTCTATGACTTTTCGCTCACGCGCACGTACTTTCCGATTTCGAATGTATTGTAAAGGGTTATACTGACGCCCCAGGGGGAGACTATCCCCTGGCTAAACTTGAAGGGTTTATTGGTAATAGGAGAACCAGGCGGGCTCGTGGTCAAATTTGGCCCGAATCCAGCCTTGAGAGGGGGAGAACATCAAGAAGTCTCCGATATTGTGCCATGAGCTCCAGATGATCCTTTGCTTTTTGCGCTCTGGCCAGTGTTGACGATGAAAACTGATAACGGTAGTGAGCATCGTGCGCACTCTCGAAACCGGCCTGTAAGGGGCTGTCGAGCCTGCCAGATGATGACAATCTCGGAGATGCCGCTTCTAGAATTTTGGGATTAACGATGTGAGAAAACTTGCGCTGCTGTTGAAGATGCTGTCGCAGGTTACTTCCCGAGCTGCCGTCCGGTAAGGGTCCGAGCCGCGGCGTTGTTGCCCGCGAAACATGTCGCCGAGAAGCGATACGCCTGGATTCACTAAGATTCAACGCCATTTGAACTATTTGATTTGCATCAACATCTCCGGCATCTTCTTCAGAGCTACGTGGCAGTACTCGCGGTGGCGGCTCTTCCGACCCTCTGCTCCTCCCAGCTCCCTGCCCAGAGTCCTCGCTTCGGCCCGCTGCGCTTTGAGGGGAATCATTTGTTTCATCGTGAGATGTTCTGCCAGAAATATCTGTCGGTTGCAGCGGCGACTGCCTATTAATCGATCGCGAAGACTGCGGTGTCTGAGGAGGTTGTGACACTTTTCCGTTTGTATGGGAGATATGGGAGACGTCTCGAGCGGGACCAAGAGCGGCTGGCCTTGTGTTGCCAGGAATTGAGTTCTGCAACAAAAAGCCGCCGCTAGACTTGGACTTTCCTTTTCGCCGCGTACTGCCTCCTCGTTGCAGAGAATCTCGCTCGACGTCGTCTCTTCGAGCCGGACTCGGCCCAGTCAGCTGGTGACTCTGACGGCTAGTGCCTGCAAGGAGACTGGACCCAGCGACGCCAGAGGCAGCTCGTCGTCGTTTACTCTCAGTGCTTCGACTCGATTCTCCGGTCTCGTAGCTAGTCCTTGATCGAGCCTCGGGTGTCAACAAACCACCTCTGTCAGGATGGCCCGGCAGTCGGGCTGCATCGTGGTCAGCCATGGCACATGCTGCAGTAGACTACAGCTCTAATAGAGTTGACGCAGACATGGAGAGCGTCGTGTTGCCGTTGACCGTTGACGCTCTCGAGGGGTGAGAAAAGGGGCAGTGAGGGACGCAAGAGACGTATCGAAGCAGCTATATGTATATGTTTGAGAGGGAAAAGGAAGACAATGTTTGAAGTGGATGCAACATGTCGGCGATACGCCACGCCACCCCCCACCCAAAAAAAGCCCCGTCGTCTGGCGGCGCCACTAGAAGTTTGGTCCCCACAATAAACTGTGTGGCGCAAGGCGGTAATCTCCAACGGTTGGCAAAGCCTTGGTACGTACTTCACCACAGGCAGGTGACAGCTGACAAGACAGGACACCACGGCTGACACGCGGCCAAATCCAAGACTCACGGCAATGTTGTTTATACAAGAGGAGCTTGCTAAAAGTACACGGCAAAAGGTAATGTGCGCCATCAGTCTGATCTAGAATACAAATCGTCGCAAGACTTCTCAAGTTCGCCCGTCGCTTACGCGGCTGCAGCTGCTGCGTCGCCAACAACACCGCCGCACCTCTGGCAGAGTCCGTCTTCATGCTCCGCCAGATAGCGCCAGCAACGAGAACACTTCTCCTGCTGGGGAGGCAGGACATGCACGGTGCCTGCTGGTGAGCCCTGGAGCTCAATATCCCTGGTATACTGCCAGGCTGCTTGTGCTTGCCCTGGCACAGGGTGGTTGACGTCCACACGTGAAACCACAAACATGGCATCAAGCTCCTCCAGATATTCTTCGAGAGTGTGCGCTAGCTGTGCATCTTCCGTGTTGATCATGATGGAGCACTGCAAAGAACTGCCAACCGCCTTGGCTTCACGCGCTTGCTCCAGTCCAGCTTTCACAGCACCATGAACGGCCGTCAGCAACGCAATGTCCTCTCGCAATTTAGCCGGTTCAACAGTCAGTCTGTTGGTGTCGACCAAGGGAGAAGTATAGAGCTGTCGAGCCGGATTGATCAAACTGCTGTTCAGATTATTAGCCTGAAAACACACACAAACACGAAAGAGAAAGGGCGATCAAAGTACTGACTCGTCGTCTACCATCCATGCTGGACGATGTGACCATGCCTCTTCAACTAGAACTGGCGTAATAGGAGCAAGCATGCGAAGCAACCCGACAAGAATAGGCTCAAGGGCACCACCGCCATCTCCGCAATAGAGTCGGTCTTTCAGACCCTCGAGATAAAAGGCTGATAGATCGGTAGCAACCCATCGATTGATCAAGCCCGTTGCCTTGTGGAACTCGTAATTGTCCACGGCATACCGTACTTGACCCATTGTGTCATTGAGCTGCATGATGGCAATCTGGTCAAGCTTTGTCAGCGGAGAACGACGGCTGGATTCGTGAAGTGAGCCCAAGATCATCTTGATAATCGTTCGGTACTTGATGAGCGCATTGTGAACCGGCTGTAGGATGGACGGCCCAATCAAAATGTCCGACGTAAAATCACAGCTGGCTGCCCACAGCCTCAAAGCATCGGGGCCGAGGGCATCGAATCGTGGCGAGTCTTTACTTGCGCCTTTGCCCTGGCGCTTGCCCTTGAGAGGAGGAAGCAGACGTCCGTCTATAACGTCCTCCGGGACTATGGTATTTCCGAGAGACTTGGACATTTTCTTGCCATGGGCATCCAACGTGAAGCCATGCGTAATCAATGTTCTGAACGGCGGTTGGATCTCCTCCTCTGGCACCCCTTCTGACTGTTGACTCGCCGCATAGGTCAACAAACTGGACTGGAACCAGCCGCGATGCTGGTCTGAGCCCTCAAGATACACATCAACGGGCTGCCCGACTTCCATCCAGCTGGTACCGCTGTCAAACCACACATCCATGGTATCGGTCCCTCTTCTGTACGTTCCTTGCAAATCCGACGGCACCCACGCCGTGTCATCCAAAGCATCTGAAAACCAACCCTGTGACGTTCGCTGCTGCATGACCTGTATTATGTGCTCGATTGTTTGCTCATTCATGACAGCATTTCCAGCTTCGTCATACAATGCAGGAATGGGCACGCCCCAGGACCGTTGACGGGATATGCACCATTCACTTCTGCCTTTGACGAAGCTCTCCAGTCTAGACCTGCCAGACTCGGGAACGAATCGCACATTACTCAGAGCATTCAGAGACCCTTGCTTGACCCTTCCTACGTCGGCGAACCATTGCGCAGTTGCTCTAACCACCACGGGTTGCTTAGTGCGCCAGTCATAAGGGTATTTGTGTTGAAGTTTATGAGTCGCTAGCACGTCATCCTTGATTAGATCCAAAACGGCCTTGCCTCCACCTTCCAGAATCGACGGGGCATTTGTGAGCAGCTCAGGCTGGTCAGGATACGCGTCTTTGGTGAAGAATCCCTCATCAGTGATAGGCGCAAAAGCCTCAATTCCCAGCTTAGCACACACCTCGTAGTCATCTTGACCGTGGCCAGGCGCCATATGGACCAAACCAGTACCCGAATCGGCAGACACGAACTCGGCGTGGACAATAGTCTGCTCCGGAGCCGATTTGCCAGCAAGTTTGTTGCGGTACTTGAGTCCGGCGAGGTCTGAACCATGTATGTAATCAGCAACAATCGTGAATTCGGGCAAAATGTCTCGCATAGCATCAACGCGGCTCGACGCAACGAGCAGGCCATAGGCATCAATTTGTAAGAGCGAATATACCAAGTCTGCATGAATAGCAATGGCCTTGTTCGCAGGGAGAGTCCACGGGGTAGTTGTCCAGATGGCCGCAAAGACGGGACCTTGAAACCCAGCCAAGCCTGGTATAGAGCTGCTACAAGAAACGATTGGAAATTTGACATATGCAGCATGGGAGATGTGGTCGTCCCGGTAGTCAAGCTCGGCTTCCGCAAGTGCTGTTCTCGATGATATGGACCAGTACACAGGCTTGTGCTTCCTGTAGATGAGTCCATGCCGAACCATTTTCTGGAACACGCGCAACTGTCTGATTTCGTACTCGCGATCCATCGTCGTCCACTTGTTACCCCAATCAGCCATGATTCCGAATGACTGAAACCCTTTCATCTGCTCCGTGATGGTCTTAGTGGCCAGTCGTCTCGCAAATTCGCGTACTTTGACTGGAGTAAGACCACCAGCAGTGGGATTCGATCCCAATGCCTTCATCTCGATTGGTAGACCGTGGCAATCCCAGCTTGGCCTATATATGACTCGTCTACCAGCCTGTACTTGCGCGCGGAGGGTCATGTCCTTGAGGATCTTGTTGATGGCATGGCCAATGTGGAGAGACCCGTTTGCGTATGGCGGGCCATCGTGCAGAATGAAGGGATCTTGTTGAGGCCGATTGCTGGATTGCCATTGATATAAACCATCGGAGCACTCTCGTAGATAATGCTGCTGGAGCTTCGGATTCGGTCGAGCACTGAGAGTCAATGGGTTAATGGGGATTTGTTGCGCGGTATCATAAATTGCGAAAGGAGCAGCTGTGCGCAAACGTACGGAAACGACGACTTGGGGAGCTTCAACGTCGCCTTCCATGCCTTGGACATGTTCGAGTCCGGTCATGGCCCAGCGCGTGGGCTGGTAGTGGTAGAGCTCAATGCCGACTCGGCGTCGTATCTCGAGAAGGGAGATCAATGATGAATTTAGTGCAGGTTGGTCCGGCCAGAAAAATCCAAGAAGTAATTTTGAGTAATTTTGACGTGGGGCAACCCAAAGCTAGCGCCGCTACAGTGGCACAGTGGGTGGGTGTACATATGAAGGAAACATTTGAAGCGTCATCAACGGGCACCGAGCTCTTGCATCGTTGCACTGCCTTCACGCAATCCACTTCAATGCCATGGCTCCTGTCCGGCGCTATTTACGAATCACAAAGTATTCCGTCCTCGAATGCCGCATTTACCTGGACAATCCCTCCCTGGCGCAGTCGTGGCTCCTCAATCCTCGCAATCCCGCACTTCCACGCATCATTGAAAGCATTCGACCACTGGTGCTTCCCAAGCTCCGAGAAGAAAAGGAACGGAGCAAGAAGAAGAGCTCGAAAAGAAGAGCATCAAAGATGTCATCACACAGGGTTAGACTACAACATTCAAACCAAAATCAGTCAAGCATTTCTGCAACGACGATTGGCGCGCTATCACTAACAGCCTCCCGGCAGATGATTTCGAAACATCCATGTTCTTGACCGAGACATCCACCCGGCACTCTCTACTGACGAGGAAGAAGAATTTCCGAGAAAAGGGACCGCAGATGATGCAGTCGAATTCCTCAAAGCTCATTAGCGAGACGAACCACATCCCCGTTGATGTCGACGGTGAACAACGAGGCGGTGCGATTCTCCGTGAGGAGGATAGCGACGACGGCAATGTGCGGTTGTTGGACATTCCGGTAGCGC
The DNA here is from genome assembly GCA_023658505.1 of Epichloe gansuensis. Lineage (NCBI taxonomy): Eukaryota > Fungi > Ascomycota > Sordariomycetes > Hypocreales > Clavicipitaceae > Epichloe > Epichloe gansuensis. The sequence continues at coordinate 1,665,466 of CP098285.1, read as the reverse complement.
GACCAAAGAGACACAGAAGCACAAATACCTCGAAGGCGCATATTGGAAGCAGTGACGAAGATGACAACAGCAGTGCAATTGATCTTGATTCAGACGCGGAACAGCCAGTCACGAAAAGGGTCCGAGTTCCAGGCGCCCTTGAGGATGATGATCCAGACGATGAAGATGACAAGAAGAAGCTGGCCATGGATGTGTCGTATGAGGGTTCGCCATCTACGGACGAGTCCTTTGTCTCGTCGTGCGGCGAAGGGAGAATAAGACACGGCGCCTCGGACAAGACGGTATCGCGCCAGAAGGACAAGCCAACATGGAGAATTGGATCACGTCGACTCAAATTCCGGTCGGTGAAGATGTTCCATGATACGAGGAGTCACATTAAACAAACGATTCTCAACAGGGACTTTAATTGAACTTGGTTCACTCGGAACATTAGTTGCATATCAGACTGAGCCCGGGTTTGTCATCCACTTCACCTCGTTATCGAGCCAAGGACACGCCCAAGGCGAGCGAGCAATGTCTGAGGTCGGTCGGTGAACAGGAAATAAAGAAAACAAACCCCGCACGAGATATCAAATGACACTGGCGATGTTTGCTCGGCTCGGCAAGCGCCACTCAGAAACCAGGTACTATTACGGATCGAGTCACCCGGATTCAAGCCCCGAGTACTCCGTACTAATATTTTGAGTAAAGGAAAGGGGGTGTTGCTTGATCGCGGCATCGAGTTTTGCCATCTTCCACGAGTGCAATCAAACTTGTTTGTGACGATGTCAAGGTGTGAGTGGCACAGTGAGTTGCAGGCGTTTACTCCGTATTAGGCCCAGGGACTTTCATGATTAGAAAAAGATCATGTGGACTACTTTTATTACATGGATGTCATATCATGGTTTCCCGCAGCTAGGTCCGGCTTGTAGTCAAAGAACGCATAGGCTATGCCGTCCATCCGCGGCCCCAGGCCATTGAAACGATGAAACAGGCCCCCAACAAGTAATACATACGAATTCCACACATGCCAATTTCGGTATGGTAATACAAAATCTCCATATCGCAAAGACGAAACACCACCTTTTCTCCGCTTCTGCCGGCCTAGCAAATGCAGAGGTACACATTTCATCCCCCAAGAAATGAGTCACTTGCAACGCTCCGCCGGATTTCGGTGCAGAGATCAGAAACACCCAAGGTATTGTCTCATCTTTATGTCCTGTTCTCCGTATCTACATCATTTAGCGCCTACCCTTGCGCGACCAACTGCTCCAGTGCAGAAAACCCGGCTGTAGCTACGGCTAGACAACTACCGGGAATCTACGGAGTATCACCAGATTTCAATTCTCGGCGGGTTCCTTCTCTTGCTTACATGTATGTACATATATGAGAAAATAGATTGCGTTACGCCACCCCCTTTTGCCTTTGCCCTTGATAGGCGGGAACATGGGGTATGTGAAAAGGGTACTTTGGGATAAAGTCACCGGGAAAAAGGAGGGTGGGATGGATTACCTCAGTGCTCAGGTGAGTGCCTAGCCTGGCTCGTGACATTGTTTACGTTTCTTGCAGAAATGTCGGCAATGCTGGGGAATCCAGGGCGGTGAAATCCTGTTGCATTGCAACGATTAATACGTACATATGTAATACATATGTATGTAAGTTCAGGTCGGCTGAGCCACAACCAACCAGCGAGTTACATGCGCAAGTCGTGATGGGATCATCAACAACCACTCGCACTCTCCTTCACTCACGCCATCGCCCCTGGTGGCTTACAAAGTGGACTGTTCAATCTTCTCTCCCCTCCTTCCTTGCCCGTCCTGGACGCCTCGGCTGACGAGGCAGAGGAGGAAACGCCAATCTTACAAGTATCATGTGAATACATGGCGTTTCACCGCATCAGCTGTCGTCCAACCCAGCGAGGAGGTGCTCGAGTAAATCAATCGTACGTGCATGTTTGCCTTGGCGATTTCGCAAAACACGTCATGTTCCTGTCGCTCTCGTCGCAGTGTCACCACCCGGGTTGGAGAATCGAGTTTCGAACCCTGCAGCACGCAATCCTCTGGGGTTTTTTTTTTTCTGGGCCAGGGCCAGCGTGCATCGTCACATCATGTCTATTCATGGGGACCGGAACGTTGATCCTGGAGATGGCAATGTTTGGAAGGGGGAAACGTCGTGTGAGCACTACGCGGGCAGGTTCCTCACGGGCAGCACTTTGAGAGTGACGGAGAATGAATGCTACGATGAGGATCTTGGTATGGATGCGAGATGGGTACTCTGGACGAATCGACGAGTTACAGTAAGTAGTACAAGGTTTTTTTTTTTTTTTTTTTTTTTTCATCGAGATCAGACATGACTCGCCCCGGTCGTGGTGCCTCGGGTCAAGGTATTCCTGAAACCGTGGTGAAGAAGCATAAACCAACCCCCTTAGAACAAAGCCGTTCATCCACAATTGTACTCGGTATACTCGGAACTCGGTAATCCGTAATCCGCAATCCGTAAATCGACGTGCAGATACGGACAACTCCGTACCGAGTACATGGAATGCAAAAGCGACATCCCGCAAGTCCGTGCAGACAATCAAAGACGAGTAGTGACATTACAACATCCTCTGCGCCGTCGCAACTGGCCTGTCTGAATCTGACGCACGTTCTCCGTATATATTCCTTGCAACTTGGCAATCAATCGAAACCTTGGGGGCAGAGAAACCCGGGACGGACGGACGGACGGACGGCACTCTGCAACTTGGACTGATTTCCCGTTCTGGAATCTCGGACGGTTATTGTACATAATATGTAAGAGATGTTTTCTAACGTATCTGCCGGTGACGGGTAAAGTCTCCGAGAATCCTGCATCATTTTTATTTTATTTTATTTTTTTCCCATCGTACTGTTGTGCTGGACGGGACGGTGCAATCGGACCTGACACGACGGGTTCGCAAATGGCACCACGCCTGCATGATAAGTCTCCTCAATAGTCAAATTTCGATGCTTTTTTTTCCTCTCAAGAGTCAGTGATGCCAGACCCCACTCCTGTCCCGGCTGAACTTCCCCACCCGGCAGGAGGTGATTGGTGCGAGCCCCTTGACTTCCCACGTGGCGGCAGCAATGTGGCTTATTGACAGAAAGTTCAACAATAGAGTTGACATCTCGACATGGTAAAAACGGTCTTTGGGCTAGAAGGCTTCAGAAGCAACAGCGAATCCAATGCGTTGATAGCGGCATTAGCAGAACGACGATGGATATTCAGTGTGCATTTTCTGTCTTGCACCCCCTAGTAAAGTGCCGCGGAATCAGGAATCACATATCTCGGCTGACCAGCCAAAGTGCGGCAGGAGGGGAGGGCTTGGCTCAATCTCCCTTCTTCCTCCGTACTTCCCTTCCCGCCTGCGGGTACGCTGGTCCCCTAATTTTTTTTTTTTTCAATTTTTTTTTTTTTAAAAAAGACGACGACGACTTTTCAATCGGCCTTTCCTCCACCCACCGAAAGGATCCGAGACGCCACATTCGGCAACCCGAGTTGAGGATGAGACTATCGATGATGAGTCCACATACGGAGCACTCCGCTTACAGTAGCACGGAAGCAAGTTCGGCACTAATAATTAATAACGGGTTGTTTGTCCATATTCTGTGTTCTCTGATTCGACCCGTGACAGCCAATGGTTAGTGCATCGCCGCCCAGTCTGTCGGATCAGCTCAATCCAGACAAGACAAGCCGTGCCTTGCTGCTCTTTGGAAAGTTCGATGCATCTTGCCTGATTAGGTCTACCGTCTGTACGACCAGTGACCACCAATGACTCGACAACGACAACGAGACGCAACGCAACGCATTAATGTTTTGTTTTCTCCCGGTTTGCCTGAGACTCAAGCTCTGGCCACTTCTCTTCTCCGCGTAAGCCTTCTTCCTGCCTTGGATGCGGCTGTCCAGTCCAAGCGTAGCGATTCAAGTTTGGCCCCAGCAGATCCAAGTCTACTACTTGAGTATCATACGTTGATGATTAGATATGCTTGACAGAATCAGGCCACCACTCTCGGGTCCCGATGAAGCAGTCATACATAATATAGTTTGCGTCAACCCGGATTTCTGGGACGGCCAAGACTCACCGTACTACTCATGTTTCAGGACAAAAGGTGTCAAACTGCGCGCACCCACGCACCGAAAGCCAGGGTCAATACAAGCCCGTCGACAAGCCCGTCGCAAAGCCCGTCGCCAAGCCTCGACGATTTCTTTCCTTTCCCTTGCGGGACCATGAGCGCTTCTGGCTGCCATGTGCGTGTGGTCGTGGTCGGATAGTAAGCCGCAGAGCGGGGCAAAGACAATTCTGATTAAAACAACCCTTGTCGGTAAGTGTCTTGTGTGGTGATGAAAGGAAGAACGAACTCCGATATTACCGAGTAGATTTACTGATTTGGTGACGCTGTGCGACACTGCACCAAAAGGGATTTTGGGTGTCATGGTGACCGACCCATGGTCTTCTCTGTCTGGATAGAGACAGCATTTTTCGTACGGAGTACATGATATGCCACGCCCTACCTAGTAAGGTGGGGCGTGGCACAGTAATAAAAGGAAGCCTCGCAAATGCCGCCTGTCGCAATAAAAGCATGTACAAATGTACATTCATTCGCATGGATGCACACGTACTCCGTACAAGAAAGCCTCGCTCGCAACGCCCAGAATGACGACCGGCGCATCGAGCGGCTGGCGTCCCATCATGGCTTGCTTTACTGTCAACATGACAAGGAGACAACTATTGATTGAACAATTAAGTTGCAAACTCGGTGCGAGAAATTCGGTATCGGAGCACCATGAGCAATGCCGCGGCAGTGCCGACATGGTCTGACGGATATTGCCAGCTCACCACATACATAATGTTAGGGTTGCTGACATTGGAATTTCCCGGGCAATTTGGCAGGTTGCGCCACGCTACTCCGTACTCCGTATTATATCTGCTGCACTCCGTTAATCATGGCTTGTTAAGATTAAGCAAGTGAAAACTTCATCTTTCTTGGTCCTGCTCGGTACGGCGCACTTCCGTCCCATCCATCTATGTACGCACGGCTACGTAACGTCTTTGCCGGTATTAGATCGCAGAAGAAATTGGATTAAAGAAAAGGTCTTGGCTCAGTCAGGGGCATGCATGCAGCCTCTGATCCATGTCGCGTCATTTCCATGGAACTTACTCCGTACCATGTGCGTGCCTGAAAGGAAATGTTAATCGCTTCTTTAGGGCATGGACAAAGGGGTTTAGGTCACAAGTCAATCACAATAATTCAAAGCACGGAGTACCTGAAAGGAAGTCGCCCGTGGCAAATGGGCAAATGAGCAAATGAACAGGGAATTTCCGTGCGTGGAATGGTAGATCTGCACAACCATGAAACGAGCGGTGAGGTTCCAAAACTTTGTTCTTGACAGGTGCTCTGGATTGGACCACGATTTCTCGCTTGCTTGTTGATCTGATCTCGCGAGGAGTCGCCAAAGGAGCAAGAGCAAGGCACATCAGGTCTGCTGACTGACGTATGTGCTCCGTACTTGGCCAATTTCTCATCGGACGGTTTTGGGAAAGCTCAGTGTGGCACCTGCCGTGCGGCCTTACCCGCACTGCCACTGCCACTGCCACTGCCGTGATCGTGACTGTGACAATCTACAGATCAGTTGAATGTCTCTAGGGACCCCGGCGGAAAACACACCTGAAATGACTACCAACTACTGGCTGACGTGATGAAGACCACGTGCGCTGAGTCTATGACGCAGTTCCCAAACCGCCTCGGTACTCCGTGTAAGCTACATACTTTTCTTAGGAAAGCCTCTGAGCTCGGACGCGGTTGAATTGCTTGCGCTTGCCAATGTGCCCGAAAAGGAAAAAATTATTGAATTTCTTTTGTGCCGGAGTTGCTTTTCTCCTGTGATTTTGTGTTTGTGTTTGGTGTTTTGGTTTTGGATGAATGTGTGGGCTGAGTACATACATGTGTACGCTAACCGCGTGTGGCATTAAAAGCATTCTTTCCTCCACCAGTGTGTTAGGGTGGAGAATGTCTTAGGTAATCAGAGGTAGTAATAATATGGAGAACGTTAGCCTAGCTCTACTTGAGAATACAAGCATCCTTATACCCCTAACCAATGGGTTATTATTCATGGTAATAAGACTAGGACTTTATATCCTTATATTTAACCGACGGACAATGAAATATTACCCTGACGAAATATCGAACTAATTAGACAAATAATTATAATTAAGGACATGGATAGAGGCAATAAACCTTTGTTAAAGTTTAACTACGGCTAGAACCAAGAAGGAAGATTAAATATAGCTATAGTTACTAATAAGACTTAAAAGAAACTTAAGAAGATTATCTAGCTAAGGTTAGAAACACCACTATTAGACTATGCAAGAATACTAAGGACTACGGGACTTAGCATAATAGGCATAGAACTGCAGGGCTATGAAATACTTGCGATTTGCAAAGAAGGAAGATTCTCATAATACTTACCTTAAATAGGACTAGGATAGAGAGCCTAAACTGTGATTAGAGTTAAGATCACTATTGCCTAAGGCAGACCTGATTAACTTAAGTTTAAATTAGGAATAGAAACATTAGAATTAGGATAAAGTTAATTAAGGAAGATAATATAGTGATTTAGTCTTAGAAGAACTGTTTAGAACTTAGATTAGATATAGGAGATAGACCTTTTAAACTTATAACTTTAGAGAACGTAGAGGAACCTACCTAACCAGGGAAACTTACCTTAGGAACCAATATTTTCCTACCTAGCAAGACAGGGACCTAGGGGCTGAATAAATAATAGATAGATAAGACCAGATAGCCGATTAAACCTTAGGAAAAGACTAAACCTTAGAATCCAGCGTGAGTCCTAAAAACCCAGCATAGAATTAGATATTTTCGTACTTAGCAAATTCAGGATTTCTCCCTTTAACAAGCACTACAATAAAACATACACTATGTTACTATAAACACTACGCAATATAGGCATCTAACTTATTACTTTAAGGAATCAGAAAATTACGCTATAATAGGAGGAAATAACTAATAGATCTGTCTACTAGATTAGTTAGGTGATAACTAGGTGGTGTAATGGTTACGTACTAGTTAGTTAGCTGTTAGGGTTATGGATGCCCTAGGTAACACACAGGACGCTACATAGACAAGCGATTAAACTTCTTGCTATAGAGACCTAGCTAAGGTGCCTTTAGGGCTTGAAAATCTTAGTTTTCCAGAGCAATTAGCTCACTATAGACTAAAGAGCGCGCACTAACCACTAGCCTACTTTTACCCCGCTTTTAACTCCACATTATCGCTTATTACCACTCTAGATTAGCTAACACAGTGCGATCATGGTTAACACACTGGGCTAGAACGACTTAGCCAGGAATTAGAAGGGCTTAAGGGGCTAAGAATAGCGCCTATAATAACTAATGCTAGATATGGGAGGAAGGAAGCACTTAGGAACTTAAGGAGGATACAAAGGATTTTTCTTAGGGGTTTCTTTTTCTTTTCTTCCCTTTTTTTAGGTAAATAGGAATTAATTAACTGTGTGACAATTAAGTTTATTCTTAGGCTTTATTCTTCCCTTAAAAACTTTATTACGATAAAGTTTCCAAGGCCTCTTGTTTAACACCTATCCGATTTTTCCTAATAAACTAGACTCCCCTCTAATTCTCGCTAAACTCTAATACCCTTTAACCCTTATGTCTCTTATTACTCTATTATCTTAGAGGAATCTAGGAAACCCTTTCTATCTTATTAACTTTAAACAACCTATCCTAGATTAGTTCCTTTATGTAGCTATTATTCTCTAGAGAGTTAAACCCAAGAACTTATAAGGATTTAATCCTAAGTTTAGGCTTAGAGCAGTTAGAACATGATAGAAGGTTATTAGACTTTATTCTAAGCCTAGTTCATTCCCTAAAGTTATCTTATCTAGTAGACTATATTTTACTATACTTTCTATCTCTATCCCTTTAATTACCTAAGCAGCCTGTTAATACTAGGAAGATAAGATAAATAGTTAAAATAAACGTTCCCTTTTTCCCTATGAACTCTAGCATAGGTAGCGGTAGGATCACGTTCTTAGGCTTGCTAAAAGATAGGCTAGCTAAGGAATACATAAAACATTGTAAAATAATAGCCATGATGGCCTAAGTCCCCTTAGAATATCACAATACCTTTATCTAGTTAACCTTTATTTAAGGTCTACGGGAAAGGCAGTAATTTAGTATAAGGACTTAGAATACAAAGAACACTCCTAGGAAGCAATATCTACTAAGTTCCTAACTAAGTTTAAAAACCTAGATCCGTTTATTAAGATCTCTATGTAATAAGAAATATTTAGTTTCGCTAGAGAAAGGATAAGACGCTAAATACCTATATCTAATAGGCTAAGCGTCTAGCCTTAAAGGTAAAATTAAATATCTAATAAGTTCTCTTTATAAACTTTATTTTATACCTAGCGGATAGAGAGATAAACGTAAGGCTATAGGAAAGAGTATCTAATTGTTTATTCGCTTTAAATAAATAGATAGATAGTATAGCCTTAAAGGACTTAATAATGTCTAATCTAAAGGTTATCTTATATAATTGCTAATCCTTAGCTTCAGAGAAGATATCGCGAATGTCTAAAGACACTATTTTAATAGCTAGAATAGGACCACTCTAGAAATAGATAGAGGAATAGTCTAAGAGAGAGAAATAAGCATTAGAATAAATAGCTAAACTAGTAAGACAGTTAGAAGCATTCTAGGCTTAAGCTGCTAGCAACTACGCTTAAATAGCAGGATAATATAACCGATTAAGATATAGTACAAATGACAGAACCTAATCCCTAGGTAGGTCTAGAAATGTTAGTAAGATAAATCTAAGGGAGATTAGATCTAAAGAGATCCTAAATTCTTCTGGTGTTTCTCTTGTAGGGAATGAGGATATATAGGATATAACTATTTAAAGAAGGATAGATGCTTATTAGAGGATTTCGAGAGACAATGTGATTAATAGACCTAAGAAGAGATGTAAATAAAAAGGGATTAAAGAAGAGAACTAGATAACCTAAATTAGTTAAACTATATTAGTGGGTTAGGAATAGACCTAATTCCTCCCTAAGGCTTCTTCCTAACCTTAGGACTTTAGTTGTTTACAGCGTTATCTTTAAACTACCAGCCCCTAAGTTATATCTATAAGGAGAACGATATTAACTATGTTAATGTTACTGCTTAACTAAAGGAGAAGGAAAAAGAAAACGAATTAACTGAACTAGTATTAACTTATAGACTAAATAAAAGGGTTACAAAGTCTACTCTAAAACCTAGAATAGTTATGAATAAGCTAGCTTAATAATGAATCGAAGAAATCCTTAACTCTGATAACACTCTAGATAATAGGAATAATTCTAGGTTACGAATAACCTAGCTACTTAGGAGATAAGTCCTAAGGAGTTCTAAAGACTACTCCCTACACTAAGGCTATATCTAGAAAAGGTTATAGAAGGTCCCTAGGGACTAGTGATAGCCTTACCTAAGGAAGTTTTAATAAAGGACGCTGCCCTAACTAATTAACCCCGCTAAAGACTAGCATTAGAGAATATTAGAGCTACTAAAGAATATAATATCCTACTGTTTAACTTAGGTAAATATTTAGGGAAACCACTATCCCTATTAGTATTCTATAGCTCCTTTAAATAGCACCTATTATCTATTAATAACTAAGCTACTTAATATAATGCCACTAAAAGATAAAGAGCAATAGAGCTAAGTTAATTATTTCTTATCTTATAGAACCTTACTAGGAAGTGGTATACCCTAATACAAAACTAGATAAGTCACTAGGTTTAGCTAATGCTATGATTGCTTAGAATAATGTCACTAAACCAGATAGCAAAGTAGCGATAACCCTAGGATATATCATGACTTATATTAAAGGCGTCTAATGTGACTTTGCTTTAATTAATAGAGGTTCTAGTGTGGAACTAGTGAATAAGAACTATCTAAAAGATATAGATTTCTATTAGTATAACTCCGTAAAAGGAGGTTTGTTTAGATAGCAAACAATATTAACCATCCTATTACCTCTTACGCCTACCTCTAGATTATTACTAGTGGAATACTAGCATTAGTAAAATGCTACGTTATACTAGCTTAATAAGATTAGAACATCCTATTAGGAAAGGTTTAGCTCTAATAGGTTAACGCTATTAAATATTATAGTAAGGAGAAACTCACTATTATAGGTACTAAGGGAGTGACATAAACCCTACTAATATATCCATGCCTAGATTTGTTCTAGAAATCCGATATGTAGGCTTAGTTGCTATAGAGGATAACCTAGATAAAGCTATAGAGTTTATTAAGGATAATCGTGAAATCTTAGAAGAGGTAGAGGAGATCCTAAGAGGCTTGAATAACTGACTGTTTAATAAAGCCAAAATCCAAGATTTAGAAAACTAAGTGTCACGGATAATAATGCTAGTAATTATTCGCGAAATCAAAAATTACTATTACTAAATAAGATTAGAATAGCTAACCTTAAAGGCAAACTGTTAGAGAATACTCGGAGAATAAAGCTAGATAAGAAGGTATATTAGAGGGATAGGAGAACCAAGGAAACCTTAGTAAGGAGGACAATATTATTATAAATAGAACTAGACTAGATAGACTTAAACATGAACTTAACTTAATGTTAACCGCTATGGTCGTCTAGAACCCAATAAGAAACATTGCTATAGATAGAATAATTACTAAGTTAGATTGCGAGACAGAAATTAAATCATTTAACCCTTACTATTCTGGAATGCCTTAACTAAAACCTATGTTAATGTGCTAGAAAATTACTTAGAGTTAAATCAAATAGCGACAGACCTTATGGAAGAGAAGAGTTACGAACTTTAACCATAACCTCAGGAAGAATTAGGAATAGATAAGAACCTAGACTTGCCTAACATCACAGGGAGAATTAGGGAAGGAGAACTTAGATAAAGGAGAACTAGAAGAACATGATATTAAAGGGTTAGAAGGAGAAGATTAGGATTATAATAAAATTGATAACCTTAATCTATTTAAAGTCTTAAGTAGCGCGCTAGTTACTGCAAAATATTAGGAGGAACTTACAATAGATATGCCTAGATATAACCAAGGGCTAATTTATATAGGAAAATCAAAAATCAAGGCCTCCCCTTATTAAGTTAAAATTCCTATACAAATAGCTTAGAACAGAACTTAACCCAAGAAGCGAACCATAGGATACGCAATGTTTTAGACTTAGTCAGTTAGGGAGGATAAGAACTAGGAATAGACGCGCGGACACAACAGTCACCTAATTTATATAGGAATTTCAGAAACCAAGGGGACCCCTTAACAAATCAAATCTCTTATATAAATACGTAAAATATAGACTTAACTAGGAAAACCAATGATAGGAAACACTATTTGCTACACGTAAGTGATTAGAAGGATTAGTATTTAACCATAAACACGTCGCGACATGCCTAAGGCCCTATTTGTATAGGAAATAAACAAATTAAGCCCTCTCCCTAGATAATTAAAGATCCCTATACAATTAAACAAATTAGAGAATTAACCAATAAACCATGTAATAGCAGTTATTATAGTGAGGGTTTAGCAGTGCACTCTAGTGGAGACAGTTATGCAGTAGTTCGCAATATAGATAAGTTAGGAGCTATGTATAACAATAAGGGATAGTTAGACTTAGCACTTTATATAGGAAAATCGGAAATTAAGGCCTACCCCTGTAGATTCCAAAATCTCTATATAAACCGCCTATTATCCACCGCCCCGCCTAAAACCATTATTTTATGGTTTAATAAGTCTAATATTAAGCTTAGAGATCGCGCAGGGACTACCCTATAACGGATAATGATTATGACATTATGCTACACATTTAAGGATTGTTTTGTTTAGAAGCTTAAGGGCATTCGCATAACTAACCTTCTTTAACACTACATCCTATTAATACTAGACGCATGACCTAGGAAGAGGAAGTAATTCTAATACTTAGCTAGACATCGCGAGTTTTTAAAGAAGGTATTTCTAGTAATGGAAAAGGCTAGTATTATTTATCACGGAGACTTAGTGTGGGTTACACTAATAATTTTTGCACCTAGGCTAGACAAAAGGTTTTTCGCGTTATATATAACTACTATGACATAAATAGCAAAACCATTAAGTTAGGTTACCTATGTTATAACATAGAAGCTAATCTAGACTTATTGCATTACAGGAGATCGAAATTTCTATCATAAACAGACGCTTTAAATGGGTTTTAGGCAGTTAGAGTTTACCTACCTAACAAACATAAGATAGCATTTTCAGGACCTTATGGCATGTATTATTACAATAATATAGCCTAGGGTCTAACCGAGCACTATTAATATACGCTAGATTTAGTGACTTAACTTTTAGTTATCTATTCTTTAAGGATAGGACTAAAAGCGAATTAATTTTAGGGTATATAGAAGATATATAAACATTATTCTTAATTTATGTGAATAATTACCACTTAGGTTCTAAGATATAGGAGGACTATTTTAACTTCTTATAGAAATAATACTTCCTAAGAATCGTATAGGCACTGATTGGATTAAGCGGATATAAAATAACCTTATTCTTATCAGAAGTTAAGTGCGTTAGATATTCCCTAGAAGATAGGAAGATTAGACCCGCCCGGAAACATCGTGAAAGATTTGCTAATCTAGCAAAGTATTTCGAATAGCAACCGCTAACCTCTTAGAATAAGATTCTAGTCTTAATCTATTTAACACCCTTCTTACGGAAGTTTATTCTAGGAGGTTAGACTTAGTACTGGAAATCAAAAGGGTCTTTTTCTAAGATATCTAAAAGACTACGAAATCTAGTAAGCTATTAGTCTAAAAGGGAGAAGTTCTAGAGGAGAACCTAAATAGACACTAGAAGCTTAAAATGCCTTACTATAGATCTATTATAGCATTTAGGAGAATGCTACTTTTAGGGCCTAGCTAAGGACATAGTTCTATTTAGTAACTAATGCTTTAGACACTAGAACAGGAGGAGTCCTATTTTAAATAGATGACATTAAGGCTAGCATAAGCGTAACTAATGCAAATTTCTTGAAAATACGAATTATTATGTGGTTATCGCATAGATTAGGTGATGCTAAGAAACGATACTTAATGCTAGAAAAGGAGATATTAGCTATTGTTATAGGATTAAAAGAGACGCAATAGCTAGTGGATAGATCCCTATACCCTTTGAAAGTGTATATGGATTACAAAGGAATTATTAACTTAATAGCTAATTTAGCTAAGGTTTATAGGAAGGTTGCTTAATAGATAGACATTCTATAAGAGTTAAACGTGGAATACATACACTATCCTAATATAACTAAGATTATAAGAATCGCTGACGGGATGTCACAACTACTAGATAAGCTTAGATTAGATTTATTTAAGGTAGAGAGAAGAATAGGCATTAACGTAACGCTAGCGACAGAGAATTAACTAACCCTAATCTTAATAAATATAAATTCTAAGATGATTTTGCCAGAGGAGAGACTAAATAACGAAACTTTAGAAATAATCGCAAATAAACTTCAGAACTAGTTAAACTCTAAGTGGTATAGAGAGGTACTAACTGCTATTATTTATAGTTACTATATAATACTAGCGGAACAGCGGAAACTAGTTTAGCGTTAATCCCTAAAGTACTGGATTATAAAGTGAACACTCTATTATCTAAAGCTTAACGAATCCCTATCTAAATACATACTTAATAAGGATGTTCTAATAAAACTTTAACAAGCCTATAACGCTATAGGTTATTTTAGTCTAACTATTATAATATAAAAATTACAGGGAGGTATTTCTAGCCAGATAGAACAAGAGATATTAAAGCTTACTACTAATTATGCCTTATCTATTAGCAAACAGGGCCACGGTTAGCAAGGGCTAAACCTAAAACTATTATAATATTAGAACCTTAGGCTTTAGTGGCAATGGATTACCTAGGACCTATTACTCCTAAGGCTTAAAATGGAGACTTATATATACTTATTATGGTTAATTATATAATAAGGTTTGCGCTGGGTTAATCCTATACTAAAGCTACTAGAGATTTAGTTACTTAGACGTGGGATAAACATTAGAGCTTAATATTCGGATAGCTAAGAGGAATATATTATAATAACGGTTCCCACTTTAAGAATCTAACTTTTAAGACCACAGCAGAAAAACATAGTATTATTATTTTATTTAGACCGGTATCTCACCTAGCATTAACAGGTCTAGCGGAACAGAATGTCCGCCTAGTGAAATAATAACTAATAAAATAGGCTATAGAACGAGATAGGGTATTGCTTAACTTGTGGAACTAAGCTATCCTAAGCATTATAGTAATATTAAATAATTAGTTTATGTCTAGCACTAGGATAACCCTAGCTATGTTAATGTTAGGATTTAATCTATTTACTAAGCATATAGGGGTCCATGACCTAGATAAATCGGAGTTGTTAAGTTTAGAATTAGATAACCTAGAGTTTGTTTAAGAAACTAATTTATAGTATATGGATTTAAGGGAGGAATAAAGGAAATAGTTTAGACTTATAAGGTTAATAATTAAGAAGGCACTTTAAAACCCCTATATTAGTTTAAGGTTAGTAATATTGTGTAGGAAAAATAGATAAAGAGAATAAGCTTAAAGGGAAGTTTTATAAGACCTAGGAAAGCTTTTAACTATAGTAAAGAAATTATTATTAGTTTTATATAAAATTAAACCTATTAAAGGCAGCCCTAGGAGGAAGATTTATATTAATAACCTAAAGATATATATCCCGCGCTATAAGCAGCTTTAACCACTAAGGTTAAACACCTAGGATATAGTAGATTAGGAGCTAGAGACACTAAAGCATTATATCTTAGAGGACAGCGATTAATGGTAAAAGATAATTTAGTAGTGTTATGGTTAATACTATCTTAAATTAGGCCAGTCTATTGGGGTGGAGAATGTCTTAGGTAATCAGAGGTAGTAATAATATGGAGAACGTTAGCCTAGCTCTACTTAAGAATACAAGCATCCTTATACCCCCAACCAATGGGTCATTATTCAAGTGTCAAGTGTCAGTGTCAGTGTCATCATGTGTCACGCGATTGACTACCCCGGTTCGCGATAGACCCACGACCCTTATGATTTCATAATAGTGGCTCACGCTGGCCCGCTAATCGTCTCCATTGCTCATCTCCAGATTTCTGTTTTGAACTAATACAGGATCCGCACAGTAGCACAACAAACCCAAGCGGAAATTTGACGATCCGAGGAAGAAGAAAAAGAAAAAAAAAAAAGGGTTGGGTTGAGAATCAAAGGCCACCCCTACAGCTCCGTCTCCCTAACATCAATGTCTTGACTGGGTATCTCAGTAGGATCTCAGAGCTGCGTGCCTTGGAAGAAGAAGCCTCATATGTATTTCTTTCGTTGGGGTTGCATCTCAAACTCTTACTCAGGTGAGTCACAGCCGCAGCTGAAGATGTGCCTGGTCTTGGAACAGGGGCTCACCAAAAGGATGCTGGGGTAATGATTGGGTTGTGAAATTTGATGCTCATGCGAACCACTCAAGGCCTGTAGAGCC
Organism: Epichloe gansuensis; assembly: GCA_023658505.1. Lineage (NCBI taxonomy): Eukaryota > Fungi > Ascomycota > Sordariomycetes > Hypocreales > Clavicipitaceae > Epichloe > Epichloe gansuensis. The sequence goes on along the minus strand of CP098285.1, from coordinate 1,649,873 downwards.
GCCCGATCCAAGGCGACCCAAGCCTGTGGGAAGACGGTAAGGCTGCATAACAAGGCGACCGCATCATTTTTGGTTGGTTCAATGTTCTACTTTGGTTAGCAAATGTCGGCCCGAAGCCTCTTCACCATCCCAAACTTGGACTTTGGACGTCGTTCCCATCTTTGTTACTGGCGAGTCATGGGGTGAAAGAGAAACTCGATTGGCTCGATTGCCCTCCCGAAACTCTCATTGGTATTCCGGGCATGAGACGCTGGACTTGCTCAGACCGACTTTCCTCCTGCGCCATTCGCGTGTTGGTCAGATGACGGCGCCAGACATAAGCCTGATCGATCCATCATCTGGTTTACTCCGTACAGAGCACATCAATTCGAAGTTCAACGATTTTTAAGCGCACTGCGAAATGAGATGCCAGGTTTAGTATTCTTCTGCTGATGCGCGTCCAAAGCGGACGTGGGGGCGTAATCAAACGTTGCTGTCGTGGCGTGAAAAAAAAAGAAACGCGGGCTTACCAATGCAAGGGATCCGATGCGAACGGAACAGGAGATGTCCGTCTGGTCTGGTGCAATGCGGTATTAATGCCATGCTTGCAAACATTCAAGGCCTCCGTACGGAGTGGACAAAGTGAAGCAAGCAGGCGCCCGACATCTGTCGCCCATTGCATTGCCATTGCGAGTTCTCAACCATGTGTGTTGACATCAATCTCCGATAGCCTCGCTCCCAGACTCTCACTCTCCGCAATTGAGATCTGCCCGCACGTGTCCCTTAGCAGCACCTAGACAGGCAGGCAGACTGCCAGGCCAGGACAGCTGTCAACCCCGCCGATCACCAAAAACAAGAAAGGAAAGCCGTCCAGATAACACCAAGTCAGGCGCAGGTCACGAATTGGCCAACATGACCAGGGGCTGCCGGGATCTTTACGTGTCGTGGCTAGCTCATCGTGCCATCACCATGAGCGGTCAAGAGGAATGTGTGTCTGGCGAAGTATCCCGTGGGTACTTAGTACGCCGATACGAGAGTGATGATACAGTACAGTACGGCGGGCCAGGTCGGCTAAAAGTGGCCTCCATGAAAGAAGTCTGGAATTGACAAGAACGCCGTAAGTTCCGTTGTTTCTTCGGACAATGATGGCGACGACGACGACGACGCGGGTTGCCAAGCCGCCTCGTATGGCAGACAGGGGTGAGCTGTAAGAAAAGGCCAGGTGACCTTTATTTTTTTGGACATCGCTTCTCCTGATGAGGCACTTGCCCAGATTACCCCTGTCCAGTTCCTGCACCGGGATTCGTACGACGTGTTCGGATTACTTCGGAGTACTCCGTATCTCTGACTCCTATTGTTGTCAATTACTTCCTACGCAAGCCCCGACAGGCGCGTCGCGAGGCGAGGCTGGGCGACAGCAAATGTCAGATCGTACAGAGTATGACAATGCTTAAAATGATAATCCCCGCAAAAAAAAAAAAGAAGAAAAAACCCTATTGGCACGTTAGACAAACGGAGAATGTGTGACTCTGCTGTGCTGCTTTTGGGTTTGAGATTTCTGTACAAGGCAGGAACTCCGTTGCGCCTGGCCAATTAAGAAAGCCCTGAGCCTGGTCCAGTTTCGTACTCCGTAAATATGGCAAGTCTGGTATCTTCACTGCGGAATAGTCGCCGGCCGGCAAATTACGAAGGAGGGCGGGGTGCATGTTGCCCGCGTTCTAATCTGGCGCGAGGTTCTCGTGCCCTGGCCCATTCAAGATATCTCGAGTCATCTGAGAGAGAACCTTGGAATGTGTCGACTGGCCTCTTCTTCTCCCAGGTGCACGGAGATAGGGAATTGCACCCCACTCCCGTTCCTTTTCAGGTCGCATTGATGATTGATCTCCTGGCCTCCAGGTTCGTTTGTTCGTGGCGTCATTTCCACCCCTCATTCTTTTTCGCCTACCCCTGCCTTCAAGGATGTATGTATTCTGCTGTGTGAAACGTACAAACATGGATTGAGTGCTCGTAAAAGTTCGGAGGAGGAATATGTAAATTATGTCATGACAGCCGAAATTGATATTCGTCATTTCTTCAGGCGGGTAGGTTGGGATGGTAGTCAAATGTAAATGAAATAGGCCAGGATCACGAAGCATTGATGCTTCTATGAAGCTTCCATACAGTGGGGGTCGGAGGAACAGAGGCGATGGGCAAGGCGACTGGCCACGACTGATTGCAGTGGATACATCAACGGAGCGTACGGAGTACGGTGGACGATGACTGCTTCGAGGGATTCATTGATATCATTTTGCTAGTACATGTAAAGGTCCAGATCGTGGGAGACGTGGGGTCCTCCTAATATCTGCGATTACGGCAGAAAAGCAACCGTATGTACATGTACTCAATGCCGCGCCCACGGAGAATCGCATGCAGCAGGCAGGAGCAAAGCGGAAAAAGTTGGAAAGAACGAGGGATCAGGCCGATGAGGCAACAAACAGCGTTACTATCTGTAAGCACTGCAACGCCCGTGGTATTACCACGAATACATAATTCATAATCAGCCATGTCATATAATATTCAAGACTGCGACTCTACATGTACTGAACGGCTGCGCCCGATTGATTGCCCGGCGGATGATACGACCCAAAAAAGGCAACGGAGGAGGGTATGGATCTGGTGATCAGTGTCACCCAAAAAGGAGGCTTGGCTAATTGCCAGGGACCGGGGCTTGCGTCTTGCTCACCAACTTGAAGCCGAGAAATCATCAAAGCCAAGCAATCACACCAGCCCGCTGTCTTGACCGTGGGTGATGATATCGGTCCAGCGGATTGAGGTCCAGGGCAATCCAGTCCCTCCCCCTTTTTTTTTTGTTATGAAAAATAAAAAGAATGCTTTTTGCTCTCCTATTAATTCTTTTTCTCGCTCTTCCCCCTGGCTAATGTCTGTTCCATCGCACCTTCACTTGTTCGGTTTAGCGATGAACCAGCCACACACCCTTATTAGAGGTCCGCCCATATCAAATCAAGTGTGGACGGCTCAGACGTTCAGACAGGGGCAGCACATGTCGGCCTGCACTAGAGACAGGGGCCGGATCCTCCAGCGCCTGTTTCAATTTCACTGGTGGACCCCACCCCTGGTCTGAGCAGAAAGAAGAAGCACTTGAGCCGTCAAATCATTCATCGGCCTGGTGGGACTACATTGTATGTACATATGTACAGCAGCCCACCGCCTGGTTTGATCCGGTACTTCGCACATCGTCGGCGCCGTGCCAGTTGTCAGGCTGCCTTGTTGAATTGTTGAAAGCAAGTTGAGGCGGGAATGGCTTGTCGCACGCCCAGCTGCTGTGCAAGCACCCCAAATCCCACCCCCGCCAGGCCCAAATTGCCAAACCCCGACTTGGCTCTCTCTCACCTTGCGACCGCCCTGATTCAGGTATGTACTTCACCGACGGGTACTGGGCTGACGTATTACTGTAGTACATTCCGGGTCAGCGACGGCTAGTAGCCACACACCCCTTGTCCACTTGGCACTTGGAGCCTGGATTGATGCTCAAAATTATTGCCAGTCTCCATCCATCCCAACAAGCCCATCTCGGAGCCTCGACAGACAGACCAGACACCTTGGGATACATAAAGGCGACGGCCCGCCCTTAGATTCAAGCCTACCCGCTTCCGTTGTTGAACGTCACGTCGGTAACCTTTCAGTATTACGCTATATTCAAGTTCTCTCAAACCTCTCTCATCACTACTTGACAGACTGCCTTGTCCCTCACTTTGGACAAACAATCTCCCAACCATCAGCTCCAAGTCACCACCAACAGCAAACCAACTCTTGGTTCGAACACCATCCTTGTCTCGGCAGTTACCACCGTCTCGACTATATCGACCTCTGTTATAGAAGTCTTCACATCAAATCATCACGATGCCTTCTCAGCGACCTTCTCACCTTCCCCCTGCCCAGGACCACCACCAAGCCGGCCTCTTCCTCCTCTTCCTAACCGTGGTTAGAGCATCCTGTCTGTCGTCGACAGCAAACTCGAGTACTCGCATTATGTCGACAGGGAGAGGCAAACTCAGCAGCCTGGCAAATCACTCTTCGACCATACAACAACAACAAACACAACATCCTTATGTGCTGCGCGGTGCTTATCTCGACATCAATCTCACTACATGAGTTATGCGCGTCAGCCGTCTCATGTTAGCGGCACTCTGCTCTGGCCGTGGGTTGAGCATGCATCTCTGCTTGGTTTTGTGAGCTGGTCTCTGCAGCTTATGGTCAATCTGCCTGGTTCCAATCCCACGATGCACTACTCCACTGCCCGATAGCTCCAGGCGAATCAATTTCCTGTTCTTCACCGATTCTGCATCTAAGAACAGTCCTGCCGGGGCCTTATAAGACTTGGGAGTCACGACAGCGATGCTAGTGCAGCACCTGCCTAGAGCGCCACAAGTACCATGCACGATGAAGCTAACCGATGCGTCAACTGCGCACGCCTGCTGATGCAACAATTGCCGCCGCACGATGGCCGCATATGGGGCCTCTTTCCTCTTCAACGCACATCTCTTATATCCTCCTTGGCCGGCTCAAGCGACATCCCTACCCTTGCATTCAATTTTCTACCTGGTGCTGCATGCTACCTCGCTTTAATCAACGAGCTTGGCTGCAACACAAGGTCATATTGTACTCTATAACCATTTTAATTTTTTTCTTTCCGCGTCATCTTTTTCCTTGCTCGAGCGGAACAATAAACCTCTCCTTCTTTCGATACACACATTATACGTTTTCGGGGATCTTGATGGCATGATACAACTTGAGGAGGGAACTACAAGAGACACGGCGATCATGATTTGCAATTTGCCGAGCATATGCCGACGTTGATAACGCTTGACCCAGTCGGACGTGGGCAGCAAGATACGAAGTAGTAGAATAATGATTGCAATGCAGAAGAAACGCGCTGGATTTTGTTCCTCAAAGCATTATAGAAATGGCTGTGATCTTCGCGAATAGAAGTATCTTCTTCTCCAACTGTCACGTATCACTCGGAATTGAGGTCCGAAACCCCCATTCACACGTACAATATTTCCTCAGATACATGAATGTTCAAACGGCACGACGCAGCTGCCATTGTAACAACCCTTGTTGTCTTTCCGCCGGGTGACTTTTCATCTGTGAAGCCCAGAGGGTGTTTTTTTGTTCTTTGAGAGAAAACATCCACTCCACCCGTTACATCGCGCTTGCAGTCTACTTTAGTAGAGGCTACTTCCAGTCCTATGCCGCAGATACTATGACGCCATCAAACCTACTAGCGTCGTTTTGATGCCCACGGGCTGGCGTCTGGACGCGTGTGGCGTCGTATTATCATCACTAGAGACGTCGCTTCCCTTTTCCCCTTCTTCCGTGCGAACAAGGTCAACTTGTGCGGGGCATCGCGCCGCTTCTCCCTGAAACACCACGCGGTGGTACCGACGGGGCTGTTTCACGAGGCCCTACTATCCGCTGGCAATGGCTGGAAGGAGAGAAAAAGGGATCACACAGCACAAGCGGATTTCGTCACGTCACTACGCCACATGCAACTTGCCCTTGATCGTTGCCATTTGATCTCATTGAATGCCGGGGGGGCGGGCAAACACAATTGGTGGGATTGGACCTGATGCCCAAACCCTCTCGCTCATCAAAACTGGCTCCAGTCGATAGTGCCGCAGTGGTGATTTATTTTGGCGATACTTCAGAATCACTTGGGAGCACAGAGTAACTGAGTAACTGGGGTGGTAAAACGGCGGCTGCAGCCAACGGAGTCAGTCCAATCATGAGTTCGGCCCTGGTTCGGCCCTGATTTGCTTCATGATACAGTAACACCGCTGTGTGTCTAGTGCCATGACAAAGCAAAGGGTTTTTTTTTCTTTTTAGAAACGGGTAACTTCAGACGAACTCAAAGTAGAAACATGATTGCACAGCTGAGCAGGCAGGCAGTTGATTGATGACCCTCATGTTCGCCATTTGAGTTCCTTTTAGCATGAACGAACGAACACACGGACTGTTGATCAGTGTTGCCGTACTCCGTATTAATAGTAAAGGGAATAGACGCGACCGAAAAGGGTTGACTACTCGAATTCACGGATATCGCAGACATGCAGACATGATTTTCGTCTTTTCTTGTTTTGGCCGTGCCCCACGGCCGTCAGATGTTACCGTCCGCTGCAAAGAACGTACATGTACATCAGGTGATCAGACATGCCGCAAGGGCCGAGTCGAGGCCGACGATGGTACATTAGAGGGGCAACAAAGAAAAATACTTCCTGCCGAGGCTTGGCTGACTGACTCGAGTCTGGCGTTGTTTTCTTTTTCTTTTTCTTTTCTTTTGTTGTGCCTGTCTACGTACTGCCTGTCTACGGAGTATTGGGCCTTCGAATGGCATCGTGGTCAGTGCTTTTGGCCAGAGGCACGCAGGCACCAGGGGAAGGAAGGCGGCAATGGGGAAGATGGGAAGGGAAAAGAAAAGTGGATGCCAGGCGACTGAGTCGTCTGATGTCAGGTACGGAGTTGGGAATGTACCGGAATGTACCAGCACCAGCACCAGCACCAGCATCAGGGTCCAGATTTGACTGCCACGACGCTTGATGAGTGACCCCTTATAAGTTACGGAGTAGTCCGTCTTGATAGGCCTATCTGGGTTGCATTTTGGCTGCTTTCCTTTTTGTTCCACTCCGTACGGAGTTATATGAATACATAGGACTTGCTCATCAAATTTCTTCTTCCAGGGTCCCTGATCGGCAAGGGGCGAGGTGAGGAGGTCGTCGTCTGTGGTTTTTCTTCTTCTCTCTTCCTCCCTTGTTTCTTTCTTCTGCGGCCTTTCTGGTTCATGCATGACGACATGAGGAATGGGTGTCCAACAAAGTCGATTGGCGGTCCCTTTGCCCCCTGAGGGGTTCGCTTCGCTTGGCCGCTGGCCGTCACATCTCAACCTGTTGCGTGCTATTTAAATTTTCTTGCGTTTCACTCGGCTCTATTTATAGGAAACCGGTTCTGAATGCGTGTGTACAAATGTACGCAGGCCGGCGCTTGGATGAACCATCACGTGGCGGCTGAAGTGCAGCGTTGGAAAGTGCTCAAGGCAGACCGACGGGCACTTTACGCGCCGTGGCTTGAGATCCGGCACCTACTCCGTACTAGCCTACTCCGTACTAGCCTACATACATACATACTAATTTCTGGTACTTGTCGACCCGCCGTGGCAAGTGGCTCCACCTATATTAACAGGACCCCACAGTGCACGGCTGTGGGACAGCCTTGTCACTGCCACTGGACTGGTCTGGTCTGTCTGGACCCGTCAACGGGTCAATGTCGTCGAGTGTCCGTCCTGGACACTTTGATATCAGAAACCAACACGGGAACTCTCCAAGTGCTGAGATTCTTCAACCCATACGGTCAACGTTCTCCCGCGTGCCAACGGTTGTGATGACAGCAAAATATCCATCTCTGCTTTGACATCTTTTGCTCTTTTGCTCGCATCCTTGATCCTTGCGACATGTTGGACCTTTACACCTGGGGCCCGGCATTTGGCTTGCCGTCCATCGACCCAGAATGTCTTGCGATATTGCTTTACATGAAAGAGGCGCTCCCCAGCGACATTTGGCGCATCATGCCATGCAATGACCCTCCATCAGCCCATCAAGTATGCAGCCCCTTGTTTCTTCTGCCTCCACTTCTTGCGCTTCCTCGCCCTCGATCTGCTCGTCGCTAACCGCTCTCTGCAGATCTTCTACCCGCCCTCAACCACAACGGCGCCTGGACGAGCGGCTATCTTCCCATCGTCGAATACGTCAAGTCACATGTACGCTGCAAGAACAATGACGACGGACTGGGCCCTGCCCAGCAGGCCGACGCGGTCGCCTACTGCGCCTTCTTGACCGCAAATGCCGCGCCCCTCATTGACCTGTCCCTGTATGTCTCGGCCGCGAACTGGTCAACAACTACCAGACCTGCGTACAGCACTCTTTTACCGTTTCCCTGACATGGACTCTGCCGCCGCTAATACGGGCCGAGGCTATCAAACGAGCAGAACACCTCGGCCTGGCCGAGCTTGACACCGACTTCGACCCGAATGGTGGTCTGCATTTGACGGCGGGCCGGGACGCTCTCCCTGAAACGTTTCGTAGACATCTGCCTGCGAGAACGAAGAAGACGCTCCGGGAGGAGATGACTCCCGAGCAGGCGGCTGCCATCAGACTGTTCTCCGTGGCAGAGGATTGCTTGTCCGTTCTGAACACATTGATGGTCGGCAAAGGCGATGAGGGAATGAAGCCCAGCTTCTTTCGCAGTAATAAAGGATTGTCATCTGCCGACTACCTCGCCTATGCGTATATCGCCTTGATGATGGTGCCACCCGTACCGCGAAGCTTTCTGAAGGACTACATTCAGGCGGAGACGCCAATGCTAGCAAACATCGGAGAATGGACTAGTGCCCAGCGCTTGGATTTCTCCCCTGCCCAATCGCCTACTCTCTTGGAGTCTACGGCACGGGTGGCCGATTCCCTTGTACGAAACGTTCCCAGCGTGGGCGAGCACTACTCCGACGAGATGCGGCACCGGAGGAAGTTGGCATCAAGGGCGTTGATCAGAGAGCAATCATCATGGCCATGGGTCTCTTGGTAACGGGTGCGGTCTTTGGCTACGGGCTACAAATGTACAAGAATTTTCAGCCCTTTGGATCTAGAACCCAAGTTTGGCGGCAGCAGCGCCGAGGAACCAAGTTGAGCCAGTTTGGAGACCTCGGCTTCATTTTGAACAGCGCAATGGGCGCTTATCGGCCTGAAGGAGTCCCTGCTGAGAACGTATCTGCCAGTGGTCGTCTGATAGACGTTGACTCAGAGGTGGACTGAGGACATGATAATATACAGTACGAAAGGAATCGAACATGTTACCCCTATTTTTGTGTTGTTTCCCTGGACATATTGTATGATATAACGAATGCTGAATCTCTTGTTGGTTTTTCCCCGTTGTTCTCTATGCGCCATTCTGATGCTACGTACATGGTCTTACAGACCAGACAAGTCTTGGGTCGTTTCCCCCTTCTTTTTTTCTTCTTTCCTCAACTTTTTTCAACAAGGCCTTCGAATTAGTGACCCATTTTGATCCACCCCCTCAAATCTGCTTGACTTCCTTGCCAACCATCTCCGGCCTCTCCACCTCCCACTCGTCTCGTAAGACAGCAAACGTCAAGTCCGTCACCAACAGACTCTGTCCCAGACTCCAGACCAGCGTAATGGCATAGAAAAAGTTTGCATTTCCGCTGCCGGCGTAGATCCACAAGTGATAAAGGCGGGACCCAGGAAGGTGGCGTACAGGAGCGTAGCCGACGCCACGTATGTATATCTCATCAGGGGAACACGTGCCAGTAGAGAGGAGCATGGCGAGAAACAAGCTTGTGTCCGAGATGGACGGGTACGGCTTGAATATGGAGAAGATGCCCAGGAGGATGGTGAGGACGGCGAGGGGCTGTGTGCGGATGCGGACGGTGAGGCCGCCCACGTAGGCTGTGAGATGGAGCCAGAAGACGGCGAGGAAGAAGGCGCGGAAGGAGTCGAACATTTCTATGAAAAAGTACCACCAGAGGCCGACGTTGGGCGTCAGGTCTGACAGCGTGAGCTGGATGCCGTAGGTGCGGGAGAGGAACTCCCATGAATTGCCGGTCAGGAGGTAGGACATGCCGAGGAGGGCGGCGAGACAGGTGGTTGTGACGGCGATGCATTTGGCGGCAAAGACGAGGGGCTGCTGGTGCGGCGCCCTCGGGCTGGCGGTCATAGGAGAGGAGGATGAGGGCGGCAGCAGGAGAATCGGGTACATCGAGAGGTAGGACGCGAAGGAGAGGGCGACCATGGCGTTGAAGACGGAGCCGGAGACGGCGCGCGACACGGCGTGCAGGATGGCGCATGCTGTGAAGACGCCGGTTGATCGGCCGATGCAGCTTGCTATGGTGAATGGGTTGAAGAGGAAGCTGTTGCGGAAGAGAGAGAGGAAGCACACTGTTAGTTCGATGCGGTTGGGGCTGCGCAGTCACTCGAGAGGAGAACGTACGCCGCTGCGACAACTAATCCGGATGCTCGCTTCCCTTTCCGCGGCGACGAAAAGAGGCTCGATTGCCCTGCCTCTCCAGAGTCGGCGATTTTCGAGCGCATCCGCGCCCAGCACGTCGACGAGGATGTACAGGATCGATGTGAAGATGGGCCAGGCCTTGACGTCGGGGAGCAGGGAGAAGAGCGGGAGTAGGAGAGGAGCTTGGTGGAAGACGCCGCCGTCGTAGGGCCAGACATTATGGTTGTAGAGAAACAATCCTTCTTGTACTGCGCCCCCGTGTTAGCGAGGTTTTTTCTTTTTGCACTGGCGACGACGCCTCTGCGGGAGGAACAGACTGTATACAGCTCACTTACATCGCTTGAAGCTGGTGACGGGGTGGAAATCTCCACGCGCCCTGTCAATAAGTCTGGTAGACCGGGGAATGCGACGGCGAGGAGTAATCGGAGAAGCGCGGCACCGACGTACACGCCAGCTTTGCCTCGTAATGTCATGATTGAGGCGGCCATGGCATCTCTTCATGCCATTGCGAGGGGGAGGAAGCTCTGGCACGTCAGTCGCGATGAGCTGTGTTTATGGCTAGCTTGGCAAGTTCGGTCGGAGTGGCGGGCCGAAAGGTTGGTGGTCACTGGTGGTGGTGGTGGACTTGTGGAGTCGGTTAGTAATTAGTAAGTAGATTGGTAGAAAAGGGTGCCTCCCGACTTGAAGGGACTACGAGGCTACGATTGTATTCAGGCAGTACGGAGTACAATGTAGACGTCCCATTCTGGTTCTTATGACATTACAGCTGCTATTGGTGTTATACTCGGTCGGAGTGCAAGACGTGCCAGAGTATCCCAAATATTGCCCCGGACGTAGATTCATCGACGCAGCAGTACAATTTGCAAACCGCACAGCTTGAAAGGGGGAGGGGGTCGCCAGCCGGGCGGTGAGATCTGCTCCAGCCGGTGGACACTGCGCTAGACTCAAACTAGTTGGAGAACTAGGCGGTGGATTTCGGCAATAAAATTTCCAGCCTGCTGCAAGGGAAAAAAAAATCGGGATGGCCCCGCGAACCTCTTTACAGCCAAAAAAATCATATATCGTCGACAAGGCATCGAAGTTGACACAATGCCTCGGATAAAGAAGAAGGGCCAGGCCGGCGCGGCCAAGAACTACGTTACCCGTAACCAAGCCATTCGAAAACTTCAAATCAGCTTGCCTGACTTCCGTCAGCTCTGCATCTGGAAGGGAATTTATCCTCGCGAGCCCCGAAGCAAGAAGAAGGTCTCCAAGTCTTCCACGGCTTCCACGACATTCTATTACGCCAAGGACATTCAGTACCTTCTCCATGAGCCGCTTCTGCAGAAATTCCGGGATCGAAAGGTCTTGGAGAAGAAGATTTCAAAGGCATTGGGTCGTGGAGATGTCGGTGACGCCAAGAGACTTGAGAGTAATGCTTCGCGGCCCGACAAGACCGGCAAACCTCGATACACGCTCGACCATGTCGTTCGCGAGCGCTACCCGACCTTTGTCGATGCCTTGCGAGACTTGGACGATTGTCTTTCCATGTTGTTCCTCTTTGCGAACCTGCCTTCTACCTCGAGCGTACCTGCCAAGATGATTGCTCGATGCGAGAGACTCTGCTTTGAGTTCCAGCACTACCTCATTGTCTCGAAAAGCGTCACCAAGTCTTTCCTCTCCATCAAGGGTATTTACTACCAGGCCAATATTCAAGGCGAGGATGTTCTCTGGCTGGTGCCTTACAAGTTCAACCAGAGAATTGTCGGCGACATCGATTTCAGAATTATGGGAACCTTTGTCGAATTCTACATGACCCTTCTCGGCTTCGTCAACTTTCGATTGTACACGAGTGTCGGCCTCAAATACCCTCCAAAGTTTGATGCTGTCAAGGATGAAAATGCTGCTGAACTGGGTGCTTTCGCTCTAGAGGGAAAGACCTTGGTTGGTACCGAGGAACCCAAGAAGCTCGAGGATGCTTCTCATGAGGTGGATCCCAGCACTCAAGCTGCTGTCAACGAGGTGCTCAAGACCTTCCAGAACGGCACGGAGGACGACGCCGCCGCCGCCAAGGACGCTGAGGGAGATGCCGCTGCTGATGACGAAGTACAAGCCAACGCTGGCACTATTGACAAGTTCGAACCAGTCGCTCCGGGCGGCGATGTGCTCTTCAACCAGAGTCCAGCTCAAACGACCATGCCAAGTTGTTCTCCAACTGCACCTTTACCTCTCACGTGAAACGCCACGACAGCCTCTTGAATTCCTGTTGAAGGCATTCGGGTGCAAGCGTGTGGGCTGGGACCCTGTGCTCGGTGATGGAGCCTTTACTACAAACGAGCTGGATCCCAACATTACACATCAAATTGTCGACAGACCTCCTGTCCAGGCTGTAGCGGAAGAAGATGGTGAGGGCGAGGGCGAGGGCGAGGAGGATAATCAGACGTCACAGAAGCTGGCTGCCAATCGCCGAGTACCAGGACGGATATACGTTCAGCCTCAGTGGGTATGGGACTGTGTCAACGATGTAGAACTCAAGGAGCCACACCTGTATGCTCCAGGAGCACCGCTTCCGCCGCACTTGAGTCCCTTTGTGCGAAGCGTGCAAGGCGCATATGATCCCACGGTGCCTTTGGAGGAGCAAGAGCCCGCAGAGGAGGCTCTGGAGGCTGATGAGGACGCCGACGAAACTGTTGAGGGCATGGACGTGGTAGAGGACGAGGAGGATGACGCGGATGATGATGACGAGGATGATGACGAGGATGAGGAAGAGGGCGCTGACAAGATGGACGCCGAGGTCGAAGACGATGAATCGGCGGACGAAGATGCGCTGCGCCAACAAGAGCTCGAGGCTGAGCTGACAGGAGCCCCGATCAAGGGCAACTCAACTAACGGCAAGGCCAAGGCCAAGGACCAAGCTAGAAAAGCCTTGAGCAAGAAGGCTAGAGAAGAAGCCGAGGACTTGGAGCGAGCCAAGGGTATGCTGAGCAAGAAGAAGAGAAAGCTTTATGAGCAGATGATGTACACAAATAACAAAAAGAGTGCAGAGGACCAGAAGCTGAGGGCCAAGAGGAGAAAGCTGGAAAAGGAAAAGGCAAAGGCAAGGCGTAAATGGGAAGTGAAATATCTCTAGTGTAAGGAAGGGCGTTGAAGTATCAATCGTAACATGGTAAATAAATCGCAGCTAGAAACTTTGTCGTGTACTTTTTTTCTTTTTTTCCTCTTTTTCCACCACAGTAACCACCCACCCACCAAGAAAACAAGAAAGGTGGGACCCACCTTGATCTTCACTTTTTCATCTCTTGTAAGCAAATGCCCGCCTCGACTCCCTGACAGACAAAAAGCATGGAGTCGAGCCCTCCTCCGGCCACGCAGTGTGAAGACCTCGACAGCGATGAAGTAGCCTCGGTCGTCTCAGAAGACCTGTACGAAAACAGACCGAACCGATGGACGGGCACAAAGTCGACATGGCGGGACTTGACGGGGAGGAGCGCATGCTTTGGCGCTCCATGCAGCAGGTCGTGGACCAAGACCTGGCGGTTCATCTGTACGATGCGTTTGCGCTCAAGAGGCAGGGCTTGGACCCGAGCACTGCGCAAGGGCTCACTGTGAAGCTGGTAAGCGAAGGGGTGTGTGTGTGTTGATATGATGGCGCAATCACCAATCCTCCTCCTCTCCTCTTTCATCGTACCGGGGGAACAACTGGCGCTGACTCGAGAACTTGCCCAGGACGACGGACGAGACGACGGACGAGACGCCGTCTGGGCGCCACCCAAGGCATGGACCGCCTGGCCGCTGCAGGAGAAGCAGGTGCCGAGGGACGGGCTCTTCAAGGAGGAGACGGATGAGAATGAGGCATTCACGCTGCGCAAGAAGGAGGACAAGCTGCCCAGCACCGAGCTGCAAGATGAGCTGGGCGCGACGGTTCTCCGACTGGCCAAGCAGCGGTTTCGACGGCGCCAACGACTACGACAGCACCAGACCAGACATGTTCCGGTACAGCCCGTACGGCCCGTACGGCCCTCGATCGAGACGACGCCCTCCAGTCCTGTTCCTCCTCGGGATGAGAATTCGGAAAACGAGTCTCTGCTCCCGTCGTCGCCTCCCGGGATGGACGAGTCCGGCGACAAGACGACGAGCGATGATGACCCCACTCTCAATCCCCATCCGACGCAGAGAACAACAACAACAAGAGGCTACGAGCCAACCATCTCGACAGACGACGAGCTTTCGCACCATCTCCTCCGCCCATCCATCCGCCACATGCTCGCCCAGCTAGACCGCACGCTCACGATACTGCACAACGCCCGCGTCGCAGGCCTAAGCCACCTCTCCGACTCGGCCTCCTCCACCTCCTCCACCGAGGACGACCCCGACACAGAATCAGGCGCAGGAACCCCGGAAGCGAGGGAGACCCCGACGAAAACCCCAGCCTGCCGGTCCCATCCAGCCAATCCCCTCCAGGCGCGGCCGCCCTCGCAAGGTTCACTCGCCACTGGGCGGAGAAACCCCGAGGAGATGCAGCTCCGCGTCGCGCGCCAAGCACACAGACGCCTGCCCTTGACAGCAAAGGACAAGGAAGCCGCGTTCGAAGCATGGCTGCGCCGTGGTGACCTCCGCCGCCTGGAGCAGCAGCACCATCCTCGCGGCCGCCCCGACTCGCCCTCGCCCTCGCCCTCCCAACAACAACCCGCCCCGGCGGCGAACACGGACAAGAAACTTCGAAGATGGGGCCTCCGCGACTGGAGCGACGTCCTCGGCGCAGCGAGCCTCGCGGGATTCCCGCCCGGCGTCATCGCGCGGAGCGCCCAGCGCTGCGCCAACCTCTTCGGACAGGGCATGATGCTCCGGCGCCTGGACGAACGACCCTCGTCAAGACCGGGCTTCGCAACGACGGAATACCGCCCCGACAGGATCCGATTGTCCGCCTCGCCTCCGCCCTCGCCCTCGAGCGACGATTCCGACGCTGACTCTCCCGGGGCGATTCTCTTCCAGAAACGCATCGCCTCCCGCCAGGCATCTCTTTCCCGGTCCCGCTCGGGCATCTCCTCGCACTCCTCGCCCGTTTCCTCTCGCGGACGCGGACGCGGACGCGGACGCTCCCCGGGCAATCTGCTTCTCACTCGCAATCGCAATCACAATCACAATCACAATCGCGGTCCCGGTCCCGGTCCCGCTGCTCCTCGGCCGGGCTCCTCTTCTGCCCCGTACAGACGTGTCATCGGGCGGCGGATGGGTTCGCGAGGCGCGCGAATCTACGGCGCCACATGCACCTTGTTCATCCGGGGTGCGCCGAGGACGAGCAGGACGAGTCGGATGATGAGGTGGTCGGGGCGGTGCACGTGGATGGCTTCCTGAAGACGATTAATCCGGGCAGAGGATGGAGGGGAGGATGTCATAGTGAGAAAGAGGGGGAGATGGTGAGCGAACGAGTTGAGCGAGATGCCAGTCATCGGGGCAATAGCGCGCCCAAGATATGATACATATATACTTTCATGGTCTTTACAAGACAAGCCGTTTTGTTCGCCGTTGGAAGCGAATCGAATGGGGAATACATTCATCATCATCTAAGCTGTCTCCTGTGCCGATGTATAAAAAGTCAAAAAGGGTATCTAACCACCTGCCAATAACCCTGCAACGAAAATAGTCCAACCCACGCCATGAAGATTAAGAGTGAAGCAAAACGAATGTATCCTGTTTGTATCAAAACTCCCCGGAAAAAAAGAAAAAAAAACCCCCACCTCCCAGGTAATCCCAGGCTGATGCTTTTTCGTCCCTGTACAATTTTGAATCGGCCGTTTCACATGTCACCGTGTCCGTCCTGTGTGTAGATGGGACGGACGGACGCGCATGGACGTCCACAGCACGCTCTCAATTTAGCCGCGGGCTCTTTCTCCTAGACAAACTCTGCTCAAACGTGCTCGGCAACATGTTTTCTCGCCCCTCCATCAAGACAGGCTGTCTCGTGATACCCTTTGCCAGCCGAGAGGTTGGCTTCCTGAAGCTGGGCATTGTGTGCTCTGGCGGCATGGATATGGTGCTCGCTCGTGGATCAAAGGCCAATGCGCCCGTCGCCAAGTTCGTCGTCACGTTGGGGTTTACTTCACGCAGACTCGTGCTGGCGCTCGACTGTCTCTTCGCGACAGGCGAGCTCTTGTGTCCGACATCGGGGAGGGCCATGGATGATGATGAATCGATGGTCTCATCACTCAACAGTGATGCGGGTTCGTCGTCCATTTTGGACACAATGACATCATGGGGTTGCGTGCGAGGCAGCTTCGTCGGATAGTGATATGTCGCCTTCTGGGGGTGTCGCCCGTGGGTTGATATTCCTGCAATGATGTAGCCGAGATGCCGTCGCGCAGGTTGGCCAGCGGCTGGCATAGCTGCGATTCAAGGGGCTCCAGTCCATCACGTAGATCGTTCGTATCCAGCTCCATGCCTTCTCCGAGGTTCTTAACTCGCTCAAACGAAGTTTTGAAGTGGGCCGAGATGTTACCAAACGACTGTTCCACTGTATTTGACAATGCTTGAAGAGACTGGTTGTGAGAATCATGGTGGCTGGCGTTCTCCGATTTGGCCCGGCTGACAAAATCATCCAAAGCTTCCATTTGTGTGTCCAGGTCGTCTGTCTGCTCCTCCGCAACCCGGGCGGTCTCGGCGTGGATTGACTTGGCCACGTTCTGTATGGCCGTGCTCTGATCGCTTGCCGTAGTCCAGTCGTCCTTGAGCTTATTCTTCAGCTGTTCGCGTGATTTCTTGACATCATCCATCAAGTGGTTCTCTCTGCTGTCCCAGCTCTCCATGCCCTGGGTATATTGCGCCATGGCAGTCTCCATGGACGTGTTGGACTCGCCGACGCTTTTCTGGATCAGCGCTACTCGGTCGACAAGTCGCGCCTCTTGCGCTTCGGCCTGGGAGTTGAAGAGGAAGACATTTGCGCCATCAGCTTCTGCCTGTCCTCGGCCGATTGGCGGCGTTCTTCCTCCAGCGCCTCTTGGACACGGGTCGAGAGGCTTGTATTCTGCAGAGCAATTGTGTTCATGGCGCTCTGCAGTTGCCGACGCAGACTGTCAGCCTCACTTCGCTGCGCAGTGATGTGTTTGACGAGATCCTCGAATACCGACTTGAAGTCTTTACCGAGGGCGCTATACGAGTTGTGTAGCTAGCAGGAGTTAGCAAAATGTGTGTGTGTGTGTGTGTGTGTGTGTGTGTGTGTGTGTGTGTGTGTGCGCGTGTGTGCGTTCCAATATTTCAAGATGCGTCAAAATCCTGTACAAAAGTGAACTTACTTGAGTGTGAAAGACGGTCAGTTCTTGCAACATGTCTCCCGAGATTTTTCGGCGGCGTGTGACATGAACTGCAGTCTCTCCCCAACCTTTTCCTTGACCGTGTCGCGGATGGTCTTGATCTCGTCGAGAACCTCGTCCATGTCGTCCTTGGATTGCTGCTTCTGCTCCAGTAGCTGCTTCTTAGACTCAGCAAACACAGTGAGATGCTCATCCAGGAAAGCCTGTGTGGACGAAAGCTTTTGCAGCTCCTCTCCCACAAAGAGCTCATCCGTTGCGAGACACTCGCAATGTGTCCCAGCTGCTCCTCTTGGAATTCCAAAACCCGCCGCTCCACCATCGTTGTAACATCCCCAACCTGCGCCTGAGACGTTCCCCAGGTCGCGCGGTTCAGTGATTGCAGGTCGGACTTCCTCTTGTTCTTGGCACGCAGGCCCGTCACATCATGAACCGTCTTGTGAAGCTTGCTGATAAGCTGGCCCCCAATCTCTGTCAGCTTTTCTTCTGTTTGCTCGTGCGCCTTTCGCAAGTGTGTCTCTTCGGCAAGAGATCTGCGAGTCGCAGAGAGAACAATCTCCGTCTGATCGAGAACTCCCTTGGTATCGTCGAGCTGGGCCTTGGTTCCCTCGTGATCCTTCTTCAGTCCCATAAATGAAGAGTTTATGGCGAACAGCTCGTGGGCTTTGTTCCTCAGGTTTGTTTCCAGTGTCTCAATTTTAGCAACTTGCTCCTCCATTACAATGCGGCGAGTCTCGCTTTGTGCCGTCAACTCCTCGTATGCATCATTGGAGAGGTAGACGCCATTGCGCTGTCTTGTTGAGATGAGTTCGCCCTTGAGTTTCTCGATTTCGTTGGCAAAGTCGCTGAGGAGCATCCTTTTGTTGAGCATCGGGTTCACCTGGGGCTTGTTTTTGATATTCTTGGCGCGAAACGCGTAATCGAGTGTCGAAATCGTCTCTTCAAGGTTGGCCTTTGCCGGTGATATGGTGGCAATAATGCAGGTCTTGGTGCGACCGCCCAAGGAATCTTGAAGCAGGCGCGTCAATTTGGACTCCTGTATGGTATGTGGGAATTGCGATCCACCAGCGCGTTGATAACACGGCCGAGCGTGAGAAGCGACTTGTTGATAAGACCAGCTTCAGCAGCCCGCTTGTTCTCGGCTCCAGATCGTTGGATATTTTCGCTTCCAGCCAAGTCCACAAGGTTGAGCTTGCCTGCACTGATAAAGTCGTCGACGCCCTGGTCGTTTGTCTTCTTCACATAGGCGGTGATGGTAAAGACGGTATGACTTCGCGAGCTCAAATCGTTGCACTTTGTCGCTGCCACCTGGCGTTTCAAGCTGCCATCCTGAAGCACCTTGATACCCTCGGAGGCGTTCTTGATATGTTTCTCCTCCATGCCCTGGACTAGCGTAGCTGCATGTCCTTTTCTCGACGCATCATCATAGATTTTGAGCTTGGCGCTTTCGTCGATGGAGAGTAGATCGCGCAATTCCTCGTTGTACAGTTCGATAAATGAACACTTGACGCAGTGTTCACGATCGTCTATTTCGAGCTTGTTGAATAACTGGTGTAGCACGCGCGGAATAATGCCTGCCTCGCCGGATAACATGCCCAGTGTTTCAGTCATATCTCCAGACATGGTGTATGTCTTTCCCGTACCGGTTTGGCCGTAGGCAAAGATGGTGCAGTTGTATCCGGCGAGCATCTGGAATTCGTGTTAGACGACGCGATCAACGCGTCCCACCTCCTGAGTGAGTGAGTGAGCGAGCGAGCAGACATACCTCGTCTAATATTGGCTTGACCGTGTCATCAAACACCATGTTTTGATCGGCCGCCGGCGAGTAGACGCGATCAAAGGTATATGACTTGTTGCTCAATGAGTTGGGGCCGAGCATCAACCCGACGGCTTTGCCCTTGACGCCGTCTGCTTGCACCACGACGGTACTATTCTCTTTGATTTCGCGTTGATTCCGTCCGCGACATCTGACAACAACATTGATGTTTGTTTCCTCGCTGCCACCGCTGACGCTACCACCGACTTCGGATTCATAGTCACGTTCCTTGCGCTTTGTGCCCGTGGTAGCTGTTGAAACGGAATCAGCAGGGGACGTCGCGCCGGCGCGATCTGGGATTCCTCGGGCGGCGCTTAATGACAAGGACTGCTTCATTGACGATGATCGGACGGGGGCTGTCTTGTGGTGGCGAGGCGACTGCCAGCGGCTGAGCGGATGCCGGCGCTCATTGTCGACCGGCCGAGCTCTCGATCGGAACGCGTAGTTCGCCGCGAAGCCATTGTGGCTGCCGTCTCCCGTCTCTCGTCTCCCGTCTACCGTCTACTGTCGAGGACGCGAATCGTGATGAGTGGCCGCCGAATGGTCGCGTCGAGGGTTCAGACCAGTCGCTGAGGGGGATGTGAAAAGCTAAGGTATATAGAATCAAGCAATGCACCGCAGCCAGCACCAAAGCCAAAGATGTGATATTCGGTGCAGGTGCAGAAGCCGTCGTTGCACAATCCTTGTGGTGGGGTGGGCACAGACACAAAGACACAGACATGGATGGTTGGTTTGCTTGGATCAATTTGCTTGGATCAACACTCCTTGTGTTGCTGGGACAACGCCACCTACCCTATAGCTGGCCCGCCACGACACCTTCCGAACGCAGATGCCGATATTAGAGGAAGATGCCGATTAACCATTTATTCATTACACATTTGGTTATCCATAGGGCTGGCTATCGGTCGCTTTTTCCGCTGTCAATGCTTTGTTCGATTCAGAACACATCTGCAACTTCATCGCTCGAAAGGACGGCTGGACGATCTAGCACGTCGTTGAATGTTCAAATGACCGCAAGCTCTCGATGGAAGCCTGCAGAACTTCATCCACAACCTTGTCTCCCTTACTGTCAAGAATGCAATCTTATATTATAGCCCTTTGCATTTGCCGCTTGGTAACAGTTCGTGCCATTTTGCCCAGGTACCCTGGGCGTCTGCTTCTGGTCTGCGTCTGCGTCTGCGTCTGCGCGAATTTCAGGCGCCCGGGAATTCACTGATTCGTTAATTCACAGCCGCGATTGTGTTCGAGAATCGGTCAGGTGACTACATATGACTACATACATACATACATGTACTCCGTACGCATGTACGGATTACCTCACTTAGCACAAGGCCGGCTTAGGCCAATCCTTGTGTGTAGCAGCTTTAACTTATTAGTAATATACCTCGGCGGTTGAGCCGAAATCCATTCAAACGCCTTCTCACGTCAGCAGGGCCGTCCACGCACGTCCTTGATTGGTGAATTTGAAGCAGTTGGACAGTGGCGGAGCCCCACATGGGCACACCCTAGCCTAGCCTCGCACCTTCCGCTTGCAACATCGGAGCCGCTGGCCGGCAATCGGCAACCAAAACGTAAAACCGCCCCGACAAGAACTCCTGATTGGCCCCGAGGGCCCCCGTCTCGGCATGCCTTGCTTGGGATGCGCTAAACTCCGTTAGAGCCTTTTCCCCGTTTGGAAAAAAAAAAAAAGAAACAGCACTTTCGGCCCGGCAAGGAGCTCGTCATCTCACCTCCTTGATTACTTATTTCCTTCTCAATCTCCCTTGGTTCGTGTTCCTCCCCCAAAAAGACCCCCTCCCACTTGTTCCTCTTGCTACACAATTTTGAGACCTTTGACGCAGAAACAGAAGAACCGTCGGCGCCGACACAGACCCGAAAGCTGTACGTACTACGGCATACAACGCCTCCTAGTCAGTCTCACTTCATCGCAGCCCTCAAAAGCCACTCACAGCCGTTTGCGTAAAATAAAAAGTGGATAAGAGTAATAAGGACTAAAAAAAAAAAAAAAAAAAAACTAGAATGGCGTCCGACGCCGCCACCACGCCCGATCGGCGGACAAGCTCAGAACGAACCGTTGACGTAGGACGAGATGCCCTCGAGACCTCCCCAAGCACCCCAAGCACCACGACGAGAAGAATGCATCGCAACCGCAAGACCGCGGTGATGTCGAAGCCGCGGAAGCTCCACCCGCAGCAGCAGCAGCAGCAGCAGCAGCAGCAGCAGAACCGGAAGCAGGACGAACGCAACTCGAAACCTTCCTGATCGTGTTCGCGCTGTGCCTCGCCCTCTTCCTCGCGGCGCTGGACATGACCATCATCACGACGGCCATCCCCACCATCTCGAGCCACTTCGACTCGAGCCTGGGCTACGTCTGGATCGGCTCGGCCTACCTCCTCGGCAACGCGACCTTCGTGCCCATCTGGGGCAAGATCTCCGACATATTCGGGCGCAAGCCGGTCCTCCTCGGCGCCGTGGCCATCTTCTGGATCGGCTCGCTCCTGTGCGCCATCAGCAACAGCATGGGCATGCTCATTGCCGCGCGGGCCATCCAGGGCGTCGGCGGCGGCGGCGCCATCGTGCTGCCCAACATTTGCATCTCGGACCTCTTCTCCATGCGCAAGCGAGGCCTGTACTTTGGCATCCTGGGCGGCGTCTGGGCCATCGCGTCGGCCGTGGGCCCCGTCCTCGGCGGCGTCTTCGCCAGCAAGGTCTCGTGGAGGTGGTGCTTCTACATCAACCTGCCCCTGTCGGGCGTCGGGCTCGTCATCCTCGTCTTCGTGCTCAAGCTTCACAACCCGCGGACGCCCGCGCGGGAGGGCCTCGCCGCCATCGACTGGCTGGGCAGCCTGCTCGTCATCGGCGGCACCCTCATGCTCCTCTTCGGCCTCGAGTTCGGCGGCGTCCAGCACCCGTGGGACTCGGCCACCGTCATCTGCCTCATCGTCTTTGGCGTCGTCACCGTCGCCCTCTTCGTCGTCTACGAGTCCCGCGTCGCAAAGTACCCCGTCATGCCCGTCTCCCTGTTCCGCCACCGGACCAGCGTCGCCGCCTTCGCCCTCGCCTTCATGCACGCCTTCACCTTCATGGGCGGCAGCTACTGGCTTCCCTTGTACTTCCAGGCCGTCATGGGCGCCACGTCCCTGCTCTCCGGCGTCTACCTCCTGCCCTTTGTGCTCTCCCTGTCCTTCACCTCGGCCCTCATCGGCATCGTCATCAAGCGCACCGGCAACTACAAGCTCCCCATCATGGTCGGCCTCGCCGTCATGACCCTCGGCTTCGGCCTCCTCATCGGCCTGGGCGACGACAGGAACTGGGCCAGGATCGTCATCTTCCAGATCATAGCTGGCATCGGCGTCGGCCCCAACTTCCAGTCCCCGCTCATCGCGCTCCAGACAAACGTCGAACCCCGTGACATTGGCGTCGCAACCGCTAGTTTCGGCTTCCTCCGCCAGCTCGGCACCTCCATCTCCGTCGTCGCCGGCGGCGTCATCTTCAACAACCAGATGCAGGCCCAGAGGGGCTACCTCGAAAGCCAGCTCGATCCGAACCTTGCCTCCATGTTCGCCGGCTCCCAGGCCGCCGCGAGCGTCCACGTCGTCGCCGACCTGCGGGGCAACGATGCCGCCGTCGTCAAGCACGCCTACTGGAATGCCCTGCAAAAATGTACATTCTCTTCACCTGCACGGCCTTTGCCGGCCTCGTCATCAGCCTTGGCGTCACCCAGAGGAAGTTGAGCAAGGACCATACCGAGCACAGGACCGGATTGCAGTCCCTGAAGCATAGAAACGAGGGGGCAGTGGACGACGGCGCTGGCGCTGAGAAGAATTGAAACATGCATATTTCGCATCTTGCATCTTGCATCTCGCATCTCGCATCTCGCATCTCGCATCCATATCTCGATTCGGAATGATACTCTCCCGTCATAGTCAATAGCATAGCGCAAATGAACCTAATACATGCCTATAAACAAATGCGCACAATCTTCCCAACGCCAGCACTTGTAACCTTCGCAACCCATCATGTCTCGTTAGCAAGTCCTCTCAAAACACCGTCACCGTATTCACATAATCGTTTCTCAGCACCTCAAACACCAACCCAGGAAACCCAAACAGCGTCGTCGTCGAATCCCCGTTCGACCCAGTCCTCTTGGCACCACTCTCTTCCCATCCACCCAGAAACTCACAGCTACTCCCGGGGTTGTCACCCCACCCCGATTCAACACCATGCCCCTTTGCCGTTGGGGTTTCTGGCCCACCGGGTACGCAGATTCCCACTTACTGTTCATGCGGCGCTCGATATCGCGAAACGACGTCTCCGACGTGATTGCCTCTGGGTAAGAATCATGGTCCTCCAGATAGGCTATGTCCCAGCGGCAGCGGCGGTGGCGGTTAAACTCATAGGAGCCAGGGACGTTGCCGTGAAGGACAAGCTTGGTGGCGACTAGACGATCGGGGTGGTGGGATTTGATAGGATTACTTCCTTCATCAGGGGAGGAGGAGGAGGAGGAGGAAGGGCCTGCGTTGCCAGGACCATCGGGAGGCGCTTCCGAGGGCTTTGTAGCGGGTGAGAGGAGGATATCGAACCCGAGGTAGAAGTAGTTGTAGAAACACTCCCGGATGGATTCGCGCTGTCTGCTAGTTGGTCGTCAATGGCCTCGTCGTTTTCGGAATCATCCGAGCCAGTGTTCATGGACGACTGATCCGTGTCAGTCAGATCGTCCGGGCGGTGAAAGTCAACGGCACCGGTCCCTGCACTAGGTCGACCGTGCGCGTTGCTCGTCGTGCGCATCTTGTGGATAATCATTTTCTGTTCGTTCTTGCGATAAATCGCATTGGGCGGACCGAGTTCCATGACGAGCTCCTGCGGCGTCGTCTCGCCGAGTTGGATCCGAAACGCATTGTTGGTCCACTTGCGAAACAAGTTCAGTTTGCCCCCGCCATGGATCCGAACAAGAGAGACTTCATCGGGATACACGTCCTTTGTGCGCGGGAGCGCCGACGTCTGTTTGACGCTGGGAAGCGGTTCCGTCCAGAGCGTCTGCCGCGCCTCGGCCCACGAAGTTCCGCTAAAGACGGCCATGGACGCGGCAACCTGGCCTGGGCTGGTTGAGGACGACAGCAGCGTCACTACGTCCTTGTCTGGGGAATAGGCCGACTTGGCGAGGGGAAAGTTGAACGCGACGCCCGGGTAGGACAGGACATAGGTACCGTCGTCCTCCTGACTCCCGCTCGAGGGGGATAAACTCGCCGCCATACGTGGGACCCAGCAGCCGATGGTAGATGTGTCGAAAGGTAGGCCCCAGGGACGACTCTCCTGGGATGGGCGAGCCTGGCGCCGACGTGCCATTTGCCGGTGGCTTCAAAAGATCCCTATCTTTGAAGGTGATGTGGTTTTTGGTAAAGTCGACAACCTCGATCAGTCGCAGCCGCTGCTCGGGGCCATCGAAGCGCAGCCGGATGCCGTTGTGTGGCAGCACTATGCAGACCGGCTCAGTCACCGGCTCCTCTGGGGCGTAGACAACTTCGAGTTTGGGAAAGCGCTGGGGCTCGGCTTTGAGGCGGGTGAGGACATCGTGGAGGAATGCACCGAGAACCAGGAAACCCAGCGCTCGCCCGGGATGCAGCTGCGCCCGAATAGCGACATGTTGAGGCCGCGCGGAATTCAGAGACGATGGCTGGAAGAGGCTATGATAACCATCAGGTACGGTCGCGACTCGTGAGGGATGAAGAAAATGCAAACGTTGCCAAAGGTGAACGGGAACCGAGTCGATGAGGTTCAACATGTGACGACGAGCACGTACATCTACGGAGTACCTACCCGTATTGACATTTGACATTCCCATGTAAATTAGTAATATGATGTGGCCATGTGACGCGCGAACGGGAGCCCTGTGGAGGGGCAGCTGCGGTGCTGCTGCGCCAGCAGGAGGGGAACTGATCCACCACCGACCACCGACCACCGACCAACCACCGACCAGACATCACATCTCCCTCGAGTCAAGACGACCAATTCTGGCACCACGTTTTGGCAACTCGTCCATCAACTTGTCAAGTTGTCAGGTACGAGGTATAGTACACAATCGGCAGCAGCTGCCAACGCTATTATACACAGGATATTCAATTACTCACAACATAAGAAAAACACCTCACCTCGCCTCACCTCGCCTCACCACTCCTCAACCTCGCCCTTCCTCGGCCGCTGCATGCGGACGACCTTGTCGCAGTTCAGCAAGCAGAGAGGGTCGAATGCCTTCTTGATCTATACACACAGACGCATGGTCATGTTAGCCAAGTTTTTTTTTGGGGGGGCGGAGGGGGCGGGCCCACACAAGGCGCAACAAAACGTACCTGTCGCATAGCATCGACTGTCGACTCGCCGAGTTCGTGAGGCAGGTAATCTCTCTTGACCAGTCCAACACCGTGTTCGCCCTGGAAATCTGTCAGCTCTCCTGCGCCCCGAAAGCCCAGACGAAGAAGCATAGATGAAACCAACCGTCACCGTGCCCTCCATCTCAATGGCTCGCTTGACCATCTTGTGAACAACCGCTTCGGCCTTCTTGCGTTGCACCTCGCTGTGCGTCAGGATAGCTGCGTGACTGTCAGTGCAAAGTTCGCTGGCCGAACCCCCAAGACGCGAATGAAAGTGCTCACTGTGAAAATTGCCGTCACCTACATGCCCAACGATGGATGCCGTCAGACCACTCCTCCGCATGTCTTGCTTGGTTTCCTCAATCAGCTGCGGTAGGCGGCTCATGGGCACAGCTTCATCGCCCGTCCACACCCTGTCTCCCTCCTTCATCACAGACATGGTACTCCAGAGGGCTTCCTTTCGCGCGCTCCATAGCTCGTCTTGCTCGTCTTGACCCTTGGCAAACTCAAAGCTCTTGCTTCCGGCCTGTCTCGCCAGTCCTTGAACCTGGGATATCTGCTCCTTGACGCCCGCGGAAGTGCCAGAGAACTTGAAAAACAAGGTTGGCGCCTCTTGCCATGACCGCGAGGTCACCCCGGCGGCGTTGATGAATCTCATCTGGTTGTCGTCCAGAATTTCAATGGCAGCAACGGGCACACCCTCGCCTACGACCTTGCTGACGCAGGTGGCAGCATGGTGGATGGACGGGAACGTACACACGGCAACACTGGTCGACATGGGCTTGACGGTTACCTTGAGCGTAGCTTCCGTCACCAGACCCAGAGTTCCCTCCGATCCAATAAACAGCTTGGTGAGATCGTATCCAGCTGAGCTCTTTCGCGGCCGTTGCCGGGTCTTGATGATCGTTCCGTCGGCCATGACCACCGTCAGACTCAACACCCACTCGCGCATGGTCCCGTACCTGTAGGCGTTCGTGCCGCTGCATCCAGTGCCAACCATGCCACCAATCATGGCGCCGGGGCCGGGATCGGGAGGGAAGAAGAGGTTCTGCTTGGCAAGGTCATCATTCAGCGCCTCCCAGCCAACACCAGGCTGAACAACGACATCCAGGTCTTCCTTGTGCAGCGCAAGAACCTTGTTCATTCGGGCAAAATTAATCGAGATGCCTTTTCTTGTCTGCGTGAAGTGTCCTTCCAAGCTGGTGCCACCACTGTAGCCAACCACGGGGATGCGTCGCTGATGACATATCTTCATAATCTCCGACACTTCTTCGGTGCTGCCTGGGTAAACCACGCAAAATGGTTTCTCATCTGGCTTGGGCAGATGCGTCGACCACGTAGACCCGGTGTGGTGCTCGATATCCGTCTCAAGTGTGCTGACGTTTTCCTTGCCCAGGATCTTGACGAAATCGGCCCATGCGGCCTGCATGTTTTCGAGTTTGGTATTGTGCTTGGGGTCCCTGAGCTTGGAAAGAGGCAAAGTCGATGCGGGTTCGGGCTCGCGGGGCCAAAATGTGCCAAGGTAGTATGCGATGCCAACACCTGAAAGGAAAACTGTAGTTTCCGTCAGTCAGCCACATCTCCTCTTGTACCCTCTTCTTTTCTCATCTGATCAGCCAAACCTACGGAAAGTCACCATCCAATTCCTGGAGGGATCCGTCATATTCCTCCACCGTTCGTATTGCTCCCGCTGTTCTCGCTCTCGGCGCAATCGCGCACCAATACTACCCATGACCTGTCCCTGGAAAGACCTTCCCAGCTTCATCTCGTTGCCCTGACGTGGAGGCTTCGGTTTCTCGGGTTCGATTTCGGTGGCATAGCATCGTCTTGCAGCTTGGCCGTGGAGGACGCGGGCTGCCGCGAAGCTGCTGGTGTTGCAGCCTCGCATCATCCGGAGTCGGATTTGCGCCATTGCGGGATATCCGAGCACCGCTCTGTGTTGGCAATGCTGTAGATGCAGCAGACAACAAACAGAATCCGCCTGCGACGCTGCGACGCTGCGACGGCAATTCGCGTGTCAAGGAAAGTAGGTCACTGCACCGGGTTGCGAGGTTGTCACTCGTTGGTTTTTTTTTCGGCCGAGCTTCTGAATTTTTGGGGCCCCGGATTTTTGTCCGACCGCTATTATCACATCCAATCTCCACCAGGCCAGGCGGCATTTACTTGGCGCCACTTCCACACTATTACTCTCCGCACTATTACACTAGCTCGCCATTACCGACTTTTACTTTATATCTTAAAAGTTTAGGCTCTATAGTAATACAAAATCCATACTCGAGATCAATGGGGCGTTTGTCAGTGGCCAACAAGTTTCTCAATAGAACCTTTGTGTGCCTGACTCTGTCCGATGTTTGCATCACAATCAAGCTGAACATGAAATAATCGCTGCAAAAACGTCACAAAAGCAACCCCTATTATGCCAGCAACGCCAGCAGAAACTATCCTTTCCAAACGGAGAGCTTCGATTGCCCCCCTCCCCCAAAAAAAAATCACGAAGCCTTCCAGACCAATTGCACATTGAAAATAGGCGCTGCACCATGCAAGTGCGCAATATACGCACTTAGCTCTTGGTCTTGTTCGATAGGCAACGGTAGTTCTCCGCCTTTACCGTCCTTCAAAACCCCCTCAATACGTATACACATCGTCCCAGGAAACTTTTCAACGGCTATCTGTCGGAATTCTTGTACGGAATCGGATGTGAGAGTCGCTACCCACAGGCTCGAATCGGACAGAAAGCTCGATGATGGGTGGAGCCGTATGAATATTGCACGTGCTGTTGACACTGATTGTACCTGATGATACACAGGTGTTGGAGTAGCTGCCGGGGTGAACTGGGATTGCACGAAAGACTGGTTCATAAAGGGTGCCTGGCCATCCGATCCGAGAAGCAGCGATGACCCCATCTGTGACTCCAGCGGCATACTGGCCACCATCGACGATGAGCTGAGAACGCGAGATGGGTGCGGTAGCCCATTTTGAGACGACGAGGCTCCCGACGTTTGTGACTGAAGTGATTTGGGGACTTGCGCTCCCATGGTGCTGTTGGCTGGACTAAAGGCCATTTGGGATGTGAGATACTTCCGACATGGTGTCGAAATTTGACCCTGTCAAGGTTTCTCCCATATCTACACTGTTATTGCGCGGCGATCTGCGTAGGCTCATCCGAGTAACTTTGTTTCGACGCCTGGTCACCGGCGGTATCTCTGGGGATGATAGCTCTGGTGATTGATTTTGGGATTGCGGCTCCGGCCCCAGCTCCGGCTGCTGTTGTTGAGGTTTTAGCTCATTTCGACGCCGTCCATCTTGCTGTCTTTTCAATATGTCTTTTGCCAAGACCTCGAGAGCTCGTCCTTGCTCCTGATCCATATTGGGGAGTATCTGCCTCAGCTTTGGCGATTTCCTTCCCCAATCTCGTTTTAAATTCTCCCATTGCTGGGTAGTAGCATTTGACTTGCGAGTCAACCCAGCTTCGCCAAGCACTTGGTAGAACGCCGACCGCATCTCCCGGAATTGTTCCGGATTGATGCCCAAAAGATTCTTCGCTTGGGCTAATGTCATCCTCGCCTCCAAGATGCGCATCCGTTTTGTTACGTCGGTGCAGATTACTTCGAGTGCCACTTGTCGGGACTCAGTCTTTTCTTGGACCGACCAGACTGCACGTTGAAGTTCCGGCATCTGTCGAATAAGCTTTTCTTTGGCAGCATCCCATTTCGCAACTCCGGCGTCTGTCTTCTTGATGATGCCCTCAGCTTCACAGATTTGTGTGAAGTGTGACCTCAAGGCACGGTACGTGGGGATCGAAAGGTCCAACATAATACGTGCATTGTCAAGCGTAGTTTCTGATGGGAAGCGAACGATTCCTCCGTCTTGGCCTGCCGCGCCGCTCGCTTTTCGTCTCTGCTGTCGTTTCGATATCTTGACAGAAGCCTCGGCACGAGACAAACCCTGCTGTGACTCCGGAGAGAGAGTATTCTTTGCTAGCTCTGTTGTCGGATCTTGCGTCTCCTCCTCTCCTGACTGGTTCTCCAAACCCAACCCCAGGGCTTTTCCCCTTTGGCCATTCTCAGAAGCCATCGGTTCCGAACACGGACTCGCATAAGTTCCCTTGTTGTGATGTCAAAACCTTCCTCTTCATTCAAAATCCGCAGCATTTCGCGCTGTGCGAGATTCTTCTCCACAGCTCCTTGACGCGGCGGACCACCCGGTCATTCTTGTGAATGTTGCGCTGCTTTAGCGGGAAATTCCAGCGGCGGAACTGAGTCTGGAAAGCTCGTGTACTGGAGGAGGGTTAATGCATTGAGTCTGATGGGTCAAACCAAGTCACAAGAAGATGGCAGGAAAACAACGCAGCAACCGTCGCGGGCAGCGCGGGCGTTGGGCATGCACGAAGGGGCCAGAGGTGACTCACCTCGGCGTAAAGTCATGGACGCTTTTCAAATGGTCCTTGATCTCGCCCAGGGACTTGCCCTCCTCGATGTATAGCCGATAACATGTCTGCTGATGCTCATCCCATTCGTAGACCATGGTGGCATGGATGGTGACGTCGTGACATTACAGTCGCTTGCAGATACATGCAATTTACGAGCTAGAGCGATAGTCGGTGCGATTCGGATGGATGGTGAACAAGCTGGGTTGTTGGTGTTTGGAGGTGCGTATTGTGGAGTCGTAGACTGGAAGGAGGTGGATTCATCAACAGATGCTGCTTACTAATTAACTAATTAGTTTAGCAAAGGTAAAAATAAAAAGACCCTGGAATTGGAGCCGATGGTAACAACGGGTCTGCCACTTTCCTTCCATCTGGCCTGGACGAACAGACGTCCCAGTCTTGAAAATGACACACAATCTCCTATTAAATACTTGAATTCATCTTTTCCATTGACGAAGCGAGGGCAGAGCAGATGAGTGTGCTCCTGCAAATTGCCTCTTCCTTATCGGCCACCTCGAATGTCATGCGTTTTGTGGAATGCTCCTGGAGTCTTCGCCAGGTGGGCATTGCAGTGAATAACATCGCAATTCTGGTTAGTAATGGCAAGACGTGTGTCATTTGATTCAGGGGTTCATTTTTTTCTAATTTTTTTTTCATTAGTGAAGATGGTGAAATTGCCAACTCTTTTCTGCAGTGCACCAACTTCTCCCACTATCGCCATCATTGTGCATCAAGCATGTGGTTTGACAATCCTCCACGCTCTTCAGGTTCGTTGCCGCTACGTCGAGCTACTTACGCTGAGATAATATCAATGGCATGAGGGCAAATCGTGTACCCCATTCTCACAAATGCATGCTTCGCATCAGAAAACACCGCAATATATTCAACTTCGCCTGACCCCTGTAATGCCAGACTTGGGATTCCATACGCCAGGCAAACAAACGGCCAGAGCCGACCGTTGCTTCAACTCCGAGTTCAGTGGCATTCCGTCTCCAGCTTCAAAGATGCACTGCCACGCCCAATATCCTTTGCCATCTCAGATTCTATTAGTAACGATACTCTTTGCGAGTTCTGCGGCCGTAGTTCAAGCTCTGATGAAAACGCATCACATTTTATGTTGCATTCGCAGATGTTCGGCAGAGACCATGGTAAAGCCCTAGAGCGAGCCCGACCAATACAGCCTCAGCACAATGAAGTAGGTACACACGCCAGTTCTGCCACGATTCGTATTAGCAAAAGATCATGTCTTCTAAAAGAGGAGTGCACATACAACACGAAGATGGCCCCAAGGAGGAGAAGCTTTATGTCATGGTTGCTCAACTGGTACGGCTCCATCTCGCGCGGATTATCCTATCCGCCCTCGCAGCCACGAGTTCCGGTCGCAATATCGCGGCGACAGTCTTTCTCGCGGCGGTCTCTGATGTGTCGTGTCCTGGGATCGTCGCCTCACAAAGGTGGAGAACGGCATATAAAGAACGGGCTCTGGGAGAACGTGCTCGTGGTAAGTAAACAAGACAATGTCCTCACCCAAGCCAACGAGGGTCGAGAGACATGTATGCCCAAGAGATCACGAGAACAGTCTATGTTACGCAATGGAACAGCTCTCGAGCGAGCGCCTGGAGACTTGAGCAAGACGGACGTGCGTTCTCGCAGCAAACAACTTTTTGTCAGGTCTGTGCTTGACCTGCGGCACGGTACCAGTCATTTTGCCCTTGTGAATATTGTTGGCAGCGTCGGTGCAGCTTTTTGTCAACCAGCTATCTCCTGAGCTATTGTCTGTTGCACGAAAAGAGAGGCGCAGCCGACTGGCCATTAATTTGCTGCGTTAGTCCCCTTATATCCTATGTATGCAACATTTGTCCACCTTGAGGATCTATGGGGCCCCACAGGCCCCCTGCCACAAGGTCAGTGACCGCGTAGGTACGCGTTCCTTGTTTAGAATAATCGACAAGTGTGATGTAGAGATTTGTATAAAGGAAAGTTTCTAGTACAACTATCTTGGGCTAATTTACATATAAATCTACATATGTACTTGCAATCCACTTTTATCTTATTGGACACAGACCCTGATTGACGTGACTCCACAAGGTGGACAATTGTACAACAGTAGCTAATTGTAAGATATCGTGAGTCCAGAACCTGGGTGTTACACACACCGCAAGCGAGATGACCCAGACCAACCCCATATGTGTTTCCCCAGTGTTGCGCGTCCAGGGACCAGCGGGCATGAGCCAACACGCACGAACCACCTTTGTCGTCCGTGTCCGACTGAGTGCGAGTCCTTCACAACTCTCTTCTACGATCTTCAGGCTAGACAACCACAAGTCACTGATTGTCTCAACATGGCGAGCTTGAACTATTAGGAGTCGTCCAAGAGTCAAACGAGGCGGCAAGGCTACCATCACATGCTATCGAAAGCAAATATTGCCCGTCAGCACGATTCTTGCAAAGCTCAGGATCATGAACCACCGTCTATTCGTCCCAGAAGGCCTTCCGATGTCGCTCGCCGCAATCTTCACCGACGCCTGCTACAACCAGAAGAGCGCAGCCACAGCCAAATCGTAAAGCCGCAAGCCCAACCCAGTTCATCGAGCCGAATCAAGCCCCTTCACGTTTTCACCGGAAAGTCATCAAAGAAAGCAAGCGTGTTCGAGTAACAGCTCGCGCTCACAGGTCCGTCAGCGTTGCACGCATTGGGGAAAAAGCCACCTGCACGACGAGAAAAATATCTCCGGTCAGCAACCCAAGTCCTTGTAGATGCGAATGCAGGTCGTACAGCAGGTTCAGCTATGTCAAATCTCTCATATGTATCGACGGCGTACGTTGGTTCCCCGAGACCAGTGCCAAGTCCGAGCCTCACGATGATTGATGGATGATTTTGGGGAGCGGAGAAATATTTCCTAGCGAAGAAAAAAACAGCATAACTTCCGACTTGTCATTCTTACGAAAGAAGCATGAATTTCTTACCGAAAAAAAAAAAAAAATCTTGGGCAAGGAATCCCCATACCTATATTGTTCACTTCATTCTGAGACGAAATACAAACAATCGCGACCCCTTGTCATTGGCAAAACACCAACATGAGGCAACTGAAATGACACTCAGAAAACGAACAGCCATCAGTGCTTACGGCCTGCATCCTCCAACGCCTCAACTGCATATGTCATCCCAAAAGTAACCCAGCTTCACGAATCAAAGGTAGCACCAACAGGATTCAGTTGTTTCCCGCCCCGGAGCATCAAAGCACAGCAGACGCATCTTATGTCCAGCCCAATGTCTCACTCTGTACCGGTCGGCATACTACCTTGGATAACTATCATGGTCACATTCACACTCTTACAACTATAAATGAGTTTACGCTTCCATGATCCAAAACTCTCGGAGCATATGCTCACAGACTTCTTCACAAAGCAACTCGTTATCCTACACTCACACTCGGAGAGCCAAGACTCACCACAAGACACAACCCAACATCACACATCAACAATGCGAACCATTCTCATCCCCTTTTCTTCCTCGCCCCTGGCGCCTTTTCTATCTCCCGTGCAGAAACCGACTGCGGAGCCCTGGGCATAATGAATGTGGACAAGGCTGCGCTGCCCTCCTCCGTGGACCCGAACCACATTCGAACATGCCTCAACCACCCCGCGGGTCATCACCTGCAGAAAAAGGAGGTGCTCGCCAAACGAGCCTGTTGGACGGGCAATACTCAATATGGATGCAGTAAGGGTTACTGTTGGAAGGTGTGCGGCCCCGTGGGACAATGGTGCTGGTCGGCGCACAACTCTGGGTTCGGGGACTGGATCCGGTGCTCGAAAGATGAGGATTGCAATACGGGCATGGCGTGTGGGCAGGGCAAGTGCGATGCTTGTGGATGTAGTTGCTGAGACAAGACTGCCTGGTCGCGTGAACTGGACAGCTCTGGCTATGATATATGGAGAATGTTTAAACTACATGGCAAGGAGGCCAGGATATTCACAGATCGACATTTCTCAAAAGGCCGTTCCCGATGACCGGACAGACAAGACAGCCTGGCGTAATTATATCATAGGAGACGTGAAAATTTACGACTGTCAAGATGCCATATCAAGAGTTGTGAATGGGTGGGCACACACTCATGAACAACAAAACAAGACGATCAGTGTGCACAAGCCCATATGTTAATATCTCAGGAGACTACGTGGATCTGTATTTTTTTCACATCTGTTCATCAAAACAAATGGGCAAAGTAATCAGTAATGAGGAGTTGTAGTCGGAAATCTTGGCCAGCCATGACTGGTGGTTTTGGACGAACTAAATATCTGGTTAGCATGGAGGACCAGGCGCCTTCATTCGGCCATTCGGTCCAGATCTAGCTGAGCTGGCGGTTGCCTGCGCGTGGACACTAGTAGAATCGATAGTGTCTGGACTGTCAATGATATCTAGTCGCCAGGCAAAAAAAAAAAAAAAAAAAAAAAAAAAAAAAAGTACGGAGTACTCCGTTCACTGCCAATAGATTGTGGGAAAGAAAGGGCGACTATTGCTTTCATGCGACCAAGTCTTTGGGTTCATCAACAAGGCGACAAGCTGCCCTCCTTGTCTCCCCTGCGACCTGCTCCGTGACGGCCAACAAGCCGTCAACAATGTCGGACGCCCCGATGTTGGGCTTCCAGTCGATCGCAGAGCCTGGAAAAGAAGTTGAATTGGTTGATGAGGGGCACACTACATGCGCGCTGATGGTCCGTCCGCAATGGGAAAGGCCCGAGAATTTTGGCAGATGGCGCAAATTTGTCGCCACCAGCTCCTGATGAGGCATTTGACAGACGCTCGAGACATTAAAACGCCGCAGCACCGGCGAGGAAAGGGGAGGGGGCAACGGCAAGGCGAGACGCGCACACCGCAGTTAAGTTGTCCGGGAAGGGAACGACGAGTGTACATATTGTTCGTTTTGTCTCAGTGTCCCACATCTCAACGCCTCGGGGTGTGGGTGCATATTACGTGGTGTCAGGCGGCGCAGGCCACACCAGCACCAGAGATTTCTCGATACTCGGTAGAAGATAGAAGATAAGCATCCACATCATCCATCACGATGCATTATTTGACTGCCACACTGCGTCTGTAATAGTAAGCTGAACCAACGGAACTTGGGGACAACGTGGGCCGAGCCTCATCTCAATTGAAGGCAGATCGGATGGCGCGGGTGGGAATGCGTACTCGTGCCCCCTCCGCATTATCTAGTAGATGCCCAACGAGTCCAAGTCCAGTCTCCAACAATCTGCATCTGGATTCTGGACCGACCGGTGTACATAGAGACGAAGTTGCATCATGCAGATCCGCTGTTGCAAGTGTACCGTAGTGGGATGACAGACTCTAGAAGAGAGTCAAAAACACTTGGCTGTGGCGATTGAACTCGGCCTGGCTTTGGCTTTGGCTTTGGCTTTGGCTTGGCTCGGCTTGGCTCGGCTTGGCTTGGCTTGTCCCGATGCCTGCTTGTGAATGCAGTCAGTCAGTCAGTCAGTCAGTCATTGATGAACAAAAATGACGGTTACGAAACGTCAATGCTCTGACATCAACGAACGTGAACATGAACCACCAAATGTCTGGCTTGGTGAAGGATGTGGGGGTTCGTCTCGGCAGCAGCAGGGCAACCAGATCAAAACAATCTTGGAACTTACGGATGCATCGCTACGGCACGCCACCTTCCACCTGCCACCTGCCACCTGCAGCCTCGCCAGCTGACTTGGGACTCGTTGGGAGGCAGACAGGCCCGCAAACAGACTGCGGTGTGCTGTGTCCGCCACAAAGTCAAACGCTGCTTGTTGATGACGAAGATTGCGGCGCGTCGCCCACCGCACAGCGACGGTGGCCTTGCAAGTGTGACGGGAAACAGCGTTATATGGTTCCGCGTGTGAATGTGTGTGTTTTCCTTGCAAGTTTCGTGGGAGGCAGCCGGTCGAGGCACGGGCAACGGGGAAGGGGGAACCAGTCCGGAGGATTCGCCGAGGATCCGCCTGCACCAGACATCAGACGGAGACGACGAGGACAAAGAAATGTTATAATAAAATGGGACATTGTTTTGCGAAATGAAGATTCATCAATGCCTCGGATGGCTATTACGCTTCCGAGCCAAAGTCTAATGAGACAGACCCCATTTGCCAGGCTGTTCTTCCTACTCCACAACAAAGCAGCATCACTCACCGTGGCTCAGTTGCTCAGTGGCTCAGTTGCTCAGTGGCTCAGTTGCTCAGTGGCTCGGTGGCTCAGTGGCTCTCAGTGGCTCACTCGTGTTGTCGGCGACTCGGCGTGGAAGACTCGGCAGGCCAAGGTTTTTAGGCTCGTGGGCTCCAGTAGCTAGTAGAGCTGTGAACGGTGTGCCCGGGCCATCATTGAATCCCTGAGCTGCTTCGCCTCAAGCCATCGTTTGATATGTAGTCATTGCGAGGGCAGCTCCTTATTCGTCGCCGTCGCTTCAAATGATGTCTTATTAAACCTTGTTGGACCCCTGTGGTCAGCTTTCGGTCAGCTTGCTTTCTCGCCTGGCCAATTCCTCTAATTCCTCCATTTCCCTCCCCAATGCTGTTCTTTCTCGTCCGCAAGGAGTGGGAGCATCCAAATCTCATCACATCTCGTCCATCCTGGGATAGTCTACACTGCAAGACGCAGGCCAACAACATCAAACACCGCTTCGCTGCATCAGCCGTCGTAATCGGCAGTCTGGGTCATTGACTCTCCGTGTCTCCGTACGAAGCAACAAAGGATTCCGCCAAGTAACCCCTGTCGTCTTCGTTCTAGTGGCCCCCATCCCCACAAGTTCCAACACACACACGTCGTTCGCAAGCGAGTCTGGGTGGATCATCCGCTTTTATTAGCACACTGTCATCCGTTCCCGAACACCTCGACCGATTATTTGCTTGCTTACTCTCTTCGTTCTCTCGAATCTGTTTCCGTCTTTTTTTGACTTGTCAGGCATCGTGTTTCTTAGTGAGTCTCGATCGCTGCGAATTGTTTGCAGGGTCGGGGTCAATGCGTTTGTGTTTATTCGAGGGCGTCTCTGTGCAACTCTGAGCGACAACAACAACAACAACAACAAGCAGCTGCATACGGGGATGGAGTGAGTGAGAGGTGTGCTGCCACCGTTGCTGTATGTGAAACCTGGAATCCATACCCAGCAGCATTGCCCGCCACAGCATCTCTTCAACATCGACGATAGCAGCAGCAACAAAAACAAGAGCAAGAGCAACAAGACTCGACAACCGCCCGCAAAAATATCGTTCGCTGACTCGGCCCCTCAAAATGGCGTCCGTGAAGGTTCATTTGGGTGCTTTCGGCCACCCCACAGGTAAAATCTCCAAATCGCGAAGTCGAACGGTGGTCAAGCCCATCCTCAAGAAGCTGCACTCCCACTCGGATCGAGAGTCGTCACTCGACCTCGACCGCGGGTGGGATGATCAGCCCTCACCAGGTTTCGCCGCCGGCCCTGATTTTGGCACTTATGATAGTGATGGATCTTATCATTATTCAGCACCAGCGATTGCCAACACTCGGTCTGGACGTGACGTGAGTTTCTCGCTCTCGGCCATGGACATTGCTGGGATTGGTGGTCACGGGGCAGGAGCAATGGCTGCAGGAAGGGAAGGAGCACGATCCAAATATTCGCATGTACGGTCGACAAGTGGCAACTCCCACACCTCGTCCGTTGCGACTACCACGAGCGGTCGCAATGGCAGCACCTTTGTTCACCCCTTCCAGCAGACGCCCTACACCTCTACGCCGCCTCTGTCGTATGCGAATTCAAGAGCGTCCTTTGAGAACGGAATCGCTACTGGATACTCTTCCACCATCACCGAGGACGACGACGACATTGACCCATACCCGTCCTTCCATTCCACCTCGACGACACCTCGGCCTGCTCTCTACCAGTCCGCCTACTTCCAGCACCCCAACCACCGTCGTCCATCTCTTGCCAGTCAGCGCACCAGCTCAGTCTCGGATGGAAACCAAACGGCACGAATCTCTGCGACGCGTTCCAACTCGGCGCAGGCTCAGCCGCTCGGCGCCGCATCTGTGAATCAGAGCAAGTCGGAACTCAATTCGAGCACCTTGTCCTCAGTGGCAGCGGACTCGCCGCTGTCATCCACGGCTCCTTTGGGAACCGCAGCGTCAATTTTGTCCTCGTTACAGACCAATGTGACGTCTTCTCCGGCATCACTCATGTCGCCCTTACGCAACTCGCTGGACATGGGCGGGTTTCGCATGCGCTCTCGAAGTGAAGTCGACACGTCGACTCACCAAGAGCAGGTTCGTGAGGCTCGCCGCAAGTTCGAGGCCAAAGAGCGGGCCAAAGAAGAAAAGTACGCGCGAGAGCAGCATCGCAAACAAGAGCGCGCGGAAAACAGGAGGCCCATCGGATGGAAAAGACGCACTCTCGTCTTCGCAAGGGAAGTGGAGGTAACGGCAGCGTGTCCAGCAGCACCATGTCAAGTGGTACGGACATTCGAATCACAACATCCAGGAAGCAAGCTGCCGTATTCGATCAAGCACAAGAAAAGATCGACTTTTCTACCCATGGCTACAACAGCACCCACGACGGACAGAGTGCTCCTACTCGAGCCGACAGCGTCTATTTCACCTCACCACCCAAGAGGACCAAGACCGCCAAGCACAAGACTGCAGGTGTTTGGACCGCTTTTGTCCTGTGGTTTCGAACCCGCCTTTGAAGCTCGGCAGACGTTAGGAGAGAATCACAAGCCGAACAGCCGAACCACCAGCAGATGCTTGGGACATGGGCACGATCATGACTGTTGCCGAGTCTTATTTTTCCATCACCAACCACACCTTTAAACCATGAAATCAGACCTCCTCACCGTCACTTACGCGCCTGGATCACGCATGAGAATTCTGATCCCACATGACGGCAATTTTCGATGCATCGACCAAGTCACATGGTCGTCTTGATACACAAAGATGACACCTCTAGTCAGCAACCGGCGACCATTTCAGGACTACAGAACTCTATGACTTGCCGGTTTGTCTGTCCATTTTGGCTATTACCAAATCACTCGCCCTTTTGAATATTTTATTTTGCATGGAGTTATTGGATGGACAACTTTCAGACGGCTTGCAAATCATCATTATTCATTTTCCTCCCTCCTCAGTACCATCCGGCGTTTTACTCACGACTGCATCATAAGGGCTCAGGAGCTTTCTTTTTCTTTCGGGGTGACACCTTGTTATCACGCGCAAAATGTTTTTGGAAGATATCCTGGAGGTCAATCAGCAGATGACGCAAGATGGCAGGGAGTCCAATACTCGGCTCACCACGGTTGGCTTAGCGTTTTGTGATTCTCTAATCTTCATATACACATACAACATATATATACCTATCCCTCCCTCTCACTCGGCCATGGTCGGCGCAACGAGTCACGCAGTGCGCGGGGCTTTGCGGCGTTGGTTCACGGTGGCTAGGTAGTAAAGGCGTTTTGTCAATGCAAATGACTTTTTTTTCCACAATGATGTGTCTCTTGATGGTGAATGAATTGTACTTTTGTTTCTCCGCTGGCATTACATATGGAACACTGCTGAATTACTCGACGAGTTCTGCGATTCACTTCTCCTTCCGCTGCCTGGAATCTGCGCTTTCGGGTTAATAAGTTTTCCCCTTTCACCATGAGTTGGGTTTTTTTTTTTTTTGAAACATTTACGCGAGACGCCCCCATGACGTCCTTGGTTCCCATTACATGACCACGTCCCATCTCAATTACAACTTGATGTCCGGCAGCTTGACGTCCACAGGGGTCCACGATGGATAGTTGTACAAGCCATCCCCGACGATATCGCCCTCGAACTCGAGCGGCCTCTTCTCCATGAAGCTGGCCGGTTGAACATGACGATGACGGGGTTAGACGGTTGGGGAGGACGCGGGGGCTTGAGGTTTGCGTAGGAATCTGGGAGTCTCATATTCTGTCTTGTTTGGATATTGTGGAGAGAGAGAACTGAATTAGTTGATGACGTGTTTTTCTTGTATAAGTGATATCGGTCTTTATTCCAAGTACGGTAGCCTATGATCTAGTAAAGATGAATGATGGGAGAGAAACATGAAAGGGCAAAGGTGAAATGAAAGACGCTGATGCATTGGCATGGTGATGATGACTGATGACTGATGATTGATGACTGATTGACTAACTGTGAGTGCGAATTTGTACTAAAATACTGTAAGCTATGTGGATAACTTATACTACCTACCTAATTAGGAGTAGAAGGTTCTATTTCTACTATACCCCTAGGGTTTATATATTCATTTTTGGGGTTTGGCAAGCACGTAGCTCCATGTCTTCCGTATCCCTCGCAGGATTCGGCACATGGGAGCGGGTGTTGTCACAGCGTTGTTGTGTACATACATGCAAGGCGCGTGTGGCCAGATTCGTCGAGATTCCCTGTTCCTGGGACCAAACCCTGGGAGCTGGCTGAGCAGCTGTGGACGGGGAGGAGGAAGTGATCTCTCTCGGATTGCGCGTCGGATGAGACGACGCCTGTCGCCGTTTTGACTGACCCAAAGATGAGAACCAAATATTAAGAAGGAGTTTCTTCATCTTTTCCTATACGTCACGGTTCAGCGGTCATGACGAGCAAAATTGTGAGAAACAAACACCCATTCTGAACAAGTCCACTGGTGATTTTTGCATGTATGGTTTTCCTCGCTTTCGGTCGAGAACCCTATCCGGCTCTCACAAGTCTCAACGAGTTCGTGATGAATTGACTCCGAGAGTAACTAACTCCGCATACGCAGCCCTTCACATACTCCTGTGCAACGTAGAACGAACGTCCTGCCGCTTGCTAGGCGGGATCCAAGAACATGAATTGCTTGTGCGGGCAGTTGCAACTCCCGCTTGCGTGGAAGCAATTGCTGTCGCAAACATGTGATGAGTCCTCTGCATAACTCGTTACCCTGGAAAAGGGGGGCAATCGTGGAGCGCCATTGTTCTTAAGTTCTTGACTTGGTGAGTCTTGTCATGTTCATGTTGTGCCACGAACCAATCGCCTCGCCCCCCCAACGCCTTCGACAATGTCTGTTTCTTTTGTTGACATCCTTTTGTTGAACCCTGTGTGCACTGGACGATATTCCTGACAAGAAGCGCACTGGCCAATAAGTTTGTCTATTGGGTAATACGACCATGGCACGTCAACTCGAATCGGAGAATCAATGTAAATGGGGCGAGCGGCCAATCAGTCATTTGCTGAGGAACTAAGTCGATGATAGGTACGGAGTAGATGGCCTTTGTATGTTCCAACTTCTCCGGATGTTTATCTTGCAAGTATTACTGGCCAACTGGATGAGACTCCACGAGTCAAGTTTTGACGTGACCATGTTTACCATGTTTACTGGCAGAAATAGTAAAGAACAAGTACTCCCTCCGTAGTTCGGAGCGTAGCCCAAGCAAAGCCCGTGAGTTATCACAACAAAATGCCTCTTTGGAGCAAGCTTGGTAGAGGGGGTTTGCTGTCTGTCACAATGGGTCCGGTACACAACCCGGTATATATAGATGTTGCATATATCCATAGGCGACAAGGGGTGAAACGACGGAAGGATTGCCTTCTCTTCCATTCACACGGAGAAGAAAGGAAGAAAATTCCCTCTTTGTCCTCCGTACTTGGCGCACAAAGGAACTTGTATGAGCATCATCAAGATCCTCAAACCGGATCTCACTCACATAAAAGAAGCCTTTACTTTTCCATCTTTGTACCACCGTGATGTACTACACCACGGAATGAACCATCTACTCCGTACGGAGTGCCCCATGCTTTCTGCCAACACTTGAATCCTCTTGTCCACCCGTCTCAAGCGAGGCCGTCCATGAGTCTAGACAGTTCGTTTCGTGGTAAACAAACGGGACGCTGATACGGAGTAACAAGAGAGGATAAACAAACAGCGCAATAATAAAAGAACAAAACCTTGCATCGCTCATGCATGCTGGTTCCATCCCACATTGTCATGTAGTCTGTTTGTTTCCTCTCCCTCGTCTCCACACACACGCACACACCCATACGACCCTCTTCGATTTGATGCCATCGGCGCCGACTTTGAGCAGTGAAAAGAAAAAAATTACATGCTCGTAGTAGTGCGGTGACTTGACAGATGTACCAAGATGATCTCACCATGTCGGCTACTCCATCGGCCAATGGTAACGAGTCACGAATTAGTAGGCGCCGCAGAGTTTGTTCTTACGTGTCAGGCCGTAGACATCTCAAATTCAAAAAAACGGTGCGTCGTACGTACTGTAAAGAAGTCGGTACTGTCAAAAAATAGACGGGAGGCATCTGTGCCAATTTTTGACCTTTTGGCAACGCGAATTATTGATGTGCGGCATTTGTAGCAGAACTTGTCCCGTGCATACGGAGTACATAATATGAAGCCATTGCAGGAGCGTGTAATTATTAAAAGCGCACAAAAGTATACGCACGCATGCAACGCGCATAATTCATACATACTATGCTCAGCCGCTGGTATGGCGAGTGTACATGTACGCACGGTACGTACATTTGTCTCCGTTGTCTTTTTGATCCGGACATCTTTGTTGATCAT
Organism: Epichloe gansuensis; assembly: GCA_023658505.1. NCBI lineage: Eukaryota > Fungi > Ascomycota > Sordariomycetes > Hypocreales > Clavicipitaceae > Epichloe > Epichloe gansuensis. The sequence goes on along the minus strand of CP098285.1, from coordinate 1,607,373 downwards.
GACTGACTGTTCCTCTGTCCTTCCCCGCGTACATGATCCGTACATGATAATACCTGAGACGTCAGCCCGCATGCCTAACAAACAACCTGTTCGTGGGACATGCAGCCAGGCACCCTAATAAAGGTACATGGATGGGTGCGGGGCCAAAGACGCACGCAACCCCGGTCGGAACCTGTTTTAAACTTTTTTTTTTTTTGGTTTTTTTTTCATGATGAGCGAAAATCGTGAAGCCCGTTGGTTACTCCGTAGATTGAGATTCTGTTCTCAACTGCGATGGAAAATCGTAAGCAACACATGTTCACGTCGTATGCATATGGCAACCTTACTAATTACTGCCTCGTGCCAACCAACACCAAACTTCACAACTTGGCTAGCAAGCGGCACAGCGGATGGGCCGATGGGCCGATGGGCCGATGGGAGGGAGACCTCCGGTGCCCCGGCCAATTCCACACACACATTTTCGGGTGAACAGCCACACAGCTGCTGGACCCTGGACGGAAGGGATGGATACTCCGTACATGAGCCCAAGATCTAGTAAAGGCATGGTTGGTTGGTTGGTTGGTTGGTTGGCGATGCAATACGGAGCAGTGGAGTGCTTGATGGAAAAATTTACTCCACGCATGTCCGAGGCGGCCCGCAGAAGAGCTTTGTTATGGGGAACTTGCACCAGGAGCATTTACTCGATCCATCATCTACTTGGAATGGCGACCGCCGTGAGATGGAGTAGAGTTGCATTTCGAAGCGCATTACTCCGTACATACTCCGTACCGAGCACGAGTACGAGCAGCTGAGCTGGTTCCAGCACGGGAGCGTAGCATTGTCAGCAGCCTGTCAATATCAAGTCGGCCAACTGCAATCAATCACCAAGGGAGACCAAGCAAGATAAACAATCCTGATGGAAGCGAGGAGCAGTTACATAATAGTTGCCAGGGTCTGCAAACCTGGTACGCGGTCCGAGAGAACCTGACTGCATGTACTCCGTATGGAACTGTCAAAACCATTACTCCAATATGTAGAACATGACAGCACAGGTCCCAAGGTGAACGTGGAGACATCAGCCGAGACCGCATCTTCCGCCGAATCCGTATCCTGTCGGAAGCGCCATCATGCCAAGGTTGCCAAGACGCATGCACGAACCTGACCTGCCTCTGCATAGGAAAGCTTTTAAGCCGCCACGGTGAAGCTTCATTGTATTGCAATCGCTAATGCCAATTGAAGTCTTGGTAACCGTCTCTTCATCAACCAAAGCAGATGGCATTGGAAGGCATCCAAATCCTGTCCTGTGAGTGATGAGTAGTAAATGGTACCATCGTCCTATGCAATTACGCTTGCCTTTGCCCTCTAGGCTACTAATACTCCGTATCGCGTGCCCCAAATACTGGACATGATTGACCCATTACGCGCCTGTCCACCCGAGCACTTTGCGAATTGCCATGCAGACCGAGGGCTGTCATGTTGTCGTTATGTTCAATGATAGCTCCACCACCCAATGTGGAACTGTTCAAGTCCGAGGTCCATTGGGGTGAGAGGTTAACTTTAGAGAAAATCCCATGATGACGCGTTTGTTTAGGCCGATGGAGGCAGTAGGTGTACAGTGAGTGCACTTTAGCAGGTAAAACAGCACATTTTGATCGCATCGAAGCGGATCCGTTCGCTGTATATTATTTCAGCGATTCTCGTTGGGCAATGCGAAATCTCGTAGTCTCTTTTCCCCCTTCAATGTGTCTGAGACTTTCGGCGCTGTCTGAACGATGAGCAATATTGTGAAGCTTTTCATTGTCCTCTTCCACTTACTGTTGACGGTTTTAGCTCACATTTGGCGGTGATATTTCATGCAATTGCTTTGCCATGCGAACCTTTGTGACGCCACCCGGCGTGCTATCATGTCTGGTGTCGCCGGTCCCAGCCGCTGCCCTGTTTTCAATGGCAGTCCTTCTTTCCACTTGTTTTCCACATGAAGAAAGAAAGCCACCACTGCTAGCGTTGCGACTACTCCAGTAATGGTTGGAAAAGCTTGTGGGGAAGATGGCAACAACGGTTGAGCCCTTGTAAGACTCTCTGGGCGTGTGTGGTCGACGGCGTATGGCTACGACGCGCGGGCGATTGGGTCTTTGTTCGCAAGCAGACACTGCCAGACCCGCCACAGTTTGATCGATGTCAAAACGTTGGAAACCATTTCATCATATTAGTCATGTGCTGAGCGTTTCAAACGCCCTGACTAAATCGGCCGGCCGCCGCCCGCCCGCCAGCGTCAAACGATTGATGGGCGAGGATGATCGTGGAGCTGGGTGACAAATCTGCACTTGTTCTGCTTATCGACTTCTGTGTACGGAGTATGGCGCTTCCCACTTGCCAAGTTGTTTTTTTGGTCGGCCCGCGGCTGGCTAATGGGCTGATCTGATCGGAGGGATATCGCGTCACGTTCTGGCCAGGACTCCAGTCCATTCGCAATGCAATCTCTGTGAAATAAGTCAATCGCAGATAACGCGTGGCATGTTGCAGCAATAGGAGCGCAGCGCAGCACGACACAGGCCAGGCGAGGACAGGACGGGTCCAGTCGAGATGAGATGGTCATAGAAGAAGGTGCTCCCGTGTGGTCCATCCACCACCATGCAGCAAGTACATAATATGCAGTACATATGTATATGTATGTATGTAGGTTGGCCTGGTACTTATCAGTAGCATGCTTGCGATGCCCACTTGGGTGCTCAAGTGCTGCGCTTTTAGCAATTCACCCACGCCCCTCCTCTAGCCGCCGTGGACCCCCGCGCCCCACCCCATCCCATCCCATCCCCACTGGACTGCGAGCCCTTGCCGCCTGTCCAACCACACCCTGGTCCCAACATCCTGCCCCATCGTCTAGACATCCAGATCAAGCCTGGAGGACCACCAAGCCTATCAAGCCTCTTCGCGCTGTGCCACGAGTAGTTTGGGTCGATGTTTTGCTCTACGGACTTGTCGCCTTCTTTGTCACTGATATTTGTGCACATGCATTTGCCTTGTCTGGGACCCTCTCGGTTCTCCATGTCCATGCATGACATGACATGGTGGAAATCGGAGTAGCATCCTGGTCGTCGTAATTGACTTTTTTGTCGTTATTCCATGTATATATATATCTAGGACCCTGTTCTCTCATAAACCATGTTAAGGAAAAAGGGCACCCATCTCTTGAGAGCTGGGTTTCTGGTCGGTCTTTAAATAACATACAAGGCGTACGTACCTCAGGTCGGGTTAATTGCGTCTTTCGTTTCTTTTATTTTCTTCTATGAACCCTTCTACTTGCAACTTTCTTCTTTCCTTTTTGCTTGTTTTATATCCTGTGCTAGGTATACGATTTCATCACATCGGCTTCCCTCTTCGTGCATCGACGGGAGGTGTACTTTGGTCAAGAGTTTTGCACTTGAGGTCTGGTTCTGTTGCATTGTTAAATCCATCAGTCCGTTGATGACAATACACTGCTTTCATTTCAGAGTCCATATACTTAGTCCAAGTGAGCATGAGCAGAGCTTGTTGGCCTCTGATCGGTTGAAGCCGTGGCTTGGCCAACGACATTTTGCGGCTCTGCGGCTCCTCGTTTGCTCCTTCCGCACAGTGAAATAAGAGGTTGAAAAAAAAAAACACCAGACACCTTACCCGAGCTCGCTTGCGTGCACAGAGACTACCGAGAAACGAACAACAAGAAGAAGGCCCGTATTGAACAATCCCATCATCTCGTGGGCCTCCGGAGCTTCTTTCTCGCTTCGAAAAGACAACAGCAACGCCCTATGTATCTCACTTCTGTTAACCTCGCCCGCATGTTGAGGCAACATCAAGCCGTCACATGCGTACCCCTGCATCCCTCTCATTCGTTCTGTCCAGAAACCATCATTGGCTTTTCTACAGTGAAAACCTAAACAAAGTCATGGAACACTCCTCGTACGATGTCGCAACGCTCGTGTCCTACGCTTTCGGTCACTTCGAGATTTCCTTCGACTTCTGGTTTTCCACCACCTTTGGGGTTGGGTGTTCTGGTGCTTTTGGTGAGCAGAAGCCCTCTTTTCCCCCTCCTGGCTAAAACCTTTATGTTATTATAGCTTTTATTAACCATTGGCTTCCATTGGCAGGATTAATCGATATGTCAGACTTCTCGTTCATTGTGTGAGCCACTGGACATATAAATCGAAACCGATTCCGGTGAAACCGAGCTTCACGCATCAAGATGTGACAGTAGTGATCCCTACGATTCACAATGCTTTCGAGGAACTCCGGCCCTCACTTCAGAGCATCCTCGCATGCCAGCCCGCGGAACTCATCCTGGTGACAACCCATGACAAGAGCAAGGCATTGAACCACCTGGCAGAGTCATTGGGTAACCCCAATGTAAGAGTACTCCACACTCCGATTGCGAACAAACGACTCCAGGTGTGTGAAGCATTGCCAAAGGTCAAAACACCCATCACCATCATGGCTGATGACGATGTGACTTGGCCTTCGACCATGCTGCCATGGATTCTTGCCCCATTCCAAGACCCCAAAATTGGTGGGGTTGGAACCTGTCAACGAGTGAGGCGTGAGGGGACTGGCTCATGGGCAACGCGCACATGGAACTGGCTTGGTGCCGCCTATATCGAACGCCGAAATTTCGAAATTTCTGCCACTCACCAAATCGACGGAGGTACCTCATGCATGTCGGGCCGAACCGGAGCATATCGCTCTGAGATCCTATCTAGCCACGATTTTCTGCATGGGTTCAAGAATGAGAAATGGAGGAATTGGATTCTGAACGCCGACGACGACAATTTTGTCACCCGCTGGCTTGTCAGCCACCAGTGGAAGACTTGGATCCAGTACAATCCTGGATGTGAGCTCGAGACCACCCTCGAAAATGGACACAAGTTCCTCTATCAATGCTCCCGCTGGGCTCGTAGCAATTGGAGGAGCAACTGGACCAGCCTGATTACCGAGAGATATGTCTGGAGGTGAGTGTTGATTTCACTTGGGTGAACCATGGACGCGCGCGCAGGGAAGCCACAGCTAATCATGATTCCCCATAATAGTCAACAATGGTGGTGCACGTACGCGCTCCACATTGCCACATTTACCTCGTTGGCCTTTGCTGTGGATCCCCTGCTTCTTGCATCCTGTTGGTGGGCCACGGCTGAATGGGAAGACATGGGGCACCGCCGATACGCCTTTTGGGCGCAATTCATCTTTATGTTTGCTTTCACAAAGGTGGTCAAATTGATGGGCTTGTTCAGGCGCAATCCCAGCGATGTTATTTTCCTGCCAGTATCCATTGTATTTGGCTATCTCCATGGCCTCATCAAGCTATATGCTCTTTTTACTCTCAACATGGTATGTTCTCACTTCGCTAAAAACCGTCGGGGTAGGGCTTCAGAGTTGACTCGCTGGTCTTTCTTTGCAGACTTCCTGGGGCAGCCGGGCTGATGGTGATACGAATGACGAGCAACGATTGGCGCCCGTCCCTCAGCCATCCATTGTGATGAAGGTTCCTCCCGGCAATGGCTCTTTGATCCGGTACAACGTCCGTCAGAAGGGACGACAGACGCCCGTCGGATTGAGAGATGACACCGCGTGGGAAAAGCGCGGCCATGCCGCTTACGACTCGAGCACATCGTATATGCCGATTCGGGTTCCACAGGCGCTGTTTGCGAATGCACAGGGCCACACAAGCTTGCGAAGCTCCGAGGATTCTGATTGTGATTCTCTGATTGATGAGCCAAATTCAGACGATGCAGCAAACTGCAAGAATCCTTTTATTCCATGTGGAACAATTGGCCATTGTCTTAGACACATGGCCGTGTACTATTAATTGCTTCTGATTTCGAGACCGTCTGCACTTGGTTGCCGTCGATGGCAAAGGCTTGACAGAACTTTGCCTCCTGCATCCTATCTGGCGTTTTGTTCTTTTCCGACCTAATCTACAGGGGGCCGGGTAATATTTTTCTTTTCATTTGCCCTTTTAATCAAAGTGGCTATACATCTGAACCTGAGATGTATTGTTCTTCTTCACCTTTACGTTTTTGCCTTTTTTTTTTTTTTTTTTTTTTTTTTGTCAAAAGGGAAAGGGTTTGTTTTCATTCCCAATACCGCGGAAGCCACACTGAGCTGTGGTCAAGGGTCGGTTTTAGAGAGTTCGGGCTAAAAAGTTTTCTGCTTTCTCGTATATGAAGTAACGACCGGTGTCACACCAATTTGAAATGGATCGGACGGGCATGAATTTTTGCATTCTTATGCTCTTCGCTTATTTGAAGGCTAGTCGATCGACTGTATTTTATCTGAGGGGGCTTCTTGGTAAATCACAGGCTGGGCCGAGCAAAAGATGTCTGGTGTGCATGCCTTTTAGTTGGCCACCACTCCGCGCTGCTGCAGGAAGGTAATTAATTGATTCTCTACCTGGTTGAGACGTTTCTGCCTTAACCACGAGCATATGGCAACAGTTGAGTGCAACGAGATGGCAAGTGAGATTGAGTCATAGAATGGGTGTGGTACAGCTGCAAGATGTTGAGACAAAAGTGTCTCGACGGTGGCTCGTGTGATGCACAGCGTCGGCACCAACTCCGGTCGTCAGCAAGTCTTGGCATCGGCCCATGTATCATGTATGGAGTACGATGACTTCAGGTTGTGGGCCATAGTAGGGAGTAGAAGAAGCCTTGTTGACAGGCTATGCAATGGAAATGGACTGTCCTCCGGCATTACGAACGAAGCCTTTTATTTTATTTTGTATCACGATTCTGTCAATTATTACTGTCCTTACTCATCTCGTCAATAAGCTTCGCGACGGAGCACGCTTAGTACGTACGGTCTACCGACCCTAACTTAGGAACTATTCTATGTATGTATGTACGATGACCGGGAGGAGGGAGGGGCAGATGTCGTTCACAAGTTTAGATACGCATATGTACATAGTTTGGTTCCCCAACTCGTTCATTCTAGCTGATACGAAGTAATCGGCATCGCCAGGGTACATATCAACGTTCATGGCTGCTGATGATTGGACCAGCGCCACCCAGCATGTGCGAGACAAGTCCTACGGATCACAGCCAGAAATAACTTGGAAGGCTCAAGGTCAAGCGATAACGATACATTCGATCGATTTGATAGCTCATCATCAACGGCACCACCATTGGTGCGCGATGGGGTTGGCTTGCCGTGGCGTTTGTGGGGGCAACTGCACAGTGTGTACACTAATGCAGGTATGTCGAGACACTTAGTTTTTTGCTCACAGCTGATATTTCTTATGTACATGTTCATGGTCTAGGTAGGTTGTTTCTTCAGCGCCATGTCGTGATCCTGCAAGACGGCAGCTAAAAGTGGACGGTAGGTGTCGAGGGTTATCTTGTGGCTCACTGAGGTTCTCTGTTTCGACCCATTCACCAATAATGCCGAGAGGCTCGTCAAGTTTCCAGATGACGAACTGCCCAGTACGCGATGCGAGATGCGACCAAAGGCGACATGGAAGCTACATATGTCGTCGTTGTCGATTTCTGTCGGGAGAGTCTGCGTACATGCCGCGTTAAGCCTCTTTCTTTCACGCGTGCATGACAATCGCTGCAGGTCCAGGCAGGGAGGGACTCGAGGGACTCGAGGGAGGAGGGGAAGGGAAGGGCGAGCCAGGCTGCTCCGAGTCCTGTCCTCCTGTCCTCCTGTCCTCCTGTCCTTGGTTGGCAGTTGGCAAGTTGGGGCCATTGCAACTCTGTACGGTCGTCTATTCTACAGTGGCCTGGGCTGGCTGTATGTACATACTGACTGTACTCTATGCACACGCCCCTCCGTTCGGTTCCAGAATTGATTGACCCCTGCAAGCTCCCCAATGCACCTTCCCTGCTCAAGAACAACTACCAACCACCAGCCAGAACTGCACACCACTGGCGAAGCTAACCCTGCAACAACACATGCAGCACAGGACCATACATACATACATATAATACGACCTTGACTGAACGGGCGACTTATTCCGTCGTGGTTATTTTCACAGACTGACTGCACAGTTCTACTAGCGCAATCGAGACGAACGGCACAAGCACAGCCGTTGTCTCGGCACCTTTGCGACGCGACAGGACGGATATCGTCACTTGATTTCCACGAGGACACGACCATTATTTGCAAATCCTCTCAACAATGGGTATCCAACCGATAGGCCCTCCCGCAGTACGACTTTCAGCACAGAACTTACATGTGTGTAAAGCGTCGCACCCACTGATGCGTCAATGATGATTTGACACGTGCGGGGACGAAAAAGCGATGAACCTCCCGCCTCACAAACGGATTTGAGTGATTCGACGTAGATGAATGTTGGTTCGTCTGGAGCAATCGTCATTTTCTCACTCTCGGCAATCTACTAGCTTGAGTGCTTGGCGGACGAAGTCGCCCGGTGAGAGTCTAAGCTACTTGCCAAGAGACAGAGACATGCGGCCTCACTTTGCACCTCTCCAGGCCGTCCCGCTAGCGTCCATTGACTCTTTGTGAATCCCTGCTCCAAAGGCCGCAGCCATTCAGCCGCTTGCGAATTTGCGTTGCTGTCATGGCTATCTTGTCCACATGTACTATGTACTCCTGCCAGCCTTTCCAAGCTGCCCTGCGATTGGCTTCATCCTCTTTGGAGCCTTTTACTGTCTGCTCATGTAATATTATGTAGCGGCGCATGCTCTAATAGTCACACCAGCAGATGCACACTGCAAGGGGATGAGATGTCAGGCATACATATACGCGTGGGGGTCTGTGATGGTGGCAGACTTGATGTGCATACATACATGTATGAGTCGAATTGCGTACGACAGGTTTGTTCCTCCAACGGTGGGAAGTATGCATGCAATCGACGCTAGATTTATGTACGTTGACAAGTTTCGGACGCCCATTTGAGAAAGAGCCGACAGCCCGCCGCCCCTGTATCATGTACGGAGAGATACATCTGGTATGTGGACGCAGTGCAACTCTTGCAAGTGTGTGTGACACCTGCAGTGGCTTGCATTAGTTTTGGCTGGGTTGGGTCAAATTCTTGATCAAGGCGATTCGATGCCATGGAGTTCTACTCGGATCCCAGAAGGCAGCAACACGTACTGGCAAGCCGTCCAAAATCAAGCTCGAATCTTACTATACAGTCGGAGACTTCTCAAAGGATAGATAGCGTTGCTCGTTCAAGCACCAGCGGTCTTCGGTCTTACCCATCTCTACGCACAGCTAGATCACCTCTCACCCGTTACCAACAACGGCTTGTCGCGGCGATACGGTTCTCATCAAACGCCCAGATTGCAGATTGCAGATTGGCACAGCACTTACTCCGCACACATGATACTTTACACGCTCAGAGTCTCGGGTTCAATGCGTTTTACCCTCGTCCCCTAACTAGTTCAACAAGGTGAAGGAGAAGTCGATTCGCTCTGTAATACAGGCAGAGGATGGGCCGGAGGAAATGGTGAGTGAGTGACTGAATGGGGGATGGGAAGATGTCAGTTATCATGTATTATGCGACACGAATGTGTACGAAGTACCCCTAGTGTGGTATGGATGGAGTACGGAGTAGAGTGAAACGTTGTTGCAAAACAAAACAAAACAAAACAAAAACACACCTGGTGGTTCAAAAAGGGATTCAAAGTCGCCGGGATTCTGATTCTGATTTCGATTTTGACTCTGCGCCACGCGGCTGTTCCCGCGCCACAGATGCTAGCGATTTTCCCAAGAAACATATGTTGCTCTTTTTTTCCTCCTTTGTTCCAATCAGCTCTCTAATTTTATTTTTCCGTAGGCCATCCCTTTCCCTTTGAGTCTTGACTAGGGTGTCAAAGGTAAGACCTTCCCATACATGTATGTGGGGAGGTAATACATAAACGTGGCCGAAGTGCAAGATGACGAGGCAAAAGTGGGGAACACTATCTGCCCTTTGGGGTGGGGGACGAGAACGAGGCTGACTGACGGACAGACAACATCGTGGCGTCTTTTTTTCTTCTTTCAATCTAGAGTTGGTCCCCTTCAACGTCCCCACGACCTGGTTGCCGACCGTCCACAATGGGTGAATAGACAGAACAGCTTCCCGCCATGTCAGATCCGAGCTCGAGCTACAAGCAACAAAAGGAGGACTTTGTGTCCAACCTTTCTGGCGGTCCCGTGTCGGAAATCGCTGCCGTCACGGCCGTTGCGCCGGTTCGTTGGCCAAATCCTTGGAGCCCCTTTCCTTTCCCGTTCTTCGCTTCCCGACGCATCGAATGAGTGAATGAGTGCTGATGATGTTTTATTTTTGGACAATTTTCTCGTCCCAACAGGTCGCTATTCTGCTCTGGTCCGCCCTCCAGGCGCGGCAGTCCTTCTTCGAGCCGCCCTCCCTGCTGAGCTATGCGGTCGACTTCCTCCTCAATGTGGGCGCGTTCCTGCTCGCGACGACGCTGTATGCCGGCGCGCCGGTGCTTCTGATTGTGTTCCTCGTCGTGCCGGTGGCGGCGTCCGTGTACATGATGCCGTCTCCTCGGACGGGGCGCAGCAAGATGAAGAAGAGGAGGACGCTTACTCCTCCTGCGCCTGCCGCCGACTCGTCGTCGTCGTCGTCGTCGTCGAAATCATCGCAGCTCGACGTCATTCCCATCAAGCCGTTTTTGACGTCCTACCGCGGCGCCATGATGATGATGACGTGCCTGAGCATCCTGGCCGTCGACTTCCGCCTGTTCCCGCGACGGTTCGCAAAGGTCGAGACGTGGGGCACCTCCTGATGGACATGGGCGTGGGATCCTTCGTCTTCACGGCCGGCGTGGTCGCGGCGCGGCCTGTCCTCAAGGAGCGAGCCTCGGGCAACGAGACCCTGTCCCTCTCCCGGCGCCTCGTCCACTCGGCTCGGCATTCCGTCCCGCTGCTCGTCCTCGGCGTCGTCCGCTTCCTCAGCGTCAAGGGCCTCGACTACGCCGAGCACGTCACCGAGTACGGCGTCCACTGGAACTTCTTCTTCACCCTGGGCCTCCTCCCGCCCTTTGTCGCCACCTTCCAGTCCGTCGTCCTGCGCTACGTCCCTCGTTCGCCGCCCTCGCCTTCCTCGTCAGCGGCATCTACCAGCTGTTGCTGGAGAAGACGGCCCTAAAGGCCTACATCCTGACTGCCCCGCGCGTCGACTTGCTCTCCATGAACCGCGAGGGCATCTCCAGCTTCTTCGGCTACCTGGCCATCTTCCTCGCCGGCCAGGACCTGGGCATGCTCATCATCCCGCGCAGCATCAACCCGCGCAGCAACGTCTCCGCGGCCGTCCAGCGAAACACTCTCCTCATGACCATTGCCGTCTGGGCCGCCGTCTGGTCCGCCCTCTACTTCCTCGCCACGTCCTACGCCTTCGGCCTCGGCCTCAACGTCTCCCGCCGGATGGCCAACCTCCCCTACGTCCTCTGGGTAGCAGCCTTCAACACCATCCACATCCTGGCGTGCTGCGCCATCGACACAATCTTCTTCCCCACCACCTACAATGCCCGGGACGGCAGGACGGAAAGAGAAGCCGTTCGCACAGCCACAAGCGCCGTGCTCAGGGCCTACAATCGAAACGGCCTCGCCGTCTTTCTCGTCGCCAATCTGCTGACGGGCCTGGTCAACATGACGGTCCAGACGCTGCACTCTACCCCCGTGGAGACCATGGCCATCCTGCTGGCATACATGGGGGCTGTGACGACCGTCGCGCTCCTGTTGGACCACTATCATGTATCTATCAAATTGTAAATGTGAATCCAGACATGGGGGGGTTATTTTTAAACAGTCAATATTGATATCCTATAATGAATTGATTAATCTGCATGTTCATAAACCATTTTGCTTGACGAAATACCGCTAGGAAATCGATAAAGTGGGCGGTTCAATGTCCGTCAGATACAGTTGATCCCCGTACATGCAGTCGTGGTAACTAAGTGGTCAACAGGTTCGAATGCCAGATGAACAATCAAGACAAGCGGTGATAATCCCTTGTTCGTAATATACCCCGACAATGAGTGCATCTCGATCTCGGCGCAGTCCAAACATCGTTTCGAGACGATACTCTACGAGGGATACATTCCTGGACTAGTAGTGCGAAAAACAAAGAGGACGCGGGTTTTGGAATGCAACGCCAAGTGTACATGTATATTTCCAACATTCGGTCCACTTTGAATGGAAAACACTACAGGTTACATTGAAGAATACATGGGAATCTTATCAGCACCGGAAATGCCCCCTACTCTTTCGCCTCTAGCACGCGCTCTCTTTCTTTGAACGATCGGGGATCATGGTGATGGTGTCGGTAATTGTCCAAGTCCTTGGACCGAGATTCGTGGTCATCTTCATCATCTCGTCTGTGGTGTCTTCGGCGATCATCCTCCTCTTCCTTGCTGTCACGGTGACGACGTTGACGACGAAGGCGCTCTGCATCTTCGCCATCGTCATCCTCATGGTCATGGCCGCGGTCCCGATCGGGGTCACGCTCACGGTCCCTGCCGCCATCATCATCTCTGTCCTTGCCTCCATCATGCTTGTTGCGTCGTCGTTCTGTAAGTTTTGTGTTGGTAAGACATCACTTTTTGGAGGCTAGACTCTTTCCATGCTTACCTCTCAAGACCTGGGTCGCTGCTGCATATGCTTGGATTTCTTCCTTGCTCAGGACACGGAGAACAATGACGAAATCATCGCGCACTTCAAATCTCTCTTTACCAACGGTCAATGCCTCGGGGTTGACAATCTTTCGGTTGATCTTGGTCCACCGCGCCCCAGGCGGAGCCTCCTTCAGCTTCTTGTCTTCTTTGTGAGGTGCTACACCCTCTCGGACCGGGTTATCCTCTTCGGGAAAGCTGACCTTGGGCTGCTTAAGAATGCCCTTGAGTGGCTTCCCATCAGACTTCTCTTTGGGGGACACGACCCGTGCTTGCCTGCCATCGGATTCGGGCACAGCAAGCTCACGGCCGCGAGACTCGTCTCCGAACTCCTCCCGTGAGGCGGCTCTTGGTGACCCACTAGAGGAGGCTCGGTTCTGGACGGGGATCGTGAGCGGACTCGTGATTTTTCTGATGCCATGGGTCGGTCGGCGCCCTTCTCCCTGCAGCCTATCGGCGACGTCCATGTAAGCAAGCTGCTCTTTCAATTGTTTCAAGTCAGAGGCATCATTTGGATCGAAAGCATTGGATGTTCGGCTTCGTCGAGACCTTTTGCATCGTCCGAGTCGGATCCTGACTGTCGCGCCGGTTCGCCATTTGGTCGAGAATGCGCAAAGGGCCGACGAACAGGCTCGGCAAAGTTTTTGGCATCTTCCTGGCAGTCTCTTTCTCTCTGGTATATTCCCTCCCACGAGCGGGTTCTCTCTTGAACTCTCTCTCTCTCGAACGGGTCTTTTTCTTTGATGGATTCCTTCTCCCGGATTATGTCGCGTAGCGGGTCTCTTTCCTGCGCCGCATCTTTCTCGCGAATCATCAACGGTCCGTTCTCCCTAATCGACTCCTTTTCTCGGTCTGGCTCAGGCGCCCTCTCATAATACTGACCCGTCTCTTGCACTCTCCCTTGGCCGCCCCTTGGATCCTCCTTTCGGGTGGTGTCGCGTTCTTCCGCGGGGCTGCGTCGCCGTGGTGGCATCACCATAGGAGAGACCTGGTCTCTTTATCCTGCGATTTGAAGACCGCAGGTGCCAGACCCACAGCAGTAGCCACTGCTCCTAGCCCATTGGCCAAAGAGTCGCGGACTCGAGAGCGTTCTGATCGATCTTGACGCTCCTCGCTCCCTGTTCGCCCATCTTGTCTTCGACCGGTTGAGTCGTCTGCGGGAGGCTGCCGGCTTCGACGACGGCTATCATTGTCTTTGTCGACACCGTAGAGAAGCTCTTCATCCGACCTCTTGCGTGGCTCGTCTGGTCGCGTATCACGCCAGCGGTCTCTAGCTTCTGACGGAGTGCCCGGAAGGTCGGTGCGGATGCCGAATCCACGGGATGCGATGCCGTCGTCCTGGTACGGAGGAGGTTGTGGACGGCGTTCATAGTCTCGATCTCGATCTCGATCTCGATCTCTGTCATGGTCACGGTCACGGTCACGCAAGTCTCGCATGGCGCGCTCGTCCTCTCGGCTTCTGTGGTATTCATCATGATGTGTCGAGCGCAGGCCACCTTCTTGATGTAGGGACAGGGGCGTGGCCGTCTGCCACTGGCGCTTCTTGGCCTCTCGGGCTGGGGCGCTGTCGAAGTTGGGGAAGGAGGAATCGGAACTGCAGGCGGCACATCCCTGGTGTCATAACCGCGATTGATCTTGTCAAATCCTCGGGTAGAAGGAGGGGCCCGCCCTTGCTTCGGGTTGTCGACTTGCTCCGTTTGGTGGGCGGTTCAGATCGTAGCTGGTATCGACATTGAAATTCCTCCGATGAGCGTCGTAGTTGACGTTGGGGCGATAGTAACCTGTGTCGAGGCTATCTTGCCGTCTTGATGGGCGGCATGGCTTCGATTGGTCTAGGTCGTACTTGACCAACTCTCCAGCGTTGGTGTACTGGTAGCCCTCATCGCCGTAGTCAATAGCTGCCGTGCTGTGCCTTGGGTCACTGGGGTAAGCAACGGATGGCCGAGAGCTGCGGTAAGCTTCGAGGTCATGAGAGCTGAGATGGCCCTCTGCTCTCTCCCGGTGTCGGCCAAAATCGGCACTCGAAGTCGCGCCATGGTAGGGCCGTGCTGAACTCCGGGATCGGATGGAAGAAGCCGGTTGTGAAAAACTTGGCCATCGGAAGCACGGTAATCGTCTCTCATTGGGCTTCCAGAGCGTCCACCAGAGGCGTGAGATGACGACGAGGATGCGTGTGGCCGCTCCAGTTGCGTTGTGGTTATGATGACAGGTGGTCTCGACGAGGAATCCAGTGTTGATCGGCGGGCCCTGCTGCTGTCTCGGGTCGTGGAGACTGCTCTTGGGTCCTGGGTGACTGCATAGGTTCTGATGGTCGTCGGAAGCCCAGCAGCGTTTGTTGAGGTAGAGTAACCTCGGGGTGTAATGTGGTGTCTATGGCTCGCAGATGGTACAACGTGCATGTCCCCAGCATACATGGAACTGTACCCAACGCTCGTAGGCATAGAGGATCGGGCTGGATTGTATGTGGGAGATCGACCTGGGACAGTGGAGACATAGCCTTGATATCGGTCGGACATGTCGTTCGGTGATGATGTGAAATTGTGGTTTGAATATTCGATCAATCGATTGCGGATCCTTTTGGGCGTTGGCTCTGACTATGTATGGCTCTCCTCTGTTCTGTCCTCTCGACGCTCTTTGTGGCTCTCAGCTTGACTGACGTCTGGTTGGTAATGTCCACCACACTCCACCAGTCCACCACTGACGAGTCTGGCGAATGCGGTGAGGGGTCGTAAAATTATGTAATTGTATGTCCTGCGCTTTCGTCCCTTGTCCCCTCCGCGGTATGTAGGAGTGAGTATGTATGACTGCCAGTCGCCCCTTGCAGGGAATGATGCGAGAATGCTAAAGAGGAAAGAGCACCGGCGGCACAGCCGTCTTGAACAAGGCTGTGCACGCACGAGATAATTCGTTGTCGAGGCCGAGGTCGGCTTCGGGTGGTTGAAGAAGGAGGCTGAATTCGGGACCAAGTGGAGTTCAGCAATGGCAATGGCTGTCACGACTAACGACTCACGACTCACGTGTCCGCTGTCACGGGTCCAATTGCTGACGGCGAAGCGACGTGTGTGTTGCGTGGGGATGCCGCTGGCTCTTCCAGGATCGAGAAGACAAAAACGAGACGAGACGAGACGAGACGAGACGAGACGAGATGGATTGATTATTATGTGTAAAGTATGTACAGATTAGAATCAAACGAAATTCCAACAATGCGGGTCGCCAGCCCTTTTGGCTGGGTCAGCCAGCCCCAGGGCGAGCGAGCGAGCGAGGATTTGACATCCCGGGCGTTGGTTGGGAATGACGGTTTGTCGCCAGGTCGCCAGGTCGCCAGGTCGCCAGGTCGCCAGGGTCACGCCGAGAAGCGAACAATGGCGCGGGCGACGTCACTCTGACTCTCAGTGACCAGGGAAAGGGGGCCGCTTACGGATCGCCCGCCTTGGCCTTGGTATTGATTGCCTGCCTTCAAAGGCTGAAAAATTTGCGCCGAATCGCTAGTTTCGAATGCCGACTCGAATCCCGTCGGGCCGTGCTTCTGATTGAAGCTGGAATGCTGGAACGCTTCGGGCTACGTCCATGGATGAGCCTTGTTGCTGGCCTGCAAACATGGAACCCGACGATGACAAACCCCAGGAGCGTGACGTCGTCGCCACCTCCATGTATAGGCTAATAACTCTATATATGTATGTACGTACATGTAGAAACGACGCTGGGCCAGGGCCTGAGCCGAGGGTTTGCCACTTGTTGGGTTCTTGGGTTCTTTGGGTTCTTGAACGGGGCCTTCCAGGAACGAAGCAATTGTTCTCTTCGTATTACATACATACATACATACATACACACATACATGCATGACCAACGCTTTGCAGCCTGATGAGATTCCACCGGAGGAGGGATGCATCTTCTTCACCATTCATTTCCCCTACCTCCTTTGCCAGTTGGGCAGCAAGACGCTCTCCTGGTGCCGATAATTCCGATACCCGTCTAGCGTCACCCTTGATGTACCTGATGTACCTGCATATCCCAATGCCCTGAGATTTGAGTGCATTCCTACCTTCAAGTGACACTCAGCTCGTCCATCGCCTAGACAAATAACAAGGTTATGTCGTAGTTCTTGGGCAGATATCTACCTTGCAGTGCAATCTGACTTATGTAATCCAGAGGACATTCCGGTGCAAGCTTGGGCATGAAACGTGTCTCACAATGACTTCACTCGCCACTTCACAGCTTTTCTCTCTCTCTCTCTCTCTCTCAGCGCAACTGACGATGATGACGATTCTGGAGCACGAGCCCTCTCGGACTAAATGCATGCAACTCGACGTACATGACCGCGGCTCGGTAAACATGAGACGACAGACAGGTTTGTCGAGGCTTTTCAGTCGGCAAGTTCTTATTATATAGTCACGGTGCACGATTTAGAAGCGCCGTCAGGGATCGGTACATTGATGCTTTGTGCGACCCGAAATAAGACGGGCCATCTTACAAACAGCCTCATTCATCAAAGCCGGGCCAAGACTCGCTGCCCCTATCATTAGTTAAAATCTAAAAGGAGCCTGTATTATTCAAGGACCAAGAGCAACTACAAAAACGCACAGTACGGAGTGCCGAGTAGTTTAGTATACATACAAAATGAAATGCACAGTAGTGACTAGGCCCAAAACAGAAGACGTACCTTTTGCACGCATTTTCCAATGCACAGGCACTTCCGTGGTTTCTTCT
Organism: Epichloe gansuensis; assembly: GCA_023658505.1. Taxonomy (NCBI): domain Eukaryota; kingdom Fungi; phylum Ascomycota; class Sordariomycetes; order Hypocreales; family Clavicipitaceae; genus Epichloe; species Epichloe gansuensis. The sequence goes on along the minus strand of CP098285.1, from coordinate 1,590,082 downwards.
ACGAGTAGCACAGAACGTGCGGAATTGCGCGTTCTTATCCCTGATTCACGAAAATAGGATGCCAGATTGAACAGGGCAGGCACTACGGATTTAGTCGTGTTGACCTTGTCCAAGGTTCTATACAGTCTGTATCCTTCCTTGCACGAGTGTTTACCATCTTCTCACAGCCGCTTGACTATTTGCTTGCGAGCCAGCGACAACAGCGTAGTCGAGACCTGTACTCCGTACTCGTGAAACTAATCAAGGTCACGAAAACACGCAAACCCAAGTCAACAGGCATCTGGGAAGGCTCTTCATTGTTCCATAAACAGGAACGTTCTATCTACTGAAGACTCCAATCTTACCATAACAATCTGTCCATCCAAAACCAAAATTGTCCAAAATATCAAGTATGCTGCAATTTCTACAATCCAATTGACACTTAGCTTCACGTGCGCCAGGATATTGCGCTGGGCCCATGAAACATCATGTCTGCTGCTTCCTATGGCCAGTTTGTCGAGGCTCGTCAATGGACCGTTGACGCATCTTTACAAATGATGACCCATTAAACTTGTTTACAGGCGAGAGCCGTGGATGACCTTCATGTCGACAGCAAGCTCGCGGCCGTTGTCATTAAGAACAAGGGCACGGACGCTGCCACGGCCACACTCGAAGGCACTGGCAAGACGAGACCACAGGTTGGACTGGTCAATAACGGGCAATGACTGCTTGACATCACCAGTCTCGGTCATGGCGACAATGTGGCCATTTTGCATGTCGAGAACGCGGTACTGCTTGAAGACAGGGCCGAGCATAGTCTGGACGACAACGCTAGGAGCAGGGTTGGAGACGAAGGAAGACTCCTCGTGCAGCTGCTTGGTGAAGAGGTCGACACCGAGGTATCGGTACTGGCCAGTGGCAGACGACGTGGAGATGCGGATGACCTGGCAAGGTCGGCCCTGCAGCATCAAGAAGTCACCCAGGCGGATGTGGTGGCAAGGAATGGTGACAGTGTTGGGGACGTAAGAGCCACCGCCCTGGCGAGGGCGGCTGTCGGTCACGCAGATCTCCTCCTTGATGTCCACGTCGACATGGTCATGGTGGTGGTTGTGAGGGTGAACGATCTTGTCGGCAAGCTTGTTGATGCCCTGGCGGAAGGAGTGGTAGTGACCTGGTAGACTATGAAATTAGCACTTACATGTTCCAGGGTCATGTACGTGAAATAGATGAGGTGGCGTTCAACATACCGTCCTCGTCGTAATAACCCATGTTGGCTTTTTGTTCGGCGCGGGTGAAGCGAGCAGGCTGAGCAGTCTCTTCGGTGAAGTGTACTTCTTCTTTGACAGAAGGTTGAAGCTTGGGACGACCTTCAACGGTGTGTTCGTCGAGGCGAATGTCCTCGGTGTGGTACTGAGGACGAGAAGCGTCTACGGTGGTGGTATAAGCAGGGCGGAAGCGCTCACGGTATTCACGCTCAGCGATGTCAATGGGAGAAGTGTAAGGGCCGGTGCGGTTGTCAATCTCAACACGAGTATCGGTATACTCAGTGCGCCCAGGTCTGTAAGAGGGTTCAAGGTCAGTATCAGGGTCGGTGGGAGAGGTTCGTGTTTGTTGTACGGAATTTGTACGGAGTAGGCATTGGTGGTTTCTGTGTCAACAAATGAGGCGGTATCAGGCAGCCCCTGACCTGGGAGCGTATGAGGGGGAGGGGGCGTATGTACGGAGTAATGTAGATAATTTATAATCCCTGCCCAAAGGCCAAGTGCGTGGATAATTTGGAGGCCCGGTGCAAAGACGGGGCTTTCCAGTCACACCGCATGCATCCCAACAACTGTCATTTTGTGGATTGAATTTGTGGGAAAATGTGGCCCAACGGCTGCACTTGCAGCTGTACGCGGAAGGCTCAATTAAAATGCTCACTCAACCTCCCGTTACCACAGGAGTTCGCAAAGGGGGCTAAGCGAGGCAAGCTGGAATGGGTTTTGAAGCTTCTCTTGCTTCGAGTAGAAAGTAGGGGCTCTGTGTGACGGCTCTGTATGACGGAAAAGAAAGGGATTGACCAGAAATAACGTACCGGAAGTCTTCCTTCACAAACTGCTCCTGCTGGAAACCGGGACGGCGGTGACGCTCTTCAGTGATGCGGACCTCTTCTTGGCTGTAGCGGTTCTCCTCACGAGGGGGAGATCGACGTGGGCAGTGAAAGAAGAGTATTGCTCTTGCCGTCCGGCTGGCTCCTGCTTGCTGGGAAGCTTGAGATCGACCTCTTCGTGGGTTTGAGTGGCGGTTTGCGCTTCGCTGTCCCGATACGTCGACGGGAAGATGCTGAAGGGGACGGGGACGCGGGCTTCAAAGTCCAGATTGGCGACTTTTGCTGGCGCGAGAGAATCTTCTCATACAACCTTCCGTAGCAATAGAGCACGAAAGGATGACAAGAAGGATCCTCTGGCTTCTGTTCCTGAGAAACAAAAGTCGAAGAAAGGGAAAGAAGGATAAAAGGACGTTGAGCCTTTTGAATTCTTCCTTCTTTCTTTCGTTGGGATTGAGGAATTGGTACTTGTCTGATGTGGCTGGAGATAATTGGAGGAGGAGAAATCAGGCCCGACGTTTGTGCAGACGCGCGCTGGCTTTTGAAGGACGAGGGCTGGATTGATGAACTCAGGCCCGTTGCGTGGACGTGGACGTGGACGTGTGCGTGTGCGTGTGTGTGCGTTGTCGCGCAGGGTGAATGTATTAACTCTTCGTGTTTACTCCAGCCGGGGTTTGTTTACTCTGGTCCAGAAAGGAAAAGCTTGATGCATGCATCTCATCTCCACCAGGAGCCAGTCAGCTCGTGTCCGTCTTCTTAGCATCCCAATTGCCAGTTGCCCCCAACATCTGTCCGTCTCCGACCAGATATCAGCATCAGCTGCTTTGGACATCGGACATTGCAGATGTTGCAGCCCAGTTTTATCCTCTCCCGTACCAATGGAATGCGGGAAGCGGGAGTGGGGGTGGCGCTAAGGTGCCGAGGACCAGGTGGGGCTCAGAAACCAATGGACGTGCAGACCAGCGCAGAAGGATCCACTTTAACATGGGAGGACCTGCCTGTTCAACCTCCAAGAATCCGGGTGCATTTGTGCATTGTGTGCGTCGGGCCAGTTCTGGTAGTCTGTGTGGCCAGCCATACATAATATTAGGGACTTTATGTAGTTGTTCTTCTGCCGGTTGTTCTTACAATATGTATTACATAGGTTTCATTCACGCGACGTTTCCACTTCCACGGTCATCCATCCTGCAGACACAAGCTGTATTTCCCTGCTCCTCGGCAAACCCAACCCGCGAGTGCCGATTGCCTAACGGCGGCAAGAGAATTTTGGGAAGTAGAAGTTCCTTCCACGACTATGGAGTACATAACCCATGAAAACATCATCAACAACATGCCCAATGCACTGAGTTTCAATATTGCTCCTGACTCCCCACCAAGGTGCCCCTTGTTGCCGTAACAACGCCGACGGACCCTTGCTCGTTGGGCACTGCAAACGAATTACGGAGCTCTCCGTACTGGGTCGTTGACGCTAAGCAGCTTGTGGTGCTGGCTACCCTGTACCTGTACAAGACTAGGTCAGACCAATGGACCTGTTTGCTCCGTACCACATGTACGGAGTACACTAGCCCAAGTTCCTGACCTCTTAACAGTTCCACCCTTGATTCCTCTATGCCTGCTAGTAGTGGCTAGCCCCATGTGGGGCGGGCTTGCACTGTAACTTATTCGCGTTTTTCCCACGGGGTGTGCGATCAAGCCTTTTCATTCATCATCGCTTCGAGATGATATTTCTTTAATATGTGCTCCGTACGGATTATTAGATATGGCAAGGGAGCAAGGCCGCCTGTGGCTGCGATTGTGTGCAATGTAGCGGTTTGTATACCCGGGATAAGACTTCATTGTCGTGGTTGCCAGCCTGTGACTTTTGTTGCTTATGTCTCCCTCCCCCGTTGGCGTAGGAAATACTCAGTACATCGTCATTTAATAGCTGCATCAATGTCGAAACGCCATGCTCTCGATTTGGAGCTGGAGCCGCGGCACACTGCACAGACCGCCCAGAATGCGGACTTGAGCATAATAATATGGTCTGTCTATTCATCATCCGCTTTAACAGGAGCATCACCCAAGAGCGACGGACCAATTAGCTCCTTTGCAGACCTGCTGGCATAGCACGTGATGTCATGTCGTCACCACCATTTGAGTCAGTTCGGCGTGAGCTGCCCCGCGATGACAAATTCCCCTCGTACCCCACATTGAAATGATCCAAGTGTGGAATTCAAAGGGAGAGCTCAAAAGCTTTTGGTTTTGCTTTCGGAATCATAGGTTGCGGTCGAGCGCGCTGTGAAAGGTGTTGAATACTCTGCACGATGAAGCAAAGGTTTTCGTCGCTAGACGTCAAGGTGGGAAAGTTATGTAGGACTAGGCCGGAAACATCTTGATTCTGACATTCTTTGGTTACCAGGTCATCGCACATGAGCTCAATCAGAGCTTGGTGACGTTGCGTTTAGCAAATGTGTACGACCTCTCATCCAAGATCCTGCTTCTCAAGTTCGCCAAACCCAACAATAAGAAGCAATTGGTCATCGACACAGGGTTTCGTTGCCATACGACCGAGTTTGCCCGAACAACGGCTGCAGCGCCGTCCGCTTTCGTTTCTCGACTGCGAAAGCTCCTCAGAACTAGACGATTGACCTCTGTTACGCAGGTTGGCACCGACCGCATTCTCGAATTTCAATTTAGCGATGGACAGTATAGGTTGTTTCTGGAGTTCTTTGCGGTAAGAATACATCTTTTCACGAGGTGTGATATGGCGCCCACTAACATTGCTTCAGAGCGGCAACGTCATTCTCACCGATCCCGACTTGAAAATTCTGACGTTATCCAGAAATGTTTCGGAGGGCAAAGGCCAGGAGCCTCAACGGGTTGGCCTGCACTATTCGCTCGATAACAGGCAAAATTTCCACGGTGTGCCTGCTTTGACCAAGGATCGGGTGCAAGGGGCTCTGAGAGCGGCAGTAGAAAAGGCTGCCATCACGACTGCTGCGAAGAAGCTCAGGGAAAATCGGGGAGGATCTGCGCAAGAGCTTGGCAGTTTCCATCACCGAACTCCCGCCAGTCCTTGTTGACCACATCTTGCAATCGAACAATTTCGATACGACAATAAAGCCGGCCGACCTATTAGAGAATGATGGTCTCCTCAATGAGCTTGTCAAGCTCTTGTCCGAGGCTAAGTCTTCAATCGAGAATATAACAAGCTCCGATACGTGCACTGGCTATATATTTGCGAAGAGGCGTGAGAACGAATCAGAAGATGGTGAAAGAAGCACGGACACATCATCGCCAAAACGTGGGGTTTGCTTTATGAGGACTTTCACCCTTTCATCCCTTACAAATTACAAAAAGACCCAGCCATGAAGGTACTAGAATTTAAAGGGTACAATCAGACTGTCGACGAGTTCTTCTCCTCTTTAGAAGGCCAGAAATTGGATATGAGACTTTCTGAAAGGAGGCGGCCGCAAAAAGAAAGCTCGATGCTGCGAAAGCAGATCAGGCTAAGCGTATAGAAGGTCTACAAGAAGCTCAGACTCTGAATATGCGCAGAGCTGCTGCAATAGAGGCCAATGTAGATTGGGTCCAGGAAGCCATAGATGCCGTCAATGGCCTGCTTGCACAGGGCATGGATTGGGTTGACATCGGAAAACTTGTCGAGCGTGAGCAGAAGAGGAACAACCCGGTTGCCAGTATGATCACGCTTCCTCTACACCTTGCCGAGAATCTGATAACCCTACAATTAACGGAAGAAGATGAGGAAGAGGAAGAGGAAGCTGACCCATTCGAGACGGACGACAGTGAATCAGATAATGAAGACGAAGAGGCTCCCACTGGTTCCGGTGGTGGTGCCAGTGGCGGCCCAAACGAAACCAAACGGCCTACCAAGGCTTTGCTGGTGGAAATCAATCTAACGCTTAGCCCGTGGAGTAACGCAAGACAATACTACGACCAGCGACGTACGGCTGTAGTCAAGCAAGAAAAGACGCAGCAGCAAGCGACTCACGCGCTCAAGAGTGCTGAAGTAAAAATCACTGCGGATTTGAAAAGGGGCTCAAGCAAGAAAAGGCACTCTTGCAACCGATTCGAAACCAGCTTTGGTTCGAAAAGTTTCTTTGGTTCATCTCGTCGGACGGATACCTCGTCCTAGGAGGCAAAGATGCTCATCAAAATGAGATTCTCTACAAAAAGTACCTCCGAAAGGGAGATGTGTATTGCCACGCCGATCTGAAAGGGGCGCCGAGCATCGTCATCAAGAACAACGCCAGAACTCCTGACGCGCCGATTCCGCCTGCAACTTTGGCACAGGCCGGAAGTCTCTCTGTCTGTGCCTCAGAAGCTTGGGATCAGAAAGCTGGAATGGGAGCTTGGTGGGTGAACGCAGATCAGGTGTCCAAGGCAGCTCCTGTAGGCGAGTTCCTGCCAACGGGTAGCTTCATGGTTCGCGGGAAGAAGAATTTCCTGCCGCCCACGCAGCTTCTCCTGGGACTGGGAATCGTTTTCAAAATTAGCGAAGAGAGCAAAGCGAAACACGTCAAACACAGGGTAAACGACGACGACTCCGCGCTGGTTTCGGCGACGGGAAGTACCGCGGACTCGAAAGACACCCAAAGTAGTATCACGTCAATGGTAGAGCCTGATGACAAGGGTGAATACCAAGATGCCGAAAGTACCGACGAAAGTGAAAATGACGGCCACGAGAAAGACGAACCCCGCGACAACCCCTTCAAGGGTTTAGCAGCCAGAGTCTCCCGGATCAGGTCGAGGAAGCCACAGGTGCAGTATCCTCACTCCTTATCCGAGGACAATCACCTCTTGGAACAGAGAGCCAAACTGCAAGGGACGAGGAGAACGACACTGCTGCCGATGAAGGAGACGAATCGGATCCTCATGCCGCCAGCCAAGTATCCGAGGCACCCACCAAAGCAACATCATCCACAGGCACATCAGGGCCTTCGAAAAAGATCCCCCAAGCGCGGAAAAAGGGCAAAGCCAAGAAAATAGCCGCCAAGTACAAAGACCAGGACGAAGAAGACCGCGTGGCCGCCGAGGCTCTCATCGGCGCCACCATCGGACAGAAGCGTCTCGAGGCAGAAGCCAAAGCCAAAGCCGACAGAGCCGCCGAATTAGAGGCCGCCAAGGAACGCCGTCGCGCCCAACACCACCGTCAGCAAAAGGAGATTGCGGAACATGAAGAGGCTCGTCGCGTCATGATGGATGAGGGCATCGATGTCCTCGAGGCAGACGAAGCGGAGCAGGCCGCCGCGCTGGATGCTCTTGTCGGCACACCCTTCGTCGACGACGAGATACTAGAGGCGATTCCCGTCTGTGCACCGTGGAGCGCGCTCGGCAAATTCAAGTACAAGGCCAAGATGCAGCCTGGGCCAGTCAAGAGGGGCAAAGCCGTCAGGAGGTCATGGAACGGTGGAAAGCCGACTCTGGTAAGAAGGGGGCCGTGGACGAAGCCGCGAGGGATTCGGAGAGGATGTGGCCGCGGAGGTGCAGCTGATCAAGGGGATGAAGATGGAGGAGATTGTGAACTGCGTACCTGCTGGGAAGGTCAAGGTCATGATGGGTGGTGGCGGTGGAGGCGGTGGGAAGGGGAAAGGCGGTGGTCAAAAGGGTGCTGGGAAGGAGGGAAAGGGAAGAAGTAATGCTGTACTTGATACATGGGTATGGTACTACGGATGGAGAGTGAGCGTGACTATTGAGAAAAGACACATGGCGTTGTTTTCCGTAAGAGTTTCAAAGCTTCCCTAACTAAATAAAACCTGGGCTAATTGAAATTGATACACATACATACATGTTGCTCTCCAACGGCTACAACAGCAAGTCATTGCCTTCTGGCGTGCATTCCTCTTGATATCCCGTTCCTTCCTAGATACCAAGACAAATCAACAAACGTATTTCTTTCTTCCTCACCACAAGTCAGTATTTCCATCAACGAATAATCTCCACCCTCTCCGGCATCCTCGCGATACAAAGCTCTCTGCAGAACTGGCCCCACTGACCGCTGGTCCCTTCCCTCACAGCCTCCGAGAGATCGACCCGTAGCGCTCCCGGTACGCCTTCTTGACAGCCTTCATGTGGATCGGGTCCCAGTGGAAGCGGACGAGTCGCGAGATGAGCAGTTCGCGTCGGAGGCCATCTTTCGAGAAGCCGTGAGGGCGTGGTTGAGGAGCAGGGCGTCCCTGACGGGTCTGTTGATGACGCCGTTGAGAATATGAGCTAGTAGTTCGCCCTGTGGATTGTGCAGTGTGTTAGTGAGTGCCTTTATTTTCCTGTATTGATATCGAGGGTATTGAGGAGAGAATGAAAATGGGGGGGATATTGGGGAATATTTCCTTTGTTTGGGAACAAGGATGGGACAGGAAGGGCAAAAACATACCACCAGGTTGCCGCTCTTCTTGAGCGCTTCTCTTGCAAAGTTGGTTCGGTAGTGGTGCTCGTACTCTTGCAGCACGGCCCTCAGGTGGGCATCACTCCGTTTCACAACGATGCCAATCATGGCGCTCTCTCCGCCCTTTTCTGCCTTGACTGCCTTGCCGAGGTCGCTGACGTCCTGGTCTACGAGCTCGTAATCGAGGGGTATTCTGCGACCATATGGGTCGTAGTCGTCCATTCTGCGCTCGTCCAGCACCATCAGGACAGCCTTTTGAACTTGTCTTCTTTCAATTCCATCTTCATGCATTTCGTGAGGCTGTTGTCGTACTTTTTATCGCTGAATGAGTCCTTGATGTGTCTGATTTCTCCGTTTGATCGACCCATGAGGGACTCGATGAGCAGTTCGCGGCGCGTCTTGTCGCCTTGATACCAGAAGTTAGCCCAGTAGGCTTCGGATTCCCATTTTCCAAGAGCGACTGAGTAGCATGCTTTCATCAGATTAGGATCCTCGTCCTTGAGTCGAGCGCGGATGTGCTTGGCAATGTTGACGCCTTTCCGGTCGGAACCTGTCTTGACGATACGTTTGTATTGGGTGCGCAGCTCCATGACTTGCTCGTGGGTGAGGGAGGGGAGAATCTCGACGAGGGGCTGCGTATCCGGAGCTCGGTCACCCTTGAGAGCTTTGGCGAGCTGTGAGGCAATGTCCTCGGGGTCGTGGAAGCGGGCTCGGCGGCTGCGTCTCTTGCCATCGCCTTCCATGTCGGAGCCAAGTGGTGACGGGACTTCGAGGATTCGTGCATCGCTTTCCGGGTTTTTGGAGGCGATGAGAAGTGGCGAGGGCATCGGCGAGCAGTCTTGATAGGTTCCTTTGTACGATTCGAGCAGAGGAGAAGACGGCGCTGCGGAAAGAGACATGCTAGATGAGAGACCTGTGCCTACCGTCAGACTGGACATGCGAGCTGTCGGCGGCTGGGGCGATCTGTCGCGAGTGCCACCTCGGCGATCCCTTGACCGGTCTCTCTCTTTGCGATCAGACTCGGGCGCAAGCATATATGGTCCTGGAGACTTGTCTCTTCGGCGATCGCGAGATCGGTCTCTGTCCCGACTCCCAGGATCGACCGTCAAGACATTGGCTGCTGAGGCGCGAGGCTCGTCTCGGTGGGAGGGCTCGCGGCGGGACTTTCTCGATTCGTACATGTCTTCGGGCGGGCTGGAAGGTTTACGTCGGCGGTCAATGTCATCTCCATCACGTCCATACCGTGAGGAGCGCTTGTCAGTGACCTTGGAGCCAGAAATGTAGCTGCCATAAGTAGGTGGCGATTCTGGACGTTGAGAGCGCGACGGCCCTGGGAGCTTGCCATAAGCCAAGGCATCCTCGTCGCGTTCCCGTTTGGACCGACTGTCACGATCACGATCGTTTCTTCCATCCTTGTCGCGCTTGCAATACTTGTCGTCGTGTCCTCCGTGAGAGTCGTCCTTTCCGTACGAACGACTGTACTTTTGGGGTAAAAACTTGAGTATATTGTCGGATAAATCCTCTCGAGAATCTCGTGGATATTTGTCCCGCGGGGGACGCATGGCGAACTGGAGGGTAATCTCTAGGCTCAGCATAACGGATTTGACGGTCCAACTCGTCTCCTCTTCCCGAGCGGTCGTCGTCAGGGAATGAACCAGGCAGCTGGCTGGTGCTCTCGCGCTCTACCTGGTCACGAGAGCCGCGGAAAGATGTGTCTCTTGGGGGCGAGGTAGTTCGATAGATTGGCCGTGAATCGTCATAGCTGTATAGAGACTTGCTCCCGGGAGCATGGCGTCCATTTCACCCTCGGGGGTAGGGCAATCCCACGCCGCCACCATAAGACGACTCTCTCTGATGGCCCCTAGATCGGTAGCGGTCATCTACTAGATCATCCTCGGGATAGACGTAGCTCGGCTCCCGCAGGTCGGCAAACTTGGTGGCGCTCGAACGTTCGGTTTCATCTTTTGAACGACGGTCACGAGACCTCGATCGGTCTCGTCTGCGCTCGTCCGCCACATTGAGAGACATGGAAGGGAACCTGATGGGTGGGGTGTTTGTTTTGTTGTCGAATGACGGAGCTGGGACAGGCAATGGATGTTTCCGCGAATTGTCGTGACGAAGAGGTAGAGATTGCTCGACGGCGAGGGAAAAGCACCAGACAGATCCCAACAGTCAGTACATACATAGCTCAGCAGCAGGCGATCGGCACGCTCGCTCGCTGTCAGCTCATCGAGCCAGGCTGATGGAGAAACTGGTACATGTAGAACTGGCATTGGCGTTGGCGTATGACGTCCGTCAGCGGGTTTCCCACCTGGCACTACTGAAACACCAGGAAATCCACCACCCACCGCCACACCACACCAGCTTCGGCCAATGGCGAGGCTGGCCGGCCACTGAAAGGCTGAGCTCCAGGCGCCTTATCGCCTACGGAGCCACCATCGCCCACCAGCTTGAAATTATTGCTCCGTACTTCCATGTGCGGTTGGTTGTAAAGGAACATGGCATGCCCTTTTCGCACGCCAACGCGCCATGGCATGATCCAAGATCATATCTCCGTGAGCCCTTCTTTCGCATCCTGTCTGTCTTCTGACAAACTCGCCCCTCGAGGCCATGACATTTTGCCTCGGTCCATGAGTCATGAAGTTGTCATAAAGACTAGACCAAGCCGCGGGCAGAGCTGCGACTCCATTCGTTGCAGGTTACGGGAGCAGCCGCTCCAATTCTCAGGCCCAGCTTCGGCAACGCGCACAAGAAGCCAAAGCAAGTCCTTGCTCTTCAACCTGGGCTGTGCAGCTTTTTACCGTCTACACTACTCCGTACAACCCCTGAATTACATATTTTACAAATCTACTTGCCCCACGTGGGGCAGGGGATACATCCTTTTCTACAGTATCCGTATGTACAACCCTTGAATGATTTCACAAATCTACATAACAGGGGGATTGAGCGAATTAGGTATTAGCAGGGAAATAAGGGGATAGGGGCTAGGATTAACAGGGACCTTATATTACTAGTAGTTCCCCTATGAATAAATATACTCTTTTATAGCGCTATATACCCTATCTATTTTCCTTTTAGGTCTCTAATAGTAGCTAATCTACATACGCGACTCGAATACCTATTTGAGAGGAATAAAAAGAGGGCTTATAGATTTGTAAAATCATTCAGGGGTATACAGTCTACCCCTGAATGATTTTACAAATCTACATGCCCCATTTTTTGTTCCTCTCTAACAGGCATCCGAGCCGCCCTAGACTAGCCATGATTAGAGGACTACAAGGAAAATAGATAGGTATAAACGCCATAAAAGAGTACATTTAATAATAAGAGAACTACTAGTAATACAAGGTACCTGTTAATCCTAGCCCTGTCCCCTTATTTCCCTGCTAATACCTGATTCGCTTAATTCCCCTGTTATGTAGATTTGTAAAATCATTCAAGGGTTGTACTGTACTGTAAATTCTAGCCCCTGTTTGCCCTATCTCTTATTTGACGCCTGATTGGCTCGCTGCCCCCTGTCATGTAGATTTGTAAAATAATTCAAGGGTTGTAGTGTACATACTACCCTAACATCCCCCTCCCCGGGCCGCCATACTCGGTACACTCGAATCATTGTCAAATTGTGCATTGCCTTTGCCGAATCCTGAACTGACGCCTCGTGACACGGCCATTGGCAGTCGGAAGCGACGGTGCATGCATACACGCTTTTCTTGTCCCTAATGTCTCCCGTATGCATATCAACAGAATGGCCGTGATTGTTGGCATGCAAGTATCATATTCCTAATTTGGCGCTCGCTCGCCACGTTGAAAGACATACAACGCCTCGTCCTTGCCGGCAAAGCTCGGCAGCGGAATCTGCACCACCTTTTCCAGTCCTTCTTTTCCTTTTCCATGTACTGGTCCATCGTCATGCTTTTGAATCCCGTGTACCCGTTGCCATTCTGTGTTCCCACAGCCGCAATGGTATCTCCTTGAAAGGCGTCGACCAAGTTTCGCGTGAAATCGCCTTCTGTTCCGCCACCAAGCCCCCTCCGACGACGGGATAAACGAGCAACAGGACCATGTTTTTCCCTTGTCACCCTTTTGCAGCCATTTCACACCGTCTGACAGGACTGTGTCCGAGATCCAGTTGACTCTCCATTCACTCTGCATATTGTCCACCGCGTGGACGGTGAGTCCATAACCTCGCAGCATGAAGGTCCAGTAGCCGTTTCCGGAGCCTACGTCTGCTATGGCTCGCCCGTCCGCCAGGAGGCGAAGAATCTCAAGCCTTCATGTGACGGGGTCGCGCACCCAAAGTGATGCATGAATATAGGCAAGACATGGTGACTGGTTGCTGTTCTCTCGGAGGATGCACAAGGTCCACACCATTCTAGGTTGCGACACGACCAGGCCCAGAAGTCGAAATAAGGGTTCTGCCGCGGTGGTGTCTTGCACTTGGGGAGGGTAAGCTTGGCCGACAGGGTTGGATGGATGAACCTCTTGTCAGTGATGTGCTGTGCCACCTCTGCTCGTACCGACCCCTTCTTCGCGTTTGTGCCGAAATTTTTCAGTGCTGATGCTGTGGCGGTGATTGGACTGAAGATGAATATATACGCCTCGATATCAGGCTTAGGGGGCTCTCGCTGACTCGACATGTTAGCTTACGGCCTTATAACTGTGGTTGTTTTGTTTTTCTTTGTTTTTCCTTGAACCGAACTTTTGGAACATATGCTGGCTTTGAAGAACGCACAGGTGAGCCGTCCCCGGCACGATACCAGGTGTGCAGGCCATTGACGCCACCTAGGTTAACTACTCGCTGGACTTCTGCGAGTTTCACTGCCGTCATGGCATGATACGTATAGGCATCATGTTTCGGCAGTCCTAGGAGCAGGCGGCTTGCCTCGTACAGGTCATCTTTGGTCAGCAAAGCCTGGGTCTGTTTCAACTTGTCGATGTCGTTGATGATTTCCTCCGGCTGGAAAGAAGGGTTGCCCACGCACCGCGCAGGGACTTTTGATGGACGCGACATGGGCTTGCAATATCGGTGGATGCGTGAATTTTGTGTCGTGGTGGTTGTTACACCCACATGTCTCGATTCATGACATCTACCCTCGGTATGTGAGCGGATGTTTTGATCAAAAGGTGGGTAGGTGTCGAATGTCGAAGGAAGAAAGTGGGCAGTACTTAACTTATGCCGTACATGGCATGCCATGCACCACCACAGCGTGCAAACTAATGAGAGACAGGACAGACTCCCATCATGGTGCGCACATGAAAATGGCCAGCCAGCAGTCGCTCCTAGCCTCAAGAAAGTTAGTTGCCTGCCTTCAAGCCACCAACCAACACTCTCACCCGCCACAGGCAATTCCTCCCTCCCTTTCTTCTCCCTTTCTTCTCCCCGTCACCGTAGCCTCACCGGTTTCTTCTTGTTCTGGCATCGCAGACCAGTCGACTGCGCTTACTTGTTCGATACCCCCAGGCTGATCTTGGAACACGCTGCTTTTTGCCCTGCAAACCACCCTGGCCGCTGGTTCCGTCCGCTCGATGCTGCAAGATCGCTACCCTCCACTACGAAGCAAGCCTTTCCCTCGTCGAGCCAAAGACCAATCCGCAAATTGCATCACTGCCACGGCCCTTTCCTCCGACCTCTGATTTGGCATCTGGTGCCCGTTTCCCTTTTCAGTCACACGAACCCGACAGTTGGGAGTAGCTCTGATTCTGACGTGAAGCAAGCTTGATATTGATTGCTGCCGCTGCCACCATCGTTGCTATCCACTTCGCCTCTTGTTCCCCAACCCCTGGAGAATCCCTAGCTTGCCAACCCATCGTGGCGCCCATCCGCAAGGGCCAAAGGGAAAGAAAAAGGAAAAAGGAAAAGGAAAGAGAAAGAGAAAGAGAACATTCCAGAATAAACCTACTTCGACTGGACTGAAAAAAAAACATCACCAGCTAAACAACGGCGGTGCAGAGATGACCTTGACTAAAAATATTGGAGTCTAGACCTCACGGGTTGATACCCCAACACAAATCCTATTTCCATTGAGCTGCACCCTGTAACATATTCGTCCGACGTGACGCATTGCTGGACGACACGATCAATCGATCCCTCGCGAACGACTGACTATTTATCCCTGGGTCAACCGCGACTTTTTTTTAGCAGCGCACATATTCCTTTGCGTTAACCTTCAAAAGACACTTAGTCATCGCCTTTAGGAAAAGTCTTCAAATGAGATACCGTCGGTCGATGTTGACCTATACTTGGCCTTGCTCTCCGTGCCGCATAATTCGTTCTTGGTTCTCACTGCCCGTATAAAGGTCTCTCTTCTAAACAGACAATGGATCATCAGCCTCCGCCCGAAAGTGGCAATTCGCCTGCAGAAGCTTCTATCGTACAACGTCGCCACGATCCGAAATACACTCGCTCCGTACTCGGCATCCCTAGATTACTAGAAGCGACGAGAGGAAGCGCACAGATTTCTGACAATGGTGCCCAACATCGGAATGAGACCAGCACAACAGGGAAGCTTTCCGAAGACACTCGGGTTGCACAGACTCACCGTTTGAGCGACAGCAATCCGTCCAACCTTAACCACGAAGCCAGGCCGCCCAAGGAGACTCAGACCGAAACCCAATTCGCCATGGCAGTTGGTGGCGCTGCCAGACAGGATAATCACGATACGTCGCCCATGTCACCACCAGCAGAGCCTCCTGCCGTGTCAAGCTTGACCAATACGCCCGCCACCCAACCTCTCCTTCCAACATCTCAACCGTCCCTACAGAAAGAAACCCGGTCAAAGAAGATGCTGCTCATCCTGATTCTGCGAACGTTTCTATAGCAAACATTCCAACATCCGAACAACAACCTGAGGATATTGACGGAGGACATGAGCGGGATCAGAAAGACCCAGAGAGCGAAAGAAAAAGCGAAAGGGACGAACGCCATCTTATTTCAACAAATCTTGGCGAGTTGCTTCTTCCGCATGATGATAAACGAGATTCGGTGCTTTCTTCGCCACTTACCCACCCGAATGGAGTATCAATGTTCCCCAACTTGTCGACTCCCGAGCAGGAACAATTAGCCCACGAGGCTCTTACGCAAGCCGAAGATTCCATCGTTGCAGACAACAGCCAAGACATTGATGACGAATCTGACGGAGGGTACGATAGCGATGGTTTTAGCTCAGGCAGCACATCGGCGGAGTCATCGGTGCGCAACTACATGTTTGAAAACGGGCGGCGATACCATCGATTCAGAGAAGGGCACTATAATTTTCCAAACGAAGATGTAGAACAAGAAAGAGAAGACATGAAACATGCCATGGTTAAATTGCTCTGCAGTCAAAAATTACACTTCGCCCCAATTGGCAACAATCCTCAAGAAGTCCTGGACATTGGAACCGGAACCGGAATATGGGCTATTGAAAGTATGTCTGCTGCTCTTGGCAACCTCATGTAGATAATTGTGCTGACTAGTCTGTACAGTGGGCGACCAACTTCCCAGCGCACACATCCTGGGCATTGATTTGTCTCCGATTCAACCGGACTGGCTACCGCCCAATGTCAGATTTATGGTGGACGATGTTGAGTCACCGTGGCTATACCCACGCAACCACTTCGACTACATTCACTCTCGCCACACCGTGATGGCTATCAAGGATTGGGATCAATTGTACCGAAGAGCATTTGAGTGAGTATACGGGCTTCATATTCTAGAAATGGCCGCTAACAAGTTCCAACAGGCATCTCAAACGGGGCGCATGGATGGAGATGCAGGAGATCCATCACAGACCTCGCAGTGCTTCGATGGAAGGCACCGTACCTCCGGATCATCCAGTCGCCAAATTTTGGACGCTTGTCACTGAGGGCCTAGCTGCACTAGGCGTCGATCTCGACATTTTGTCCGGTGGGATCCTAGCCAGCAAAATGCAGGAGGCCGGCTTCAGAAACGTCACGGAGCGAGTCTTTCACGTTCCCATTGGGACCTGGCCAAGAAACAAGGTTCTCAAGACGGTGGGCTTGTACTGGCGGACTATCCTCCTTGATGGCCTTCAAGCTATCGCTATGGGGCCACTTACTCGTGGCCTTCGGTGGAATCGTGAACAAGTGGAGATACTGCTCATGGAAGTGAGGCAGGCCTTTCATGACAATAGCGCTCTCATGTACATGCCTTTGCATGTGGTTTACGCACAGAAGCCAACGACAGCATACTAGTGGATGTTCTCTCTGAAGAAACATGCATCGATACCCCCTCCTCGACAGACGCATCCATGTACCAACATTTCCATGTACCAACATTTTTGCTTTTTCTTCACCTTGATAGACGGGTCGTCTGCGTTGTAATGTAACAAATTTGGGGTTCTATGGTACGCTAGATAATTTACAAAGCAAAATTTCAAACCACACGTTGTGTTCCTCACCTTGGTCGTCTATTTCATTCTCCCTTCCGCAATGGCGCATTGGTGATTTACCCCCTTCCCCAACATACGACGAATTCAACAATCAGGAACATGACATTGGAGAGCTCAATTCGCATCTATGCTACGGAGTAAAGCCAATCAACTTTCCGATTGCGCACACAGGTCCGCCAAGCAACCCTCGACATTATCATGCATCCATCAACCATGCATGTCTGGGGCCATTAATGCCGGCGAGGGTTCGATTCTCCCAATTCATTTATTTTAGTCCTCACCGCCACAGCTCGTGAGACCGGGCACATTGGTCTCGAAGCAAGCCACCACTGCACTACGGCTTTGTACCCCGATCCTGGTCCGGTGACTACATACATATGTGAAATGGTAGCAAATGCGCTTGCTGCTCAACTGACGGCACGTGGAGCAGGGAAGCTGAGAGGAGAGACTGACTGGATGGGACGGCAGGCGCCGATCTTGTAAGAGAAGGCCAGAGGGGAAAAAAAGAAAAGAAAAAGAGAGGAAAAGAGAAGGAGAGGGCTGCTGGATGGGGCTGCTTACATGTACGCCTACGGAGTATGATGGGCTAAATGGCAGGCTGGTAAGCGAGCAGATACATGTAGATGCACGAAATGGGAATTCTACCGGGTGAGCATATGATGTATCGGTTTCTTGACTCGTATGTATGTACATACACCGAACGGACCACATGATCATCAGGAGGGGGATGTTCATGATCCTGTGGGCATTCTCCGTGTCAATGAAGAAAATGCGTCTGGTATCAATCGAGCATCGGGAAGCGTAGTGTCGCTCCACTGCTTTCCTACTACCTCGATCTCTCCTTTTACCAGGGTAGAACGGTAGAACCCGTCCACCTGCCCAATTCGTTCATTCTTCTCGTGGTCGAGTGCTGGCTCCTCGAATTCCTGGGTTGACCGGAGAAGTGCCACCACGGCAGGGATTGATAAGCCACCCGATGAAGGAAAATGGACGGGAATGCTGTATTAGCTGTAGCAAGCCGTTTTACATAAGTTACATAGGCCTCTTTTTCCTTTTCTTTTCCCCGGCCCGCGCAGACTATTATGTACTACTTATGCAGGGCCAGACGCTCGGATACCAACCACCCTGAGTACCTAGTACCGTGCTAGGCAGGCAGGTCTATCAGGTGCCAACGGCCTAATAAGATGGTCAGTCAAATGGCTGGCTCTGGTCATGACTCAGTGACCACTAGCACACTAGCAGCTACCAGAAGCCACTACGTAATTATAGTACACATACAGTACACATATGTATAGCGCCAGACGAGCAAAACAGGCTGGCTGCGCACTCGGCACTGCGTAATACTTGCATCACTGATTCACTGATTCACTGATTCGCTGCATCCGAGTGCTAGCGCGGCAAGGGCGAACTAGCAGTCCACAAGGGCCTGGCACGCTGGCATGCTGAATATGAGCAGAAAGAGAAAAGCGGGCTGGACGTTTTCAAAATGGGAGTGACGGTTATTAAATAAATCCTCGTCACGTCCCTACCTTGGGCCGGGAACATCATTCGCCCTTGTCGTGTACTTCTTATGGACGATATCGCACTGGATGTTGCCCAAAGTCACCGAGAAAAGTGCACTGCTCCATTCGTTCGCTGCCCAACTCTATCGACATCTGTGAAAACCAAACCCCGACGAGCGTTCACGAGCGTTTACGGGACGCCGATTTCGAAATAACTGATCCGAGTTCAGGCAGGAAGCGCATTTGTCCGCGCTTTGGGAAGGAAGCACATCACTCACACCTGCCCTGTACGCTGTACATACTACGGGAGGGGAAGGGACGAACAGTATTAGCCAGTGCATGGTGAGTTGCGCAGCATTCTGTCCCTTCCACGCACACTTTTTACGAACCGCAAGAGTCGTTTGGCCATTCCCGATGCATCACCAATGCTACCACGTCGTTCCTGAGCGCTTCCAAACCCACTCCCCCTTCTCTCGACGTAAATATACTCCGTGTTCCGTGTTTCCGTATTATAGCGCTTCTTGTTTGCCAATTCTGGATTTCCTTCGAGGACCGGTGTCCCACGTGGAGAACCAACCGCCTGGTTGGGTTACACCAACTCTATCACTCCCCTTCCTCTCTGTTGTTCAACCCGGTCGGTCGGATGAGCACAACGACGACGACAAGTAGTCAGTCAGTCGACAGGTTACAGGGGGCAACTTTCCGACCCTTTCCGACCCTTTCCGACCCGACAGATTGGATCAGCCGCAACGTTTCGGTCAGGCCCAAACCAGTGCAACTGGAGCACTCCCGGGTTGACGGGTGCCCTGTGACCTTCTTCCTGTGCTGCCAGATGGACACCTACAATGCACAAGACGAATCGCTTGTTGGCGGCAACTTTGCTGTGCTGACTTGATGGTAAAAGGAAGAGAGGTACATGTAGGCGCTCGGGAACAGGCCTGGTCCACATGTAGTATTTTTCCTGGTACGACTGACGGGACTGTAGTATTCTGTATTCTGTATACAGTATGAGCAGCCGACAACAGCAGCAATGGTGGGCCGATATGACCAAAGAATCTGCCGACTGCCTTCTCCTTGCATACACACATACATACACGCTTGTTGCTGCTGGCCGTCTGCTTGGAATCTTGTGCGTCCTGCAAAATTTAGCGACTACCGGGAATGGGGAGTGTCCATCTGCTCGAACCATGACAATGAAAGGGCATTCCACCACTGCTCTCGCTTCTTCGCGGAATCCCACCCTGCCGGCGGGGATATAGCATGTGAGGCTTGGCAAACTAATAATAACGCAAATGGGGCCACTCTTGCATGTCCTGCGGTTCTGTAATATCGTGCGGAGCCTTATTATTCTCTCGCTAATAATAACTAACCAACTTGTCCCGAGCAGGCCTTTTACCCGCAAGTGGTCGAACTCCTCCGTGCTTGTGATAACAGATAACACGAAGCAATGGGGAAGTTCAAGGTTCCCTCGTGGCTGCAAATGCCTTCGACTAGGTCCGGCCCGGACTTGGATGCAGATGAAAAGAAAAATAACAGACGATCCTTCTCCGCACTTTCGCAGCATCTTCGAACAAGGCAGGAAGCAGTTGCATCATCGTCAACCAAAACTAACACGAATGCTGAGCCAAGTCTGCAGGGCGAGGCCTCGCGCTTAGTAGCTCTGGCGAAGAAGATTTCTGCAGAAACAGAGAGATTAGAGAAATATCTGAGAGAGAACGGTTTTCCGCAGCCGGGATTCGGGGTCGATGCGCCTGGTGACTTCCCCAAATTACCAGCGGATATTCAGCAGAGTCGCCAGGAGATCATATACGCCACGCTTGAATTAGAAAGCTTGGTCCGAGGACCCCGAGAAAGTGTACGGTGGAGGGTCTGGAGTGTATGTTGAGCCCTCTCCCAAGACTGAGAATCATGAAAATTGTGGATGAACTAAAACCTTTCATGTCTAGTTTTTGGATACGCTCAGCCTTCAGATTATTCATCACTATGGCATCGGTAAGCCTCGACTCGAAAAGCACGCCAAATATTATACTGACTTGAGGTCAGCCAATCTTGTGCCCATTGACAAGCCCATCCCCTTTTAGAATTGCAGACGAAAAGCACTCTGGATTCGACGAATCTTGCGCGTGCCTTGCGCCATGCCATGACGAATCATGTCTTTTGTGAACCTGAGCCGGGGTTGATTGCTCATACCGCAGCGTCGCGTCTACTGGCAGAGGATCAAGCATTGCACGACTGGGTCGGTTTCAACTCTGAAGATATATTTCCAGCGGCCGCAAATGTGCTCAAATCTCTCAAAACGCACCCCGAGGCCACATCCCTCACAACCACTGGCTTCAACTTCGCGTTCGATACCGTCGATAAGGAGCCCATGTTTGTAACATTCGGAAGAGATGCAGCCCGGGCGAAGAGGATGGGCGGGGCCATGGCAAGTCTAACAGGCGGCGAAGGGTACGAGGTTAGCCACTTCGTTAACAACTACGACCTTTCAGATGTGGACAAAGAAGGCGGTACTTTTGTTGACATTGGTGGAAGCCATGGATTTGTGTGCGTTGACCTGGCCAAGAAATGGAAGAATATGAAGTTTATAGTTCAGGATCTACCGAAAACTGTGGACAGTGCACCGAAACCCATTTGCGATGACCCGTCGGTTGCCGAACGTGTTCAACTGGAAGCACACGACTTTTTCAAAGAGCAGCCCGTGAAGGGTGCGGACGGTATGCCCGCAACCCCCGTCCCCGCAATCCCCTTCAAATCAAGACGTTAACTGCGGCACCTAGTTTACTTCTTCCGATGGATCCTCCACAATTACTCTACCCCTTACGCCGTTAAACTTCTCAAGAATCTTGTACCAGCCATGAAGCCCGGAGCTCGCGTCGTCATCAACGACCACTGCTTGCGTGAGCCTGGTTCAGAGAATCCATGGGACGAGAAGCTTATGAGAGGCATGGATATGGTCATGCTGACCTTGCTCAATGCACAAGAGCGTGAGGAGAAGGAGTTTAAGGAACTGTTCAAGAAAGCAGACGAGCGCTTCGTATTCAAGGTGAGGACCAAACATCAGAGACCGTTCTCACACTCGTCTAGCTAACCACGGTGATAGGGAGTTACGAGAAGTCCGGGGTGCAGGATGAGTGTTGTGGAAGCCATCTGGGAGCCAAGTACTGAGGGGAATGCAATGGTCGAGGAGGCCGAGTGATGCCAACAAATGCGTGGAAATAAGGGTTTTGTACTGGATCAAACACATAGGTAATTCAATTAGTAGAACGGTATTTGATGAGAAGCATTCTTGTACATGACGAGTCTGCGAAACTGTTGGTGACGAGTCTCCGACGTCTACGGGACACAAGGAGACCAAGTAAGCCAACGATTTGAAGAGCCATTGCGTGAAACGATTATATATGATCATACTGTACCATCAATCATCGACTGCAAAGCGTAATTGGTTTAGTGGTAAAATTCTCCGTTGCCATCCGAGCAACGTCGGGGAGCCCTGGGTTCGATTCCCAGATTACGCATATCTTTTTCTTTTTCGTCCCCTCTGACGTCCGTGATGACAATTGGGTGTCGCCCTTTTGAGAAGTGTGTGGCAGGGAAGAAACGATTATTTTTTTAATTCCGAATTTTATATCGATATGATTGACATTTCTTTACTTTACTTGATAAGCTACAGTTGGCTTTCTTTCGCTTCCTTTCCCCATCTCGAATCCTTTTACCCTTATTGCCACGCACTTTGTTTTCTTCCACTCATTTCTCTCTGCCTTGTCTTATATCCACATATCTCGTGTTTGTCTTGTTTTTACATTTTCTTTCCGTCCCTAAAGCACGCACATAGATTAAATCAAAACAAGTAACATGCAACAACGTCGTTTCCCTCACGCCTTGACGCAACCGTATCCTCCTCGGTTTGCGATCGTGCTCGCCATCTGACTGATGGTGTCGTTGCTCAGAACTTCAAAAACGGATACCTCCACGGTGCAATTGCCGAGGACCCAGTTTCGCACACCTACTGCGACCAGGAGTCCACGCCGTATGTGTTGGGGGCCTGTTCACGTCCACTTCTTCCGGTAACATGTTCATGGCTTTGGCGAGCATGTTTGCGAGCCCGTTGCGCACGAGGGCCGCGGCGGCTTCTTCCGATGGGGCGCGCGCAAGAGCCGTCTTCAGGTCGATTGCGCGACCGTCCGCGCCCGAAGAGGTCAGGTCCGGGGCGGCATGTCGATGAGGTTCAGGTAGGCGTAGAGCGCGGTGCGTGACCAATACGGATCGGCCGGCTTGTTCTGTCTCAAGAGGCCGCCTGTCCCTACACCAAGGATGACCTGGGCTGGGGTGGTGGTTCGCAAGGGGCCCATTTCCATGGTGATGGCGTGCTTGACAACGGTGAGGAAGTCGTCGTGACGGATACCGTAGAACCCATTCGCGCGGAGCTTGTCGAGAACCTCTTCGTCTCCCGTCAGCATTCCTGCCCCAATACGGGACCGAGATCAATGGATACGGCGTGTTTGCCCCGAAGGCGGCAGTGATGTGCGAGAGCGTCTTGGAAACTGTTGCCGGCGGCGTAGTTGGCCTGACCGCGGTTGCCAATGACGCCAGCGGAACTGGCGAGGAAGACGTAAAGGGGCTGTCGATGCCACCCGGCATGACTTTGACGAGATTCCAGGAGCCAATCACTTTGGGCTCGACGGCCGAAGTCCAGGACTGATGCGTCATGTTGTCGAACATGCCGTCGCGGATGACGGCAGCACACTGAAAGACACCTCGAATGGGGGCATTTCAGACGACATCTTGTCCTTGACGATTGTTCTGAGAGCCGTCTCATCGCATATGTCGACACTATAGGCTTTGGCGTCAACCCCTCGCCCTTGGAGATCTTTGATGAAGGACTGGGAAGATGCTGATGATGCACCGGATCGCGATACGAAAGCAAGGTGCTTCGCGCCATGGGTTACGAGAAGCTCAGATACACTTCTACCGAGGCCGCCAAGACCACCAGCCAATAGATAGGTTCCATCAGGATCGATGGCATCATCAAGAGGTTTGGAGATTTCCTTGCAAACAACAGGAACGATACCTTCATTTTCTGGGGCCGCCGAAATGGTACAGAGTCCGTGAAATGGTGCTTTCTGAACATGTCTGAGTGCATCACCAAGAGTGTCAACCCCAAAGCTGGTGATGTCTGAGGGAGAAATCGTGTCCTTGCGCTGTTTGTCGGACAGGAATTGAGATGCAGCCTCCATCAGCTCTGCGACGAAAGCCTCGTCATCTCGGAGAAGTTGTCGAATGTCAAAGTTGACGATGGTCAGGCAGCTGCTTCCCGTGTTGATGTTGTGGCCGCCAGAATGTGCAGTCTCGGTCGTCAGTTGAACAATGATACCACCTGTCTGGTTTAGTAACGTGTTTGACAAGAGCTTTGCCCACTTGCGACTTACCTCGTTTCACACATTTCGTGTTCATGGCGACATTACCTGGCGTAGTGTCGTAAATCACATCCACGCCTTTGCCGCCAGATGCATTCAGAATATCATTAACAAAATCGTTGCTTTCGGCATTGAAGATCGAATCAGCAGAAACTTCATGGTTCTCCAAAGTTTGACGCTGCTCGTTACAGTCTTCTCCAGTCACAGAAGCCAATATGTTGACACCAATCAATTTGGCAATCTGGATCGCCGCAAGACCATGCGCGCTGGCGCCGCCGCGAATCAAAATAGTCTTACTCGGCTTCGCCCGGCCCATGTAAACTAAGGCATAGTAGGCACTGGTGATCAAGCTAGGAAAGATGAGGAGCCCTGTGGCCGCTGCACGAGGTGACTCTTGACTCGAATGGTGCTCTTGATGGAGCCGTTGGGCACGAGAGCGACAACTTCATCTCCAGGGACGACGGTAGTCACTTTCGAGCCAACCGCCTTGACAATTCCTCTGACGTCCATGCCCATGGCAGACTCTACACCATGACCGAGAAGTGTTTCCACATCTTGAAATGTGATCACTGTTTCGGCAAACTTGATGTCAATGTCATTGGGCTTTATTTCTGGCAGATGAAACTCGGCGTACTGCCAGGAATCGTCCGACAGACCTGATTTGAGTAAATTGAGTTTCATCTCGGGCTCGGTTTCGCAATGGGGAGAGTCCGCGTGGAACGACCGGTTCTTTATGATGCGTGGCGAGCATCCCTCGATGATCTGATTCAGTGACTTGATGGGTTTCAATCGAGGGATGAAGATTTTCCATTTGCCTCGGCATATTCGGTCTCAATGTAAGTCGATGTGCCACCCTCTTCACAAAATGTCCGAGAAAAGACTGCCATAATGTTGTTGGTGATACCCGAGTCGGCAAGCCCTGATTCAGTGTCCAAATCAGAATGTTACGATGGATTTTCTTGGATCCTCTGACATGAGAACTCTTGAAAGACCAATTATCATAGAGCCATGGAGGCTGGTTGGCTTCATGTGCGAACCTCGCGTTATCCAGACCACGCCCTTTGCTGATCTTTGAACGGTTTTGAATAGGTTGAAATGCTCCTCGTCCCAGCGCAGAATGGCTGATTGATGTTCCTGAGACGGATAGACATCGAGCAAAGATATCACGACTGACTCACTGAAGAGGAAAGCGTGCTTGAGGATCTCATCTGACGTGAGAGCTGCCACACTGTATCTCTCCCCATCACCAGTGACGAAGTCTCTGACAGACTGCACAAAGGCCAAGATATCATCATTAGCCGCCTCGGGTGTGAGTATGATGACATTGGGCGGCGCTGCCTTGGCAATTGCAGCACGCTTGTACATGGTCAAGTTCGTGGCAATATGTTGCTGAGCGTTGTCCTGGTGCCGGACTCCATTCGCCTCAATGTGACCATTCATACCCGAATGAGACGTCGACTTGGAGGGTTCGTACCGTATCAGAATGCCCCAGCTTTGAGATGATCTTGAAGTTCGTTGGAACGCAACTCTGTGTCTCCATGATGGATGATCAAATGATAGTCGGAGGCAATCTCAGTCACTGTGTTCTTGCATTCGACGAAAGGCTCCACTCGACTGCCTCTTATAAGTGACAAAAGCTCTGACGAGACGCCCGATTCGGCAGATGCAAGAAGAGTAAATCTAGAAAGACGGGGTGTGTCCTCTCCGGTCGAAGCAAGTTGCTCCAAGATCTTGACTGCAGCCTTCAAAGACCCGCCAACCTGCATAATGGACAGCCCTGGATACTTGTGGGCAAGCAGGTCCAGCAGTTGCACTGTATCGGAAACCGAGGTGAAAGTGACGTCTTCCCTCCATTCTACTTCAGTAGACAGATTTCGAAAGTTGGGGAGAAAGGCCCCAGAGTCGGCGGCAGAGGTATTGAGAGCCGTCAAATGTAGGCCCTCGATGATGACATGTGGTTCCGTAGAATCAGCTGCACTCATGACAACCTTGGCGCGAGCGTCTTGAAGACCAACTTTGCTGGCGGTGGCATAGCCAGAGAAAATTTGCGGTCCATCTTGGTTGACTGCTGCAGAAATGAACACACTCTTGAAGAATGTAGGAACCATTGGGGTTGTCTCGATGGCAAAAAGAGAATGAAACATGGAGTCCAGCGTGGCAGGGTGGATGATGTGAGGATACTCGAATTTCGCGGGCATCTTGGACTTTGTGTCAGGAACACAAACTTTGTATGAACAAGCTCCTTCACCTTGGGTTAGATCAAACATGTTTTGGAAGGTTGGGCCATAGTTCATCCCAATTGTGTCCAAGAGCTCATAGAGTTGTCGAGAGTTGACGGTCTTCTTGCAGATACGAGCCAACTCTTCTCGCTCAGTCTCGTAAGCACGCGAAGATTGGATAGCATTGCCAACTGAATGTCTGAACTGAAGAAACCCACTTGCATGCTGTTCCCAAGGGCCATCCAGCTGCTTGGAATAGATGGAAAACTCATGAGTGCCCTCCGAGCTCACCTTGATATTCAAAGCCACTTCAAGACCGTGAGGTGTGTTGGGAACAATCATTGCCTTTGCGATGTTCATATCGGTAATCTGATAGCCTATGAAGCCTACCGACTGTGGCTTGATCTGTTTAGCGCCCTCGAGCGCCATTGAGATCATCCCTGCAGCAGGATATACAATTGTCTTCTGCACTTGATGGTCCTGGATCCATGGGTTCTCCGAGATGCGAAGAAACCCGCGCCAACGTGGCTCAAAGGGATCGAGTCTGCCGTGAGGAGCCGATGAGATCCTGTCGTGGATATTCTCGCTGTCTATTGGCAACACTGAGATGTGACTCGTGCCAATAAGACACGGTATGATTCCACGGATATGGAGGCAAATCAGACAGGCACTTTGGCATTGCAGCGTGCCCGCGAGTGACAACTTGCTCCAGATTTACCGGGACGCCTTTGACCCACAACTCCCCAATCACGGAAAGAAGTCGTGAAATACCATTCCCTTTGGGCTGCATGACGGGGTAGTATGCAGGGTGTGTGGCCTCGCCGAGTATGGACGACATTATTTCCGCTGTAGGTGATCGTAGACCTCCACGCGGACTGAGCTCAAGTATGATGTTTGGCCACTTACCAGCAGGCAAACTCATCATTTCGGATATAGCGGCCACGTATTGCACCGGGCTGACCATATTCTCCGTCCAGTACTGTGGACCAAGCTCTGCACCTGTGACCATTCGGCCTGTGACTGAGGAGAACATGTTGACACCTGGCAGCAGATCTTGAGCTTCGATAGTCGCAAGAGAATCTCTATAGTCGTGTGCCACAAGACGCATGTGGGAGGAGTGGTATGCTGTCTGAACGTTGAGAATCCGATGAAAAATCTTCCTGCTTGCCAAGTCTTCCGCAATAGCCACGATAGACTCAACTCGTCCAGAAACGGTGACTGATCGCGGGCTGTTGACACAAGCAACCTCTGCTGACAGACTGCCAGACTCCAGATAGTTGGTCACATCGGACAGCGACATTCCAACTGCCATCATCGCGCCCTTGAGTTTCGGTGCTCGGAATGGGATGCTAATAGCAGCCATACCACGAAAGTATGCGATCTCCCAGGCAGCAAAGCGTGAAATGGCACCTCCTGCATATGCAGCGGCAATTTCACCAGACGAATGGCCCACAACATGCTTGGGATCGATGCCAAAGGAATGGAAAAGATCAACAAGTGCAACCTGAATTGCAGTTGTTGCCGGTTGCGAGAGATGTGGATAAGATATTGCCGACTCGGAGTCATCTCTAAACATTTCGAGAAGTAGGTCGAACGGAGATTGAAGGGCTTGCCTGATGTACACACTGGCTTCTTCCAGACTGTGTCTGAAAACATCAAAAGCCATCAGCTCCAGACCCATTTGTGCCCATTGCGTACCTTGTCCAGAGAAAATAAAGGCAATTCGTGGCTCTTCTTTGCGCAAGGAGCGAGCGACATTGGTAGAGCCAGAGGTGTCGAGTTTTGCAGTCAGCTCCGACACCGATTTGGCAATAACGAAACCTTTCCATTCTAAAGCTGATCGGCGGCAGCCAAGGGTGTAAGAGTAATCTTTCAGTAGCTCCGTGGCACAAGATTCTTGATGTGTCTTGATATAACCAGAGTGAGAGTTCATGGTACGAATGACCCCGTTCTTCTCACTAGCAGAATAACAGAAGAGTTGATACTCATTCGTGGGCTTACCGGCCATCACATCTATATCTCGCTGGCATAAAGAACCATCCATTGAGCTATGATGAGCGACCAGTCCGCGAGAGTGCAGATATTGCGGTGCTTCGTCAAGAATAACATGGGCGTTGGTTCCACCAAAGCCGAAGCAGTTGACGCTGACGCGACGAAGCCCAGGAATAGGCCAGTCCATGACAGACAGGGAACCTAGAGACGGAGTTAGGGGTAAGTTTTATCAAAGTTGAAAGCGAAATGTAATTACCTTGACTTTCCAGTCCTCGAAATCTATGGTTGGATTTCCAGACTCAAAGTTTATGTTGGGTGGTATCTTGCCCTTTTCAAGTACAAGCACGCCTTTGATCATGCCAGCTACACCGGCTGCTCCTTCCAAGTGCCCGATATTGGGCTTGACTGAACCAACAAACACAGGTTTCTGGGGAGATCGATCGGCCGCCAAAGTTTCTGAAATGGCCTTTAGTTCTCGCCAATCTCCTGCTTGAGTTCCCGTGCCATGGCATTCAACATATGCAGTTTGATCAAAGTCGAGCCCGGCGTTTGCGTAGACTGATCGAATGTTTGCTACTTGAGCTTCTTTGCTGGGGAGAGTGATTCCTATCCTCAAGTTAGTAACGACATGACCACATTCTCCCGACCGAGAGAAGAACGTACCAGTTGTCCGGCCATCTTGATTGACTGAGCTTCCACGAATCACCGCTCGAATAGTGTCGTTGTCTCGAATGGCATCAGAAAGGCGCTTCATGATAACAACGCCAATTCCTTCACCTCGACCATAACCGTTGGCTCGTGAATCAAAGGTGAAACACTTCCCATCCGGGCTGAGAAAGTTCAGAGCCGTCATTGGCATCATGGTGCTTGGTGTAAGAATCATACCAGCCCCAGCAGCGATTGCCTGAATATTTGTCAGATACAGAAGAAAACTCCTTGTTTCCATCGGTTGTGACTTACGATGGAGGACTCCTTGTTGCGAAGACTCTGAGCTCCCAAGTGGACAGATACCAGGCTTCCACTGCAGCCAGTGTCAATGGTCATACTCGGTCCGTGCAAATCGAAAAAGTAAGATATTCGGTTTGCCATAATGGCGACTCCATTGCCAGTAGCAGCATACTGGGGAGCCCAGTCGGGATCCCTCAAGCAAATTTGCTCATAATCTTGGGGTAGTGTTAGCAGCAATCATTTCCTGGTGCATTGGTGCGTTGTAAACAACCATACCTTTAACAAACGACCCCACGTACACGCACGCGTCGGTACCACCAATGTCCTCTTTCCGCAGACCAGCTGATTGATGTGAGCGCTAATGTACTGAAATAGGGCGTGAGGAAAAGCACAAACCATTTTCCAGTGCCTCGTAGGACACCTCGAGCAACATGCGTTGTTGAGGGTCAATGGCCTGTGCGTCCTCTGACGTGACCGAGAAGAACTGAATACGATCAGTGGATAATTTTCTCAAGAACTATTGGGAACTGGGCTCATCTTACTGGCGCGTCGAAAGCCGAGATATCATCTTTGAGAAGATGAGCACCGCGAAAGGGATCTGAGAAGCAGTTTGTTTATCAGCATGATGAAAAGCATTCTTGCGTAGAGGCAGAACCACTTACACTCCCTAGTCTGTCGCCGCTCGGATGAAAGTAACCATCAACGTTGACCCTTTCCTTGGGTATTTCGCACCATTGAGACTCTCCTTTTCCAGGACACCCCAAAGCTCTTCGGGGTTCTTTGCATTGCCTGGAAACCTGAGACCCAGTCCTATCACTGCGATGTCGTCCATCCTTTTGTTGTTGACTGGTCAACTACAGGAAATACCTGGAGGATAGAAAAAAACACCAAATGTGACGGGGGAAGAGCGATGGAACAGGAAGAAAACCTGATAAATCAAAAGAGAGGTGAGAAGGATATTTAAAAGAAGGAGAAGGAGATTCTACTTGTTTGAAGACCATTCGAGGTACTTCGTGGCGCACCGCTTGGGCCTAGGAAGTGCTTGCTGGCTGTGAATTTCGACTCTGTTTACAAAGAGGACGTTCGACAATTGCACAAGGAATGACCCATTCATTCTCATATCAACCTCCCTGTGAATGAGAGAAATAAGACGTAAAGTGGACAGAGGCAAAAGGCCGAGGACTCATCTGACAAACGGCAGCTCTTTTGAAGTTGGTCCATTCATTGCCCGAGGCCACGACTGACAGCGGGGAGCTTGCATGTAACCACACACACATACATGACGCTCCTATACTCCAATGCAATACCTCGTGGCATCTTGCTTATAGATCTGTATAGTTCACATGAAAAGCATCTGGCCAGAACACTAATCGAGCGGGTCATTGGGGCCAGTCTATCTCGCCCTGCTTGTTGGCAGGGACGAGATATTAGGCCTCGCCCGTACAACTCATGCACACTCACATGAATATGCACAGGTAGCCACGGTGTAAGTGGCATCGCCTGACGGAGGAACCGATGTGATTTGTCATCATGTGTGGTGAAGATGGTGGGCAGATACCATGCGCTTGAAGTGCGGTTCTCTCAATCATACCTCCTCGTGAAGGATGGTGCGGAAACGAAAGAGCCAAGTG
This sequence comes from Epichloe gansuensis, assembly GCA_023658505.1. Classification (NCBI taxonomy): domain Eukaryota; kingdom Fungi; phylum Ascomycota; class Sordariomycetes; order Hypocreales; family Clavicipitaceae; genus Epichloe; species Epichloe gansuensis. The sequence continues at coordinate 1,559,536 of CP098285.1, read as the reverse complement.
TACAGTAGATTGTTACGTGGCAAGCTTAAATTGGACTCGATTTCACAGCAAAGATACTCCATCAGGAATCGCAAACTAAACCACGAAGTCGGGCCCCCAAGTATCTAGCCGTCATGGACTGAAAAATCTGTGAATCCGATGTAGTAATCAGGGTCGGTACCGATCTGGACGAGGTTGACGTAAGACAGACAAAGAAGCATGATGAGAAGAAGTGGCGCCTTCGACAGTTCGGTGGTCATCCCCTGATTTGGACAAGGTTCTGACTTCAGACGACGACTGCAGCAGCAAGGGCATTGTTCCAAGAATAGATTCCGTAAGAGCAGACATAGCTAGCCATGGCTAGTATTATACGCAAGTTTGTGGTTGATCGTTTCCCGTACGGTCTCTGAGCGACGGAATTAGCAATACCCGCCTGTAACGACTCGATACCTAAGACAAAGGGATGAATTCTTGAAAATAGGAGATAGCGTCACGAGACGGGAACAATTCGAAAGGGCGGCTTGTCTATCAGCACACGGAAGTTACCCTGTGTCCCTGTGTCCTGGTCGACTTTTGGTCTTGAGGATGAAACCTTGGCACCGAGATTTGGAGGTATGGCAAGGGGAGGATCTATCTTGTAAGACCACCCACTCAAAAATGATGCAGACGACCATGATCTTGGTGGAAGCCACCAGATGCATGTTTGATGCATCGTGGTAGCTCAATTGAGCCAGCCATGTTATGTGTGCCCCGGAGACATGTGGGCGCCAAAAAAATCTGACTGCCTGCATTGTAACGCCTTTGGTAGAAGGAGAAAAGAAGGCAAGTACGGAGTATGCCATGCTGCAAAAGAATCTTTCGATGGCTGGGAATGTTTGCGAAGGCTCCATCTCGTCCGGCGCGACTGCATGCATATATTCCTTTCAGTCTTGAACTGGCTACGAAAGTGAAACATGGGCGAAGCTGACCAACACACTCTGTGGGTCCCAGCGCATGCAACAAAAGGATGTAGCAGTTCGTAGCTGAGGCCATATCATTGTATTATGGATGCAAGCATATCGTAGCCCTGCTTCGCCGCGTCGATAGCTTTCCTGCGTTTTCCTGCGTTTTCCTGCGCTATCCTGCATTGTCCATCACTCCCTACAGATGCAGCTGGGCAATGAATGGAGCGGCGGGCGTTTGACACGTTTGACACACCACCCAAGTAAGCCTAGCAGAACTATGTATGTGCTCCTCACATCCAAGTCTGTTCGTTCCTGTCATTTTTCTGTGTCTGCGTTTGACGCGTCCTATCGCAGGGGGTTCGCTGGATTGTGATGTCGGCCAATCGATTTCGAGAGCCTCCGATGGGTTCTTTCTAAGTTAGCCAAAGGAGTATGCACCATGCGCAGTCGTGCCCCCATTCAAGGTAATGCGGTAATGGCTGAAGACATCGGATGAACTCGATTAAGCAGCATCTGACCGGTCCAGTCTCCGGTGCAGGGTACGCGTTGCGCAGACTTGGTGGAGAGACATGCCAAAAACAACAAGATGGCTCCTGTTCCCCGGCCTGCGTCTGTCCGCAGCGCCGTGCAAACGGAAAAGAGAAGCAGCAGGCTTCATTCACTGATACCCACGGCGTTGATCATGGCATGTTGCCTGTTGACAGAGGTAAGACACATCTGGCGTCTCACACTTCCCAGCAAGTGCGTTTCCGGCTCTCTGCAGCGAGATGGGTACCACCTGATCTTAGCTGAATGCATCAATCGTGACTTTGTGCTCCAGGAGCAATGCGTTCCAGATCCAGCGTCACTGATGATCAGTGTCAGTCCTGCCTTTCCCCAGCATTCTTGTTCTCAAGAGACCGTAACGCAACAGTGAGATAACCGGCAGCGCGTTCGGTCATGCCGAATCCCCGTTGGTTTGTGATTTGAGGAGTATGGCTCGATATTCGTCTCCAGAACTCGAAAGCGGGTAGTTTCAGCATCGTTACCAGGCCAAGGCCATCATTCCTAGCCATACGGTCCTTTCACAGCCACTGAACCATAGAGCCTCTCTTCTCTTACCGTGCAACGCAACAGCTTAGCCAAGATCTAACCCGCTACAAACGAACCGGTTTAGGTTTGACATCACGCTGGCGTACCGGAGGCTACACAGAAGAGACTCTGACGAAAGTACGATATTGCAACGCGACACGGTCCTAGCTATCTCGCTAGCAGAGGGTCGATTCCCGTAACGTTTGTACAACGCCAGCTCAGTCATGTCTCAGCCCGTTGTTGTAAGTGTAGGATGCCATGCTTTCTCTAACAAGATGAGTCTGGAGTCGCTTGCTCAAACCAGCGCAAGAGGCAAAACGATCTTGGCACTATATGACTGTGATCACTTCTTCCAAGAAGCCGATGTCCGACTCCAATTGTGATCCCACCCAGTATTGATGTGGGCTAGCTAAATCACAAGCCAAACGCTTACGGTGTAGTTAGACTGCAGCGTGTTGATGGAGTGAAAAGTGTGTGAGAAGGGCTTCGCTGGTTTCTGTTCACAGTCTGCCTTTTTGTCCTCTGTCCAAGACTCTAGCACGGAGTCAAAGACGGCAAGAGCCAGCGTCTTCACTCCCGCTCCTTCCTGGCCATATTGATAAGACAGGACCGGCTTTGCGTCATCTTCACGCGAAACTCGCCTCTTTGATCGGTACCAGAGCTGGGTCCATACGAAAAAGTTTTCTTCCGCGCAGTGAGTGCGGTCCTCGTGACTCTTCACTCGCATCTTGCTTCTTGGATTCACAGACCGCACGTTTGTGACGACTCCACCTTAGTTCAAACAAAGGTAGAAGACCACAACAACGGACGAAGCACACTCGTTTGACTATATTTTCAATCTTTCTTGGAGGCACTTCTGTTAAAAAAACCATGACTTCCGAATTTCAAATGTCCCTTCCTTATCCAAACCCTTCGCTTGGTCAACTGTCGTCCTCGCAAGGGCCAAACAGAGATCAAGCACACACAACCGCCGTTCCCAGCATGACGAATCGTCAAGGTGTGAGCGGTTCGCGCCAAAAAGTGCTCATCGTGTCGTGAGTAAATTTCTTTTGAGCACATTGAATTATTTGACAGAAAATGCTGATATTTATACAGCCTCCTTGTAGGGCTACTATTCTCAAGCTTGGACACATCCATTGTGGCTACGTCTCTAGTTACAATATCTCACGAAATGGACGATTTTGTCAATGCACCATGGATTGTTTTGGCTTACTTACTGACATACATGGGTAATGGTGACTCTTTTTCTGGGTTATCAACTTGCATGCCGCTGACGATTTGCCAGGGTTTGCCGTGTGCATTTCGAAGCTTAGCGACATATACGGTCGGAAGAACATGCTTGTCATGTCATGGATCATTTTCATTGGCTTCTCCATGGGATGCGCTTCTTCAAAAGACATGATTGCACTGTATGAACTACGTGCCTTTCCTCAAAAGAATTGCAGCTGACTGGCCCAGAATCATCTGTCGTGCGTTCCAGGGTATGGGAGCGTCCGGCCTATACAGCCTCACCCAAATCGGACTGATTGAAGTTGGACCGGTACATCGACCAAGCCTCATTGGTGCTTTGATTGGGGCAACCCTTGCTACAGCGTTTGTCCTTGGGCCTATAATTGGTGGTGTTATATCTGAGTTATCAGATTGGAGATGGCTCTTCAACATGAAGTAAGTTTGTTTCGAAAATTTCTCATGGCATGGCAGCTCATTGAAACTAGTGTTCCCTGTGGTCTTGTTACTATTCTGGCAATCACCAACTTCTGGCCCCAAGAAAACGTAGCGGATCTCCTGTCGTGGACAGCATTTAGGAGCATAGACTTTCTCGGAAGTGCTACAATGCTTTCTAGTTCGGGATTCTTGGTGTTCGCCATGCAACAAGCTGGATCCCAAGCGCTTGCATGGAACAGCCCAGAAATCATTGTCAGCTTTATCCTTGCTATTGTGTCTTGGCTTATATTTATCTTGTGGGAGGTACATCTTGCCCGCAAGCGACACCGCCATGTTGAGCCAATTTTCCCCATACAGTTAATTGGGAAGAGAGTATACGCTGCTGGACTGCTGTGAGTCTTGAACCATTAGCTATTTCCAATGGACAGAGTGAACTAACGTCGGGGATCTTCTCATTACGACAGTGTCACCTTATTTACTGGATTTCCGTATATCTGCTTTTCTATCATCCTACCAGAACGATTTCAAATGGTAAACAATCAAAATGCCCTTATGGCAGGAGTTCGGATTTTACCCATGTTAAGTGCCTGCGCTTTTGGGTCTTTTCTCGGAGGCGCTCTATCAAGCAAACGAAACAATACCTCTTATACGTTGGTGGGAGCTTCTTGTCTTCAGCTTTTAGGAGTTGGGCTCATGACGACGGTTTCGGGTGATTCTGAGACAGCGGTGGCTCAGTATGGTTTCCAGGCAATCTTTGGACTGGGTGTTGGTTTATCTTTCTCAGCTGCTACAATCATGACGAATATCATGGCAACTGAGACTAACGAGAGAGCTTCAGCTCAGGGCGCCGTTGCCCAAGCAAGAGTTCTGGGCGGGTGTATCGGCCTGTCGCTCTGTACCATTCTATTCAACATGCATGCCAATCAACATTTGAGTGGACGCTTGACGGCAGACGAATTGGATATGCTACACCGGTCACCTCTTTTGGGACTACAGCTGCCGGCCAAATTGAGGGAACTGGTGCGGACAGTCTACATCGGAGCGTTCGGGAAAGAGATTGAGGTCATCGCTCTAGCCTGTGCAGCCATGGTTGTCATTTCTCTCTTCACCCTGGAAAAACACCCCACACCTATTCGGCGATTAACGGCCCAGGTTAAGGACGAATCTTCTTCATATCGCAGAGGAAGTGACTCTGGGACTGAAATCAACGAGGTCACCCATTCACGCCAAATGGCTTGAAAAAGATGATGTGTTGCTCAACATCTCCTAAGCATGTAGAAAAAGGTTCCATCTTTGTTCGTTTGTTTCTTCTTCTTTTACTTCTCTTCTCTTTTTCGTTGACCATAGTGGATTGCATCAGAAGTAACAGCACAATGGCCCGAAACTTTGGAACACGAGATCATGAAGTGTCGAGTGGCTCATTCTGCTTTTTGAGGGCATATCTTACATTGGCCTCTGCTTTCTTTGCCTTTCTGTGTTTCGTTTTATTCACTACCCCTGCTTTGGTATGAGATGGCTTCTACTCTGCCCCCGTCAAGATGAATTGATGAAGCTTTGATCAGTTGGTCCGAGAGAAACATTTAGGTTGTTTAAGTTGTTTAAGAGAAATGAATCACTTTTGAGACTCCAACATAGCAATCCCATCAAGTTAAGTTCTGTTATTCAGTACCTTGGAACAGCGACACCAGCGCTGACAGCTCTGATGTCTTGAGACTTAATTGGCCAAGCTGTGCTCATCAAGACGAGTGGTCCCATGCACACTGAACGACCACATCAAGACTGAGAACGTGCCGTGATGTACTGCCAATCGCCATAGCCACATGTGCTCCGAAGCAGACTTGAGCAGACTTACCCAGTCAGTACGTGTAGTGTTTATCCCAACCGTCTGATTTGTACATGTCAATTCGGCCAGACTGGCAGCTTGCATCTGCGTTCTCACCTTCTGTATCCAAAACTTCATCAGTCCCGCGCCGTAAGATTGCATTGCTACGAACGAATTAGGGCCAGGTTCCGCGTCAAAAACTCGACAACCACGTGTTTTCTTTAAACTTGCACACCGTGCCAACCTAATCCTCTCCCCAGTCCACTTCCGCAGCAAGTCGGCATCGCCGTATTACACAGGATCCCTGTCCAACCACCTCACGCCTCTACTAATTGGACCTTGTGTCTCATCATCGCCACGGTAGCACATGTCCCACTCGAGCCCGGGAGGATTACTTCCAACCTTTTCGAAGCCGCCATCCATAATCATGACATCTCCGGCGGTAAGAATGGTTTCTACCCGATCGGGTTGGTTGGTCACCCTCGAAGCAGAGCCTTCGCCCGGCCTCTTGACACGCAGATAACTTCGTGGGATGTACTGTGGAAAATTTGCGCCTGGGAGTACATTGTATACCGCCACTGGGGGCGACGACGCCTATTTCAGATGAGTGCTTCTTGATGGCGCCTGGTAAAGGTAAAACGGGTGGTTGAAAAGCAGCATGGGTAGGTGAGGAGCGGGAGGGAAGAGCTGGGGAGGTTGGCGTAGGGAGGGACATTGTGGGCTGTTAAGCGGAGGAAGTGGAGGGGTGTGAGATTGGCCATTTGAGAGAGGCGAGTGGTTGTTTTTTTTTATGATGATATGAATTATTTTAGGTTCAATGAAACCTGAAGAACTTTTTTGTTCAAGTAAAAAAAAAAACCATGGATAAGTTGTGCAAACTGTGTACACGGGTCGTGTGCAGTGGTTTAACTGGTAGGTTGAGGTAGGTGGGTTTTCGCCACTGGACTGGTGCTATCGTCGTACTGTTGAGATGGTTGAGATTGGAGCAATGATAAGACGAGCGTCAGCTACACGGCTTGTCGGGATGAAACTCGAGTGACATGCGGTTTTGAGGAGGAAAAATTGGGGGCCGACGGTTTACAACAACCTCTCTCCTTTGTGGCCCCAAAGATTGCGCAGGGGTGTTTATAGGATCTATCTACTAGATAGACTACTCCGTAATACATCGCCTGTGCGTTGTTGATCCGTAAATCACACATTTTGACTTGGAGGGTCGCATTTTCTGTTTCTGTACGGATTGTGTACTTCGTACGCCGAATAAATTTGACCTTTTCATGGAGAGGCACCCCCGTAACCTGCGGCTTGAAGTATACGGTCAAAATTCCCTCCACACCGAGATCCTTGGCTGTAGCTTTCAGAGCTTGATGGGCCTGGCAGCTGTTGTCGTAGTATTTCATGTCCTCCATGCTGGCGAATTCCGTCTTGCATGCCACCGTGTAGCCCTGCGAACGGGGTCCTCCTCAGTTGGGCCGGCGGCTAGAGAGAGGATGTACGGCTTGCCGTCCTACACGAAAATGAGAAATTGGAACTCGTCGTTAGTGACATTGCTAATGTATATCGCACAAGGGCCACGAAGGGGACACTTGGCACGCATATCCTTTCAGGCGAGGGTCTCCGTATCTGTCATGCCACTGGTAGGTTTCTGTGCGAATACAAAGTGACAGCAATGATGTCTTCTTCGTATTTTCTTTTCGCTTGCAGAGGGGTGACACAAGGGCGAAAAGTCGCACAGAAGCAGCACTAAATTCGTACTGGTGGTCCTGGCATCTTGTAGGTGCTCGATTTCCCTACCTTTTGGTTGGTTTGGTCGACAGTCTTGTACGCTTGGATGAGCTTCTGCTGATTGGCCTGGTCTGGCAGTTTGAACATGGTGATACGGTGAACACGATCCGCCATTTTGCTGCGTTCGAATTGTACTGTCTGAAGGTGACGACTGAAACAAGTATTGTATGGGGATATCCTTGTGGGGTCGCGCTTAGAGCGTTGTACTATGTGTAGAAAAGGGCGGTTCTTCATGTACCAAAAAAACGTATCTAGAAATGGAAGAACCTGAAGGCAAATGCTGTACGGAGTACAGCTTTTGGCAAGTTAGGTATTAATTGGAGTCATTGAGGAGAGGAGAAATGTCAACCAATCCCATTGATTGGCGTCTGCCCCTCCCCGCTGTTGTTGCTATGCTATGATTGGGCTATTGAAGCGGGCCCAAGTGTCAGAATGTAATACATGCATGTACTTCTGCTACGGGAGGAGGCTTCCATCCTCGGTATGCATCGGCATTAATCAGCATAAATCACCCGTACGCGAGGCTACCGGCTTCGTCGTATTGATGGTGATCGTAGAGACGTGAAGAAATTAGGATGAATCGACCAGAAAAATATTAAATGCTTCGAAGACGCGAACTAACGGCGAAGCGCGTCGAGAGGAATCCAAATACAATTTGTCGCGAGAACGGGCATGACTTTGCTCCAACCCGTATACTGGCAGTTTCACATGAATACAGTGAAAACAGTAGAAAGGGGACTACGAATCCAAACCCTGAGAAAAGAAGAAAGAAAGAGCTTCTCAAGCTTGACAGAGTCGATCCGATCAAATCGAATTGCTATCTTGCTCCTTCCTCGCAAAGGGGTTCAACCAGACAATTACATGCTGGTCGCGAGGATGAGGAAGGTGCGCCTCAGGTACCAGGTACTAGACTCTTCGAGTGTTTCTGGCATTGCGCCAGACTCCACCATGTTCTTCGTTATTCTTCTAGTTATCAAAGGCAGCCGACATTTCAGTCATTATCTTGTTGTGACGATCATTCATTACTATCATTCCATCAAATTTCTACTCGATATAGCTCCCATCTTCTTCCAATCACCATTATGGCCTGTCGTGGGCGATGCTTCTGGGTAGACCATGCTGCTGACAACGCCCTTGCAGTCATGCACGAGCAGTTGGCCGCACGGGGGTGTTCTAGTATTTCTGCCCATCCCATAATAAATATCACGCTTTTCATATTCAGGATTACTCTTGCCAACCATTCTGCGGCGAGTGTGCCGTCTTATACTTCCATCGCGCACCAAATGTTCACTGGGTCAGAAGACTCGATATCGACAGCGTCATGTCCGATCAGGTTGATCTCATGTCAGATGTCGAGGACGAAATCGAAGACATTCTGCACGAAATAGAAGTGGCACGCCATGACTGGGGACTCGACTGGTGGCGGGAATTCCCGGAATTGAATACCACGTCGCAATCTGTCGTCCTCCCAAGACCTCCTCCCTCTGAGGGATCCAATATTCTCAGCGAAATACCCAAAAACGACTCAACGTACCGAAAATTGGGCTCGGTTTTGATTCCTCACACTAGATTCCCAGATATGTATCTTCTGGAGTATCAGACCTTCTCTGGAGCCATGGCTTACCAACCTTGTTCAAAGAACATTGATCTTCGAGGTTTTTCAAGGCCCTGGAGCCCGTTGAGAAAGGCGGTGACCACTTATTCAAGATTGCTCGGGCGTGGTCTTGCATCATCCAATCAATCCAAGGGTTACCAAAGGAAATACGATGGGTCCTTGCTACCATGTACAACTTTGCCAACGAAATGATGCGTCCAGGTACCAGCGAGGACTTTTTTGGGCCATGAGGCCATGGCTCATGTATTGGTACGATGTAGCTGAGGCACTTTTCGAAAAACACAATTTACTGATCAATGCTCCAACTATGGATTGGTTTCGTCGCCCAACGGCCGTGACAATGGAGGACGTTGAAGGAGTCGAGTTCGACTCTTATGCGACTCTTGGCCGCACAAATTCCGCCAGTTCGGATGGTAACGGTACCGTTGTTCATCATCAGACAAAATGTTCAGCATATGAAGCCAGGGGATATGACAGAGAAGCCGCTCACTTCCCAAGCATTACGGCATGGATGGCAGCTCAGCCAGACTGGGCTACCGCTTTACGACGGCCTTTCGACCCAACGCCAGGAGGCAGAATCTTTTCACAATCGGAATCAATGTCTCGATCTTGGCTAACAACTTTGCCCATGGAACTTGATGAGCAAGATTCGGGCGAGTTCGTGCTGAACCCCGAAGCAACTGAGTTTGACCCAAACATGGAGCTTGCAACTTCGCCCGAGTCGACCACGTCCAGATCGCCATCGCGGATGTCCCTGAACTCAATCGAAGAATGCGAAACGGTCAGTGAAATGGATGGATTGGCATTCTCTGAAAGAAGTCTAACATCGGGCGAATATCTACGTTTCATGATTGAAGCGCATGGTGAGGATGTCGGAATGTCGTGATAAAGAAAGGCCAGGGGCCACGAATAATGTCCAAGTATACTTGACAGCGCTTGTGCATATTTTTGTCTAATTTTAATTTACCTCTCGAATAGCGGGACGAGGTAGAGCGAGTATTGACTGAATATTTTTCCTCCCTTCAAGCCAAGGCTCTGTAATTAATTCTAGATCCATCGTGTCATGACTTCCATACACCTCACCGTTTTGTAAGGAACGGTCTTCCAAACGCCTATTCCCACATCACCATGGAGCTACGTGAGCCACTACCTGGCGGCAATCATGCTCATATAGACCCCCAAGCCAACCCAGCAATGCAACCAACCAAGCTCCTCCCTTCGACCGTCTTCACCAAGGTATAGTTGACGAGACTCACAGCCGGCCACAGCTTGACCCCAGCAAGCACAATAGTCCAGAACTCAGCAAAGGCAGCGTCAGCACGACACTCATGTCCACAGCCGAAAAGTCAATCACGCCCGGAGACATCAATACCCAGTTACTTTGGTAAAGCTCGTAATGCGGGGCGCATTTGCCATAGCCATGTGAATAGAATGTATGTACACGCTGAACAAGAGCGTATTGAAGACAGCCCCACAGTCTGATCCAGCGCAAACTTGATGAGCGTGTTGCGCAGATTCAAGGGCTGTTCCTCGGCAGGCTTGTCATCCGATTTCTTGGGATGAGGCGCCGGCAAGCGTGCCGGGAAAGCCGATTCCAAGTAGTCCTGCCTGCAGACCTGCTCAGTTCCATTATTCAAGCAAAGGAGGCTTTGAAAAGGGGGATGTACCATATGAAGTTGGGAGGCGTGCTAATGATGCTGAACAGGAGAAATTGAAAGACGGGAATCCAATCTACTTCCAGCGGAGCCTATCATTACAAATTAGCGATTCGTTCACGTCAGTTGAAAAGGGGAGGGTGGAGGGCTCGTGAAGGACTGACTTGTTTCCGGTACGATCCTATCAGTTGGGCCAGAATGTTGGACACGGCTCCTAGGAGGGCGGCTTGAAGAGTTGCTGAGAAGATGGGGTTGCGAGCCATGATGAGTTGCTCTTTGAAGCGTTTTTAGAAGAGCGATTGTGTAGGGAAGGTAGGGATCCTGCTTGTGTGTAAATTTTTTTTTTTTTTTTAAAAAAAAAGAAAAGAAAGATTGGTGAGATGACTTGACGGTTTGACGAAAGAGACGAGTGATTTAGTTTCAAGTCGAACATGATGGGAGACGGCGGGCCTTCGTCACGTGTGGATCGTGAACAGACAAGCGGCTTAAGCGCGAATGGTTTCGGGAATGCGCCGTTGAATAAGGGGGCGACCGACTGATTTTTGAAACATGAGGTCTTGACCAAACGGTCTTTATTTCGGCGTGCGTTGTGTTTCATGGCTTTGTACGGGGAAAATAGGAGTTGCATGGAAATGGATTGTATTTCTGCCCCCATTTGACGCCGCGTTCGTTCACAGAATACTTCTGTAAAGGCCAGACGTGCAGAGAATTCATTTGAGCCTGGCTCGCATCATCATCTCATTAACTAGTTGAAGATATCCTCCATATTCAACCTCGACAAGGTACATTGGGTGGCGGCCCGTTGTTACAATATGTGCGGCTGACTCCGTCATGTTTTCCCCCTTGTTGTTTCCATTTGCGGAGTTGAACAACTACCAGGACTTCCATACTCCTCTCCAGCAAAACGACTGTATTGGCCCATGACGCCCATACGTTGCCTATGACAGAAGCACACGACTTGAGTGTTGCGCTTACGCCGGTTCAGAAGAGATGTATCGCCAATCAATGCCGTGCTCTGTCGTCGCAGCCGAATTTGCGTTCTAGTGGACTTTGTTCTTGCAACTTGCGAACCGCTCACAGAATACGCTCACGTTCCGCGGGTGAGAACCCACATGAAGAATAGCTGCACAATGTACGAGTAAAGAAGAGAAACTGCGTCCTCTGGCTGCGCTTGGCGCGCGAATCGGTTTGCATCGGGCCACTGGTGTTGCCTGAAGTCTCGGGCAAAAGAACATATCGGAGCGATCGCATCTGCTTGATTGTTAGTTCTCATCGGACTATGCCCTATACCATTAGCTGATCTCAACCACACGTACCAGGAATAGAGAATTGGCCAAGAAAGTATAAAGAAACACAGCCCAGCCAACCCAGCCGCCGGTGCCTTTGCCACCGTTGAGAATCTCAGCAACAACAATGGTGACAATTATGCCAACAAATTTGTAGCCTGAGTAGGCAATGAGATCGAGAAGCTGGGACTGGCTGGAGATGCTAAGTAAGTAGCATCCCAACTTCAAGGCCACAATCTCGACAATGACGACGACCATACCAGTGGTGGCGGTGTATCCAAGCAGCTCGGGCTTGAACTGACCCTTGAGACCGGCAATCAACGTCGACAGAAGAATATATGTGACCAGAGCCATAACTAGAGAAGAAGAAGAAACCACTACTGTCAGTCTATTCAATCTCGACTCGGCGTGTTTTCCCAGAAGAGGGTTGCCATACCGGGAATGTACATATCGGGACTGTTGACATCTTCGCGAGGCGGCAAGTACCATCCTTCTTGGCCGTTGGCGCCAACGGCCTGCTTGCGCGACCACGGCTTATGCCTCCAGGGGAATAGGACGAGGAACAACTTGTTGACGACATACGAATTGGAGACGTTGAAGTAGTGTTTCAAGGCGGACACATTGACATAGCGACCGATCTAACAAACAAGTTTAGTTGGCACAAAGTTGCTTCCATCTTCAAGTGAGGCCCAAGAGGGGAGGAGAAATCTCCTGGGAAAGAATGGAATATGCGCACATTCTGCTCAACGTATTCCTGGCCGTGCTTGAAAGCAGTCTGGCCGAATTGCGCCGCGACCTGAGCCGTGGGGTCGTTCATGAACTGGCCATAGGAGCCAAAGACATTGCCGGCGTTTCCGCCTTGCTGTTGATAAGGCGTACCGGAGCCGCCGTAGCTCTGGCCCAGTGATTGCGCAGAGCCGGGCGGCGGAGGCGGTGATCGCAATTGAGGAACCGTGGAAACGTGTTGCGGTACAGGATGGTGCAACGGAGGCGACGCCCCGTATGAACCCCGTTGCATGGCGTCGGTGTGTGGCAGATGGACAGGAAAAGTAGATGGATAGCAGAGTTGGATGGATGCCAAGTGGATTGCGACGGGAGTGCAATAGTAAGGGATGGATGGCGAAGCTGTTGTTGGAACCGGCCATGTCCATGAGGCTGAGATGAGGAAATGTGGTTGCTTTTTGGAGATGGCGCCGGTTGTGGCTTGAACGCGAAAGACGGCAGGGGATTTAATAGCGGGGATCTGGGCCAGTCGTTCAGGGAATTGATTCAACTGAAGCGCCCGTATTACAGCACGTTAATAGTAAAAGCACGCGCCAGTGTCTCTGACAAAAAGTCTTCGACCAGCCAGCCCAGCCCAGCCGCCTGGCAGCCACGCAGCTTCCAGAGTCTTGGACGATGCATCATCCTTTCTTTCTTTGGGCCTTGTTCCTCTCTTCCTTCCTCTCTCTTTCTTCTTTGACCCAAATTCGCGATTCATCGAGTGCCCTCGTTTCTGGGCGTGGGCTTTTCAAGAGTGGCCTCACCAAGGCTTGTCCGTCCCGGCGCAGCCCACCACCATGTTGGACACGTTCAAGATCATCACCACATCTGGTGTGGTCCTGTGGTCGAGGACATATGCAGCCCCCAACTCACCCATTGTCAATAATTTCATCGCCGACACTTTCATCGAAGAAAGAATGGCAGCTCAGCATTGAGGGACCCGCAATCCGCGGCCACGAATCCTGCCTACAAGAACGACCAGCATAGCTTGAAGTGGACGGTTGTCAAGGAACTCGGCATCATCTTTGTGGTAGGTCTGGTCTACCTACCTTCTTCACGAGTCTTGCAACAACCACTTGCGCCTTTCTTCATGCGCCAAAATTCCTCCCTCGTTGATAGAACCACATTGACCACCCCCTTTTATTTTTATTTTATTTTTTTAGGCCGTCTATCGAACCCTCCTCCATCTTTCTTGGGTTGACGAACTCGTCGACAACATCACGACCATCTTTGTCAAACTCTACGGCGAGCAGCTCACAAAACCACACTCGACTATCGTCGAATGCACCGGCTTCGATGACTACTTCGATCAACAACTACAACAGCTAGATGCCTCGAGTACAGCCCCAGCGGCAGTAAGAGGCGCTTCCGCGAATGATGTTCCCGCCGCCGTTCCGGGGCTCAATTATCGAGGTCGCCATATCAATGGCCTACATGACGAGGGCGCGTCCAACGACTCCAGTCCTGTGGCTACCCCAACACATCAAGACCTTCCACACCCAGCGCAAACAACCTCCTCGTTGCCAAGGCCGGTCCTGTCGCCAAAATGTCGCGACGAGCCCGCAAAGCGAAAAACACATCCGCCCCAGCCTCATCAGGCGACGAGTCCTCCAAAGCCGCTTCCAAGAAAGGCGCCAAAAGGTCGGCCGTACGTGGAACGACGACGGCACTGCAGGCGAAGCTGATCCTGGCCTGCGCCTAGACTACTCTGCGCAGACGAATCCTACCAGCGACTCGGAGGCTGAGACGACCCGCGCCCGGTCTAGCGCTGTCGACGCCGTCGACTCCTCCACTTGGGAAACACCACCAAGGGCAAATTCGTCCTCAAAGATCTCGGTGACGAGGTGCAGCATCTTCTCGCCGCCGCTGAAGCAGACAAGGCCTCCGCCGCCGCCAAATCGGAATCAAACCGGGCCTCCTGGGTTCCGGAGTCAACGCCATCAGCGGCATGTTCCGCAACGTCGTAGGCGGCAGGACACTCACCAAGGAAGATCTCGACAAGGCCATGAAGGGCATGGAAGAGCACTTGCTCCGCAAAAACGTCGCCCGCGGGCAGCCGTCCGTCTCTGTGAAGGCGTAGAGAAGGAACTCATTGGCGTCAAGACGGGATCCTTCGAAGGCATCAACACCAAGATCCGGTCCGCCATGGAATCCTCCCTCACCAAGATGCTCACGCCCACCTCCTCGCTCGACCTCCTCCGCGAAATCGACTCCATCGCCGCACCCCCGTCACAACCCTCCGCAAACCTCGTCCCTACGTCATCTCCATTGTCGGCGTCAACGGCGTCGGCAAGTCCACCAATCTCTCCAAGATCTGCTTCTTCCTCCTCCAAAACAAATACAAGGTCCTCATCGCCGCCGGCGACACCTTCCGCTCCGGTGCCGTAGAGCAGCTTGCCGTCCACGTACGCAACCTCAAAGAACTCACGGTCCGCGAAGGCGGCCAAGTAGAAACTCTACCAAAGGGCTACGGCAAGGACGCCGCCACCGTCGCCAAGGATGCCGTCGCCCACGCTACCCAGCAAGGCTTCGACGTCGTCCTCATTGACACCGCTGGCCGGAGACACAATGACCAGCGCCTCATGTCGTCGTTGGAGAAATTTGCCAAATTCGCCCAGCCAGATAAGATTCTCATGGTAGGCGAGGTACGTCAACTCCCCATTCCATAAGCACAGGTTCAGGTTCACGAGATAGCATTACTAACCTGTGCTCCTTCCTCTTCCAGGCTCTCGTGGGAACAGACTCCGTCGCCCAAGCGCGCAACTTTAACGCCGCCTTTGGATCTGCTCGGTCCCTAGACGGCTTCATCATCTCCAAGTGCGACACCGTCGGCGACATGGTCGGCACGCTCGTCAGTCTCGTTCACGCCACCAATGTCCCCGTGCTGTTCGTAGGCGTGGGACAGCACTACTCTGACTTGAGAAATTTCAGCGTCAGGTGGGCGGTGGAGAAGCTGCTTAGTAGTAATTAGAGGACGGGCTGTGGAAAGAGAAGAAGAGATTTTCCTTACTGTCGCCATGTCATGTGACAATACAACTGTGAATGACCCTTATCCTTCGGCTTTTGTGACTTTTTTCGGTATACTCCACGGAGATGAGATGCAGTTCGGGGATTTGAATGAGACACTCCCCTTTTTTTCCTTGTCGAATCCCCTGAGAAAACACAAGAAAAAAAATACTCAGTCCATTCATACTCTTTGACGAAACAAACATATGGAAATCCAGATTGTCTGTTCCAACGCATTGACTTCATTGTTGAGCATGCGATGCTTCTTGTGAGCCACATTCACATGTCGTGACCAGAGAAGCAGCTGTAGTTGCAAAGTTGAGTGGATTATTAACTATTTACCGGCAAGACCATCTCTCTACTAACGAGTGGCCCCATCCCTCGTACGCTATGCATGAAAAAAAAACAAAAAAACAATCAAACGTGACATAGGAAACAAAAAATCGATAAAGGCACCAAAAATAAAGCGGTTGGCCCACTGTAGAATGGTATAGTAAAAATTAGAACTTGACCTGGCCAAAACCAACGACTCCCACCGTCCATCCATCCCCTCTCTGCAGGCCCTCTTTGACAATATTCACAGTCAATCAATGCCTTCCTTCGTTTGAATCAGTCTGGGAAAAAAAGAAGCTGTTGCTTCGCGTGACATTGGGCCCTGCTTTTGCAGAAAAAGAAAAAGAAAAAAAGGAAACCCAAAATCAAACGCATCAATAGCGGAACACAAAATCATCCAAACCGGGGTATCTTTCTAGGGGTTCAAGATTCGCATTCTGGTGGATTCGGTCTTGTCCTTGAACAACAACAAGACAGTGCTTCAAACTAACAAGCAAGCAAGCATAGTTTAAGACAGAGCCATTCTTCTTGAAAACATAACGACAAAGGAAAGTAGGTGATAATAGGAGACCCAACGAGTTGCTTGTAGCGCAACGTTGTATGGTATGTGTAGGATGATAAAGTCTGGGTTATTTTCGATTCCAGACCACGTCCGCCCAAAAGGTCCAGTTTGTCTTCTTCACCCGCCGGTCAGTCATAATCAAAGAAAACATCAAGCCCAGGCTCAATCCTCTTCAAAAAAGTCGTCATCATCAAAGTCGCCCGGTTGAGCATCAGAATCATATCCACTCTCGCGCATCATTGGCGGCGTTCTGGGTTGCTCGTTGCGCTCCTGGTGACGAGGCGGCGGGGTGTCGGGGCGACCGGCAGCTTATCTGACCTTCGAGAGCTGTTGGATTCTCCACGACTGCGGACCAGAGAGCTGCTTCCTTGTGAAGTAAAACGACGGCCGGTGCTGGCAAAAGCCGTTGGCTGCGGCCGGTTGTCTGATGTCGGTGTTTGGCGCAAACCTGAAGCCGGAGGCGTCAAGAGACCGCTCAGAAGACTGCTTTGAGGCCCTGGGTTTGTCCTGCTCTTAGAGGGTGTGGCGTTGTGGCCAGAGGCAGGGGGCTTAGGACTCCGGAAATTGTGCGAAAGCTCGGCTGACTCGACTTGCGCCAGTTTCCCAAGCCGCCGCAATGGGGCCGATTGTCTGCGCAACCCGAGGGTGGCAGCCTGGATACTCTGAGCGATGTTGGGCAAGCTGATTGCCGACCCTCCATTCATTGCTCTCTCGCGCTCCTGCTCTTCCATCTGCAGGTTGGCCTTGAGCCTGATGGTCGCGTCCTTGATGGTGTCACGGTCGTAGTGATCACTGGACAAAGCAGTGATGATGTCTTGGAGGTCTCCGTGCCTCACGGCCAAGAGCTCGCGCAACCAGCTAATCTCGTCGTCGCGCTTTGAAATCTTGGATGCAGCATCGGGGTCGGTCTTGGACAGAGAGTGCTCAAGTTCCTCGATGCGTTGCTCGCGGGCTTGGAGTTGCTCCTGAAGGACCATGATGGACTCCCGAAGGGCTTGGGAGAGATCTTTTCAGGAGGCTCAAGAGATTTGACAACCTGTTGAGGTTGGGCGATGATGGTGGCAGCGGCACCGGGCTCCACGCCCGCAGCCTTTGCCGCTTGAGCTGCGGCGGCAGCAGCTTCCTTGGCGATTTCCAACCTATCAGTAAGATGCAAGACTCGGTCTTGGAGATGCTCAATCTTGGATGATGAGAGACTGAGTCGCTCGAGCAGTTGCTGCTCAGTGCGTGAGGCTTCTTCCGAAGCATTGTTGATCTGGCGGTCATATTTGGCCTGCATGTCCTCAATCTCGTTGTGGTGCTTGAGCCGTGCTGCTTCCAACTCGGAAACCTTGGTGGTTTGGGCATCCTCGAGCAGCATTTCGTTCTGAGCCTTGGCGGTGTCGGCCTCGAGCTTGACGTTGTCTAATTCAGCACGTAGTTTGGAGTTCTGTTCCTCCAGTTCTTCGCGGATGACATTGACTTGATTATTGGCTGCATCAATCTCAATCTGCATAGAAATGCGAGTTCGCTTGACCTCACTCGCTCCAGATTCACGCGCTTCCTCGAATTCGCGCTGGTAGCGCGCAGCCGCCTGTTGAAGCTTATAATTTTCGGTTCGGAGTTCGCCTAGCAGACCCTCAAGTCGTTTGCATTCATTGACGGCACGCATACCAGATCTCTCATTGTCCTGCAAGCGTTCCATTTCAACCTCGAGTCGCTCGCGCGTCTTTGCTTCGGCTTGAAGTCTGGCGTCCAGGACTTCCTGTCTGGCCAGCATCGCTTGGTCTCGCTTGATGCGACGGGCATCTTCCTCGGATACCTCACGAGCCGCCCTGGCGATGTCTTCTTGGAGGGACATGAATTTCGATCGCCAGGACTCGCGTAGCCTCTCGTTCTCCTCAAGCTGGGCAGCAAGAGTGTTGAGCGATTTCTGCAAATGCTTGTTCTCGTCAAGTGTGTGAGCAAGCTCGCCAGCTGCGCGCCGTGCATTTTCGTCGGCTCGTTCAGCCTCAGAGCGCCAGTGATTGTTGTCTTGGCGAACAGCTTTAAGGTCTCCTTCCAAAGCGTTGAACTTGCTGGTCATTTCACTCTGAGACTGGGCTGAGTTGTTTTGTGCAGCCTCTAGCAGAGTCATGCGCATAGCACTCTTGCCACCTTGCTTCTCAAGGGCCTTGATTTTCGCGTCCTTGTCCTCGACCAAGTCGCGAAGACGGCTCTCCTCTTCAGAAGAGTTTTGGAGAAGTCGCTGCACTTCCGACAACCTGTCCTCCGCGGCGCGTCGTGATTTGACTTCTTCTTCGGTCTTATCTTCCTGAAGCCTGAGTCGTTCCTCTAGATCAGTTACGCGCTGGTCGTAGACACTGCGGTTCAATATTTCCACCTCGACGCGAGTCTCGGCAGCTTGTAGTTGACGGTTGAGTTCAGCTGCAGCATCTTCCGCCGCGCGGCGTTCCAGAATTTCCTTATCCGACTTGAGTTGCTCATTGGACAGTCGTTGGCCGAGGTCCATCATCATAGCCTGAAGCTCAGAGAACTTTTGTTGGGCGTGCTCCTCGGGTCCGGGGTAAGCATGTCTCGCTCTCGCACATTGCCCTTCGGGCCGTCTACTGGTAGGACAGTCTCGAGGCTTGCCGTCAACTGTTTCCTGATATCCTCCAAGGCCTTCAAAACGGTAGCGGAGGTTCCGCCATTCGCCTGTGATTCTTGGTCAGACACAGAGGAAACGGCTGGCTGGTTGCGGTGATGGGCGGCGAGAGCCTCCGCCACAGCCAAGCGAATTTGCTCCATTTTGCGGTCACGGCGGGGGCTCATTGATCGCCTAGGAACTGGCTCCTCATCTTCATCGTCTGCATCGCTGTCTTGAACCTCTTCAGAAATGCTGCGGATCTCGTGACGAGTTGACGGATTTCGACCGGCATTGGAAGTTAATGAATCTTGTATGAGGCTCAAAGTCTTCTCAAGAGGATCCAGTCGGGAGGCAAGCAGAGTGCCGAGAACTTCGTTGACGCGACCGTCGAAGAACTGAGCTCTGTTCTCCAACTTTTCATATTCATCCTCAGTGAAAGCACCTTCCCAATCACTCGCAGGTTCACTAGCAATCTCAGGTTCACCAAACTCGTCTACAGGCTCAGGTGATCGTGGGCTAATGGGAGGGTCGACGAAGGGATTCTCAATTCGGTGCTTAACAAAGGAGTGGCATCTGGAATAGTACCATATGGGCGAGGGTGAGACTGATTCCATCCCGGAAAGATCATCGACGGGAGGCTGGAAATCCTCAATGAAGCCGAGTTTGAGGGCATCGGTGGACTGTGATTGCCAGCGAGACGACTCCGTTGTTTTGTTAACACCCTTAGAGGGTTGGTCTCCATCAGCTGCATGACAGCATCAATGTCCTCGAATGTTGGTTCGCGGTCCTCACCGACATTAACCAATGGCTCTTTCTCAGGTGCTGCTTCTGGCAAAGAGGTTTCGGCAGGTTCGCTTTCGATCGATGGGATCACAGCTGGCGCTTGCACCTCAGTTATGTGAGGGGATTGGAGTTTAGCAAATCTCGAAGCGGCAAGACCTCTAGGTTTGGGCGTGAGCTTGACACGAGATGCTTGTGTTGGCTCAGGAAGTGCTGCCTCTTCTTCTGAAGGCTCTGCTGCCCGTTTGTCATCTCCAGAGGCCTTGGTGGTTTGAGAAGTAGGTGAAACACCGACTGGAACAAAGGGCGCGGCAGCGGCAGAAAGCGAGTTACGTTCGTCGGCCTCAGACCGCTTGCCACCATGTGACGGTGCCTGTGGCTCAATCTTTGACTCGAAGCTAAAAGGTGCAAAAGTCTTGGCTGTGGGTTCAGCAGGAGATGTTTCTGACGGTGCAGCTGTCGTAGCCATTGTGTCAATGTGGTCAGAGGTGATGACGGAGGATAGAGAAGTGTCGACTGGCAAAGTTTGCTCTGTATCGTCCACAGATCCATCCTCAACAGCACTATGAAGCTCCTCTTTGTCGGCCTCGACGCCAACTTCAACAACGGATTCGTCGGCCACGCCATCTTCTTCTTCTTCTTCTTCTTTTTCTTCTTCGTCCTCTTGCCCTTGTTCTTTTTCCTTTTCATTCTGCTTTTCTTCTTCTGGTCTCGCAGCAAATGTGGGAAAAGCATCGCCATCAGGAGCTGCACTCTTGGCACGCTTCACTCTAGATTCATCCATCAAATTGCGCCGGTCTGAGCCGTCCTGAGACTCCTCCGCGGCGTTAGAGATCATAGAAGATCTGCTAGAAGGTCTGATGATGGGAATCGCCTTGGATTTCTTGACTGGGCGCATAATATCGTTGGCGGTAATGCGAATGTTATGAAAGATGGAATCTTGACGAGCCGTGTGGCCACGTCCAGCGCCAGTGCCACCAACCACGGATTGAAAGGGCGTAAATTCAGGGCGTCAGGGCGGAACTTGGGTCCAGATGTCGAAAAGCTGAAGACACCTCGGCCAGGGGAGAATGAGGGGGCACTGGCATGCATTTTTGAAAACCCAGACTGCGGCACCGATTTCGTTGGCTGCTGGGGCTCTGGAACCGTCTCCGACTCTGGCTTCAACTCTGTGTAATGATCGCCACGAACGCATGTTTGGAAAACGGCAGGCTGCTGGATAACGGGAGGTTGAGAATTGCTGCCGGTAAAGTTGTACATGCCGGGTACGAATGTGTTGGCAGGGTTCAACTTGAATTCAGGGGCTTGGACGTTGAGCTTGGAGAAAGATGGTTTACTGCCATGGCTAGAGTGTTTTGCGCTGCTTGCTCCAGGCTGTTGTTGTTCTGACCAAGGGTTGCTGACATTGGACGATGTTTTTGGTGTTGCCAAACGGCTGTCGCCAGGTCAAGATTCTGTACAGGGGTGCCAAGGTTACTAGGGTTCGTTTTAATCTCTTGTGCTTCTTCGTCATCCTTGTTCGCCTCGGCGACTTCCTTCAAAGAACTCAATGTATTGTTGTTCTCGTTGACGATTTCTGGGTTGCAACCATGATCACGGAAGAAATTCTGCGATAAGGAATGGCCGCGAGAATGAGGTCGCGGGTGATGCAACTCCAAAGGCTTTCCAGGCTCGTTGGCAAAGCGCTCGGCGATGGTGAGGCCCTGGGAAGAAGCTTCACGGCTGTGCAAGGGAGCGAAGGGTTTTGTTGTTACTACGGATTGGGGTTGTAATCTTCGTGCTCAAGCTGGTGGCGAAGTTGTTCTTCCAGGTGATATTCGGCGCCTTCAATCTCGGCTTGAAGGTGGTCGCCGTTGTCAGGTTCAGGGGTCTTTGACGGGCTCTTGCTCAGGTTCTCCTCATCATCCTCGCGAACGTTCTGGAGGCGCGGAGACGCAATAGATGCCATTGGTTGCGGGTAATACTGCAGTGACTGATGTCGCTGGTGTAGCCCAAAGGCTGGACTGCCCATTTGTTGAAGCCCATCAAGTCCGTGATGTGAATGGGGAGACAAAATTCGGTTGATGTTTGCCAGCGGTGAATCGGTACGATGTAAGCCTTGCAGGATGCCAGCCTGATTGTTCCAAGCCTGGAATGGAGAGTTTCCAGCAGGCAGTGAGATGGACTGACGAGGGTTGAATTTCCCAGGAGCAAATGGCACAGGAGATGCGCCAGGGCTAGAATTGCCAGAAAGAAACTGTGCGGCAGGAAATGGGAACCCAGCGAGACCATGGCTGCTGGAAGCCGAAGAAGTTGGGATCGGCGGTGAGAATGGATGAGAAGGATACTGAGCGGAAGCCTGCCGTGACAGGACGGTGGTGGGTGGAGATATTGAAGGTTCCGGTGGCTCGTCTACACCCAATGCTCGCAATTTCGCTTCTTGGAGTTCTTCCATTTGCCTCTTCCAAGCTATATCATCAAATCAGTCTTGCAAAAAGAATTTCATTACAATTAGATAGATCATACCGTTCAAGTCCGGCAATAGAACTTTGTAGCTGTTAGTTGTCCGCTCTCGGTCCATGTCATTTGTAGTAGGCCAGTCCAAGCGGCTCTGAGATTCAGATGTGCCTGGAGGTTGATAGTCTTCTACCAAAAGATCAAATCCGTCGACGCTGTAACCAAGCTCCTTCCAAGAGTCATACATCTTTTCGACCTCTTCAGCTCGGAGAGGAATGGGTGCACCTCCTGGAAGACCACGTTCGTCGTCCCGGGGCACCAGAATAATGATGTTCTTGCCTTTCCATGGCACCTTCTTCTTGATCCGTGAGGTCATCACAGGTTCTTTGGGTAATGGCTTCTCCTTGCCGTTCAAGGGGTTGCCGGTAGCTGAACTTCTCCATTGTCGTTTGAAGAATCCTCAACCTGCTTCTGGGGAACGTCTGTTACGGTGGGCGCAGATGAGGGCCCAACTGCAAGCACCTGGTCTTTCGCAAGATCAGCCTCCTCCGAGGTTTGCTGAAGCTCGACGTCCGACATCTTGTTCGCTCGCTTTCCAGCCGCCGTGTCGGGAATCAATCCGGGCCTGAGTGTCTCAAGGCTTGATCGTCCTCGTGAGTGACGGGACGATTTTGCGACTTGGGGTTGGTTTCTGGACGGCCCTCGGAGTTCGCAGGTCTCTGTCGTCAAACCAGGCCAATTCGGAGCCGCTCAATGAAGAGTGCTCACTATCGCTTCCTTCGCTAAACCAATGACGCGGTTCAGCGTTGACAACACCAGCGGTGTGCGTTCGAATCCAGTCCTCGGTAAGACCGCGATGTTGTCTGCGAGCCCTGTTGGCGAGGACAGCAGCAGCAGCACTAATAGTGGGCTGCGACTCTTCCCGCGTAGGACTATCGCCTGGCTGGCGCAGAAACGGGGTATCGATGTTCAAATGATGGATCGGTGAGTCGTCTGAAGCTTCGCTACTAAAACTCTGCCGGCGGAGGTTACGATCGGTTCGAGGGTAAGGAGAGCCCCAGCTTGCAGTACCGAAATGATTCTCTTCCCCGAGCTCAGGGGTGGAGTTCTCAGTAGTTGCGCAACCCTGCTGGGAAGTTTTGGCGCAGGTAGCGAGGGAGTACCAGGGAGGACTCGATGTCTTCTTCTTCTTCTTCTCCTTCGCCGTCGGCTGTAGACGCGGTCGACAAGGCTGGGGAACTGGGCGATGGAATTCGACACCGAGGTTCTCCAGTGCCTTCCCGTGCAGATGCACCAGGAGCAGGAGTGGTGGGCGAATTAGATGGCGACGTCTTTGCAGAAAACTGCTCACATTGAGGATGCATGAGTTAGCCCACAAAATATTTTATTGAGGAGGACAATCTCCCAGGCAGAGAAGGATTTCGACGGTGACTCGTGGATTACGGCTCAGTTGAGAGCTGACATGGAATGGCCTCTCCTAAGGCCTATCCCTGCAGCTTCGACCCACGAAATACCCTGGTGTCGCCCGCGTGTGTACATGTAGGAAGGAAAATGGTAGGAGGTCTTACCAATGAGACTCAGCGCAGACGAGAGACCTATCGCCTGCAACTGATTCTCTTTTTCCAAGTTTTCCTTTGCAGGTTCTGGTCTATCGAAGCACACTGTCGATGGCAGATGTGCGTAGCCGTCGAGATGTCGGGTGGGTACGCGACGCGTTCTCCCGCCGAGATTCCCGTTGTGGTGGATGCTCGAGGAAAGGGGCGGGTACCTGACCTTTTTTTCCCCTGGTGGGACGTCGTGGGCGGGAATCGATTCCAGGCGGAGCGTCCGTAAAGGTAAAGAGAATCTAATTTTTAAAAAGACGGCAACAACATCGGGATAAAAGCAAGGCCACAAGCAGAGCAAACACAAGGGCGGATCGATGCGGCCGGACACATCGAGGAGGGGCCGGATGGCAAGAGGAAAGAAAGGGTCATCTACTCCGTGGAAGATAATTCTCCAAGACAAAAACCTGGCCAAATGAAAGTTTTGGGGACGCCAGAGGTTGGGGCGGCCCTGCGTTCCCAAGTGCCAAGTGTGCCAAGTCAGAGACAGTGCCCTGCACGCTTTGGGGAGGGGGTGTGTCCCCGATGGTCCAATACCAGCATCTGAACACGGACGACATCCAATGATGTCTGTTACCTTCAATACGGGCCTCGGGAGGGCTTCCAACGAATTAGGTTGAGGCTCACGTCTCCAGACTCAGCAGTCTTGCCGTCAGCTACCAAACAAGTTGCTTCTCCAAGCTGGCTGACCACGCCATGGTCCCTCGCGGGATACGCAAGGGAGGGCGGCAAGCAAGCCATCATTCGTTCAATGGTTACAGTCAGATGGACTTTGGGGATTTGCATATGTACATACTTCACTCTGGTTCGATTTGCTTCGCGCCGGTATTGACACTGTTGAGTCAAATGGGTCATGGCCAGCCGGTGCTTTAATGAGACGGCCCGCCGACCAACCCTCTTGATTAAAAACATGGGGGCCCTGTGCCGCGCTCCCAAGCAGATGAAGTTTCTAGCCCAATGATTAATGAAGACCCCTAGTTTGATTACCTCGCCACCCTCATATTACCCTCGGAGCAACTACGGAGTAAACACGCAGGAAGTAGAAAATCATGTACATAAGTGCGCGGTGCCCCGGAGTAGCTAAGCCTAAAATTCGGAGTAGGAGAGGTACATGCATGTATTTTCCTAGAGGCGCTTCCAAGGTTTCTTTCGGAGAGGGTTATTGCTACCTACATAGTACGGAGTATGTACGGAGTACGGAGTAGGTGCTGGCTATACCTGGCCAGGTGAACATTGACCAACTTTACAACGTTCTTTTATTGAATTTTATAAAAAAAAATTTGCTAATTGGTTGTGGCCAATGCATCTAATATAATAAGACATCGGAGTTTCTAGCAATACCTAGCTAGTGCAATGATTAATATATAAGTAACAGGGACCGCAGTGATAGATGCCGGTGCAACGCGGGATGTGACCTAATGTGGGAAAAAGCTTCGAGGTTATTACGAATCGGGCTGCGAGGTTAGAGCAAAGTCGGCGATAAACTTTGTGGCTGCGTGTTCACAACTTTCTTATTACACATGATATACATCGAGGGTCTAATGAAGGTCTTGATTCATAAATATAAACCTCAATAAATTTATGTAATTCTTTATAAAGTCGGTACAAATGAATCCTCTCTGTTTCAGGCCTAGTCAACCGATTTATTACGAAGTGCTGCGCATTTATTTTTCCCGCAGTACTGCGCGTTTAGTTGCTTTCCTTTCCGTCTCATGCATAATCCAAAGCCATGCCTTCTCGCATGAACGAATGAGATTATGATGAGCAAAAAGCCAAAGGGCCTTGATCATCAACGTGCATTAAAAGTCTTCTGCAACACTCAACACTCTTTGCCTGCCACACCAGTCTCACACAGTACAGTGTAGCCCCAAGCAAAGCGACTGACATCACCACTCGACGGAATGCCTCAGCTATTTTCCATCCACGCCGCTTCAACATCCCTTGAAGTGTTCAGTTTCTTGTGCGCTTTTGAATAGTTCGGTTGCGTCGGCAGGCCCAAAATTCTTGCCATCGTGGGCTATTTTCTTTCTCAATCACCGAAGCCCGCTGCGTAGTTTTGCTTTCCATCATCGCATAATGAATGATTGGCCACAGTGAAAAGTTCACGCCATACTCTTGCAAAGAATATTTCCTGCATTGCATTGCATTGCAATGCCATGCCATTGCCCGTAAATCACGTACTCCTTCCCCGATCCGGTCCAAGTCCCTCTTCCAAAAAAAAGCATCATCATCCACGCCGTCTACTCAATATCTCCCCAGCCACCTTCGCCGCACTCTTCACAATCAACTCATGCTCAAAACTGTGTATCCTTTCCTTCAGCTCCTCAAGCCCCTCTCCCTTCCACTCAATTTCCTGCACCATGATGGGCTCCCCCTGTCCACCTCCCGCACCACATAATGCACCATGAGGCCCGTCCGCGTGATTCTCCCGGCCTTGAGCTCATCATATGCCCGTTCTATCGCGTTCGCGCCATCGAACTCGCCCGGCAACCCGGGATGAAGGTTGATTATTGCTACTATCCCGGCCCTCTCCAACGGCTCTAGAAAGGCCCTCGAGAAGACGTGCATCCAGCCCGCCAGAACGATCAGCTCCGGCCGCTGCTCGCCCTCCGAGAGGATCTTGTCGGCCAGTGCGGCATCGTACTTTTCCCGCCCGCGTGTGATTTGCTCCTCGTCTTCTTCTCCTTTTCTGACGAATCCGTGGCCGATGAGGTTGAAGTATTCCCATGGGATGCCTGTACTTTGTGAGAAATGTATCTCGAGTACTGGTACGTTTGTAAAATGGATACCAAAAAAAAAAAAACTTCCGGAAAGAAAGGGAAGGGAAGGGGAGTGAAAAGGATAGATGAAGAAAACGTTTGTGGTTTGTTTTCGGATATGCTTCTTTTCTTCTTCCAAAACAAAGCATACATATTCAAGCAACACAAGTGAGGATCAATATACATTGTGACATGAAACGAAGCGAAACGAAAACAAAAATCGGACCAATATTTACACACCTGCCTTCTCCGCCCGCTGAATAGCATACGCATTCCTGCGATTCACTATCAATTTGACAATGCGACTATTCGGTATCCGTCCGTCCGCAACAGCATCTATAAGCGCCTGGAAATTGGAGCCGTAGCCCGACGCCATGACGAGGATGCGACATGGCGATTCACGCGATGAAGCCATGATTGGCGTGTATGTGAGGAAAATGCTGCTTTCGTAAGAAGTCTACCGCTTGCTCTTTTTTTCGCAAAAAAAACCCCCTAGAAAACGCTCTGATGCTCTCTATCGAATGAGGCCTTGGGAAATTTCTATGCATGGGAAAAGTTTACATAGGCGCGAGGTATTTTCAGCACGTGACTTTCTATTTCTTCTTCCAAGACTCCAAGTGTACAATACAATAAGGCGCTGGGCGTGGCCCACAGGGCATGACAGGGCATTACAGGCCTCTTATGTAAGCAATCGTCAAGGTGCAGTGCTAGCAGCTGCAAGTATTGGCGGGTCTTTGAGATTATGTAGGAGATTCTAGCACACCTTGTGGTTAGTATGTACATGTATTAACTACCTACCCTTGAAAATAGTAATTAAGCTAAGTGAACAGTTTTTCTTATAGAGATTATTCTAAATAGATTTATCTTCCTAAGTTAGTTTTTCCAAAAAAATTGTACAAGGACTCAGCTCCAACTTGTTCTAAGGGACCTTTTTTTCTTTTTCGCAATAAGAGGCACCCTGCTTGTACTGGAAAAGTGCGGGTCCGGGACCCGCCTAAGGTCTCAAAGGGATTTGTCCACTTTTTCCCACAATGCCCACCGCCTCTTTTTACATGTAGAGGCGAAGACACGGCGATCTCCACTGCGTGCTATTCTCATCAGTGTCCGTGGCATGTTTCTAGTAAAAATATGGCAATAGGGCCCCATGGTGTTCTTTTAAACAAGTTCACTCAGGCAGGTCTAAATAGAGGACAATGCTCACCTCTTGAGTGCCAATCTTATCTGCTGCGCGTTCTTCAGCAGTCGCTGTGTCAATCCTGAATCATGTCAGTCGAGCTTGTAGCGGCATATTAGAGAAAAATACTCCGTGGCAGCCAATCTGTGGTTGGGAAACCGCCTGTTCAGGGAAGGCTTGCTTTGTGGTGAAACTGGCACGCGTTGATTGGCTGGGATCAAGCTCCGGCCACGACTTGGTCTCACTGATTTTTTTGCAAGCTTGATCGTGTCGAATGTAACTTCACGCGTAAACATTGTGTCAGTCACGCCACATTCCAGCAACAATATCAAAGCAGATGTTTCATTACAATGATTTTTCCTGTTATCTTCATCAGGCACTTAACGCGGGAAATGAGATACTTGAACCCGCTCTGTTAAAGATTGGCATATTTGTACACTCCAATGGCATAATCTCGAAAATCGACGTGCTAAAAGATTATGTGGGTATTATTAAGGCGGTCTATCTAGATGTAGCATTTTGGTGAAGCTCGCTATGCAATCGCCGAATTATGTAGGCCAATCGATGTCACAGTAACTGAAGCCGATTCTTCCCCTTCGTAGTGACTTCAGGCCAAGTCGAGACACGGCACCGATTCCTACAATATTTCCAATATAGAAAGAAAAGCTTAGAAAAGTGCAAGAGTAACAGATACCGATAGCTCTGCATATTAACGCAATAGGTACTTGATGTGATATCCGAAACGCCCCGCAGAAAAGTATTAAAAATGAAGTCAAACTATCATCAAAGCCATGCGTATCTCCTGTTAAATCAAAAGTTGGACGAGGCATTGACCTGACTGGGTTGGTGATAGTTCTCCAATGTGGACTGGAAAGGAGTTCGCTGAGTGCCGCCAGCGCTACTGCCTCGCTCAGACTTCTCAGCAGCACCAGGAGTGGACATGTCGTAGTCCATCAGGACATCGTGCTCTTCGTTTTGCTTCTTGCGTCCCCAGATTCGCCAAGCTACAAGTGCAAGGGCACCGAGCACGATGGCACCTCCGACACCCACAACGACACCGATGACGGTGTTTCGGGTCTTACTCGTCATCCCAGTCGTTTCGCCTTCACCAGAGCTGAGGCCGGGCGTTGAAGTGGTCTTGGTTGTGCTGGTGAAGATCGCCTTGGATCCATCGCTGCGGGTCGAGGTGAGAATTTCGACTTTGGTTGAAACAATGAGATTTACAGAGGTATGAGTGGGGCTCGAGTTTGTGCTTGAGTTTGTGCTTGAGTCTGGGCTTGAGTCTGGGCTTGAACTTCTAGTCGGTGTCCCTTGAAATGAAGAGCGCGTGCTCTGTGGAACAGAGGACAATGCTGTTTCAACAGCAGCAACAGACGAGAAGCTGGCAGCGGGAGAGGTCGATGATGGTGGTGAGGGGTGGTCAGGCGGGCTGGTGGCCGCTGGGACGCTGGCGAATGTAGGAGACACAACCGACTGTGATGTAATTGTGGTGCTTGGTACCGAAGCCATTGACTCGCTCGTGGAAGTGCTCTGGCTACTGGCTTGTGCAGAAGGTGAAGAGCCCGTTCCGCCGACAAGGTCGCCGATTTGTTGTCCAATAATATCTCTACCCTCATGTTTACTCTTATCCAGCCAGCTTGCCTGGGCCATGGAAAGCATAGCAAGGGCAGCGAGAAGCTGCGGGACAGCTTGTTTCGAGTACATTTTGGTCGGTTTTTAGCGGCAACGTGAAGGCGTACGGAAGTTAGCGACCAACAGGCAGCCTGCTCCTCTTGGTGATCGTAAACGGAACCCTTTTTCCTCTCTAAATCGGCTTGCAATTCGATGAAGGCTGGGCAATTATGAAAACGACCGGCACGGAGACGGTCCAGGCTCAGAAAACGAGAGACGAGTTGATCTAACAGGCAGTGTGATCTGGAAGGCGTGAATGAGAATGATGAGCTGTGACGGGGTATGGGAGAGAACGATTTTTCTTTGTTGATCAAGTAATCAAGAGGAGGCAAGACGGATATAATGAAGTAACGATCGGGCTGGCCTCGGACAGAAGGCTGGTATGTACGGATGATTGGATGGAGAAAAGGAAGAGAAGCGCAAGAGAAGCGCAAGGCAGTCACGGGGAAAGCAACGGTGAACAGAGGAAGAGGCAGGAGATGTTTTTATTGAGCTGGTCGAGTCTGCATGTGGTCCTGCCCAACACCACAACAGGCAACAGGGGCACGAACAGGGATTGTTGGGAGCTGGCTGGACTGGAAACTACAAGCGGCTGGGGTCAAAGAGGGCCCGGAGGGCCTGTGTGGAACTTCGTATTCCCCGTCCCTCACTCAAAGCTGCTGACGCGAGGCAGACCTGCAAGGTCATACAGACATATCAGGGCCACACGGGGCCACACGGGGCCACACACACCTGTTCAACCAGCCAATGGCAGCAGTCGATGTGACACCACCACCCGTTGCAAGCAAGGCAGTGTGTATGTATTCCCGATGGCTCGCTTCATGATAATCGCGGTCATGTCAAGCTCTCTCTTCTACCTTGTTTTGTTGGCGCTTGACTATTTGGTGCGGGCTCAGAACCATCATGTCGGTTTCACTCCCACGCAAAGCTTGCGTAGATAGTTTCCGGCCCATCGCTTGTCTGAAACGCAGGACTCAGGGGATGTCGAAGAAGGAATCACTGCACGGACCACACGTAACCTTGGAGATACATATGTAATGTATGTACATATGTACGGAGTACATTGTAATGGGAGCGGAAAGGTATGGCATATCCGCTCTTATTGGCGGCCGGCGCGATAGCACAGGGGTCCCCTGGACGGTCTCGCTGGACGGTCTCGCTGGACGGTCTCGCTGGACGGTCTCGCTGGGTCAATGGCTGAAAGGATCAGGTCTGGCTCACTGGCCCCCTGTCCGAGAAAAGAATCAACAAGTCGGGGTCGACACAGAGCCTTTGTGAGTCCTACATATTATGTGTAGGTCTGTCCTGTATTATTGTATTACTACTCCGTTTGGAGCGAAATATTATTATTCCGCTTCGCAATTGAGAACAGATGCACAACGGAGCACCTCGACGACCAAACAAACGGACCACCAGCTCGCGGCCAAGTTTCGAGTCAAGCTTGCACCAACCAGACTCCAATGCGCTGGCAGATGGGGCATCGTGCCAACGTTACGGAGACAAAAGAAGGGTCTGCTGCAGCTAAAACAACGGACCAAGTATTTCATGCTAAAAATGGCGAACACTGATGAAGATGTACATACGGCTAGCCATCTTGCCGCCCTCTTTCCGCTTTGCAGGTTCGTGGCGCCAACATCGGGCTAGGTGGGCATCGGAGCACATTTTCTGAGGGTGAACCAAGAAAAGAAAACAAAGAAGGAAATCGAAGCACGCAGAAAGGAGAAGATCCTGTTATACCCAGATGCATCACAGCCGTCCAACACGCAAACACGCTCCGTAGCGGCCAGACTTTTGTTGGCCCTATTCGAACATAACCTCATTGCCTCACCATCCCACGATTTGAACGGAACGCCGCTCGCCCCCATGTCGCAGCCTTCATGGCGCTGCCGTTCGTGAGCGCTGCTGTTCGTGACGGTGCAACTCTGAGCTCATTTTCTGCAGAGTTTAGCGGAAATCGTCTATCTCGTCAATTTGTGCAAGAAAATCATCAGACTGGACAATGATGAAGAAAAACCGAACAACGATGGTGCCTCAATAAAAATGGAAAAATGGAGAAGTGGACTCTGTGACATGGAAGATGGAAGACATGGGTTTCACTTGGTCCTGTTGTTTCTGGTGTTGTAATGCAGCACGGCCGCCAGTGTCTTCAATTTTGCGACTTATGAATCTTCATTGCCTACAGATTCCTAGCCACGCATTTAGGTCGCACGGCATGTTGCAAACGACCAACATCCCGCCAGCACGTCCTTCACACTAGTCTGCTTGGAAAGAGCTGTAGTTAACGATGCGTCGTTCCCAACGGTGTCAAATAAGCTTAAAGGCCCCGGGCGGCTTTGGCAATCTCTTAGGCCATATTTCAGTCACGGTAGTCAAATACGTGTCTTACGCTTCTTCCTGGCGCAGCATCGCGGTGCTAAGGAAAGGACCACTGTCAGGAGCAGGATGGCGATAGCATCAATGTTGGTAGCGCCTAGCGGGGCATAGAGCTGCGACCTAGCCGCGAGCTAGTCACATGTGAGGTATTTGAAGGAGCTTTCCCCACTCACGAGGGAAAGGGCCAGAGATTGAATCTTTCAAGCACCCACCCCTAGCTAGCAGTCCAATAGCTACGACTCTTCAATCTAACCTTCACTCTGTTATTCACTCCCCAAGCTAAAAGCCTTGACAACCACACGCAGTAATAATGTTAAGCCCAGGAATTTGCCGCCCCGAATAATAGGAGATGGACGAGCCGTATTAATCTACGCGTTTAAACGCCCCAATCACGGGATTCACGGCTGCATACAGAATGACAAGAAGCAGCCCAAATGTGGTTTTATTGTTATCTGCTGTTGACTGCAGTGCCAGGACAGCGTCAAAGGAACCAGAGGAGCCAAAGGTGCCAGACACTTTGGTCAATTCCATCTGCCGGCATTGCTGATTACTATATGTATGCACGGAGTATATTATACATCACAACCCCTGAAATATATTACAAATTTACATGACAAGGGCTAGGAGTCGATCAGGCGTTGAACAGAAGATAGGGCAGATAGGGGCTAGGATTAGCAGGTACCTTTCATTATTCGTGAATTTATGAAAACGATATATCTTTTAGTGGCATTCTATTGTACCTTACATATCCCTTACATATTCCCCTTGTAACGCTCTAACAGTGGCTCTATCTCACCCCACCCTAGGTGTAACGTAACTGCGGGCAGCTGTTAGTGAGTAACCTGCCAGCTGCCCTACATATGTGGGGCATGTAGATTTGTAAAATAATTCAGGGTTGTATTGTACATACATACATATATGTATGTATGTCTGGCCTGATGCATTGTTATTCCCCGCACCGGCCACCTCCGGCAGATCTCTTCTCCGCCATCACCAAACGACGTCACCCCCAAAAAAAAAAATCATGACGGCCTCAACGCCAGCACAGCACGGTCACCGGACGCACTCAAGCCAACAAGCGGCATCCAAGCGGCATCTAAGTGGCATCCCACATCGTTGGGTTTCATTCATCAACTCTCCAAACGGGTCATGTTGTGATTCTGCAAGCATGGCAGGGCCTACGTTTGGCAATCTCATCCCCGCTCTTGTCCGCCATCTCACTCTCTCTCTCTCATGGACGAATCTGTGGATCACGGATTGAACCCTCCCCGTATGCATGCAACGCTGCTGCCAACTGAGTACATAATATGTAAGGTTCAAGGCTTGTCCTAAAAGACATCCCTGTTCATTACTTAGCCCAGCCGTTCCGTCGCCGCATACAAGAGTGACACGATGGCCACTCCTACGGGACGTCGACGATACAAGACTCGCTTGATTGTAAATTCACGCGTAACAAGTAAACTCCTCTTCCAGATCAGAACTTCCCGCCGGTTCTGGATCAGGAATCAGAGGTACCCAATCCTTCCATCATGAAGCTCTCCATCCTCGGCGCAGCAGCTCTGCTGCCCGTCCCCCAAGCTCTTAGTCTGACGAGCTTCGGCGGTGGTCGTCCCTACCAGATCATCCATGAGGCAGACAGACGAGCCAATGCTCTCCAGGAGTTCGTCACCTGGGATGAGCACTCGCTCTTCATCCGGGGCGAGCGCGTCATGATGTTTTCCGGAGAGGTCCATCCCTTCCGGCTGCCCGTTCCTTCACTCTACCTAGATGTGTTTGAGAAGATCAAGGCCATGGGGTTCAATATGGTGTCGTTCTATGTCGACTGGGCGCTTCTAGAAGGGATTCAGGGCGAGTTCCGAGCCGACGGCATTTTCGACCTCGAGCCTTTCTTTGACGCTGCCAAGAAGGCTGGTGTTTACCTACTTGCCAGACCAGGGCCTTATATCAATGCTGAAGTCAGTGGTGGCGGTTTCCCGGGCTATCTGCAAAGGCTGCAGGGGATCTTGCGGTCATCTGCGCCCGATTTCCTGAACGCAACTGATAAGTAGGTGTCTTGTTTTACCCTGGCAATCAGTAGATGCTGGCAAGAATACTTGCGTTGTCGTTGATCTGTGTGACTAATCATGGAAAATATGGTTGTGTGTCTGCAGTTACATGGCGAAAATATGCAGGATTATTGCCCAACAGCAAATTACAAACGGCGGCCCTGTTGTGTTATTCCAGCCCGAGAATGAACACTCGTCTGGACATAATACTCCCTTCCCGAACGGGCCATATATGCAGTACGTGATCAATCAGGCACGAACGGCTGGTATCTCGGTGCCCATGGTCAACAACGACGCTCGCCCCGAGGGGAATTACGCTCCTGGAAAGGAGTCGGATCTGTAGACATCTATGTAAGTTGCGAGAATGCCTTGGGAAGCGTGAGTGGATGATGAAAATGGGGCTAACAAAACTAAGGGGCACGACAGCTACCCGCTTGACTTCGACTGTGTAAGTCAGACAAACAAGAAAGAAAACGAGGCCGGGGAAGGACACAAATAAAGGGCCTAACATGTGTACCAGGGCAACCCAACCGTCTGGCCACCCAATAAACTGCCAACAGACTTCCACGATCGCCACGTCAGGCAGAGTCCCTTGACTCCCTATTCTATCATCGAGGTACGAGTCACAAGTCGATCGAATGCAGCCCTTTCCATGTCAAGGTTTGTATTCTGACGGACTTTGATAAGTTCCAAGGCGGCGCTTATGATCCCTGGGGTGGATGGGGCTTTGAGAAGTGCTCGGCACTCGTGAATCATGAGTTTGCCAGGGTCCTTTACAAGAACAACTTTGCCGCTGGGGTGTCAATTTTTAGTATTTATATGATCTATGGAGGAACGAACTGGGGCAATATCGGACATCCCGGCGGCTACACTTCATATGACTACGGAGCGGTAGGTACATGGCACTCGTTGTCTTGACTTGAACCAGAGCTGGACAAATGAAGATGGAGTTCTGCGCGATACTGACTCTTCCGGCACAGGCAATCCGAGAAAATCGGGTCATCGACCGCGAGAAGTACTCGAGATCAAGCTCGAAGCACAGTTCATGAAGGTCTCACCCGGATACCTCACTGCCTCTGTCGGCCCCGCCTCGACGAGCCAGTACTCAGACAACGCAGGCATCACAATCACTCCTCTCACGGGCAACAAGACTGGCAATTTCTTCGTAGCCCGTCAGACAGACTACACAGCCACGGGAACAGTCTCGTACACGCTCAAGCTGCCCACATCCAACGGCACACTCACCATCCCGCAGCGTGGAGGAACCTTGTCCCTTCACGGACGTGACTCGAAGATTCACTTGACGGACTATCCCGTGGGAGACTATACCCTGCTATATACGACAGCCGAGGTGTTTACGTGGAAGAAGAATGCTGGCAAGACGGTGCTCATCTTGTACGGCGGTCCCGACGAGCTGCATGAATTCGCCATCAATACCAGTAGCCCTGCCGCGGCCAAGGTCACGCGAGTTCAGGGAGCAGCATCTCATCTCACGCAGAGAGCCTGTTCACCATCGTGCAGTGGCAGACGGAGCCAAAGAGGCAGTTCATTGAGCTTGGCGACTTGGCCGTCCACCTTCTGGGTTTGTCTTCCTCTCACTCACCCCTTGTACACGACCTAGCAAACACTACAAACATGGATTTTTTTAAAAAAACATTCCTAACAACTCTCTATCCACGAACAGACCGCAACTCCGCATACAACTACTGGGTGCCTGTCCTCCCGGGCCCCAACTCATCCCCGTTCGGCACGTCTCTCATGAACCCACAAGCCGTCATCATCAACGGTGGCTACCTCGTTCGCTCGGCCTCCATCTCAGGCGA
Organism: Epichloe gansuensis; assembly: GCA_023658505.1. Classification (NCBI taxonomy): domain Eukaryota; kingdom Fungi; phylum Ascomycota; class Sordariomycetes; order Hypocreales; family Clavicipitaceae; genus Epichloe; species Epichloe gansuensis. The sequence continues at coordinate 1,523,781 of CP098285.1, read as the reverse complement.
GACACTTTGCCTCCGAGCCGACTTCAACGTCTCGACCCCCTTGAAGTCATCAGCGCCCCCTCGGGCGTTACCAAGCTTTCCGTCAACGGCAAGTCTGTCGAATACACAACCACCCCGTCCGGGACCTGGCTCGCCAAGCCAGACATCATCTTCCCGGCTCTTTCCATCCCAGACCTCTCCAAACTATCCTGGTACAAGATGGACTCGCTGCCCGAGATCCACTCCTCTTACGACGACTCCAAATGGCCAGCTGCCTCGAACAGAGCCACCAAGAAGCCCGCGGCGGCCCACGAGATCTCCAACGCCACCATCTCGGCCGACACGACCCCGTCTCCCTCCGCGGCTCCGACTACGGCTTCTACACAGGGACCCTCCTCTTCCGCGGCCGCTTCACCGCCTCGGGCAAAGAGCGCGACTTCAAGGTCTGGACCTCGGGCGGCACAGGCTACGCATCCTCCGTCTGGCTCAACGACCGCTTCCTCGGCTCCTTCAAGGGCAACGACGCCACCGAGAGCGCCAACTCGACGTACGCGCTGCCCGGCGGCCTCGGCGCCGGCAAAACCTACACCCTCACAGTGGTAGTCGACTCCACGGGCCTCAATGAGAACTTCAACCCGGGCTTCGACGACATGAAGGTGCCCAGGGCATCTTCGACTACGCCCTCTCCGCGCCCGACGGGTCTCCCACCAACGTCACCGCCTGGAAAATCACGGGCAATCTCGGCGGTGAAGACTACGCAGATCGGTTCAGGGGCCCTCTCAACGAAGGAGGCTTCTTCTTTGAGCGCCAGGGCTACCACTATCCTGCTCCGCCCGTAGAGGCCAGCTTCTCGAGGGCTCGCCGTACGACCGCGTCGAACGCGCAGGCGTCAGCTACTACACTGCCAAGTTGCCGCTCCGTCTCCCCGCAGATCGGTACGACGTACCGCTCTCGTTTATCTTTACCAACGCGACGCAGGAGCAGCGCGGTGACTACAGGGCAATTCTGTACGTGAATGGGTTCCAGTTCGGAAAGTATGCGAGCAACATTGGTCCGCAGACCGAGTTCCCTGTTCCAGAGGGCATTCTCAACTACAACGGCGACAACTGGATTGGCCTGGCGGTGTGGTCTTTGGACGATACCGGTGCGAAGGTGCCCGGGTTTGCGCTCAAGGCAGGCACTCCTGTGCAATCCTCTCGCAGCAGGGTTACTTTTGTCAACGGTCCTTCCTTTTCCAAAAGACAGGGGCATATTGACCATGTGGAAGCATGTGAATATTTTTTTATCTAGTAGGTAAAGACACATGTCATTTCATGACTCACGCATCAAGAAATAGGAGTCTTTTTTTCTTAAAAAAAAAAAAAGTGGGATCTATTCATCCTTCATTATCTTGACACGATGTGTGAGATGCAATTGTTCCTCAGATGCTCTGTCCATCATATTCCTGACCTATAGAAATTGACTCGTCATCCCCAGATGGGAATGTTCTTGTAAGCCGGTGAATTGTAGCTATGCAAAACACGGTACCGAGGTGCCGAAGCCGGGCCTTGCGTGTGCCGTTTCATAGCACCAACGGCCACTGATTCCGAGAATGCAGGTCGATGAAGTAGCGTCGAATGCTTGCGTCTGGATGCCCAGACCCGAGAATCTTCTTCTTGCGCCACTTGTCCACTCTGGTACCGGCCCGAGTCTAGCTGACTTTGACCTTTCAAATCACGACTGAAATCTAGAGATGGGTAGCCCCGCAACCCTTCCTGACCAGAAGCAGTAGTATATGACGACAAAGCTTCCACGTAGTCAAAGTCCTGGTGTGATTGCCGCGGCCTTGGAGGCCTTGGAGAAAAGGTGCTTCGAAGGGTGTGTTGCCGCTCATCAGACTCGGAGGGAACTCTTTCTTTGATGGGCGCGAGGCGAGGACTTCCGGCGCCGACCCTGACTTGGACCCGTGGTGATCCAATCGATCTCGATTGATTTGTCGTGGGGCTGTCGTGCACCAGCACTTTCGCGTCGACTTGGGGCGGCCGTAGGCGAGGAGGAATGGCTTGTTTTGGTCTCCATGTCATTTGGAGTTGGAGGCAGGGGGACATTTGGGTTCGATTTGTCTGGAGTGCTTTCTCTTGCTTGGTGCTGCGCAGAACCACCACTTTGCTGGATTTTTCGAAAAGGCGGAATGGCCGAGATAGACTGTTCGATGTCGATGCTATTCTGGCATTTGTGACTCTTTGTACCCTCGTCACAGTAATAGCTGTTGCGACTGTCATTGTTCTCGCTGGACTGAACCCCGCCTGCGACACCAACCGTGGTGATCTTCAGGGACTCCGTGCTGATAATAGTAGGCTGTCTGGAAGACTCCATGGACGTCGTGGTAGGAAAGTTTGTACTGCGGTGTCTGAACCTTGCTTCCACGTCAAGCGGTACTTGGGGAACGGTCGGATGTTGTTGTGTGAAGCGAAGCCCGTTGCAACAACATCACCACCACCTTCTTTCCTCGAGCTACCACGGAATTTTTGCAGCATACCAGACCTTGTGTTCTCGGATTCGTTTCTGTTTTCCGTGGAAAGAGAGCCACTGTCTTTGTGATGAGCTCAGCTGTCGCTGCCGCTGTAGTGGTGTCCACGTTGTCTTCGGGCGGCCGAGCTGAACGTCCCTGAAGATTGCCGTCAGGGCCAGGAGGCTCAGCAAGGGACATGTCCTGACCGCGCTGCCGTGCTCTGAATGAAAGTCGTCTCGGACTGCTGGTAGATTTCGGGGTTTGTGCTTGGCGTGCAGAGACTGTCGAGTGTTCGACCTTGTCTAACCAGCTGTGTTCGGCCACGACAGATGAATCTGGGCCGTGGCGCGTCGGTCTCTTTACCCCGGGATCAGCCGCGGCATTCACATTCATGGCCATGGGCTCCTCAAGCGGCGGCGGTGTGTGGGATTGAGTCGATGCATCCGAGCTGTAAGCGCTGTCCGCGTTCGAAAGCCTTCTCCGCGAGCTCGAGGACGATCCTGTCGAAGCAAACCCGCTGTCTGCTCTAGCTACCCCCTTGCGAATAGCTTGATTTGGGCTTGTTTGGCAGGGATGCTCTCGATTTGGCTTCGCACCCGGGTCATGTCTCGCATCCTCCAATGTCTCTTCTTTCGCAGAGTACTCCGTACCCATACTGGGTTTTTCGTGTCTCGCACCCTTGTGCTTGGTTGGTTTCTGCTTCTGCCAGTAGTAGCAGTTGGCTGGGCCGAAGGGATGAGATGAAAGTGGCCCTCGAGCTGCATCTACCGGGGCTCCTCGATAAGCTCCATGAGGCTTGACAGTCGTTCATTTGGGAGCTCGAGGTTGGATGATTTGGCGGAAGGAAGCATGTCATCATCGCGAGTAGGGTTGACGGGCTGTGAGAAAGCACGTCTATGGAAACTCTTCGCCTTTGATCGGAGGACATCCAATCTTGTCGGCTTTGAAGCAACTTGTACGACAGAAAGATTCGAGGGGCCACGTGAACCTCCACGTGGATTCGCCTTGCTCTGATCCTGGGACGTTGGGGACGTGTCTTTTGTGTTCCTGATGACCTCTTTTCCTCACCCTCACCCTCACCCTCACCATGACGTCGAAAGCTCGGAATAGGCGATGTATTCGTGATACGCAGGGTACCAAACTTCATTCCACCCAGTTGCTGATAGTCTGTTTCACACGGAGTGACAGATCGTTCCTGCTCAAAAGCCCTGGGTAAGTTGGGCAAAGACAGCTGCTTGTGGTGGAACCTTGCCCTAGGGTTTTGCAGGTTTTGCAGGTTTTGCAGGTTTTGCAGGTTTTGCCCATTGGATACCCCGTGAGGTGCCTCAATCGCCAAGTCTCGCAACGATGCGTTTAGATCTGGAGGTGGCCGTGTTGCCACCCCGGGGTTTGCAAGATGGATTGTCTGCGCATAGGCACGCATGTCAACTCACGATCAGTTCCGCCAACAGGAGAGACAAGTGCTTGGTCGCTGAAACCGGTGGTTTGGGCCCCGTGCTCATGAATGAAGCTCGTTCTGAAGTCGTTCACAAAGCTCGAGTTTAGAGGTGAAATGGGAAGGATGTCGAGCTTGGTGAAGTGCGAGTTTAGCACTTTTTGTCTTGCGTCCTGATGATGATGATGATGATGATGATCCACGCTATTTACATGTCAGGAACAAGTACGCACGCCGCAACTCTATAGCTGTGTTGAATGACTCACCTATTTCTGCGAAAGGTCTGTGGACTGAGGGGACTCGCAGCACCGCCAACGCTGACGGTGGATTTGATGACGTTTTGGCAAATTGCATTCTGCAGGTTGCGCGGACTAGGAGCGTCACCCGAGCCCGAGACGCCGCCGCCTCTTGTCGATGCATTTTGGTCTTGCAGCGGCAAGACTCGCTTGTTTCTGCGTACTGCCAAATGACTTTGTTCGGGTCTCATCAGACCTGGCGGCGAATGTGTCTCAGAGGCCCCCTCCATCAAGCTCACTCTCTTGACCAGTCTGCTCGAGTAACAGACTGGGCAGTGATCCGGCAAGGTAGGCATAAGAGTAGCGGCTAGTACCCGACGAAGAGAAGTGAGATGGCGAGGAGGCGGGATGACTCGACAAGCTGGGTTCGGAGTCCTTCTGCTTTTGCTTCGAGAGCCTGTTCGAGACTCGTTGAGCATCACCGTATGCGAGCTCTCCTTGAAAGGGAAAAGTGGCGTGGCTGTCGAGGCACGGTGAAGAGCCCGAAGACATTGTGCTCCTTCTTGACGACATGGCCGCCGAGTCGGCAAAATGAGATCGGGCCTGTTGACGTATTGGTCTCCGGCTGCCCACGTCTGGCCAGAGGGTTGAATGCCATGGGTTCCCAGCCAACCCTTTGCGGACTTGTGGACAATGATGATGTATCACGAGACAAGTCGTGGATGCCAGTACTCCGTACGTGCGTGCGAACAAAGAGAAAGAAGCGGAATAGTTCAGAGCAAACGGGTAGGCAAGGATGCAGGATTATAAGCATGGATGGCACGACATCAAGTTTTACGAACAAATCCCTCTTCCTCTTGGGGACGACGGGAAATCCGAAAATCTTTTAGGCCTACGGATGTCATGCTCGGCCAGCGAGGCCACTCTAACTTATAAACGACAAGCCCGACACATCCACGCCCACACATTGCACGGCGGCCGTGTTGCTCCGTTGCCAATTTTTATTTTGAGACATCGAACCCGAATGTGTGGCAGGATGTGGAGCCGGCAGACTTCCCAGCTTGACAAAGGAGGCTATTTTCATGCGACAAGGCTCTTCTCATGCGATCCGATCCGAGATCTGATGGGTAGCTAGCTTGTCAGTGGCATGGAGTCAGTCCATGGACCGTTCGGAGGCGAGATGGGGAGCGGACGGGATCGGACAAAATATTGAATACCGTTCCCGACAAGATTCTGGCCGGTAAAAGCTTGTGGACCAGGGAATAGTCATCATCACTGATCAGTACCACAAGCGCACTTGTGAAACAGAAAATGGTGAGGAAACGTCTACAAAAGGGCGGCATGAACAAAACACCATCAGCATAATTATTACCCACCCGTTTGGGTTCCCGGCGGCGGCGCTTGGCCAAAAACGCACGGCTCGTCTGAGTTGAGCCGATCAAACGACCAATTGACGGAGCTGAACTGATGACTGCAGGTGGTCCTGAAACTGGTTCAAACTGGTTCAAACTGGTTCAAACTGGTTCAAACTGGTTTTGGGGTACGGCCTTTTGTATTGGTGACGTCGTGCAAGCGACCGTTTCAGTCGAGACGAGTCCAACCGCACCGACTAATGCTCGTCGACCCCTTCGTGCCCGCATGCGTTATTCTGCCTCGTCTTTCATCCCGTATGGGATGATGGTGCTCGTGCCATCGCCATCGGCGACAAACCTCTCAGTGTTCCTGGCCTACGATGGACGAGCATGATGCCTCATGCAAGAAGCTACTACATACAATTCATGCTCCCGGGTTTGTTGATTCCCTCGGTGCGGATATGAGGGCCGCGATTAAGCAAATGGCGTACACCGTGACCAATGACTTGTCTTTTTTTTTCTTGCGAGGGATGGTCGTATCGACGTCATAAACAGACGTCGCGGATGCAAAATTGGCAAAAACGAGGACTCCCCGGAAAGGCTCGAACTTTCAACCTATTTATTCATTAGCACATGAAAGTTGAGGGTTGTAGCCAAAGCGATTGGTATTCACCTCCTGATTAACAGTCAGACGCGCTAGCCAATTGCGCCACGGAGGACCTGTTAGTACCTGGGAGAAAAATATCAAAATATGTACCCTACACGCAACCACCGAATGGTCTCAATGATGGTGCAATGCACAAGAGCCCGGTCACTGGATTGAACATGAATTAAAGTGATTTTGAAATCACCTGGAGTCATTTCACCGGCAGTACCCATGCTAACTTACGTTTACCCCGATACATGGGTTTCCCATATTTCTTATAGGGTAAGTCCGCTAGACAATTTTTGCCAAATGAACAACCGAGAACAGGAACAGCAAGTACATCGTTTGATGCACTGGCACGTGGTTGGAGGTGATTAAAAAGACGTCATGTATATATTGTGCTAAACAGGATAGAGCTATAATGGAATATATATATTGAAAATTGGCTACACACCAGGATTTGTTCATCATTCATTCGTGTCGTCTGTCCACCACTAACTTAACCCAGTGCCCACAGCCGGAGAAACAAAGATACAACAAATGGGTTCGAATCTCCTTGTCTCTAATTATTCAAACTCAAATCGTCTTCTTTACATATGCAATTGACTGTCCCACAGGACGCACTACTTCAAACCTGACGGTCAATACATCAAGGGAGGGTCAAACCTTGGAGCCAAAATGGCTAACGACCATAGGAGAAATTAGTGGGCAAATTTTGCAACAACCACTCGTCCTCCGTGGCGCAATTGGCTAGCGCGTCTGACTGTTAATCAGGAGGTAAGGAACATCTGACTTTATTCGCGCTCCGTCTTACCACACGCTAACAGAACTTGTTCAGGTTGAAAGTTCGAGCCTTTCCGGGGAGTCAGTGTCCTTTTTGGCTTTCCTTTCCTTTGGCACCTTCCGAAGCGCCCGTTCTTTGTTAAACGACGAGCGACATTTGGAAAGAACCATGATGCACGTGAAGAAAAGCTGTCCTTTGCCAGTATTTTTGCATGGAGATTTTTTTCCTGGGATTGTATCATCGTGGACTGTTTGTTTCAAAACCAGCAATGTCACCGGCAGAGACAGCTCTAGATACGAAGCGTTCGCTGTCACAAGATAATACACGGGTGGCTGCTGTCGTATCTTGTAAATACGCCGTGAGCATATGATGAACTAACTGTGCGTTGAGACCCCAATTTTAACATGATGTCTCCTCGACCACACCGAAATTCACCAAACCAATTGGCATCTCCAGGACCACGCTCGTTCTTTGCAACATTGCTTTCTTTCCTACAACTTTGAGACATTCGGATGAACAAGGGCGCTATAACATTGCCCTGCAGAATTATCAGGAAGTCAGTTTGAGACTAGGTCAATTCTTTGGGTCGTTAACGCGGCGTCCTTTGCATAACAGTCGGCACGGGCATTACGAGACAAGAAACCTCGAATAGTGAACGTAACAATTGCATCGTGTTATGGCGGACGAATTTGGTGAGGTCGCAGGCTGTGACATGTAACTTTTCTAGTAACCGAGCGTGTTTCTCAATCTTGAGCCTCTTCAACGACTGCAGTGCTTCATTTAGCAGTCCTAGACAATCGACAGCACCCAATGGCAACGTGGTAAACTGAGGTGGCTCGAGATGGGTATCGGCGGCCTTTTGAGATCGTTTACCAAGTCGCTGTCCTGTTCGCCTGAACGACCATCCATGCCGAATCTCGTTTACATTCTCTTGGACACAGAAATAAGAATTAAACATCGAGAAAAATTAAAGTCTTAGTGTATTTGACCGCCGGAGTTTTGTTGCATCCCAAGGGAAGTCTTCGGCTCACGAAAAAAAAAAAAAAAGGTCAACCCTCCTAGGCGCTGAGTCGTGGATTCAGAAGCTGAATCTGCCGGAACGAAGCTGGGAGGTAAGTATGGTGATGTAGAAGATCTTTTCTTATTTGATCTGCTGCACATACAAAAACCCTGCGGTGATGACCCAGAAAGCTTTGGAGTGCCGGGCAGGTTGCCAGATAGGCAAAGGAATTTTGCCCTTGATTATTCAACCAAGGGCGAGAAATTGCACCAAGCACCAGGGCCATATCGTGCCGAAAAAAACACTGCGCGGAATCCAAAAGAAATATTGGAAGGAGGTACTGGTTCGAGCCCTATAACGACTGCTTCTGGCGACAAAGCAGGCGGTATGGAGTGGTGTTGATGAGACCGTATGAGAGCAAGCGAGTGAGAGGAAGTCGTCTGTGTGCTCACAAAAACCAGGGTAATTCCCTCAACTCACTCCGAGGACCTAATTTCACTAATGCATGTGCATCTGCTCGGCTATGAAAGACCATCGACGACATGTAGCCCTGATCGGCCTTGACGGAGAGACATAGAGAATCTCTCTTCGTACACTGGCATGCATGATTGCGCCAGGGTATTACTATTCGATTCTGTGTTTGGACATGAACTGAAGTCCAGGTGACATTCGAAGCAATAAGCAAGTATGCGTGAACGAAATTGCCATCCGCCCGACATGTTCCAATGGCGCAACACGCACCATCGTCACTCTCCAATGACGTATGTGCAGCCTTCTTCACCCATCCATACTTCATGGACTCGCCCAGCATCAACGTCGACTCTGGACCCGACGCCGTACGTTGATTTTCCCCTGTCCGGCTCATCGGGATACCAAAGCGTCAATTGACCCGAGATGACGAGATGAGTTGTCAGACCGGCGTGAGAATGAGGAGGGTAGTGGGCGTTTCTGTGGCAGTCAGACGGGTTGATTGACTCGACTCAATTGACAAAAGACTTACGGTCCGTCTGTCCATGTAAAGACGTGGAGAAGCCCCAGGAGCGCACTTGCGCCTCATGCTCTCGGCCCATGTTATTTTTTTCTTTTTCAAAAGCGGTCGCGCTTGGCCTCGTGGATGGAGAAACAGCCGGAGATGCAGTCGATGATGTGTCATCGATGATGAATGACGATGAAGAAGAGAGTCGCCCCGCATGCCTCGTTTCGCGGACGGCGCAACAGACGAGATCAAGTTTATATGCCAGAAGCCCCCGTAACCTCGAAGCTTGTTCCCACATCAGGTTACATCCCGCGTCACACTGGCCTATCACTGTGTTAATTGTCGCATTGGCTGGGTATCGCCAACAATACCGATGTGTTCACAAATCCGACGAAGTGGCCATAACCAATGAGCAAAAAAAAAAATGAAAAAAAAAAAAAAAAATCAATAATAACTGCTCAGAGCAAATCATCTCGTCTTGCTGTCATGTCACACAATTCAGGCTAGGCGCACGGCAGAGCTGATGCTAATATGCTAATACCTGCATGCCGCCTGCCTGGTCGCGCCTTTCCTCCAATTACATATGTACTTCCCTTCCGCCAAATAACCATCCCGGCTAGTCCATTTCAAGCCCTGGCTCACCACCTCAACCTGCTCTGCTCAACCTGTAGGACCAGACGGATTCAGACCAGACGAGCATCCAATTTATCGGACAGAAAGGCATGGTGACAATTTTTATCCAACCTCGACACCAACATGCTGGTGGGTTCGATTCAATTGACGTCCCAACTTGCCAACGTCCCACTTGGGAGGCAAGCTGACAGGCAGGACAGGAGGAGACCAGAAGCCAATCGACTTGCTGTCAGCACTGTCACTCACTATGTGTATGTACTACAGTGTCATTTCGGAGCTTCAGAGAGTGAGGCTGCAGATCGTTTCATGGCTTGCTCGCTCCGCATTTGAGCCGCGTTGCTGACAATTCCAGCCCTTCGACTGTCTAGCTTGCGACTCAAGCCGTGACGTTGTCTGCCCAAGTTCCCGCCTTACTCTCTTTAATCAACAGAGCCTCGCCCACGAGGCAAGAGATTGATTCTGTGCATTCGGCCGTCTTCTCGCATGCACTAGCTACGTACGTGCTCAACCTCAGCGCTTGATGTGCCATCCTCTGCCCCAGTCGCTCTTCCCGCCCGCCAGGCGTTGAAATAGAGCTAGGTCGTCAATTGCACGTCCAACACGCTGAGACTTGCCTCGGCAAAGCGGCGGTCATCATGTCTTTTCTATGCGGTTTGCCGGCGGTCAGTTGCGAATTTCAATCTCAGAGCCTCAGATTGTTCAAGCTCTCCAATTATGGGCAAATCCGCAAGCCCGTCCCGTCCCGTCCCGTCCAGGCTAACCTTTGCTCCATCTCTAGCGTCGACGCTTCCTGAGCCGCAAATCGAACGATGCAGAGTCTCCTCGACGTACATCGACCATGTCGATATTCGGCACCTCAAACAAAAATGCTCGTCGTACACTTTTGAGCATGGTTGGGGTTACGTTATTGAACAAGCCACCGAAGAATACTTCTCCGACAAAGACCAGAAACCCGTGGGCGGAGGAGACGTGCATATCAGCAACCACATGTATGATGTCGTGGAACAGCTCTACGATGATTTAAGAGGTCCAGATGCACACTTATCGAAGGACAAGCTCTACAAGTTTCTCAAAGAGTTCCAATGCGAGCCAGTCGTGTCAGACCTCGATCAGGAGCAGTATGCTGTCTGGGACTTCCGGCGCGTCTGGTTAAAACACTACGAAGTAGATGCAACTGGCCCACCTCCGCCCAAGGACCTGTCTAAGCCTCTCACCAACTACTTCATCAACAGCAGTCATAATACCTATCTGGATGGTAATCAATTGGCGTCTCAGAGCACGCCAGAAGCATATAGGAATGTGAGTTGGAATTCTCTCGAACGTAATGGCTCTTCAGATGTCACTGACAGAGAAACACACAAGGTGCTGTTGAGAGGCTGTCGCTGCATTGAAATCGATGTTTGGAACGGCGAAGCAATTCAAAGTCGAGCTCGATCAAGATCGCCACATGGACGACATCACAGAGAACTATCACGAACGTCTCAAACAAATGTAGCCGTTGCCGCTGTAGACAGCGTGGAGGAGACATACAAAACTGGCAAGCAGTATCTTGGCGAAAAATCATCCTCACATTCCAGAACGGCCAGCGCACAGAGCCGTAGCATCGGCGACGACGCGTCACCAAGGAGCAGTGTCCTCAATCTACCAGATACTGGAGTTTTGCGCGGCCGAACAGAGCGCCTGCATCATCTCTGCAGCCTCGACAGTTGAGTCCCCTACGAGGAGAGCCTATTGTAACCCATGGGCACACCCTCACCATTCCCTGCGGGTTTCGCGAAGTATGCGAAGCTATCAAGGAGTCTGCCTTCGAAAACAATGACTTGCCAATTATAATCAGTCTTGAAGTACATGCCGACTGGGAACAGCAGGAGATCATGGTTCAAATTATGAAGGAGGTGTGGCAGGATCTGCTTGTAACGGAGCCTCATGAGGACTTTGACCCAAGGTTCCGCCTGCCGAAACTGCAAGACTTGCAGCGCAAAATTTTAGTGAAAGTGAAGAAAGCTGATGCCATCCTGGAGCCACTTGTTTCCGTACGACATGTGGGGAGGACCCTCCGCAAGTCATAAAACCCAAAGCGCCTCGCAAAGCACCGGAGATGAAACGATTGTAGCGGACACTTCCCAGTGTACGTCTCAAAGCGCGCCTGATTTGCTCGAAACAACCACAAAATATGACGACTCCTGCTCCTCGTCTGGAAGCGATTTCCAGCTCAAGGCTCCTGAAAACTCAGCATCGGCTCCCGTCCCTAACTCATCCCAGGACAAGCTGAACAACGTTGGCCGAATTTGCCCTAGCTTGGGCAATCTTGCCGTATATACTCGCAGCGAGCATTTCAAGGCATTCGAGACCAAGGAGGCAAAGAAGCCCGCCCACATTTTCTCTATCAGCGAAAAGCGCATTCTTGAGCTATACCATAAACATCCGCGAGACGTTTTCCTTCACAACAAGAGTTTTTATGAGGGCATATCCTGATAAGATGCGGGTGACTAGTTCAAATCTTGACCCAAGCCTGTTCTGGAGGCGAGGAGTCCAAATGGCGGCCATGAACTGGCAAAAGATGGACACGGGGATGATGCTAAATGAGGGCATGTTCGCGGGCGAAAAGGGATGGGTTCTCAAGCCACCTGGGTACCAAAATTCCGACAAGCTCGCCGAGTCGCATGACGAAGCAGCACCGGGGACCACACTGGATCTCGACATTACTGTCTTCGCTGGACACAACATCCCGACAGAGAGCGACGATTACCATGAGTATCCACGAAGCGGTCGCACCATTCGACCATACGTCAAGGTTGAGCTTCACGTGGAACGCTCTGAGAACGCCACGGGCAAAGAGGCCGACGAGAACACATATAAGAAGAGGACGGAGGCAGGGAAGTCGAATCATCCCAAGTTCCCCGAATCCAAAAGGCAGCTTAGCTTTACGGGAATAACCAAAGTTGTTCCCGAGCTCAGTTTCGTTCGGTTAGTCCTCCCTACCTCCCTTTATTTCAACTCTTCTGCTTCACCTGTACCCGTCGCAAAGCCTTTGCATACTTCTCTCGTATAAATGATGTGGCCATGCGGAAGAGGCATGTCAGCAATATCTTGTGCTAACACGATGATGTTACTCCAGGTTTCGCATCGGCGATGATTCTCGAATGAGCACTTCTATCCTGGCGTGGGCATGTATCCGGCTCGACCGCCTACGCCAAGGCTACCGCTTCGTTCGACTCATGGACATGAATGGCAGCCCAATCCATCACGGTGGGCTATTCGTCAAGATCGAAAAAGATGCACTGGAGGATCAATGTGACCCACACTAAATGAGAAGAAGACACCGGAACCAAAAAGTGCGATGCATGCGGTCTGACTTTTGGTGTGTCCTCATCTCACTCCTCGATCGATGCACGACTGTGGTTGGTACTCTTTTTCTACGGACCCCGAAATTTGTCGTCTACAAGAAATATCAGACCATAGACAGGGACAGTAGGAGGAAACAACGGCAATATCCGTGACCGACGTCGCATGCATGCAATTTTCATTTTCTTTCATCATGCTTGTTTCGTCACACCTTTGTGTTTTGAGTTTCAGAGCCCAACATTGACACGGGTGTGATAGATGTTGTTCCAGTCTTGCATTTGTTGGGAAGAGAAGGAATTGGCATCTACTGTACATGTAAAGGGAAACAGGTACTGGGTAGGTAGATCAACCGAGGCATCATCACTCGGGTTCCCAGACTCTTGCAGCCATGGGTGGTGTTGGAGTCCAGGAGATTGGGATTTTACATCATTACACATCAGGGGCCAGCGCAGGGTGCAACACTAGAGGCATGAACGCAACTTTTCTCGGGCACTCGTTAACCATCTTTGTCTATAAATTGGGGGTTTTTTTTTTTAATTCGTCGGCCAGGTACGAACAGCACTAACTAGAAATTACAGACTGCACAATTATCAAGTGTTAGCTGAGAGTTGTTTTTGAATCGATTTTTTTGTGCTTGTTCATGTCCCGGCCTCGGGTCTAGTAGGTTGGCTTGCACGAGTGACGTATTGTTTGTAATGGGATGACTTTTTTTAATTTTTTTATCACCGGGGAATTAATTGTGTCAAATTACATATGAGGGTCATACCAGAGCTAGTCTCTTGAACCGACCTCCTGGGTCCGACCAGCCTAGCGGTTCCCGATGGATTTCGCTGACACGACTCGTCTTTGCTCGCAAATGCAAACACCCCCTCCACTTCTCCCATTTTTTTTTGTCTCCATGGCCCGCCAACTCGTACCACTCGTCGAAATCGAAACCCAAGGACGGAGCATGTAATGGGCGTCTCACATCGGCCCGCAGGCTTGAGCACGGCCCGCTTCGCGCAGATGGGAAACGATATCCAAAAGGTTGGTGTCTTGTCTTGTTCGTCCCTTCACCCTTTGGATCACGGAATAATTGCCAATGTATCAATAGAGCTGGGTAGTAGGCGCAGGTGTAGAATGTAGAACAAGATGTTGTAAAGTAACTAATGTCACTGATTTGAAGGTGCTCATGGTATTGCCTTGTCGTGGACGGCCAATTGCCACGGCACTTTAGTAAGCTTTAGTAAATGGCAAGGTCCCATGATGCAGGCTGTTCGCCTCACACAATGTCGAATGCACGCCGATTTTTTTCAATTTTTTTTTTTTTTCAATTAGGAATTCCCAAGGCCAGGAGCGTTACTCACTATGGCATGGCAAAAGTCGCGTGAGATGAGACAATCAGGGATCATCGGCAAGATCTTGGGTTGACTGGGGATGTGATAAAAGTTGGCATGCATAAACGGAGTCTGTCAATAGCCCCTCAGTCTTCGTCCTTGTCCAGACTTGACGCCTCTCACGCGACGATATGCCATTCGGCCCTCCCAACTGGATTCTTTGGAACGGTTTACTATTATTATTACATGTACATGCATAATTAGCGCAATTGCACGGATAGTGGGCCACCGGTCCCCAATCGATGGATATCTGACATGTCACCTTCAGAAACAAGTCGCCTCCCCAAAAAGCCTTCTGTTCTAGTGGTTGATGTAAGAAGAAGAAAAAAAAAGCTAAGGTGCCCTAGCGAAAAATTTTAATGTAGGTGTGGGGCGGGAGTTCCTTCCCCATTTACCCCCAGCATGACTTGCCGCCCATGTGAGCCCAGCCAGCTCTTTGGCGCCTTGCCCTGTGTGTTCAGACGCGGCATCCTGAGAGTAACTTGTATTTAAATAATTACCGCGTGTCTCTTGTTGATGCCTGACAAATCTCATAGTCAGAAATCTGCATGCTCGTAATGAAAATATTCGGGATGAGCATTCCATGCAATTGCATTCTCGTCTACCTTCAGGCATTTTTCGTGTAACATCTGCGATACCGGTAACAGCCTAGACGTTTTTATCATCTTCAACAAGAAGCCGTTCCGTGACCTCTCCCTGCTCACCTGATATGGATCCACTTCTTGTTTAGTGATCAAACTACGAAACTGGCCTGCAATAAAGGGTACGGCCAATATGTAGCAAGGCTGTGCCTCCATTTGGCAATCAGTGGCTTGCCGAGAACTAGATCGCGTGTCGTTGTCATATACCGTTATCCAATTCAGTAGATTGGTTGTTTTCCTTGTTGCGTATCCGGTTGTCCTTCGACAGGACCGAAGACTTTCGGCTTTCCACATATTCACAGACCATCCACATCCCACACGATTCAGCCGGGGTCCCTTCTATTCTTTTCATCGAGGCATGGTTAGACTTTAGTGTATGGTGCCGTCTGAGGAGTAGTTATTCAACACCTCTATTATGCATAAGAAGTAAACACCAGCGACTGCGTACATACACAACAGACCCAACAATGCCAAGTCTCCCAAAAGGAAGCTGCTAGTTAGTTAGTCCATTGCAACAAACAGGGTTCCTGGTGGATGGCGCCGGGTCGCTGTCAATTTTGGTGATGCACGGCTTGACAGGGTCTCCATATTCATTGACTGTCCGTGGGTTAGCAGTGAGCACCCGTGCTTCAGCCGAAAATTCAACGTGTCGGAGTGAGTCGATTCTATATGCGAATTTCGATGTTCGACTACCGACGGCAACGTCTCTGATCGGTGCAACACCAAACCAGTTTTGATGCTCGTCCCTATGTGTCGAGCTGGACCTTTTTTTTTTTTTTTTTTTTTTTTTTCATACTCCTTCATCGCTTGTTAATTGCCGCCGTGTTTGTTACCGTAGTAAGTGGGGCGTGTCCAAAACAGACTTCGGTAATATTAATTTGATTGAGATATGAGGAGGACGGCAACAAAAAATGAAACCAAAACCAAAGGATAGGTCCTATAAACAAACGATGTTGGGGAAATTAGAAGAACTATCTCAGTGACTTCTCTATAAAGAATCTTACCCCAATCTTTGTCCTCCCTGTGGTCTTTTCTTGCTGGCTCCTCCATCCTCTCATGATACTTGACCGGGGCTGTCAAGGCACAAGACATGGATTATTAGTTCCAGGTTGTGCATGTGGCGGCAGGTCGGCAGGTCGGCAGGTGGGGAAAGGGAGGGGATGAGGGGATCAAGTTCGTGCGAAGATTGCCATTCATCTGAACGTGGGGATGTGATGATAACTAGTGGATTGCCGTATCGGTCAACGAGGTGACAGACCACGCGGAGACGCGGTTTCGGCAAATACTTGAATGAACTCAATCGTGGTGGTTTCAATAATGGAAAGGAAGGATAGCAGGTCTCGAAAAACAAACGGAAGCAACGAAGGCCCCGTCATCAGGATGTAGCAAGTGGCACTGGCTCTCGCTCTCCAAAAATGTCTCCTGGCAGCGGTAGCCAAAGGCGTTGCGAATTTTCCAGCAATTGTTGAATCAAATCTTGTGCACTGTAATAATTGCTGATAAGGACGGGGTATTCCAGGAGCAAACTGTTGCCATGAAAGGGTCGGAATAATAGTAGAATACGCCATAGTGGGGTGTTACCACTTATTCATGTCGTTTTAAAATGTCGGGGGTCCAGATTGCCATTTTAGAAGGGCTTGCTAACAAGTACGCAAGAATGTAATGCTCGACTCCCTCCCACTTTGCCGGATTTTGCATACGCATGCTTCAGTTGTCACCTTGACCGTGTCTGCTAACGACAGCCGTGAAGATCACCTCACTGATATCTGTTTCGAACGGTTCCCATTCCAACGAGATCACTTCACAACGGGGAACCTGTCTGAGCCAATGTTTGAATAAAAATGACGATGTTAGTAGATTGGCGTGCTTGACTGAAGCCAATGGGCATGGCAAGCGTTGCATGATGACCGCCGGGTGTATAAATGAACGATACCCATCATCACGTCGAAGAAAGCTGCATCCCTCCGAAGTCAGGGCTGGCAAAAATTCGTGTCGCTTTTACAAAAATTTCTATTCAAAGTAAGTGCTGATCTCTACGTGCCAACAAACATCCCCATGGCATCTCTGCGAATCGACTCACGGGTAGGAGCACAGTTCGAGTTGTGGTCAATGTGCCGAATGAAATGGAGCTTTGCATCCCAATGCAGGGTTCACGGCCGGTGAACAATTTACATGTCGATTGGGGTGTCGTGGCACACAATCTATGTCTTTGGGCGCCGGTTGTGTTGATCCACCACGGAGTACATATGTAGTCCTCACACAGCCCGAAGTCGTGGGGCGGAGGAGGAACCTTACCTTGCCCGTGGTGGTCCAAACCCATTCCAGTAACTTGGGTGACGCTGGTGGCCATGGCGCAGAACCACTGCGAGGGATTGGCGTTTTCTGGAGAATCACGAATGTGGTTTGTGGTCGACCGATGCCGAATCGGGCGTCGCAAGAGGGTCGCATACCGTAGACCGAGCCGAAATTTGACGGGGAGCGTGTATCTGCTAAATCATGGTTGGGGCATCATGGTGTAGCCGGACTGAACAAATTCATCGCGAATGCACGCACAGCATGATGACGCAGATCAATTGCGGTGGAAAAGACGCAAGCTAGGGCGCGTAGCACAGGCGTGCGTGCGATGATGTCGGAAAGATTTCCATCATGACGGCCGTACATATGTGCTTAGATTCGTGTCGCGTGGGCGAACAGCAGTTGAGGAGCGTTTGGCACTTGGCATTTGAGACGGGACTCACGGGAGGCATGGTGACTTCTGACGTCTGGAGAGGCAGGAACAACCGAAAGAGCATCCTCGCTGATTTATTTGACAGCTGGCAGCGGCAGAGAACAACCGAACTTCACTTGGCTTCGTGTTAGGGTGTTAATAATAGGGGATAATAGGGGATAATGCGACGCCGAATTGGCTGAATTAGCCCAAGTGGCTCCAGTCCTCCGTTCCCTACATACATACATACTCTAATTAAAATTATAGTCTTGTGCGACATGCATGCTTCTCAAATAACCATCAATGCATGCTGCCTTTTCTGCTTGGCAGCTCATTTATCACCGCCAGCCTATAGCGCGCAATTCAGAACGCCTCTTCCGAAGTGTTTCGCCCTCTGCTTTATCATGAAAGATAGGCACGCAGGGTTGGTTGGCAGCGAAAGGAAAGGGAAACAGAAATTCCATCAGAAAAACCGACCGAGCTCACAATGGACACTGTTTAGCCTTGTGCCTGCACCCTGCACCCCTGCACCCCTGCGCACCCAGCTAGTTGGTCCAGGTGGGTAGGTAGGTGGCAGTGGCAAGGTCGACCGACCAACCGACCGACAGACAGACAGACAACTTGCACACGTCAGTCATGTCGAAGATCTTAAAGGACCAATGACAGACAAGTTGGACCCAGCGTAAACGCATCACCGGGACCTGACATCCCAGTCCGCATCGATGCTTATGCACTGCAAGATTGTCGACCTGCATTCGATTCACTGGTCGTAACTTCCCGGCAGACATGCATCGATTGCGTCGTTGCGTGGCACAGTTCGTCGGATAGCAGCCCTGGCACGTCAAGCACGATACCATCAGACATGATGCAGGATGGCCAGATATCTGGTATTACGCGATGCACGATGCACGATGCATAATCACACAATGACAGCACTGTACATGTACACGATGCAATCGCCGTGACACTCGCGGCTGACGGCGCTTGCCCCGTCCATTCCTCCCACCTTGAACGTACCCGACTCGTCCGGTAGGTAGTACATGCACATATGTACATACATACACATGTTGTACTGTACAATCCCGGGTCAAGCCTTCCGAAGGATCAAAGCCAAATCCCCTACTCCGTACACCCCGTTGTTGCCATCCAGCCCACCATCCAGCTCCACCATCACTGCTGCCCTTGTCTGCTCCACAATGTTTCTCAAGGGCGGGCAAGCGCCACGGCCAGACTCCATCGCAGCCCACACACGCCCCCATGTACACCCCCATGTACACCCCATGTACACCCCGATCAAGTGCACATCCTCGCAACTCAGCGTCTTTGACCGTCTCAGAGCTGATATGACAGGTCTACTAGTAAGTTCCGTCTCCGCTCGACCTGACCTCGAGAACTGGAACTGACACAGTCTGGTCCATTTACCAAACTCCTGGTTCTGCCCATTCCTGCTCTCGCAGCCCGGTCCCTGTCGGCCGATGAATATGTCTGTCTGCCTTTGCACTTAATGTATGTATTTCCTTACGCACCCCTCTAGCTAACGTCTGTGATGGCGACTGCCTTTCTTCTCAATCTTTGTTCACCTCTGCTCCAAAAACATAAATGCCGATAGCCTCCACACCTTTCGCCAAGTCCCTGTTCTGGTGCTCTCTCCAAACCCTCCAGTCTTCTCCCAACTTTGCTTAACCTCTTCGAAACTCTCTTGTGCTCGCTACAAAGTCCTTCAAGCTCGCCATACGCAACTCATCAGAAACACCTGCTTCCACGTTCTTGACAACTCGACATCTCGCCTAGCTTTCACCATGGTTTTCTCAGCTTCACAGACCACGCAGCCTCTTGCCATGCTTGGCTCACCTAGCCGTGGAGTGCCACATTGGCCCACGACCTCACCTGAGTCCGCTGATATTGGCGGTATCATAACTTACGGTCCCAAGGTTCGCCTCCTCTCATCACCCCGCCGAACAGGTGCTCGTTCACGAATCAGTATTTTAAAATGCTAACAACTTTCAGATCCCAGGAACGAGATGCCCAACATGCGCTCTGGCCGGAAAGGAAGTCTGGGTTATTCCCGGCCGATGCTGTGGCTACTGCGGCACCCCGTGTGATGGCCATTGAGTAAGTTGAGAAGCAGTCCCAGCACGAACGAGTGCTTCCTATACTGATAGATGCTAGACCTCTGCACTACTCTCGCTAGAATAATCATTTGATCCAAAATGGAATGATGAATACGGCGAGATTGAACATCCCGCGAGTTGCGCAGCGTGACCATGAACCCGAACGCTGTCGTCTCGCTCTTGACTTTTTCGCCACCTCCCCTCCCCTTGCGGAGAACAAAACCCCTCTTAATGTAATATCAAAGACACAAGTCAACTCAAACAGGGCTTTCTCTGGTCGGCTTCGTCAGGATTCTCAATTCTTTTCCCCATCTTTGTTTATTCAGATTTTCTGGAAGACGGTTCTAGCCTCGACTCCTGCCTTACTTGCCGATGAGCACACCGAGATTCAATTCCGACCATGAGGCTCCTTTCGGTTGCTCGTTCGCAAAAATTGCCTTACGAAAGCACATATCATAGGCACACTGATAGGTCGAGCGCATGCCCGAGGAACAATGCGTCAAATGCCAACCAGCCGAACTTTGCGAGCAAGATCGAGGTACACCACAATCTCACGCACATGTTGAGACGGCCGCGGCCGCACGCCTTCACCAAGGTTGGTGATGATTGTTTCGGTTGGCAGGATTGCCGGAGCATTCAGGAACAGGCGAAACGATTTTTGCACAAATTTCCTTTCATTATATCAAGATTGTGAGATGGAGCCAAGGACGGATGGCGTTGGGCTTTTCGAAAGGCAAAGGATGGCCAAAGCGCATGCGATTAAAGTAACGGAAGATTCAAGCTTATTAAGGCTGTTAAAAGGGCTTGTAATATACTTCGTACTCCGCAGAGCTTTTATAATTATGACTTATAGCGTTCCTAACCGGACCCTTGTGTGTATGGCTGTCCTAGATTACGTGTCCTTTACGGAGTACATACAAAGCCCGATAATACCTGAAGTCCCGAGCCTCCAGCCACATTAATGCGTGCCACTTACTCTACATGGGGTTCTCGACAATGAGGCCCTTTTTCTTTCGTTCTTTCTCTCAATTCTTTTAATCCTTTTCGATGATTTGCATGGATCTAGAATGCGAGGCGATGCGTAAACTGACTAATCACATGTAACAAAGAGATTGGTTCGTTGGATTCTTGGCATACCCTTCTATATAATTTTTCGTATATTTTGTTTTGCATTTTCTGCTTTGTCTCTGTCCCGAAACCAGGGCTAATAAATGGTATGGGCATTGAGGTGTGATGCTTGAACCCTTTTTTTTTCTTTGGTACCTTATGACCAGTAATATTGCGCGGAGAGTTTTCCGGACCAAGTATCCGCATTGAGCATTACTCGTGCCACGCCCCACCTTACATATGACAGAGACTTTGATGTAAAACCTTTTATTCTTATACTGTTTTTTTCTTTTTCCGATTTCCAAGGTTTAATTAGATGAAACCGCAGGCACTGTTGTAATCGCAGTGCGACCATTTCATGAGATCCCCTACAAGCCCATAACGATTGTAGAGCACCCATTGGGGCCATGGCGATCATGTTTACTATTACGGAATGGGGAGTGAGTGGAAGAGGCGGCTTGCCCTGAGGTTTTCTAAATGTATTTTGCTTTTTTATTGTCTTGGTATAGAGGACGAAAATAAAGAAGGGAGGAATGAAAGACTCCTTAGATGACAGGCGGGATGAGACGCGCGCGGGATGCAACCTTGCTAATTACGAATTATCGTGATACGGTCAGCGTGACACATGGGGGGACTCACGAGTTCACGAACGCGGGCCGTGTTCCGACAAGAAAGGTGTGGATCCAGGGTACGGTTGTCCGCTCCTATCGAAGAGGCTTTTGCCGTCGTCAACTCAAATCTCGATAGCAGATGAACGGGCACGGATTAAATCTGGAATTGGTGACGCTGAAAGCCCATGATAGCAGCCGGACAAGGTCGTTACATGACGATGCCATGACAGTGAAACTTGAAAAAAATCCTTTCTTTTTCCTTCATTAAGAAACAAGTCAACCCGTGTTGTTACCAAGAATACACCGACGATTACCAGTTAATATCTACGAGACGCACTCGATTCAAGGGATTGAAGGGATTCAAGGAAACTAGTCGCATTCAGCAACAAGCTAAGAGTCAAGACATTTGGGAAAAGTCAGAAAAAGCCACTTCCGCAAAGTGGCTTCCCCTTTGTCTCTTCCTCTCTTATTACTTTGTTACTTGTGGACGGGGGCGGCCGCGGCCGGTTCTTCCTTGACCCTTGTAAAAGGAAAAGATGTAGAAGAATAGAATCCGCGAGGGTGCGACATGCTGTGCAATATGACTTGTCGGATGATAGATGCGCAGGATGCCCGCATCACCCATCGAGTGGATGGGGATTCCGATTTGGTTTAGGTTTATGCAGCGACGGTGCCTGACCCTCACGGGGTGCCAGGTACGGAAAGGAAAGGACGGAAAGGGGGTTGACATTTCTGTGCACACATAATGTACATGCACAATGCTGGCAGGAACCCCGTACGAGGGAGAGTGGAGCAGCAAGGGTCTACAAGATGCCGTTTGGGATACCGTCGGCTCTTGTGCTGAGCGGTCGGTTATCCGAAAGTGACTGTCATCGGGGTTTTGACTCTTTGATCAAACATTGGTGATGTTCAGAAAGAATCATTTCAAGGGACCCCGGGTGGTACGAGTACGGTGGGTGCCCTTTTGGGAGGGATGGGTGTCGAAGGGAGTCGAAGGGAGTCGAAGGGAGGGGAAGCTGCGAGGGAAGTGGGGAATTACATAGGCACACGGTATTCAGGATTCGTGAAGAGGAATGTGTTGTGTGAGTCGCTTTGAGACGGGTAATTTGGTGATTTCAGATGGCATTTTGGTTTTCGCCTGTCGGGCGGGATTGGGACTGGCTGAGGACCCGAGTAGTAAAGTATTATTACCCGAGGGAAGGGAAAAGGGGGTTGGTTGTCGGTAACCTCCGTCCGTTGGATCCCTCGCGGTTTCTTTCCCTTGGAATTGAAGGATGGGGCCGGGCTGCTGTTGTGATATATCAGTTGTTTGCGTCTCAACGGAGAGGCATAGCTGTCACTGGGTTTGAGTTTGAGTTGATTGGTGAACAAACCAAGAGCAGGTGTTTTGCGTTTGATCATACAAATGCTTACGGACGCGAGGGTCGAACTGGCTTGCTTGTCTGTTGGTCCTGGTCACGAGAGAGTTGGGACTTGACAACATCCCTATAAGTTGGTCTCACCATCGCACAATCCCATACTGATTGTGAACGGCCATGCTTACTCGGTATTTGGTGTTGGTTCCACGATGGCTGCAGACCAAGAGCGTGTTTCGCGCACGGGGATTCGTCGCCATTGGGTTATCCTTGCCAGCTATCTTCATCTCCGGCGCCTACCACCTACTGTAGTCCCTCTGGAGCTCGTCTGACCATTATGAATGTACGAAAAAAGTTACAATGCGAGGCGACGGACGTTCTGTTGCGAGGCCCCCATCCTTTGTAACTCCTAGAGAAATCTCACCCTTGTACTCCTTCCTTTCTCTGTATTAAACTTGCATCGTTCTGTCGCCGAATTTGTGGAAAATTGGCACGATTGCCCAGGACAGCCCAGCCCTCCTAGAAAACTATTTTTTTTTTTTTTCATTTTTCTTCTCATGCATGAACTGCAGTGATGGGCTCCTAGTACTACATGTAGGTTTTGTGTCGGGGAATTGCAATGGGACATCCAGAGAGGCAGTGACATCATCAACATAGGAGCTAAGACACCGATCAATGAATGGCCAGAGCTCCATTACCCATTCATTGCCTTGCCTTGCCCTGGATGGGTTTTATTACATACTACGATTTGCCGCGATGCCCCGCCCCCACTTGAGCTCCTGCCCCGGCTTTTTACCCGCCGTCACCCACAGGCAATGACAGCATTACTGTGTCATTGATCCAATCGTGATCCAATCGTGATCCTCCTCGTAGCCCCCGCCCTCCCTCTTTGCATCATCAACCCCGCCATGTCGGAAATTCGAAGCATATCACGACAAGCCCGCGAATATACATAAAGCTTCTTTGAAATCTTTACCGGTGCCTGCCACAACTCTTCCGGACAACCTCGTTGTCGTATTGGATCACTGGACTGGAAGGATCAACACTTCTATTGTACAAACCTCTGCTATTTGTAACGTGGTCCTTGCGAAACCCACCTACGTCAGCGTCCGTCCCTAAGCTTTCGCTATTCAGCTATTCAGCAATTTTCCAATCCCTTCGTTCCTCCCTCCACGCACCCGCAATGTCTATGCCCGCCACCAAAGGCCACAGCAAACCCTGCTGCAATGTTCCCCAGTTGTAACCGAGGGCTACAAGGCCAAAGGCACCTACGAAGAGATCGGTGGCTACAAGACATGTATGTTCGCTTGCGCCAGGAGCCGATGGGATTCGCATCGCGTGCTGAGCGTATACGTTGTTTCTGCCCCCTCGTACACTAACTAACACGAATCTTCGCTGCGTAGACGTCACCGGTCCTTCTGATGCCACCAAGGCCATTTTGGTCATCTACGACATCTTCGGCTACTTTGAGCAAACCCTTCAGGGTGCGGACATCTTGGCTCACAGCGACTCGGAGAACAAATACAAGGTTTTCATTCCAGATTGGTTTGAGGGAAGCCCTGCTGCCATTGAGTGGTACGTTTGAGTCTGACCTTTTTGGGGCGGGGACGAACACCCTGAGAAGCCGAGTCTCGTAGGAGAGAGCTGAGCTGACCCCCTTGTCCCGAACTCTAGGTACCCTCCCGACAATCCTGAGAAGGAGGAGAAGCTCGGTGCTTTCTTTGGCAAATTCCCGCCTCCTGATGTTGCCGCCAAAGTGCCATCCTACATCCAAGCTGTCAAGGATAAGAACTCCTCTTTGGCCAAGTTTGGTATTGTTGGGGTAAGTTGTGCTGCCCATTCTCACACTGGCATAACCCAGTTATCAATTGATTCGATATCAGCTGACGCTGGCTCGAACAGTACTGCTGGGGTGGCAAGGTCGCTACTCTGTCCACCAAGGCCGATAACAACCCATTCGGAGCCATCGCGTCCGTTCACCCTGCCATGGTTGACCCCAGGATGCCGATGGCATCAGGGTCCCCATGGCACTGTTGGCCTCTGGTGATGAGCCCGCTGAAGATGTGAAGAAATTCGAGGATGCCCTCTCAGTTCCCAAGCACGTCGAGATCTTCAAGGATCAGATTCACGGCTGGATGGCCGCTCGCTCCAACTTGAGCGATGACCGTGTCAAGCAGGAGTATGAGCGAGGCTACAAGACGCTGTTGAGCTTCTTTGGCAAGCACCTTTAAAAAAAAAAAAGAAAACAAAGAGGCAGGAATTGGTGCCAAGTCGCCATCCTGACAATTACTCCATTCGTGAACATGAGCTCATGAAGCTCATATTCTATTGTGTATTTGCCTTTTCCGCAGCATCCAAAACCTCATCAATGTCCAACAATATCCAGTCCTTTCCAAAGTCCAACGCACCATCTTGATTACCCTTGACCGCCGTGCAAATCATGTAGTCGTCCAAGTACCAATCCATGTGCACATCCACATCGTCAACCTTCCATCGCTTGAACCAAATCTCGAATCCCTCCCCTCAGGCGCTTGCTCCCAGGCGGAGCATAATACCTCAAGTCCAGCTCCGTCAACCACTCTGCCAGCAACGCCTCCCGGTCATCTTGACATATGCCTCCCTCATGCACCACAACGTATAAAAGTACGACAGTTTCCTATCGAGCTCTCCAAATGGCAAGTGCTTGAGCCTCGTAGACTCTCCCGGCGAGAAGACCGAGTCGTGCATATCAACGTATTTGAGCCACCCGTCCTTTGCGATCAACGCATGGTCGCGATCCCGTCGCTCAGAAGGGCATACGATGTCCACGCCGATGGAGACATGCCGAGGCGGCTTGCAGACCGCGAAAGGGCCACCAGGCCCGCCTGGTGGGAGACGTTGAAGATGAGCGGCTCCTCGCCGTCGGGGAGTCGGAAGACGGGCTTGGAGTGCAGATTGCGGGTGAACTGGGCCGAGGACCAGGACGTGGAGCACGAAGAGGTGATGGCGTGGCGTTTGAGGAGGGCGGATGCGAGGGCCATCTTGGCGTCTTTGACGAAGTGGTATCTCAGGACGGAGGCTTGTTCCTCGGCCGTGAGGAGGGTGAAGGCCGGGATGCCTGGGAGGCGTGTATTAGTTTGTGTGTTGCGGTCAATTGATTTGTCGATGTGCAGCGAGAGAGGAGTGGGAAATTGGAGTGGAAGATGCTGCTGACACCTTACCTCTCTGGCTAGATCTCTGGTTGCTTTGGCCCCGGGCCATAGGGGCCGTGTATCAAGAACCCATTTCACAACGCGCGCCTCACTCATGATGCTGGGGTTGTTCGCCCCGGGGAGAGGGGGAGGAGGAGAATTACCCGCGTTGGGCGAAGGTGCCAAAACAACGTGTTGAGTGATCGCGTGCGACCTGTGCTAATATGTCGATGTGAGAAGTGCTCTGTTTGGTGGTGGTGCGATGCGGCTGGGGTATCATGTTGAGACAGCCCGTGCCGGAACCCAGATAGCCCACCGGCGGCGCTATGAATGCTGTGTGTGAATGAAGCAGAAGCAGGCGGCATTGATCCACGTAGCTGCTGCCGTTCATAAGTTCAGGGTCGACGGCGAGGGAAGTCGAGGAAGGCCTGGTGGAAGCGGGTCATTCCGACCCTTCAGTTATGTACATGTACATACATCATAAACCTCCGCGCCGATGCAACTTATCCTGTCAGTTCCCTGAATGGCCGTCGCCGTGGCCTCCCTATTTTCAGCTTGGTTCCACTTCCCCTGGTGTGCTGCGAACTTTTTGTATGTAATCTGAGTCAATCATCATGTTCAAGACCAATGTTGAATGCTGTCGAGTTGAGTACATACATGTACACATATTGTACTAATTGCCGTCTCTTGCCCCTCGACGTTCCCTCCTATTGGTGGCAGGAAGAGTCAAGACTCGAGAGAGAGAGCCTAGCACTGGATTTGCCAGCGGCTATTGATCCTTCTCGGCCCCCAGCGGCTCCTGTGCTCCTGTGCTCCTGTGCTCCTGTGGGCCCCAGCACCATCGTGCATCCATCAATCACTACAACTGGCATCTGGCCACACACTAAAAGCTCGAGCGCTGCAAACGCCGCCAGCAGAGAGTCACTGGTGCACGCACCTGTTTAATTATTGATTCAGCACTTGCCAGATTTCTCCGATCGATTCGTGACGGCGGCAGCGGCAGCGGCAACGGCAGCGGCAGCGGCAGCGGCAGTGGTCGACCAGCCAAAGACCCCATTCGAAAGGACCATTCGACTACCAGACCGTATTAATTCCACCCCGTCACTTCGGGTCCAGTCGGCCATCATCACACGACTCCGTTACACGGGGCAAGCCAAGGGCTACAGGGCCGCCCGAAAATCTCAGCCTCTTCCCAAATCCAAAAGTGCGCTCAAAGCTCGCCGAGTCCATTTTGTTGCTTTCCCCTTTCGGGCGCCTCGAGGCCAACGAGGCAGGCAGTCATCGTCATGAATTCTCCTACAGGTCGGGCCGGTGTCGTTCGCGCTCGCGATGATGCCTCCAGTATGGACAAGCTGGTAAGTCGCTTGGTTGTTTGCCTATTCCTCCTTGCACTTGGGTCTGGGCCGTCCTGTCGCCATTGGCATGACATCAGGAGCATCACCACAAGTTGCACACGCACACACCCATATATGCCCTACCTTATTTGCCCGAGTTCGATTCCGATTCCGATTCCGAACCCGTCTCCGTCTCCGTCTCCGTCACCGTCCCCGTCACCGTCACCGTCTCCGGGACCTCTCATGTGGTCGCCAGAGATGCCCCGTCATTGATTGTTCAGAAATACCTCGGCGAGGGAGCTGTTGTGTTGCCCTCTCGGGTGTGTCATCTAGCAGACCTGGATGAAACTGCCCCCGGCAAAGCTAGCCAACATATTGACTCTTGCCTGTTCCTCCCCTTTATCTAGGTCCATTCCGTCCTCGACGATGTGCTCTACAACGTCATCTCAGACCTCGTCATGAAGACGCACCACGAAGAGAAGACGGCGAAAGCTACGACCGCGGCTATTCGAGTGGAGAAGATGGCCTCGGACGCCTCAGACAGTTCAACACCCGACTCGAGGCCGGATATTCGAGTCGAGACCGACTCGGCAGTGTACGAGGATGGAAAGGTTCTACTCAAGGGCAATCCTCTCAAAACGATAGAGGAAATTGTGTGCCCCAAGTGTCAATTGCCCTGACTATTACACCCGACCGATGGCAAAGGCGCCCGAAAACCCGATCCGGCCGTCATTTACTGCAAGAAGCACCCTTACATCGATAAAGCAGGATGTGACATCTACGGACAGAGCTGGGTAGCTCCCGGTCCGGGACGAGGCAAGAAGAAGAAGGACGTGGAGAAGAAGGAAGACGGTACTCCGGAGCAAAGGCCCCCAACGTCCTTTCGTTTCCGTCGGCGACCTGCAGCAAGTGCAAACGATGCATTCTCGTCACTCGACTGAACAATCACATGGGGTCATGCATTGGAAATAGCGGTCGTAATGCGAGCCGAGCAGCTGCGCAGAAGCTCAATGGCAATTCGCAACATGACTCTACACCTCCGTCGTCGCAAAAGGCTACTCCTGCACCGGGCTCGCGCGCGGCCAGCCCGAGAAAAGAGACGCCAGTGAAGATGAGGGTGATTCCGACACAAGTCATCAGAAGAAGAAGCAGAAATCAAACAACAACCTGACCAAGAAGGTAATCATCAAGACAAAGCCGACATTGAAAAAGGACAAGTTAAAGGTACCTCGCACCTGAGCCAGGAACACAGATTGGACTCGGCTTCTCCCGCTTCGAATGGAAGGGGGCACGCCCAAAATGTCCAATAAGAACGGAAGCCCTGTTAAGAAGATCAAGGCGTCCAAGCCGGTTCATAGCTCGCCCATGTCCAAGAACGGAAGGGATGTGGATGGCATGTCGGAAATATCAGACACCATGTCATCACCCCCAGGCAAGTGAGGGTCGAAGAACAGAAGGCAACAGAGCCTTTCCTGACGTCGTGCGCGGTTGAGGTCCATCGTTGCTGTGCTTTGCTAGCATGGCTTGCGGCTTGCTTGCAAGGCTTTTTAAAATGCCATTCACACATAAACACACGTTGTACACTACCAATAATCAAATTGGGTCGATTGTTGCCGCTAGCAATTTGGGGAAAAGACATGAATCATTCGCAATTGCGTGCCCTCTCTTGCCTCCAGATGGCAGAGCGATTATTGGCGATGATGGCCTTGGATACAGAACAAGCACACCTGATAGGACATGGATATAGAAGAAGAACACGTGGTCTTTTCTACAATGTTCACAATAACACACACGGAAGACATGGAAGAAGAAGAAGAAGAAGACGGAGATGGCTATTTTTGTGTACTATTCCCCCTTCCCCGGATCACTCAAATGCATCAGACGAGCGGCCGGGACTTTGGCTATAATGGCTTTTGGGAGGAGTGATTTCCAGCATTCACGGACAGTACTTGGGGTCCGCGGCGTTTGGGGAAGTCGAATTTACTATACTTGATACTTTTCATGGGCTTCCTTTTCTTCTTCTCAACTACGTACATACACAAGCGGAGGTAAATGAATAATTCATCGAGTATCTTTATGTACATCTACGTATTGGTCTATCCATAAAGTCATCGGCCTCCTACTCCAGGGAGTTAAGATTAGAAACAACGCAAGAGTGCTATCCTTCCCCCCTCCCAAAAAAAACCCCTAAAAAAACCTCCAAGTAATGTAAAATATCATATGGATCTTTTGCCCCCTTCCCTTCCACCGTTCTTCACTCCTCCGTGTCATCCACCACCCTCGCCCCCACAATCCTCACCTCCTCAACCGGCCTGTCCTCCGGCCCCGTCTTGACGAGCCCCATCCTCTTGACGACGGCCAGACCGCTCTTGACCCTCCCGAAGATGGTATGCTTCCCGTCGAGCCACGGCGTCGGCGCAAGGGTGATGAAGAACTGAGAGCCGTTGGTGTTGGGCCCCGCGTTGGCCATGCTCAGGACCCCCGCGCCGGTATGCTTCAGCGAGGGGTCGATCTCGTCTTCGAACTTGTCGCCGTAGATGGAGGAGCCGCCGCGTCCGGTGCCCGTCGGGTCGCCGCCTTGGATCATGAAGTTGGGGATGACGCGGTGGAAGATGGTGGAGGTGTAGTAGCCGCGCTGGATGAGGGTGGTGAAGTTTTTGGTTGTCTTGGGGGCGTGCGTGGTGTAGAGCTCGAGGGTGACGGGGCCCTGGTTTTTATTTATTTATTTGGTTTTTTTTTTTTTTGCCCCCTTTAGTCTTGGGTTTTTCTTATGGAATTGTGGGGGCTGGGCGTACCATTGTTGTTTCTATAATCACGTTGGTTGCCATGGTGTGTTGGAGGCCAATTGGTGTGTGGGACTTTCGTTTGGGGTTTGGGCG
Organism: Epichloe gansuensis; assembly: GCA_023658505.1. Classification (NCBI taxonomy): domain Eukaryota; kingdom Fungi; phylum Ascomycota; class Sordariomycetes; order Hypocreales; family Clavicipitaceae; genus Epichloe; species Epichloe gansuensis. Next base: position 1,493,613 of record CP098285.1, on the reverse strand, counting down.
GGTGAAGGAGATGTGAGGTGATGGTGATGGTGATGGTGTGGTGTGGTGGTTTGCGATTGAATTGCGATGGCGATGCGATGATGAGGTTTGGGGGCTGCTGCTTGTGGCTGTGGCTGTGGCGCTAGCTTGGGGTGGGATCTTTTTCCGATCTTTTATCTTTCCGACTTGCTCAACGTGACGTGACGTCGTCACCTTGACAAACTTCACACACTTGCGTGCCATCGCTTAAACAGCGCTTAAAGTCTTGTTTTTTCTCTCTCATTCATTCATTCTTTATAAATATTGGAATAGTTTTCAGAAATGAAATAAACTGCACTTTGCGGCCCAACAGCAGTTCTGAACTCACTTTGCACAGTCACTCACTCACTCACTCAACTCCGTCTCAAAAACAAGTCACCGCTTTGTTTCATGCCACCATCGCCATGGCCTCAAACACGACGCTGGAGCCCGGCGCCCTCGACGCCCTCAGCACCACCTTCAACGGCACACAGCCGCATGCTTCCGCGCTCTCATACCTCCAGGACCTAGACTTCATGCTCCTCGAGTTCAAGCTCGTCGTTTCCGCCCTCGGCATAATATACCTGGGCTCCCATGCCGCCATCCGCCGCCCACCGTCCGCGGCGCCCTCGCGCGACAAGAAGGACCGCGAAAGGGACGACTCGGACCGCTTCTCGCAGGGCCTGGAGCCCTCGGATGCCATCGTCTTCCCCATCATGGCGGCCATCATGCTCGTCGGCCTATACTACCTCATCCAGTGGCTCAAAGACCCGGCCGTCCTGAACAAGATGCTCAGATACTACATGACGACCGTGTCGATGGCGAGCGTCCTCACCCTGTACGCGCACGGCATGGACCTGGGAACCTCGTTCCTCTTCCCGACCTACTGGCGCGGCAGGGACGGCTCCCTTCGGAAAGTGGACCAGAAGAACAGGGCGGTTGCGCTTTGCGACGACGCCGGGAACGTAGTGGGCGAGGCACCCTCTGCGAACCCTCTGCCTGGACTGTTTGGCCTCTTGGCTCCGACGAATAGGATGCGGAAGGCGGCGTGGGAGCTCCGCGGGGTGTTCACTAGGCGCTGGGAAGTCGACCTCTTTGCAAGAGGCATGGGCGAGGTGAAGACGGATCTTCGCTTCTCACATATGATGGCCTTGCTGCTCAGTGTTGGTACGGCGCTGGCGTACTTTTCGACAACATGGTCGTTCTTGTCCAACATGCTGGGTTATGGGATGTGCTATGGCTCGTTTTTGATCCTCTCGCCTACCGACTTTATGACGGGCAGTTTGGTGCTGTGGGGGCTGTTTTTCTATGACATTTTCATGGTGTTTTATACGTGAGTTTCCATTCTTGTTTCTGCTTCAGTCACCTCAAAACACCCCCCACCCCGGGTTTCCATGCCTTTTCTTCACTGAAACTAGTCTTGAGAAATAGCTCAACTGATAGCTCAACTGAACTGCGATAGACCCTACATGATAACTGTCGCAACTACTCTCGACGTCCCCATCAAACTCACATTTGAAGCCGCGTCGCGAAAGAGCATCCTCGGTCTCGGAGACATCGTCATTCCCGGCATGATCATCGGCTGGACTCTTCGACTGGATCTCTGGCTGCATTACGTCCGCAAAATTAAGTATGAATCCACGGATCTGGTCCTCGTTGAAAAAGACGCAACGTCCGGCCGAATCGTGAAGCGAAGCGAAACGAAGCACAAGGAGGTAAAGCCCCTACGTCGAGGTGAAGGGTAACTGGGGCGCTGGATTCTGGTCTCGCGGCTCATTGTTTCCCTCTCGACCTCAGCAACTACCCCCATTTGGCTGGCGCCCGGTTCGCCAAGGTGTACTTCCATGCGGCCATGGTAGGCTACACACTCGGTATGGGGGTCACGCTAGCCATGCTCTTGGTGTTTAAGCGCGGCCAGCCAGCTCTGCTGTACCTGGTTCCAGGCGTGCTGGGTGCGCTTGTGGCCACGGCGTTGGCGAGGGCGAGTTCGGAGACTTGTGGAGGTACACCGAGGACGGGAGCCTGGATACAATGGACGTGGTGGTTGATCTGGACGGCGATGGGAACGCCATAAGGAGGATCAGGGCCCTGGAGGATGGAGTAGTCGATACCACCAGGGATGAGAAGAAGGATAAAGGTGAGGGGGCAAGGATCGGAAATCTAACGACAAGGCTGTGCATGTCGAGAAAGCGGAGGATGACAAGAGCAGACGCCGCAAAGTGTTTGTGTTGTCGGTGGAGGCTGCAGAGGAGTAGAGTGTCAGGGTCGGAGATTATGCGCTCTGCCTAGCCTCTCGTACGCTTGACTACTTCTTTACTCGTCGATTTACTATGAGGCATACGTCTGGCAGTAGATCCTGGCATGCCACGCGGCATGTGAGTGCCCGGCGAGATCAAATATTTCTCACCTCCCTTCGCGAGCAGACACATGCCATTGTCCCGGGTGACAAGCTGTGCCGAATTCCTTCTCTGGACAGTGAGAAAGAGCGTCTCTTGGAACTACCAGCGAAGTTCCTGTAGCAGACTGACGATGAATGCCCTGATGTCCACGCACGGTGGCCAACAACATGGCGGTAGTGCCAACATCAGCGTCTTCTGCTTCAGTATCTGCGCCATTCTCGAGCAGCGGCTTAACAGCAGCTTCATGCCCCTTCCCAACAGCCATTGACAGGGGCGTTTGAGCTTGAGCCCAAGCGTCCTCCGGGTCAACACTGTCTGTACTTTGGAGGAGAATTTCAAGTACGGAATAAAGCCCCAAGTACGCCCCTAAATGAAGGCCTATCGATTGTGTGGAACGCTGTTTTGCGGTGCCATAAAGGCATGATGGAATTTTGGCTCCTAGTCTATTGTTACAAGCGTTATCAGCCACGACGCCTTCGCCTTCTCGTCGTTTTTCTTTTTTTCTTTCAGAAAATCTATGACTTGATTGCCAACCATGAGACCAAACCTCGCGTTAGGAAAGCTGTGCATCATGTCTCTGGCAACGCTTGCAGCAGAGGAGACACCATGCTCCCCATCTGGCACGGCACCTATAAAAACGTCATGTTTGTTCATCTTGCCCAAGGTATACTCATCGTCATCGTTGCGTGCCAGAGTCTGGACCGCTCATGTTCCTCGTCGAGGAAAACTCGTGCAGGGAAGAAGAAGGAGAAGAAGTAGAAGAAGGGGAAGAAGCAGAAGAAGAAGATGATGTGGAAGAATATAAAGAAGTAGAAGAAGTAGAAGAAGAAGCAGAGTTGCGTCGCAGGTTCGTTGCAGAGCATCATGTTTGCCTAGTTGGTCCGGGGAGTCTGGACCTTGACTTCAGCTGAAAGACGTGCAAAGGTGTGATTTGTACTATGAAGCCTATGTATGTAATCCGTACGCCTCTTAATATGCTAGGGTAGCTATACATATAGTTACGAAATTTTTGATTTTCACGTTTTGGCAAACATGGAATACAACTCCCTCCGTAGCAACTAGTTCTTCCCTAGTTGGGCAAGCGCGACGGGGACCATCGGACCAATCAATCACCCAAAGCAGCCCCCACCCACATAACCGCATGCATGCCATCTCCATCCATCACAACTTCAACTCACCTCACCCTTCATTTCCCTTCCTTTTCTTTTCTCTCCCCTCCCCGCCTACGCGCATCATCAGGCCAAGCCCACCATGTCTCTCCCTACCACAAAGCCCATCCAGCCATCCATACGCTCCTTCTTCACGACCAACACCCCGAAATATGCTCCCCCGCCGCCCGGCCCATCGCCGCCCTCCCGCATCGCCATCCGCCATGCTCCCGCGACGCAACAACCCAAGGACCTCGTCATTCCGCCTCTACCGACGATTCCCGACTCGGCGAGCATACGAATCCCAACCGAAGCGGACATGGCTCCCTGCGGCGCATAAACTCCCTCCTCTTGCAAGTCTCCTACGCGGAATCGTTCTACGCATACGCCGTGAACAATCCCTTCTCCCGCGTAATTACGTGGTCGCAGGACGGGCAAGAGCCCAAGATCATAGGCGGAATAGTCTGTCGCGTAGAGGACATCAACCCCAAGGAGAAGAACAAGGGCAGTGGGGACAAGACCCCCAGAACATATACATTCGATCGCTATGTCTGCTATCGCCCTACCGATCCATGGGTCTCGCCCAGGCCGCGCTCGAGCACGTCCTCTCCACAGTGGCAGCGAATCACCTGAATGTCGCGAGCGTTACGGCACACGTCTGGACAGAAAATGAAGATGGGCTACGGTGGTACGAGGGCAGAGGGTTCGCGAGGGCCGGCCAGCCTGCGGGGATATTATCTGAGACTGAGGCCCGATACCGCGTGGTTGGTTCGGAGGATGTATCGCAGAGCGGGAACGGTCCATCGGAGAGAGCAGCTGGAGCAGCGGTGGACAATCGATCGGTTTCAATGAGTGTGACTGCCGCCGTCGTCAATTTACCTCCCTTGCCGCACCGCTCTCGGGTCCTGCATCGACGAAATCTACGCCGCCTCCCCTTCATCCGAGACCTTGAGGCCAAAGCCCGCGCCGGGACAGTCATATCAGAACCAGCGGCCGGATATGGAATGGAACGATCTTCCTGCCGACATGGCGCCTCCTATGGCGCCGTTGCGCAAGACGGGGAGCGAGTCGGCGTCGGCAACGAGCTCGAGGAGTAGTTCTGCGGCACCGAGAAAGAAGCGGGACCGTTCGTATCCGGCTGCCGCGTTTGGGGCGAATTAGTGACGGAGACGAACAACGGAGAAAGGAGGACTGCCTAATTAATACCGATAGTTGGAGAAACAGAGGCATCATTACTTACTACTCAAGGCACAGGAAACAGAGCATCTTACCACGGGATTTTCAACGGCGCTACAGAGAGGAGTTGCAAAGCACGGGGCCATGACCATGATTACGTCAAGGAAGACACCACGGAGCGTAGAGATAGCACATCAGTGGACCAGGTCAATGCACTGCTTGAGGATACAACTTTTGCTTAGAGACAAGCTCATGACGGGATGAATATTTACCTCCATGACATAATTGAATACAATGCATTTCCAACATTCAACATATCATGACCCAAAACTCCGTTTTTCCCACGTGAAAAGACGCAAATAGCACAGATTGAGTTGAGTGAGTTGGCCTCCCTCTCCTCATCGTTGTTGTCTGCTCCACCAAACAGCCGCAATCGCCACTGCCGCCATTAAACCCCCAAACAAAGAGCGCCGTCGTGGATGAAGACGAATCCTCGACGGCAGGCACATTGGACGGAACCTTTTCGAGGCGTCGCTTGATGTCCTTGCGCAGGTCGGCCAAGAAGTCACCCGGCTTTTCCTGGCGAGCGGCAATGAGCGCAATGAGAGCTGCCCCGACTCCGCTGCCATCCTTGGCGATGCCAATGCGGATCTTTGCCGCGCCCTTGGGTCCAATGCCTTTGATGGCGACGAGAGCTTCATATATCATGTCTCTGAAGAAAGGATAGTGCTCAACCAAGCTGCCGTCGACACCAATATCTATCACGTCTTCCCCAGGATCTTCAATTTTGCCAGATTGCAGCGCAATGGCTCCAATCGCAACAGCCGACAGTCTAGCTGCTCGGCGAGCGACGGCGTCGGAAATGGCCTTGAAGGCCTGCGCATCTTCTAATGACGGCGCGTAAATGTCTAGAGAATTTTCGAGCTCTTGGCGAATAGACGAAAGCTCTGGGGTGTTATCGGCGGCCGCTACCGACATGATGGCGCTGTCTAGACCCCACGCCTTGAAGATGCTCGAGTTGGGCCCGATGCTCGTCGTTGTATGTCTGTCATTGAAGCTCGAGTTGACATCCCGGAAGAGAGCAATATTATCCTTCTTGATCATGTCAACGACAGTCAATCGCACGATTTCACCCAGAAACATGCCCGAAACTCGCTTCTCGAACATTTGGATTCCAGGGTTTACACTTTCAGCGTCGAGCGTCTTGTCCCAAGGAGTGGATGGAAGGACTTTGAGCTGATTGTCGAACGAGCCCCATTCGGTATTGATGACCATTTCGCCCGTTGAAGTGTCGTACTCTCCTTCGATTGCTTTCTTGATATTGGCAGTCTTCTCAATGTAGGCGCCATTCGTGCCGGTTCCGAAAATGCCACCCAAAAGAGAGCGGTGCTTTCAATCGAAGTATACGATCTTGCCATAAGAGTACCGACAGTATCGTTGACAAGCGCCGCTACTTTGACTGGGAGGCTGAGTTCGTCAATCTCGTCCTGGAGCAGGCGACAGACATCCTTGCCTACGGCGTCGGGAATATCGAAGCCCTTGGTCCACCGAATGAGGTTGCCCTTATTGATACCCAATTGCTTGACAGGGAAACTGAATGTGAAGCCCAGGCGGAAAATCTGCTCATCGCGGTAACCCATGGGCGTACTGGCGGTAGCTCTGCGTCGTATGTGGCTTTCGAAGTGATCGGCATGGTGCTCCCGAAGAAACAACTCAATCTGCTTCGCAAGAAAGGCGAAAAGCTCCTTGGCAGTCTTGGCGACCATGAGGGCTTTAGGAATGGCCACTTTGTTGTAAGTGAGGTTGAAGGTCGTGTCGCCGTTGAGCATGATGGAGCATACACGGAAGTTGGTACCGCCAAGATCAACCGCTAGATACAATCCCTATGGACTTTGTCAACTATTTCACATCCACGTCGCCATCCAACGAGCGCCCAACGAGCATATGGAGCATTTGAACAGAAAGAGAGAAGTTCGAAATTACCTTTTCTGTGCCGTTGGGCACTCCTGTGACATAAGTAGGAATTTGGCTAAGGCTGGTGCCATCGTTTTCTAAGCCCTCCTCTGTCGCGTAAGGTGGTCAGCACAAAGCCAAGTTTTGAGCGCCAACCTGGATTTTGACACGGCGCGTAGGCTTGGGGAATGCTTGCATACTCATTTGAGCCAGAAACTCCTCCACGTGCTCATTGACATGGACATCGGAAAATTCGAACTGCGAGACGACTCGCTTGGTCTCGCCAGCAAGCGCCATTGTTGGAGGAAACTGGCGCCAGAACGGGGAATAGGGCGGGATTGAGGCAAACCGACTCCGATGTCGCGTGAAAGAGGTGCGAAAATAAAGTAGTGAAGGATGAGAAATGGGAAGAGTGGAGGAAGGAGAAGAATATGGCGAATGCAGCCGAGAACGAGACACCTTGGCGTCCGTGAAGCACGAGATGGACAAGCTGATGGGAAAGTAATTGGCGGCAGCTTGTGGCAGAAGTATTTGGAGCAGAAGCAGAAGCAGAAACAGGAACAGGAACGGACCAGGCCCGGCCAGGCCCAGACCCAGACCCAGGGTGTGCAATGCTAATGCTAATATGAATAAATGATGATGCAGTTGGTTAGTTGGAGCCACTATCTGCAAGGATCCAGCAGAGCACGGCTTGGGGTGGCATTGTGTGGATGCGGGCGATGCAGGGAGCATGAGAGAGAGAGAGAGAGAATGGTCAGAATGGGTCAGTCGAATCCATCTCCAGAGCTGCGCCACTTTTGTGCTGAGGCTGGAAGAAGCATCATGTGGGATGCGGGATGCGGGATGCAGCTTCGTGCCGTATTAATAGGGCAATAACGGGCGTAGAAATATGGCCGAGAGACTGCCGACGCAGAGATCCACGTCGAGCGGTGACAGCAAGAGCAGGCAAAAGCTTGAGGGACGACGATGCGAGAGAGGGGTGAGTGTGGTGAGAATTCAAGAATTCAAGAATTCAAAGCGCAAATTCCAAGAATCCAAAATTTCATCATGACCCTCGCCTCGCGGCAGAGTCTGTGTACATAATAGAAGTCGTCATGTAGACCACAGCAGGCGGTCTCTCGAATGGGAAGCCAATGACGAGCGAGTAGTGCTGCATTTCCACTCCGCTTTTTTTTTTTTTTTTTTTTTTGACCGAGGCCTCTCACGAGACTTATCATTACGCAATTTGCCGCAACAACGACCGGGGTTTCTCAACAACCTCAACATCAGACACAGAGGCTTTTCGCATGCGAGAAGAGAAATGAATTCGACAAGTCCAATGCATTAAATATACATGGCATCCCGCATCTCACTCCTTTCATTTATCCAACCGAGATCGAGTGAGTGATTTAATGTCTCTCCGGGAATAGGCATGTCGTGTCACCCTGATTTGATGCAGCCGTGTCTGTACTGTATTGTATTGTATTTATTGTATTGAAACCCAAAATATGGCGCGGCCAGAGTATTGTGCCAAAGCTTAGCTTTGGTTTCCTTTTACTTTATTACCTGCTTAATGAGCTCATCTTCGTCTGCATACTCTCGCGGCCCCTCGCTAGTGCCAATACCTTGACGGTAGACATCAGGACGATAAAGTTAGATATATCCAGCTACCACACCACTGCGTTACCGATCATTATCAGCAACCTCATTTTTCAAAGGTTCTACATACTCCGAATTGACTTGGTTTTTGAGCGTTTCGTAGACAAGCCCTGGCCACATGAATCTTGCTCTTCACGATCTGCCCGACACATTCCGATTTGAACACGGGCCCGCAATTCATCATCATCCACCCCCAACCTGAACTTTTCTATCCTTTTCTTCCGTGATTCATGACCCTCACTATCGAGCAGACGCACGCGTGAGCATCATTGACCACCCGCAAGCCGATTTCCCGAACAAATCGAATCATCCTCGAATTGACAGAACTTGTCACAGGTAGGAAAGCGGCGACAAGACGCTCTGGGGTGCAAATAACCATGTTGTCATGTCAAAGAAGATGATGCACAGTTGCGAGCGACATCGAGACGCCTATTATTTTCAGGCATTTGACGGTACATTGCCCCGATCTTCGACATTGTGTAACAGCCCAAGACTTGCACGCAAATGGCGGGCCATGCTCCGGCTCAGCCTCAACGAGGAGAGCCTTTGAATTAGTAGAGGAGAGGGAGAGGGAGAGGAGAGGAACCAAGTACAGAGTATCTTGTAGACAGGCTTTTATCATGGCCTATGTAGATCCTGCTGTCTGGCTGCAACCATATCTAATACATGTATGTATCTCATCATGCGCTGACCTGACCGGAAAACGCCCCGCCTGATGGGCCCCACATTCTTTTGTTCCTGGAAACCCGCTGCTGCTGCAACGCTGCAGCATGGCCGGTTGGGAAGAGGCTATTGGCTATGTGTGATGATGTATGTACTCCGATGAAATACGAATTCTACAAACGGAAACTCTGACAATGGTTTGATGACCAGGTACCGCTGTGCTGATTGATCCAGGTGTCGAATATCATGGTCCGGTCGAGAAAATTCGCGTCTGCTTGCAAATCACCACTCCGTTGACTCGTTGAGGCAGGCCGTTCACGTTGTACTCCAATCATCGGCCTTCATTCTGATGCGGTTCGTGTTGCAAGTCCAGTCCGCCTTCTCCTTCCCCGCCTGTTCTAACTTCTGACCGTGTCCTGACCAGACCGGACCGGACCGGACTATTATCGGAAGATATTGTATACTCCATGTGCAGGTTGCGTCTGGTGGCGGCGATGGAATATTCAGCGCACAAAAGCACAAAAGCCAAGGACCTGGCAGCGACATGCTGTCCTGGCCCTAATATGTAGTTAGTCCTCCTGCATGCCGAACGGCGAAAACACGAACAACTCATGTTCGGTTCCCCGCCAACCCACGCAAGCATCGACCACGCAATGTCAATGTGCGGGTTCTGACATCTCCAAAAAAAAAAAAAAAAAAAAAACACCCCGAATCGTCCCAACAACGGCATCAATTAGGCACGCATCTCAGACTGCCAACGTGCTTCCTCACGGATCACTGAGTGCTCTTCCCACCGAGCGTCGGAGCTACTTGGTACGCACGCACTCAAAACAACTTCCCACACTTCCTCCGTATTCCTCCATATTTCTCCCGTCTTGCGCCTCCACCTCTTCCGAAAACAATCCTTGCCATTGAGGGTTGGTTGCCTCTCACTGTCGGCCTTATTACCTCTTCTCTTGGTCATTTGGTCGTCCCATCGTCGTTGTCCCCTCAGTCCTCGCCCAGCCTTCTTGCTAATTGAAAATATTGCCTGTCAGCTGGGTGGCCTCCCGGTCCTGGAGTGTCGCACTCGTCTCGCTCGTTCCCGCGTATTCGGCCACAAGGCAGTTCAGTTCCATCATCGCATCGTCGGCGTTACACCCCAGCTTGCGCAGCTGATCTGGCTTTGAGTTACCATTAGTGCAGCTCGATGCTGGGTCCCGTTTCTCTCCCTAGGCAGCTTAGTTTCTGCCAACCTTGCAAGACGCACCAAGACGTGCTCAATCAACAGATTCGCCAACGCCTGCCTGCCTGCCTGCCTGCCTGCCTGCCTGCCTGCCTGCCTGCCTGCCTGCCTGCCTGGACAGCTTTTTTTTGTTCTGTCAATTGTGTGTCTCTGACGTTGTGCTGCGCTGCGCGCTGCGCGCTACGCACGTCAGCAGTTGCCTCTCGCCGCGCCCCTCCTCCCTCCCCCTCGACATCGCCTGGATCCTCCAAACTGGTCTGACACTGCCTTACCGAAAGCTCGCACGCCCGCCCGCCCGCCCTGCCAGACTAGCCCAGTCTTTGCAAGACCTGGTCTTCTTTTTCTGACCATTTACTTCCCTCATCCGCCGTGCTCCCTTCGAACCTCACGTATTGTCTCCTTCCCTTCCATATGAGTTCTATGAACTCCCGCCTCAAAGGCTTCGGGTTCGGAAAACGCAAGTCAACCGTCAGCATCCAGACCACCGACGGGGTCCCTCCCGCCAGTACCCTCCTCCAGGCCAAATACCTCAACACCAGATTCCGCACCCAGGACAAACGCCGCCCATCGGCGCATCGTCTTCCCAATCCAGCCTCGCCATGAATCGTCCTCCCAGTTACACCTCAAACTATCCTCCAGGTCTGTCTGGCGGCCCTGGGGATCGTACGTCTCCTCACCAGGGTAACAACCGCACCCCGCCGAGTCAAATGGCTGGAGGCCCGCCTCCCATCAGCACTGGTGCACCGGTCGGCTATCCTCCACCAAACATGGCTCCCATGGGTCAAGGCCCTCCTCCCATGGGCGGCCCTCAGGGTGGCCCTGGAGGTCCTCCTCCTCCAGGATTCGGTGGACAGCCAGGATATCCTCCTGGCCCTCATCTTTCACAGGAGGTCCCATCGCGCAACAATTTCAGCGACCCAACCCCGCCGCCGAGGTTGAGGGCGCCAGCAAGAGCAAGGCACAGCTCATTGTTGGTATTGATTTTGTGAGTATAGCTCCAGGAGCTGAAGGGTCAACAGATCCCATACGACTTATTCGGTCCTCCTCCATCTTCGTGGCTATGCCGCACAAGGCAGTGAGTGCGGCGAATAATCAAAGAACTGCTGCTAACACATGCTGGCACATGCTGAATCTAGGGTACCACCTTCTCAGGCGTCGCCTTTGCCTTTGCCACAAACAATGAAGCCAAGGAAGATATCATCACAGAATGGCCAGGAGCTGGGTCATACACCAAGCAGAAGGTGGGGATCAGCTCGTCCCCAGAGATTCATCTCTGAATATCCCGCGGCTAATTGATGTGTGCGCTTGGAACAGATTCCCACAGTCCTCTATTATGATCAGTATCAAAGGTCGTAGGTTGGGGTCCTGACATTGCCGATGCGCTGGCGCCCACAGGATATCCGAAGCCGGGTGTCCAAAGGTGGAGTGGTTCAAGCTACAGCTGATGTTGAGCGGGAACACATACATTGATCCCATCAACCTGCCTCCTCTGCCCCTGGCAAGTCCGAGATCGACGTCGCCGCAGACTACCTCTTCAAGCTTCGTCAAGCCATGCGATCCGCTTTGCAAAAGACACTTGGCGAGGTGTTCAACCGTGAAGAGCGCAACATTCGATACTATCTGACCGTGCCTGCTATCTGGAACGATGCCGGCAAAGCCGCCACTCGAGCTGCCGCCATCCAAGCTGGCTTCCTCCGCGATGAAAACGACAACCGCCTGACGCTAGTTTCTGAGCCCGAAGCTGCTGCCCTCTTCTGCTCCAAGACTGGGTTGTTGAACCTCAAAGTGCACGATGCCGTCTTGATCGTGGATTGTGGTGGTGGTACCGTCGATTTGATTGCTTATGAAGTCGAGGAGGAGAATCCATTCACCGTCGCCGAATGTACAGCAGGATCCGGAGACTCGTGTGGTTCTACAGCACTCAACCGAAACTTCAGCAACATCCTCCGCAACAAGATTAGGAAAATGAAATTGCCCGATGGTTCCAAGATCGCCGGTCGAGTCTACGCCAAATGCATCATGGACTTTGAGAACAGAATCAAGGCTGACTTCCGAAACAACGGCCAAAAGTGGGCTGTCGATGTTGGTATTGAGGCTGAATTCCCCGAGGCGAGCATCGAGGAAGGATACATGACTTTCACCAACGAGGAAATTCTGCAATGTTTCGAGCCCGTCGTCAACCGCATCCTCGAGCTTGTGCGCAACCAAATCATTGCCATTCAGGCCCAGAACAGAACGCTACAGAATATCCTGGTTGTCGGTGGTTTCGGTGCCTCCGAGTACCTGTTCCAGCAGATCAAGCTGCACATTCCTCCCCAGTTCCAGTCCAAGGTCGTTCGACCCATGGACTCGGTGGCTGCCATCGTCAAGGGTGCCGTGACGGCCGGTATTACGGAACGCGTCATCACTCACCGAGTGGCTCGTCGTCACTACCTCATGGCTACCCTCCAGCCCTTCAAGGAGGGCTACCATCCCGAAGCATACCGTGTTCCCTCATTGGACGGAAAGGATCGTTGCAAGTTCACTCGACAAATTTTCGTACAGAAGGGTCAAAAGGTCAAAAATGGAGAGCCCGTCAAGGTGTCTTTCTTCCGACAGGTTGCCCCCGGCGCCACGCTCATGTACGAAGATGTATTATATGCTTGTGACGACGATGCTTGTCCCGAATACACAAAGGATCCTCGTAAGTGTCAATCCCGAAAGCAACGGAAATCATTATGGTCGTGAAATGATTGCTGACAAGTTTCACAGGTATCAAGGAAGTTGTTACTCTGACCTCGGATCTGTCACGCAAGAACCTCGAGAAGGATTTCGAGCGCATGGACACACCTCAAGGCACCTTCTACCGCGTCTACTTTGACATTTATCTGACTCTGGATGGCTCCGAATTCAGTGCAGAGCTTGTCTGCCAAGGAGAAGTCATGGGTAGGTGCAGAGCTCGCTTCAGGTAAATGTCGCATACGGGCAACTGAGCGAAGCAGAAGATTGTGGTGGGTAGCCGGGGCTGTGGGCTCGTTTTCCACTAGAGCGGTGGACTTTTATATCCATGTTGAGTCGAGAATAATTGTTACCTTGCAAGAGTATTCAGCGTGTCATGGAGGATGGGATGAAATGCTACCTGGGAACTGGCGAATTAGATTTACCAAAGCAGCTGTCTAATTCGTTTTCCTACAAGTCGGGAAACTGGATGGTAGCAACGAGGAGGAAGAAGCTGTTAAAAAAAGATGACAACAACGAGATGATGTGAGAGGCTCGATCGAGCAGGGGACCAGCATATTCGGAACCTGACATTCGATCTCACTTGGTACGTGGGAAGATGGGGGTAATATGCCTTATGAACATAGGCCATGAATGGGAAGCAATTTTTGATGGACCAAGGACACCCTTTATGTCGACATTGACTTTATGTTGGCATTGATTGCCTCGGTCTCCTATGATCAGTCTCCTTTTGACTAGTTGATGCTCATCACAGCTGAATGAAGGGCAAGTGGCTCGCAACTGTGCCTTGATTTCAACAGGACATTCCTGGTGCAGCCTGTTCCTGGACCCTGTCGCAGCTTCCCAATGAGAGCCTGACTGAGAGCCAGTCAGTCCAGTCAGACCAGTCCCTCCTGCGTCATACTCTCAGATTGAGATGGGCACGGTGGGCCCAGTTGGGCGTAATTGACTTGGACATGATTCCCGTACATGGCCAGCCCAGGCGCTTGTTCCGCTTGTTCTTCGCCCTCCATGTTCTTTGTTCACCACGTTTTTCTTCTTTTTTGCTTGTGTATCCTCGAGTATCCTGCCGGCCAGGCCTTTTCTTGACTGCATCTTTCTTGCTTTCCGGGTTCATCTCGTCTACTGCTCAATTCATGTTTAGTCCATACCAGAGTCTCACCTTGAAGTCTTAGTTACGGGCTTACATTCACAGCGGCGTGGATCCCAGACCCGTGACGCCCGTCGTTTCTCAGATACAAACGTTGAACACGTGGACTTGCCTCCCCCTCGATACCACCCTGGCCAGGTCTACATCCCTAGCTGCGAGCTGCGTTGCATTTCCGTTTCTGGGATACGGGGGCAGGGGCTAAGTCAGGGTTTACTGCCGCCAACGCAGAAACGTCGTTATCGTGGCCGGGGAGAAGCACCTACTACAACTACATATACTAGCTTGCACCTATTAACTCAACCTCACAATCGAACTCCAGCATCAACACACCGTTTTGCTCATATGCCCAGTGTGCTTTTCGCGTCAAGCTCATTCTCAGATACCACGCCCAGTCACACACAATGCGATTATAGCTTTTCTCCCTTTTTAGCAGAAGATTGCTGGTCTTTTTACGGTTCTGTATAAACGGTACGGCGCTTTCACGACATTTGAACCTAAACCTCTACGACTCAGTACCACTTAGCCCCTAGTACAACCCGAACCGTATAGACTGGCCATTGGCTGCATCGTTTACTCTCTCTGGCCAAGTCGTACCCGGTTCATCGACTTCCATGAATCAGCTACTGCTCATTTTCGTTACCTTTGGCTCCCTTGTTCCAGCGTCCCCCTCGGAAGACAGTCCAACGTCGCGGGCCATTGGCAGGCAGAGTTCTTTCGTCATACCAAGCGAAGCTCGCCGGCAAAGCGTGGTCCTCCTGAGGATTGGGAAGGCAAGGTCCCGCTCGTCATCACCAACAGATGTGACGCGACCATCTGGCCCGGTATTGCCACCCAGTCTGGTACTGGTCCAGGCACTGGGGCTTTGAGTTGACGCCAGGCAAGAACAGGACGCTGTGGGTTGCGCCGAACTGGCAGGGTCGAGTTTGGGGTCGAACAAACTGCACAGTCAATGGCGAATCTTGTGCCTGCAAGACGGGAGATTGTTTCTCCAAGTTGGACTGCGAATTCAGCGTAAGTAGAAGACTGCATCGTCTTTGTCAGTTGATATGCCCGCGGCTGACAAGAACTTATGCAATGGCAGGGAGCAACTCCAGCGACCCTCGCTGAATTCAACCTTGCCGGTGGTTCTGATGGGATGCAGACCTTCTATGACATTTCGCTTGTAGATGGGTACAATCTTCCCGTGGAATCAATTATATCCCCGCAAAGAACACAACGTACATTCCGCCGAACCTGACAAACTGTGCTTGCATCGCGACGAGTGGTTGGATCTACTCCAAGGCCAAGACGGGCACATTCTACGCCAATGAGTCATACCCTGTGCCGCTTGAGCCAGAAGAGACGAACAACAGTGTGGAGAACTGGTGCCCGTGGCCGAATCTCGCCTTTCCTCCCACGAAGCCAGGAGATGGTGTGTACCCGTATCCAGACGACGACATTCAGCGACCAACATTTTCCCCTTGTAACAGTGCCTGTGCAGCTTCCGGTTCAGACAAGGATTGCTGCATTGGAAAATACCACGACGCCAAGATTTGCAAGCCATCGAGCTACAGCAAAGCAGTAAAAGCAGTGTGTCCTGATGCATACAGCTTCGCCTTTGATGACCAAAAATCTACGTTTATCATTCCCAAAGGTGGAGGTTGGGAAGTAATAATGTGCCCAACGGGTCGATCGACTAATATTTTGCGACAATTGGGCAAGGAGCTATTCGAGCTGGCAAGCGGTGGCAGGCTGTCAACGCGGTCTATGAAGCAGCTGCGGAACGTCACCTATATCGAAGCGGACAAGGGCGCAGCCGCATCACTGAAGCCATCTAACGGATTGACAGCTGCTCTGGTAACATCGCTCTTTAGTTTGTTGGTTATGTTGTAAGAAGTGTCCAGGAGGGAGGGATTTATCGGTTGGTTTTGTTGAATTCTTGTTGCGTCGCTGTGCTGGCTGGCCACTTGCGAAAGACGCTTGGGAACGGTGGAATGCAAACCTAGAGTCATATAACCCCTATTGTTGTTTCTCGTAGTACAACTAGCAACCCTTGTAGTGGTAAATGATATGATTTCAGTCAGGAATAGTCTAGTCTATCTCCTTACATCTCTCGCAGCGAATGATGTCGCGCCAGGATTCGTTGTGCTCAGTTGGGAAACCCCGTTTCAATCATGGTCACGTCTCGGTCGTCGTCCAAAGCAGACAACAGCCCATCAAGTACAAAGAACAAAAAAAAAAAAAAAACGAAGAAAATGTATGCCAAAAGAGCCATCATCACGCATGATTATTTATGCCCTCCGTTTCTCCTTTCTCCTCCGCTCCCACTCGGCTCGTTCCTCATCATCGCTCCCGCTAAACTCTGCATCATCATCATCATCATCATCATGACCCTGTTGCTCAACGCTGACGACGCCACCACCCCCAATATTCGTCTTTGCCGCACTCGAGGAAACCACGTTGATGAAGTCACCCGCATTCTGGTTCGCATACTCGTGTTGCCGAATCAGGTCCCTCAGTTCCGTATTAGCAGGATCGACGAGCTGCAGGGCCGTGAGCCCGCCTTTGTTCTTGACGCGCGGGTTGGACCCTGCCTCGAGCATCATCTCAATGAGGGCGGTTCCAAAGGGTCTTTGGGCTGGGGGCTCGGCGTTGAGCCAGCGGACTGCGGTGTGGAGGGGGTATCGCCTTCGAGGCGGTTGATGGGGTCGCATTCGAACGAGGGTTGATCGAGGAGGAGGTCTATTATTTCGTCTGTTTTTTTTTTTAGATCTATTAGTCTTGCATGTATGTGTGGGATTGAGATGGTGTTTGGGGGCAGGGAGGGGAGGCATGTACAGTTTCCTGGGAGGCGGCCTCGTGGTAGAGGTGGTTTCCCATTATGGTTGTTGTGTCGTTTAGGAGGCGGGTGATTTCGGCGTCGGGCTTGTTGGCGAGGGTTTCGGATAGGAGGTCGGTGTTGTTGCGGCGGCAGGCTTCGATGAGGAGTTCCTTTGGGGAGGCGCCCTGGTTTTCTGTTGGTTTTGTGTGTTTTTTTTTTTGGGGGCTGATTTACTTCGTGTTCGTGTTCTTCTTCGGCGGGCATTGTGTTTGGAGGGTGTAGGTGAGTTGGGAATGGAGGGAGGATTGTGGAATTGAGGTTAAGATGGGGATGCAATGGCAAGTGAACGTATGGATAGTTAGTTATTGGAGTGGACTGACTCTGGAGGGGTTGCTTTGGAGCGTGCGGCTGCGGCTGCGGCTGCGACTGCGACTGGCACTTGCTGGACCTTCTGAACAGCTGCAACAAGCTTGGTGGACCCCACCATCTAAATCCATCATTTCATTCATTGACTTGATGGCGCCAGGCTGGGTACAACTTTTTTTTTTTTGCGGTGCTTTCTTAATAAACCTTCACGGCACGGCAACAAACCACGCACGCACGCGCACGTTCAATCGATTCGAGCGATGCGCACGGTAGCATTCATTTGATAACATTCTCTCAAGTCTACATTTCCCGCTGCGCCCCAGACATCAGGGCAATCTTTTCCCACACATCACCATGCTCCTTTGTAGGTCGTCTCCATTCGCATCCCCTTGAAGCAAGCAATCGATCCCCAGAACTAACATTTCCCCCTGCCTACAAAGTCTGCCCCAATGCGCCAACATCCTCACCGTCTCTCTCACAAACCAGCGCACCAACCGTCTCGAGTGCCGCACCTGTCCCTTCGAACACACCATCACCGAGCCCGTCTTCTCGCGACGCACCTTTGAGCGCAAAGAAAAGGAAGACGTCTTCGGTGGTCCCGGAGCGTGGGACAATGCGCAAAAGAGCCGCGTTCAGTGTCCTGCAGATGGGTGCGACGGCGACGAAGCAGCCTTTTATCAGGTGCAGATTCGGAGTGCGGATGAGCCCATGACGAGCTTCTTCAAGTGCATGACTTGTGGGAATCGGTGGAGAGAGAATTAGGAGAATTGGGGGTAGAGGTACTGGGGACGATGTGGTCGGATAGGATGGGATTCGATTCGATTCAACGGGAGGGAGGGGCGTTATTAGGGGCATTTCGGAGTCGACATCTAGCGATAGTGAAAGTTCATAACCATGTTCTTCAGGCTTGCTCGTGGACTCTTTTTTTTTTTTTGGCGCAGATCGTGATGTGATTTCCCTTTTCCCCTGTTGATACCCGGAGCTCGTTCGATTCCAGGTCGAAACGAGTACTCGGCGTTCGGCTTTCACTCCTTGTGCCACTCCACCGCAGCCTTCATCTCCTCCTCCACCAGCCTCTGCACCAGGTCCGGGCTCATGATGTCCTGTCGGAAGCGCTCCTGCTGCAGCAGCTCGAGGTGCTTCAGGGTCGGCCCGGGATACGTCAGGTACTTGAGGTACGGCGGCTTCGTCCAGTACTGCAGGTAGGCGAGGTAGGCGATGAAGGAGGGTTGGGAGAGGAGCTTTTGCGACGCGAGGTGGTTGAGGTAGTATGGGTTGGCGAGCGATTGGACAAACTAAAGGGTTTCCGGTTAGAATTTCAACTTTTTTTTTTTTTTTTTTTTGGTTTCTCCTCTCTTCTTTTCTTTTGCAAACGGGCATGGACGCGCCAAAGAATGGGGTCTCGTAACTGCTTTGCTTACCTCGAGCTCAATCTCGAAGCGCGAGTAGCCTCCGTACATGGGCTCGCCGGAGGCCGGTGGCACGGGCGGAGATGACCCCATTGATGATATGTCCTGCGGGGTATCTGTCGCCATTGGATGCAGCTAGGGGAAGGGGAGCGGTGTTGCAGTGTTGTGGTATCTCCTGGTTCTTGTGGCTATTGATGTATCCGTGGTTTGACCTCGAAATGGTTGATGAGTCGGGGTTTGGCGCAGGTCAGGAGGTGGACGTGGAGGAATGTTCGCTGGGAGTACTTTTCTTTTTTGGAGTTTTTGCTGCGGTGCGTATTACGTAGCGACCCGACGACCCCGTTT
Organism: Epichloe gansuensis; assembly: GCA_023658505.1. NCBI lineage: Eukaryota > Fungi > Ascomycota > Sordariomycetes > Hypocreales > Clavicipitaceae > Epichloe > Epichloe gansuensis. Next base: position 1,474,626 of record CP098285.1, on the reverse strand, counting down.
CAAGCTTGCATCGAGGAGCTTCATCCAATCCTGCTTGTTACAACTGACAGGCCATGAATGCCCTCGTAAAGTGCAACTAATAACAATTTTTTTGTTTCTTGTTTCTTGTTTCCCACAATACAAAACCCACCATGTCCAAGATCAAAACACGCATCCTCATCATATCAGACACCCACGGGACCAGCCCCGTCCTCCCATCATCATCATCATCATCATCATCATCCCCTGCCGACGACGACGACGACGACGACTTCGCCACAGCAGATTTACGCACCGTCATCACCGGCTACCGCCATCCCCTACCAGCAGCGGACGTCGTCCTCCACTGCGGCGATCTCACCAAGCGCAGCACCATGTCCGAGTTCAAAGCCACATTCTCCATGCTCCGAGGCCTCCAGGCGCCGTCGAAGCTGGTCATTGCCGGGAACCACGACTCACTGCTCGACCCGGCGTTCGACTTCGACACCGAGGACGAGTACGAGGCAGACGACGAGGTTCGGGACCTGAGCAGTCTGATCAAGGATGCCGAGCAGGACGGCGTGCGGTATCTAACAGAGGGCACGCACGACTTCACGCTGCAGAACGGCGCGGCGCTCAAGGTGTATGCCAGTCCGTATACACCTTCCTACGGGGCATGGGGTTTCCAGTACTCCGAGGACCATGAGTTTGCCATTCCGCGGGGCGTGGACGTCGCCATGACCCATGGGCCGCCCTACGGCATCTTGGACGAGGCCGGTGTTGGACAGTATTACGTCGCGGCTGGACGACAGCCTGAGCACGCAGGGTGCAAGTATCTCTTTGGTGCCGTCGCTCGCGCGAAGCCCCGGATCCATTGCTTTGGGCATATACATGAAGCATGGGGGCGTATCATTGCGCGTGGGCTGGCGACGAAGCGGCTCTAGCTGACACGGCATCTCTGCCTAGGAGAGAAGATGTCGTGGACGGGTCCAAGTCGAGGGTTGTGCACACGATTGGCGAGCTGAAGCCAATGACGCGGGCAGATGATACTTCGATGCGATCGCCCGAGGCCAGGAAGTTGCTGTCGGAGCTAAGTCGGCAACGAGGAGTGAAGTTGGATCTGACCGACGAGCGAACGCTGGTAGAGCCCGGCAAACATACATTATTTCTCAATGCAGCCATCATGGATATCAGATACCGCCCTTCACAGCTCCCTTGGATCATCGACATGGACTTACCGCAGGCACAGATAAACGTTCCGGCGGGGCGAATATGACTGGCAGCATGGGGGCGAAATAATAGTTACGACAAGGGTGTGAACGAAGCAAGCGAGCAGATTTGAAAAGATTAATTTTTTAGAAGAAAAAATTACTAGGTGGAGAAGCAAACTATCTACATCCGGGATATTAAAATAACCAGTTCATACCGTTAGTTCACGTATTCCGTGCTCTTCATTCAATCAATTGATACACAACCCTCTCTTCTTCCTTCTTGAATTTGTTACAACAGAAAAGGGCATCAAGCAGCGCTAATCTCGGTCAAACAAAACTTGCTTACAAAGCAGCGACAGCGGCGAAAAGAGCAATGAAGGCACCGGCAGCAGGGCCAACAACGGCGGCGGCGTTAGTAGGCGTAGACTGGGCACTACTGTGAGTCGAGGAGCTAGCAGGAATCTTGGGGCCGGAAGCACCGCCGGATGAAGGAGCGGTGGTGGTAGAGGTGTGGGTGGAAGTGTTGTTGGAGCTGTTGGTAGGGAAAGCGCCGGTGCCGGCAGGAGTGGTGGAGTTGATCTTGGTGGTGGCAGAACCCATGGTGTTTCCAGAGGCAGGGCCAGAATGGGGGCGGCTCCAGAGCCACCAGCCGCCTTGCACTGGGCGGCAGAAATGCTCTGGGCCTTTACCAAATCGGCCGCCTCGCACTTGTTCTCCGTGACACACTTGGTGACGGGAGTGGCCAGCTTGGCCTGCGCCTCGGGCTTGCAGGCACAGGCGGCGATCTCCTGGGGGCTGCCGGTGCAGCCAGCCTCGGAGAAGGACTTTTCGATGCAGGATTTCTGAGGAGCAGTCGTGTTAGCGTTTTCGAAACGATGGGCACCAGCCAATTATTCTGGAGTCGAAAGGGCCGATTGAGTGAGCTCAACTTACGACGCAGGGAGAAACGCCTTCGAGGTTCTGAGCGGCAGCGAGGCCAGCAATAGCGAGGGTAACGAAAGAGGCCTTCATCTTGAATGAATTGAGGTGATGTGGAGTTGTGCGGAGACGTGCAAGAGACGAGTATGTACAAGGGACGTTATGTTAAGTGACTGCTGAAGCTTGGAGGGAATAGAGAATAGGATGGGGAAAGAAAAGGATGGGCTGTTGCGGTGGAGGGCAGGTTGTTGGGGACCTTATCTTATTATACATGTACGACGGGACTTGGTGGGAATGAGAAGAGCTCTCAAGTGCTCCTGGCCAGCTTCGATGGAAGAGTGGGGCCATGTAGCGGGACCCTGGTACCCTGCATTGGGCCACGGATCTAGATGTACAAGGTACCTGGACCTTGGTGTGGTTCTGTCGACCAAAAAAGAATCCTTTCAATCCACATCCGCATCCACAGCCTCCCTCTCCTCCTCGGAGCTAGAAGTTATTAGAGCTACCCTCGACTCCATCAACAGGCGCAGCAGTCGCACACGAACGAGGCTTGCCACACGCACAACTGCAAGGGAAAACCCAGGCAGGAGGACTATGTACACTTCCCCCTGTTTTACAAAAACAGCTGCGATCAGCTGCAAGTAATACTATTATTAGAGAGCTACAAGAAAAATGCATAGGGCAATGGGGATAACTAGTAATATCGAGTACTTATTGATCCTAGCCCCTATCTCTCTCATTTCTCTGCTAACACCTGATTCGCCTAATTTCCCCTGTTATATAGATTTCTATGCAAAATAATTCAGGGTGTAGTGTACATAGAAAGCCGTTGAAGTCTGGTGCGTGGTCACTGGTCGGTGGCCAGCGGCCGGTGACGCCCATGTACCCATGTACCCATGTCCCGTATCTGTCTCCACTCTCTTGCCTCCCTTTTCCACAAAACACGCAAGCAGAAGCTGGGGTCCACAACCGCACTCACACCAAACAACTCACACTCTGACACTCTCGGACCACCACCACGCAGCACCAGAAACACTGACACGGCACGGCGTTTTACGTTTTATCTTACGTTTTATCTCTTTCTCTCTTTCTAAACATGATTAGACGCAAGACCAGTTATTAATACCCCGACAGGCCGCGAGGCCCAGCCAGCTACTTATACTTCTTCGTACGGTGTTTATCGCCACAATCTCGATCCAGGCTGCCCTGGCCAAAACGTACATACAAGCCATCAAATTAGCCGTCGTGAACTGCAGAAATGTCCCTTGCTCATTCTTCGGTGGACATGAACACACGAGGGATATCACAACCAAACGAGCCTTGATAAGACAGCCTGTCCCTTGCCCCTGTTATTAGACAGTCTCTCCCGAGTCCCCAGCGACATAATACATGGTCATGGTGACAAGCCATGCTGGCCGTCGCCTTCGTCACATCTTGCGCCCGCTACGTATTTACTTTGTGAACAAAGCAGCTCGTGGCTCAGTCGACCGGCATCGACAACGCGAGAACGGCGAACGGCTCCCCAATCATGGGTCCGTCCAGAGGATGATCGAAATTCAACCCCATGTGGTCAATGGACAGAATGCACATTACCTCACCGGCACCGACCATCCTTCAATCCTTCCATCCATTTAATTCGTCGATTGTCATTCCACACATAATAGGGGCATGAGTGGCAGTCTCAACAGCGCATCGTCTGGGCAACAGCATGCAATATTACATAAAGGGTCAATGAGACACGGGCCAAAATGTAAGCCCACTAATAAATGAGCCCCCTCGGCAGTAACTGGGACACTTTAACCTGGCACCCACGGCATTGTGGGAACCGAAATCGAGGGTGGAGTTTTGAATCAATCCGCCGTCCCTTCACATGAATGACGATGAAAGCCTACCTGTCGGCCTGTCTGTATTATCAAAGATAACACTACACTCCGATCTGAGTCTGAGTCCGAGTCAAAGTCTGATGCTAATGCTAATGCTGATGCTGATGCTGATGCTGATGCTGATGCTGATGCTGACATGCATGATGATGTTCGGGTCGGTCACTGCCGAGTACATAGTGGATGAGAATATGTACGGACCACGACAGGAGTACGTAAACGTCTTTTCCGAGTGAGAGTGCATGAATCCGTACTCCTTATTATCATTAGACACTTATTAATCTGGTGCCGCTGGGGAAAACCAAGCCTTTTGTCCCGACACTCCCGCGCCCCACCCTCTCAAACCTGTCGCCCGGGTGGCGCGGGTAACTGGCTATCCGTGATCACAGGAGCGGAGGAATGTATAACGTACACGACTGAAGAGCTTGGCAAGGTCTTTTGCAGGCTCTTTCCTCTATAAAAGGGATGCTTATAATCTCTCTTTTATAACTAGATATCTATTATTAATTTACCTTCTTTTTACCTATTATTAGGAGGCCCTATTAATTACTATGTCATGTGCATGTTAGTATCCCTTACGTGTGCGAGAGTTATAAGCCTAGGAGGTTTACACTTAGACCTATAACTTCCTACGCGCCCCTAGCATAAGAAGTATATATTTACCTTATCCTAACTAATTAACCGCGCTTCTAATAGATACCTTAACCTCTCTTAACCTAAGTCTTAAGATAAATATTAAATTAGTGTTATTAGAGAAATAGGAGGAATAGTATAAAGCATTAAAGCAAGCTACGTAAAGCTAGGAGATCTAGGAAAGAGTAAACCTAGAGCTACTAACATAGGAGACTAACTGCTTAACTAAGCCTTCTAAAGTTAAACTAGGAGACTATATAAAGCTTATAGAGAAGGATAATAAAGGCTATAAGCTTACCTTCTAAGAGGCCTTATTATTCCTCTCTTACAAATATAATATTAATTATTAATTATATAAGGCTATTAAATTAAGAGAAAGGACTATTAGTACTTAGATTACTAACACTATTAATCCTAATGTCTATATAATAATAATTAATAAGATTAAAGAGAAGCATAAGGATTAATCTTTAACGCTTTGTAAGATTACTATAAGCCTTAAGGATAAATTCTTGCTAGGGCTTGTGATTATTAAAGCAAAGGTTATAGCTAAGTATATAGCATACCTTTAAGATACTAAACGCGCTAACGTTATATTTAAGCATTAGATTAAGCAGTGAGATAAGCTATACTAAAAGGGTTCTATGTATAAGATAAACAAGGTATAAGGTACTAATACAATCCGCGATTTTATATAAGTAATTAGAGCGTGTTTTAACCCTTAATAGGCTAGGAACCGCATTACATAGCTTATATAGCTTACTAATAAATAAAATAATACTATAATGCTATAAGGCATTACTTCTAAATACACTAAATACTATAAGGTAGTGCGTATAGAAGATATAGGCATAGCTAAAGGGAGCTATATAACTATACTTAGTAAGCGCTCTAATAATAGCTAGAAAGGTAGTAAGGAGCTTATAAAGTGCCCTTACTATACTAATAACCTAGGAAAAAGGTTTTATTATAGATAGAAGCCTAGAACCTACTATACCCTATATTACGCTATAACTAGTTAGAAAGTTAAAGGTTTTTAGCCTCTTAAGAAGCTTAATTATAAGAAAATTAAGAAACGCTATAAAGGCAATAATTAGAAGGATTTATACGTGGAAATCGTGAAAGATAGTTAGGATATAAAGGCTAAGAAGAATTATAAAGAGAAGTATCCTAGGGTAATTACTATAGCGATTATAGACCTATTAACTATTAAAGAAGAGAAACCATTAAAGGGAGCTATACTACGCTTAGTAATATAAGGTATAAGCTCTTAGAGAGCACCCTATTTAATAACTATAGCGCTCTCTATATTATAAATAATATAAGATTCCTTAAGCCTAGTACCTTTAAAGAGACTTATAATAACTACCTTAAGGCAAGTATAACCTCTTTCTAGATTACTAGAAGAGGCATGTGTGTAATTAAGGGTATCCTAAATAGGCTATAAGGATCTTAGACTAAGAACCTTATATTATGTAACGTTACGCTTATTAAGGGTTTTATGTAAATATTATATTAGAGAGCCTTCTCCTTTAAAAGGGCGTTTAGTATTATAGAGTAAATAGCTCCTATATATTAGAGTAATGGATAATAGCTTATTGCTAGTAAAGCTTTAAAGGAAGTATAATATTATTTTCCTTTAATATAAGCCTCTTTCTAGTTGCTTAAAGGGACCCTTAAAAATAGTAATATTAACTACACTACTAGTAATCTTTTTATATTTAGATTAGAAGAAATACATATATAATGCTTATAGCATAGGTAGTTAAGTAAAGAGCTATGCTTACCTTAAGTAAACCCTAAAGAACTTTAGTATCTTTATTCTAGGTACCTTAGAAAGGATACCCTAAGTAAGACTACTACCTATATAAGGGAGTGCTCTTATAAGGAATAAAGTGTAAAAATTATAAAACGTGCGCTTACACGCTAACTTACTAGGTTATTTCTAGGAGGCTACCTAAACATTAGTTACTAAGGCCTTTTAGAGAGTCCACTAGGATCTTTAAGATTATAAGCCTAGTTATAATAGTATAAATTAGCTACTAGTTATTAAAGATAAATTCTTAGGGATAATATAGGTTTACGCGCTACCTAAGAAATTATAAGGAATAGTGTTTAACGTATTAATTTACATTAAACAATAGGTTATAAGGTAATTCAGGTTATTAATCGTAAAAATTAAACAGGATAATAAAGGTGCTATGATTAGTTAGAGTAATAATACAATCTTTTAATAGTAGGTATGCTTATAAGGCATAGATCTAGAGCTTACGCTGCTATACACGCATAAGCCTAATAGCTATGTTAAATAAGCGAATTAAGCGATTACCTTAAGATTAAATATAATGCTTATAGGCATAGGGCTACCACTAAACCTATAGCTAGAGAGTACCTAAGCTACTGCTTATCTATATAATATTAGTCCTATTTAGCAATTAAAGTGAAAAACACCCTAGAAACCCTTAAGAGCTAGTTTTATAATAATGCACACTTACTAATTAGGAGCCTATAGCTAACCTTAGGCCTAATTAAAGCGGGTTATATATATACAGTTACTACGCGTATCCGCTGTAAAGGGATTATAAGGCTAACTAGTAAAGAAGGCATTATAAAACGCACCCTAGGGGATATATTAGGTATCTTATAGGTTATATAGCCTCTAATATTTACCGTGTTTAGATCCTATAACTAGGAAAGGTTATAATAATAAGGAACGTTACTTTTAATAAGTTAATATTCTATAATTTAGCTAAGGAAAGCGCTAAAGAGCAGTCTATTAGAGAGCTAGAAGCGTAATTCTAAGACCTAGAAATTAATAGTAAATTAGATAAAGAGCTTAATTTATTCCTTATGCTATTAACTAGTAGACCTTAATAGGATTTAACAGAGCATTTAAACTTAGGGTAGGAGCTTTACTAAGCACTAAAAGCAATTAAATAAAAGAGTAAGAAGTAGTGTAACCCGCTAAGTAAATAGGACTTTAAACGCTATGTTAGATATTAGATCTATTAAGTAGGGAGTAAGAGACCCTATTATAAACGCTTAATAAAGTAAAGAGAAGTAGAGGACTCCTATAAAAGACACTTATTAAAGCGTAAGTAGCTATTTAATAAATACTTAAGAGAGTAATAAGGATCTAATAGGGATATTATTACTAGAAGAAGCTATGCCTAGTAAGGATAGTATATAGAAGGACTTCTCTAGAGTAAACGCTAGACTAGCTACCTATACTAAAAGCTTATAAGAAGTATAAGAAAGCGCTTAAGAGAGCTTAGGAATAGAGTTATATAATAGTGTGTACACTAGCTTTAGATTATATAAAAAGAGAGAGAAAGGCCTTATTCTAGATTATAGCCTACTAGGTAGAAGAAGTAGAAAAAGGCCTAATAACACTCTTATAAGTAGCTTATAAAATCTAAAGAAGCTCTATAAGGAGCTTAGTTTACTTAATATAGTAGGAAATATAGACTTAGACTATAAGAGCGTTATAATAGTGTGGTTAGTGCTTAATGCTTATTATAATAAAGAAAATAAATCGCTCCTTAAATAGAAGATAAAGATAGGCATAATATATTAATCTAATCTTATAAATCCTCTAAAATCGTGGAAAGAAGCAAATAATTATATGTTTAGAGAGGATTAGATTAAGGTAATAAATAAAGAGATTAATAAGCTTAAGGAATAAGGGACTTAGAGGCAGATTAAATACTCTATAGCGCGTTTAAAGCTATTACTATTAAAGTAAGTATACTTATATAAGTTTAATAAGGAAGGAATCCTATAGTAATTTAAAGCGTGTATCTATGTTTATAAAGACCTATAGGAAAGCTCTATAATTAAATAAACCTACGCTATAACGCTTGCTATATATGCGTTTTATGTCTTTATAGCATTAGTTATATAATTTAATCTAGAGATAAGGCAGTATAACGTTAAGAATGCATTCCTCTATGTAGTATAAGGAGGTAATATAATTCCTATTACTTATAATCTCCCTAATAGCTTTAAAATAATAGGAGAGTATATAAAATTACTTAAGGCTCTTTATAGGCTTAGGGATTTACTATAGCTTTAGTTTAAAGAGCTAAGTAAGTAACTTAAGGAGCTTAGGCTTAAATCTAGCTAAGAAGAGCCTTGCTTATTCTACACTAAAGCGCAGGATGTTTTCCTTATATTCTTTATAAATAATATCCTTATAGCCTTCTATAAGGATAATATAAAGGCTATAGACTATATCTCTTAGGGCCTTAAGGATATATATAAATTAGATAAGAAAGGAGAGGCATACTTCTTCCTAGGAATTTAGATTATTAGGAATTAATTATAAAGGAAGGTATACCTTAGTTATAAGGCATATATTAATAAGATTAGTAAGAAGTTTAGGTAAGTAGGAAAAGGCACTTTCCTTGCTATACTAATCCTAGTAGTAAAGTATTATAAGTTTAAAGGTAAGGCTATAAAGTAAGTAATAAAGGTATACTAAGAGAAGATTAAATTAATCCTATACACTATAATAATAGTTAGGCTAGATATAGCCTTTATAGCAGCGAAGCTATTATAGTACCTAATAAACCTAGGGGTAGAGCATATAAGAGTAGTAGACTAAGCTATATACTACTTAGTTATAATAAGTAAGCTTATGCTTTGCTATAGTAGGATATTAAAGCTATAGGCTCTATAAATCATAAGTAATGCTTCCTTTACTAATAACCCTAAATCGCGTAGATCTTCGTAGGGTTATTTAATTACTCTTTTAGAGGACTAATTATCTAGAAAGCTATATGCTAGTCTATAGTAACTATATTTATAATAGAAGCTAAACTACTTGCTTTATAATAAACAGTAAAGGAGACTATAAGTCTTTAGCGCTTATTTAAGGATATTAGGTTTAACGCTTATAAAGACTAGATTATTCACTATAATAATTAGTAGACTATTTATCTTATGCTTAATAAAAGTGAGCGATTAAACACTTGTCTACGCTATGTTAATATATATAACATATAGCTAAAGCAGGAATTTAAGAGAGAGAGCTTTAAAGTCACATATTTTCTAATAGAAGAAATACTAGCTAATAGATTTATAAAGCCCTTAAATCATTATGTTGGTATCACAGGGGCCTGACGTTAGGATCGTGGCCTAGGGAATAGGAATTTATCTTCTATTCTAGGCGTTATAATTAATTAGTCATAAGTGTGTGTAGAAGGGAGGAAAAGAGAGGATTTTCTAGATTGTGAGAAGTAGCCACAAACGCGGTGCGCTTTGTGGGTTATATAACTTGTGGGTCCTCGCCTAATCAGAGGGGCAGACCAATGAGTTATATGTAGGGCTACCTCTCGCGGGCGCGCGTTGCGCGCGCGCCCTCGCGGCCTAACCTTTGCCGGGTAATTATGGCTGCGTGCCGCGATTAATATTATGCTTGCTCTAACATTAGAACCTTTTTCTTTTTAACACGATTATTAACGCATAATATTAATCTAAGAAGGGAAGATATAAGGGATTAAATAAATGTGTTATATAAATAAAAGAACTAACAAAAGAAATAATAATAATAGTCCCCTTTCCTTCCTTTATGCGCTACTAGCCTTAGATAACTAGCTTCTCTAATTACTTATCCTTCTTCCTTATGGAAGGCTCCTTTGCCTTCCGCCCTTGCCTTTAACTAGTGTAACGTAATGTTAGATTATATTACAAGGGGAAGGTTACCTATAATCCCTTCCCTATCTAAAGGTATAATGTTAGATTATCCCTCCCTATAGCCCTTTATTTAACTATAATATAATGTTAAATTATATTCCTAGGGAAGATTGCCTGCGATTCCTCCTTCTAAAGGTATAATATTAGATTATACCTTCCCACGCCCTCTTACGCTCCCTTCTCTTCCCCTCCTTACTATAGGGACTTAGGAGGGGCATCCCTTTCTAAGGCTATAATTCCGTGCCCCTTTCTAAAGATATAATTCTATGCCCCCTTCTAAAGCTATAATTCCACTGCCTCTAATCCCTTAGCCTATGCCCTACGTGACCATGCTATACTTAAGGCACCTTATTTAGTGCCTTTAGCGCTAGTTTTAGCGTAGGCTTAGGCATAGGCTTTAGCGTAGGCTTAGGTATAGGCTTTAGGGCTTTAGTCCCTTACCTCTTTATAGGCAGTGCTAGGTCTAGGTAACCTATCCCTCTATTTAGATTATCGCTATGTTACCTATAATAAACCTCTTTAGGGCTTTATTAGGTATTACCTTTGTGAACGCATTAGCTAGGTTATCTTTACTATTAATCTATTTAATCTTATAGAGCTTGTAGCGTTTGTATAATTACTAAAGGGCTATAATATTAATTATAAGCTATTTCTCCTTTATAGTCCTAAGCTTAATAAGGTATTTGTATAATAAGTATAAATCTATATAAACTATAATTAGGATTTCTAGGAGGTTTAATTAATCCATAATAATCTTTAATATTATTATAATTACGTAAGCTATGTTAACGCTTACTACTATTCTATAAACCTCTAAAGTAAGCATACTTCTTATAACTCTCTTACTCTTTATTAAGCTATAGTATATAATATTGCCTTATAGTGTGAACTTACTATCTTTATACTCCTTATTAGCTAGGATAAGAACATAGCCTAGTTGCAAGGTAAGATCTTTATTGTTAGCGAATAATCCGTTAATAAATATAAATAGCTTTGTTCTTTTAAGGTTAAGGGGTACAAAGATTAATCCTTAATCTAGGTAGTCTATTTACCACTTAATACAGCAATTAAGTTCCTTAATGTTCTTAGTTATTAGTTCTTAATGTTATGCGATAACCAATAGATTAAAGCTTGCCTTAGGTTAGCAGATTAAAGCGATGTAAGCACTATAAGCCCTTTGTTCCACGTACTTCTTTTCCGGCTCTTCTAGCGGGATTAACTATAGCTTATTACTTTGCCCTTTTACCGTATTTTAATGGTATTATTAGTTAGTTAAATGATTCTACCGTTAAATATAAGGGGTTATTAGGCTTAATAAACTGCTTTGGTTTTGCAGCGAATTTAGCGGTAGCTAGCTAATCTTCTTCCTTTTAGGAGAATCCTTTATCTAATAGGCTAAGGGTATTATTAGTCTGCATTCCCACGCATCCAAATTAAGGGCTTTTAGCAGATGTGACTAGTAAGCATAGATTGTAGCTTAATGTTATTATCTAGAGCTTTTCTCTGTGGTGCTTATAGTAAGTTACCCACTAGTGTGTGCTAGCCTTTGCAATTCTATAGAGGGGCTTAATAACTCTTATAATTATTCCTTTAGGGTGCTAATTACAAATTTAGATAGGGAGTTAGGCAAGGATTATATAATTTAGCGGCGTTTCTAATTATACATACGCCTGCGTAATATCTTAGATCTAAAGGAGGAATCCTTTTATAAGAAGAGAAGGGGTAATTATAAGGATTAATTGCTAGCTTACCCTTTAGATTATTAGGGCTTACGTAAGGATTGCTTACTTTGCTTTATTGCTAAAGCCTTAGATTATAAGCCTTAATTTCTTATATAGCTAGCTTATTCTTCCTTTTACTTTATTAATAATATAGGAATTAAAGATTTAAATCCCTTAGTGCTTCTTTAGATTAAAAGCAATAAATTTAAACACGCCTCTGCTAATTAGGGCATTAATCTTAGTCTTTATTAAGAGCTTAAAAGGTTCGCTAGGAGTTATAATTATGCCTTTCTTACGTAATTAGATCGTAAGCTTAAGATCTGCCTTCTCCTTACTTAAGATAAATACCTTAAGATTATCTACTAAATTAATAATTATAGGAGGGTTCTTTTATAGTCTTCCTAGCCTTCTTTTAGAGGGCTAGAGGCACTATATTATTAATTTATGCCTCTTACTCTTTCCCTTTAATTACCTCTAGGTTATTACCTCTTACTAGTAATAGCCTTTCCTTACTTAGGTCTTTATTATAGGGCTTAATAGAGGTTAACCTAAAGACCTTAGGACCTTATAGAAGATTAAGGGTATAGCTCTCTCTATCTATTATAAGGAGCTTGTATAGGCCTTACTATCCTTTATGCTCTTACTAGATAAGAACTAGCAATATAAGCAAGAGGTTAAGGGTTAGCAAGGTGTTAGGGCTATTCCTTATAGTAATAGCTTCCTTAACCTTATAAAGCGTATATAACCTCTTAATCTCCTTTATTACCTTTTACACTATAAGAGCTTATTATTTAATATTAGGTAAGGGAGGAGAGTTATTAATTATTTAAGGGTAGGCGCTAAAGATAAGGAGGGTTAGAATAATACTATTTAGGCCTATAGTATTATTAAGGGCTTTTATAGCTATTTATAGGGCTATAGCTTTAGGTGTTAATAGGCATTCTCGTTAGATAATATTATAGGCTCTTTAGAGCGGCCTATAATATCTCTTAACCTTACTAATGCTATGGTGTGCCTTAATAGGGACTTCTTTAATTAAGATTAATATTAAAGCTATAAATTAGCGGAATTCTTCGCTTCTAAACGTTATGCTAGCATTAGTTATAATCTAATCTAAAGGACCCTAGTAGGTATTAATCTAGCAGAGGCAAAGAGCTTCCTATATTGCCTTTACTATAATATCCTTTAGGAACCTAGCTACATTAAACGCAGTAGCTATATTAACAGCGTGGAGAATAGGGCGATTGCTATCTAGATATATAATATCCACGATTACTTTGTAGTTAAAGTTATATTTATCCTTTAGGGTGAATTTAAAGCAATGTGGATTGTCTGTATTTAATTAGCATTAGTGGCAGATCTTCGTTAATTATCTAATAGTCTCGAAATCTACCTTATAGCTTAATTTAGAAAGCATATTATAAAGTTAGCGAACAGAGGGGTAACTAAATTAGCGATGCAAGCGCTGTAATTCTATCTTAGTTAGATAACTCTAGGTAATTGATTTCTCCTTCTATAGAAGCATCTAAGGATGCCCTTATTTACGGATAATAAGGACCTTAATATTGCCTTATTAAAGGATATTCTAAGAAATGTGGAAATTAATCTTTAGGCAGTTTATATCTACTAAGTATAGTAAGAAGGGAGTGTTTATAGGCATTACGTGGAATAGGATAATGCTAAAGGGAGTAGGCATATTAATTAATCTAATTAAGGGGATTAGCTTGCTGCTTCTAAATTAAATTATTACCTCCCTAGCTCTAGATTTATTAAGCTAGATCTTAGGGATTAACTATTATAAGGCAAGGAATTAGGGGTGCCTTACTAATAAGTAACCTATAGCCCTAGTATTAGGGATAATGCCTTAGAACACACCTAAAGAGTAATAATCTTAAAGAAGGAAGGCAGTTAGGGCTTCCTTTAGTTATTAGAGATTAAATAGATTCTCCTTTATAAGGGCATACGTAGCTACTTAATTTATAAGGATCTTTATAGTTATATAGCTATTAATCATTATGCCTTATGTAAAGAAGCTTATTAGTATCTTTCCTTTATTACTTTCTTCTTTAAATCTAAGTTTTATTATATAGGTAGAAATCTTGTTTTCTTTAGAAGAAGTAATGTTATTCTCTTTGCCTTTATACTAGGTAAGAAAGCGTTATAGGAAGGGGTTATTAGCTCCGTGAGGTAATGGTTCTTAAAGCGTTAATATGCCTTCTTATATTCCTCTTTAGGGTATTTAGTTAACTAATAGCTTTCCTTGCTATATATATAATATTTCTTTGTATAAGGAGCGCCTTTATTACCTTATAATTATAATTATCTATAATAGGCTTCTTTACTATACCTATTATACTTATGGTTAGTCTAATACTGCTCTCTTATATTAGGCATTAACGGGAATTAATACTTCTTATCTAATTCCTCTATAGTTATTCTTATTAATATCCTTATGCATTCGTAGAATAGCTAGAGGTTAGTAGGAGGGTTAATAAGGTAAGTCTTACACTTAGGTATCCTATAATAGGCAGAGATTAATTAATTCTAAAGTGCTCTTTTAGATTAAGCAATATCTAGAACTGCTTATTAAAGGTTTATAAGCTTTATTACAAGTTCTTTAAAGTAATTAATCTTTAGCTTATCTAGGTTTTCTTATATAATTTAGCATAGCTTAGTGTTCTACTACTTAAGGAGATACCTTTGCTTTATATTATTAGTCTTAAATCTTCTCTTAATACGGTTAATAAGAGTCTTAAGGTCTTAAGGATCTCCTAGCTTATATAGATGCTTGTAATAGTATATTAAAGCTTTCCCTTTAAGCATAGCCTTAAGGGCATACCTAGCCTTATAGGGTTTAATGCCTAGTATCTTATATTTCCTTAGAAGATTATTAACTTTAAGTTAAGGACCTTATAGTTATCTACGCTATATTAAATATTACTTATATAAAGCTTTATGAGATTAATTATTTGCTTTAGTATAGGTCTAGAGGGAAGAGATACTCTTAGAGGTATAAAAGGAGGGATTTCTTATCTTAATAGGGGATACCTCTAATAAGGGCTTTCCTAAGGATTATTATGTAATTAGCCTAATAGGGTTAGGCTTAGGGAATAACGTTAGCAAGATTATGGGATTCCTAGATTACTCTATTAATAATATTATAATCTTAGTCTAATTAGAGGGATTAGAAGGAGGTTATTAAGGAAGTCTTAGTCTTTAATACGTTTTCAGAAGGGTATGTACTTCCTTATAGCTTCCTATATCTCTTCTTCTTACTAATCTTAGAATTCCTTATAGGTAGCGATTTCTTTAAGCATTACTATAATCTTCCTATAGGCTATTATATCTATGTACACGCCTTAGAAAAGAAGGAAGTCATGTAAATACTTAGCAATTACTTAGTCTATAATTATAAATACCTCTCTTATCTATTTGTAGAAGTCTTTAATAAAGTTAGTAAAGAGGCTTCTAGTAATAAGGCTCCTAGACTAGTATGCTACTATCTTAAAGAGGATATAGGCTATAATAGCCTTAGGGTTATTACCTTATTTATTAAGATTAAACGATTTTGCTATCTTTAATATCTTAGATATAATAAAGTCTTGTATCTCTAGGGAATGTGTCTTAGGAGAGGGTTATTAAGTTATAAACCTTTGCCTTTTTAGTCTTTTTAACTTTAGTGCTTTCTTTAGTATTACTAAAGTTAGGGCTAGAGAGAGAGGCTTTTAATAGTTCTCCTTACTAAGGAGCTTTTAACTTTCTTTTCTCTATTATAGGAAGTTAGAATAGAGGTATAGTATTAGTTATATAGTAGGTTAAAGGATTATAAGCATAGCTATTATCTTTATCCCTTAGGGGTTCTTAGGATTAGATCTTAGGAGTAATAAGTTCCTTTCTTATCATAAGAGAATGCCTTCTAAGGGTTAGGTATATAGTGGAACGCGCTAACTAAGTAACCAAAGATAGGTTAGACTAGTTACTAACTAGGCCTTAATCCTTTAATAGCTTTAAAGTCTTTATAGGGTCTTAGGATTAGATCTTAGGAGTTATAAGGCTTCTTTCTTATTATAAGAGAGTGCTTAGACTTCCTTAGCATAACTATATACGCTTTTAGCAGCCCTCCTATTTCATAGGGCAGGTTTATGGTATAGCTATCTCTTCTAATTAACCTTACTAATCTATAGTTAGGAAAAACCGTGTGGTTATCTATAAAGTTAACCACTGATTAGTGTTAGTATTATAGGGGCCTAACGTTAGGATTATAGCCTAGGGAATAGGAATTTATCTTCTATTCTAGGCATTGTAATTAATTAGTTATAAGTGTGTGTAAAAGGGAGGAAAAGAGAGGATTTTCTAGATCGTAAGAAGTGGCCATAAACGCGGTGCGCTTTATAGGTTACATGACTTATGGGTCCTCGCCTAATCAGAGGGGCAGATTGATAAGTTATATGTGGGGCCACTCTCGCGGGCGCGCGTTGCGCGCGCGCCCTCGCGGCCCGACCTTTTGCCGGGTAATTGCGGCTGCGTGCCGCGATTGATATCATGCTTGCTCCAACACATTAGTAATTTAAATGCTTTAGATCTATGCTTAGTTTAATTAATTTACACATATAACACAATATTTAAAGCGCTTAAATTATATTATAAGCATAGGCATATTAGAGAGAGAGCATAAAATTAATTACCCTAGAAATACATAAAGACCCTCCTTAGCTAGCAAAGCGCTAGTAAGGTAAATAGGATTTATAACCATAACTCTAAAACGCTATTATACAAAAACGCATATAAACGCTATTCTAAGAATAAAAGAAAAGACTTATATAAGAAGGTAAATAACCTCCTTAAGATAGGCTATTACTATAGTTACCTTCTCTTCTACTACTGCTAAAGAGCCCCTATTAGCTATAATAGCCTTATTACTAGTAATAACCTTATTATATATAGAATCTAGCTCTATAATAAGTTCTAATTAGAGTTATAGCGCCTTATAGCACCGCTTTACTATTTATAAAGCGTAAAGTATTAGAAGGAGTAGAAGAAAAAGGGATTAGGAGCGTAACTTACCTTAGCATTATTATCTAGCGCTAATAACATTTACTTTACAATAGGAACGTAAGCATTATATAAAGGGTAGTAATAGTAATTACTAACCTTATATAAGTAATACCTCTAAGATTATCTAGACCTAATCTTAAAGTATTTTCTAAGGTTACCTTTACTTATAATGCTTACTTATACATACCCTTTATAAGGGATGTCTTATAGAGTACTATAAGGGCTAGGTAAACTAGGCTAAGCAAAGTTAGCGCGTTATAATAAGGAAAGGAAGCTTATATAAACCATTCACTACTAAGGGATTACTAAGAATTACCCCTTAGGCACCTTTCTTTCTCTTAGCTAGAGGTAAGAATTATAGAGAAGTACGCTTAAGGCACTTTCCTTTCTCTTCTTAGGAAATAGTAACTTACTAGCTAGCTACTTAGGGCTAGCTAGGGTAAGGAGAATAATACTTAGAAGCTTCCTAAGGCTCTAAGTATAATATTAGGCTAGTGTAATAGCTAGCTAAGCACGCTCCCTAGGATTAGAAATCTTACCCTATAAGATTCCCTTAAGAGGGTTATAGCTAATAGAATTCTTATTAGTTATATTAATTAAAATATAGGTATAATTAAATAAAGGGTAAGATATAGGGAAAAGGAAAAGAAAAAGCCTATAATCCTATAAGGGAAGCTTTTTAGGTAGGGAGATGTGGTTAACGCGCTTACTTATAGCTTACTATATTTACTTAGAGCTTACCTTACCTTATAGGCTAAGAAACACTACATTCCCTGTATAAAGAAGTATAATTATAGGTCTTAATAACCTTAAACTATAATTAGGGGGTGTGTTGCCTAGGTAGCGCAGGTAACTAGCTATCCGTGATCACATAAGCGGAGGAATGTATAACGTATATAACTAAAGAGCTTAGCAAGGTCTTTTATAGGCTCTTTCCTCTATAAAAGGAATGCTTGTAATCTCTCTTTGTAACTAGATATCTATCATTAATTTACCTTCTTTTTACCTATCATTAGGGGCCCTGTCAATTGCTGTGTCACGTGCACGTCAGTATCCCTTACGTGTGCGAGAAAACCAAGGGTGTGATCCACGAAACGCTGTACATATGTACATATGTACACTCCAACCCTTGAATTATTCACGAATCTACGGAGTACCTATGTACATATTATAAGGGGTCGGAGATTAGCAGTTAACCTTTAAATTACTATGTAGTACATCATTTATGTACTCTGCATGTAACGGAGTAGAAAAGGAAGCATCTTTAGACAGCGTTTAATAGCTCAGTATGAGACTCCATGTGCCGCTCTAACAGCTGCAGGTATGCGGGGTGAATTCGGCCGGCATGACGATGAGCTTTCATAATAGCCTCATACATGTACACACTCCGTACAAGGCCTTTCCACGCGGCCGATGCAATATTAGTAGACCAAAGGATCCGTCAATGTTGGCCGCTGCTAACATTGCACCTTGCAATTGCTTAAGAGGTCTGTCGCACCCTGTCATTCCCTCGGCCGAGGATGCCCTAGTTAGTCTAATGCTCTATCTTATATAAAAATAAAAATAAAAAGGCCATGCGGAGTATGCACTTATTTTTATAGAATCTAGGTCTATGGAGTACTCCTACGTCGGCTAAGCTGTTAGAGGGGGACTTACCAGCTATACAAAGCGGGCCTCGTATCTTTGTAAGAAAAAAACAGTGACAAGGGGTTAAAGGGGTATGCACATCCGGAGTATGTATGTATGTACGGAGTACATTTCTATCTAAGTCAGGCTGACTGTCACACGATAGTTACAGCGCTTAACCGCTCAGACAGCTTAGACACTAGGATCCACTCTACTAGTCACTTTCCGGCTGTCAGGAGCGGAACGGCGACGGCATCGATGAGGGTGGCGACGGCATCGATGAGGGTGGCGACGGCATCGATGAGGGTGGCGCCCAGCGGGGCACGGAGCTGCGGGCTAGCTGCGGGCTAGTTACGTGAGAGCTGCGGGCTATTTAAAGGGGCTTTCCCACAAACGAAGGGAAAAGGCCAGAGATTGAACCTTTCAAGCACCCACCCCTAACTAGCAGTTCAATAGCTACGACACCTTATTTAATCTAACCATCACTCTGTTACACACTCCCAAGCTAAAAGCCTTGACACCGGCACCTTAGTAGTTGCATAGTACGTTTTGTATAGGAGGATTACACCCCTTGGTCTAGGTACATAGCTATTTAAGCGAGCGTCCGCACCCTCTTACAGGGTTAGGTGTTATGGACTCGAGCTTAGGAGCTCGGGTTATGTCCTAGGTTAACCCTAGGTCCGGAAAGGGCGCGCAAAGGACGCGGAATGGGCGGATAGATTAGGGCTTTACCTAAGCCATGCATAACCCACACACACACTAATATAAAGCCAGTTCCTATGTAACCTTTAGCTTAGTCTTACTCTTCCTCTCTAAGGATAATATTATCACTTAGAACGCTTATGTGCAATTGCCCTAAGGCCAGTTCCTAACATATATTATCCTTTACCATGGAAGCATAACACCTAGCGAGTTCCTGAATCTGTCTTGATTGCTGGGCGATAAGCTCCCGTAACCCTGCTAGCTTGTCAGTGTCTATCCTTTCCGGTGGTAGCGGTATGTTCGCTAGCTGTTGTGCTTCCATGGTAAAGGATAATATATGTTAGGAACTGGCCTTAGGGCAATACACGTAAGCGTTCTAAGTGATAATATTATCCTTAGAGAGGAAGAGTAAGACTAAGCTAGAGGTTATATAGATTAGGGCTTTACCTAAGCTATGCATAACCTACACACACACTAGTATAAAGCCAGTTCCTATATAACCTCTAGCTTAGTCTTACTCTTCCCTCTAAGGATAATATTACCACTTAGAACGCTTACGTGTAGTTACCCCAAGGCCAGTTCCTAACATTGGGCAACTAAATCCATGCCCTTATTTCGAACCCTAGCTGCGCGGTCCAACACTGACGTAGCTTAGTCCCTCGCTGACGTAAATGTCTAGCGCGTCTTTTATTGCACCATTCACCCAGAGCGACGACCTGCCGCTTCCGTCAGCTTCCGTCAGCTTCCGTCACTGATTACCACCTGGCAATAATGGCTTCTGTGCAACTACACGCTAGATCAGATTCACCATCGGTCAGAAACGTGCTGTTTTTGTTTTGGCGTGATTTACCCACCCACCCCCTCCCTTCACTGGTCTTTACTTTTTCTTTCAGAACGCGTCTAAACCAGATGCAACGTGAACGTCTCGCCGCTGCTATGATCGCAAATCTGAACTTGGAACCATGCACATTGAATATGTTTTCGTTTTTGGAAAGAAGAAGAAGAAGTAGAAATGTTTGTGGCCTCTTGCGCTGTATGACTCCGTACGTGATCCATGAGGGGTTATCGCCAATCGCCAAGACACGAGTCAGATTTCGCTCGCGTGTCCTGCACGTTCTGATACATGATTCTGCTGCCACTTTTACTCCAGTTTCACAGCTATTGTGGGTTTTGTTTCCTTCTTTTTGGCAGATCAAGGACGATATTAATGTTAGCTCTATGAATCTCACCGCTTGTCTGTTTGACGCGTATGTATGTCCCAGATCACTTCACGTTGATATGGTGGGTCACCACTGAAGCACAATAGTGCATGGTGGAAGGTTGATGAGTCGATGCTGTCGTGTTATACAGTGCAGCATTATTAATTAGCATTATGACTATCGGATATGTTCGTGTCGAGCATGATGGCGTGCAGCCGTCTATCTGTCATCCCATCTAGTCCTGCTCATGATAATGGGCCTAGCAGGATCCCAAGGACCCCTAATCTCATTCTTGTACTTTTGCAGCCCGATCAACCACCAACTACACCGCCGGTGGCCAAAGCCGAGATGACGACGCTGAAAATCATGCCGACGATGCCGCTCTTCCAAGGCCACTTGCCATTCTTGGCATCATCGCCTAGGACAACACCGACCCCCATCCCGCACCGAGCACGAGCACGACCGTCTGGAGGACGTGATACCGCCAGCTTCTGTGGCGAACATGTCTTCGAAACACGGGGAACAGACCGAAGACCTCGATGCTGAACAGAGTCAGGCTGAAGACCTGGTTGGTCTGGGGTAGACGGCTCGCGAGGACGGTCGACGCCATCAGGGCGGCATTGGTGGACAGCGAGGCGGGGAACTTGGCACCCACGCCGCCCGAGTAGTCGAAGAAGAAGATGTTGATGGCGAGAAGCCAGAAGGACATGGCCCAAATGGAGTCGCTGGATGTGGAACGCGTGAGGGATTTGAGGATCGGCGACAAGCCCAGCAGGGTAGAGTAGATGAGGAGGGCGGATTTTATGGTGCCCAGACGCTGGTGGGTGCGGTTCTCGTCCAACGGCACCAGTGGTTCGTCGCCCTCATGGCGAAATTCAGTGCTCGATTTTGGCGTCAGCCTGGTGCTCCCGCTGGTGCTGCTTGGGCCCGTCGCCGAGGCCGGCGCCGCGAGACGTCCATTGCTGGTCGTGTAGGCCGTATGTCCTTGTCCTTGTAGATCCATAGTTGAGCTTGCGGCCGATACCGACGACGACGCCGCCGCCGCCGTCGTCGAAGCAGGCGCCATACCAGCCGTACTCGAAGAAGGCAGCGACTCGACCCTCAGTGGATGGGGTGGTCGGCGTACGCTACCCGCCCGGTTTCGTCTCCGCAAGCTCGCTGACCTTGCTGCAACGGCAATCAGGGCGACGGCCATCATCGCAGATGATGTGGATGTCGAAGCTGCTGCCTCGGCGGCTGCTGTCTTGGCCGCCTCATCCTCCTCGTCTTCCTCCTCGGATACCCATCTCTCCCAGAGGATCCATCCGACAAAGGTGCCGAAGCTGCTCCAGCTCACCACGGAGACAGGGCTCACGCGCGCGTGGAAAATGCCCACGAAGCATACTATGAATATGGTCACGGAACAGACGTGCTGTAGGATGATGGTGGAGTCGGCGACAAGGGGCCAGAAGTCGTAGGGTTTTAGGCGTGGGTTTCGTTGGAGATTCTCCAAGAATGTTGCTTGGTCTGTGTAATTATCTGGATCTGTTGAGATTGTCCAAACAAAGGCAAAAAGTTGTTAGTTTTGAAAGAAACTTTGTGAGATGGTGATTTAGGATGCAATGCTCGTACATGATTGCTTCACCCACATGAGCTTCTTCCAAGCTCGTTTCCGTCTGCGACTCCTACTGCGCTCTGCGTCTGCGCCTCGTAAGGGCGCTGTCCCGTTTTGACCATCGAAGTCGCGCGCTCGTCGGGGCGGCGAGAGGTGTGCATCGTGCGGTGACAGATGGGAGCGGCCAAAGGCGTTGAAGGCCGCGGCGTGGGAGAGAGGTGGGAATGGCGATTCGTCATCTGTGGGAGAGGGCATAGTCCAGAGCCGGGAGGGAAGGGGGATGGCAGAGCGGGCGCGAGGTGAGATGTATCCCCGTTTACAAATGTAAAGGCGTGCCCATTTGTGTGGGCATTGGACATGGGGTAAGGGGGTGAGTGAAAAGCGCTGGTGTGGAAGCTGGTGATGATGTTTTGTCGTTGGCGTGTCGAGGTCTGTAGCACGTCTGGCTCGGCAGGATTCCGGGAAAGGAACCGGTGGACCGCTACCCTAAACCTCGACATTTTTTCCGAATTCGCAGGCTGAGATGTTGGGCATCGTGGAACTTCTTCCCGACGAGTCAACACAATTTCAGTTTCCAAGGATCCAACATAGTAGCCAAGTGCATCTTTTTCACAGCCATCGGAAAATCGCGACATCCAAGAGGCGGCGTCAATGGAACTAGCAGTCTCGATTAGTGAGGCGACGCATGGATCAGAAAAGTCTCTTGCTCATTCCTGCACCCGCATCGCATCAACTGTTTCAAAATGCCCAGGCGCGGCAAGTCATGGATGAATCGCCGGACACGTCCCGTCTACCAGCAGGTTTCAAGAACAATCGCGGACCGCTCGATGTGGGCCATGTTCACACACACGGCGGCTCGTTGCCAAGAATGGAAGCACTTGCACTACTAAATGGTGTGTATGTATGCTATGGGCTGATGGGAATACAATTGAAAAAAAAAAAAAACGGTACGGACTAGCGCACAGGAACAATAGATTCGAGTCGATATGAACCAATTGACATGAGGCTTAAGAAGGAGAAGAAAAACGCCGATTACATCTTGGAGAAGAAACGATCAGAAGCCTCCTCCGGCAATGGTAAAATACCTACCAATGGCCTCACTCGCTGTGGTTCCGAACGGGTACGGAGTACTCCGTACAACAATCATATGTAGAGACGGAAATTTCATTGCTTGACCGACCTGTATTATCGTCCGAGTCGTGACTCGTCCCTCGTCCCATTCGGACTTCTTTGAGACGAGGTGGAGTTGGCGATATACGCACCAGCCAATGACAGTGTCCGAGAGCAGAATTGCAAAGAGAGCCGCCGTGCCATGTGTCTACAACACCACTTCGGCTACTGTCCGAAAGGGTGTATGGGTGGTGGGTGAATGGCAACCAGACCCGATTCCCCTTCTCTGCCCCGGGGTCGTTCTAAAAAGACGTGGATTTTATCGCAATCCCCAGCTCTCGGCTCCGGCTGATCGCAGTGACAATAAGCAACACAAGGCAAAGATGATTCGCCGACTCCGTCCATCACCTATTCCGTACAACAGAAACTCGTACACAGCTTATGTACTGGCGTGTGGCACCGGCACCATGCTCAAACAAGCCCCCGATGGTAGGTATTTTATTGTCCTCCTCTTGGGATCGACATTTGACTCGCAGCTGCAAGATGGATAGGGTACATAAACAATGTACATACCTACGGATTACGGATTATTAGCAGAGTAGTACCCCGTTGGAGCAGGGAGCGGGAGCATTGTCTTGGTTGGCACGCTTCTGCCGATTTATTTCCTCATCGCGGCCGTGGTACATTGTATGTACATATGTATGTACGGAGTGCTCGGTAATCTTTTTCCTTTCTTCTCCCCCTTGTGTCGATGCATTGGAACTGGGGCGAGTGGGAAGGGAACGAGGGGCGCTTGCGAGCGTCTCGGCTTTAGGCCGTGTTGCAAGGTTGTCTTGCCCTGAATGAATTCAAGTTTGGACTCGCGGGATCCCAGTCGTTTTCGGCACAGCCCATCCGTGATGAATGAATGAATGAATAAAGGAACGTGAATGAACAAATGAAGGATGTGGAAGAGCTGGAGATGGACCCCACGTGCCCACGTCCTCGTTGGTTTCTTTCTCCGTCTTTCTCCCCACTCCACCACCACCACCACCGCCACCACCACCGCCTCCGCCTCCGCCCTGTGCGCAAAACATACGAAGACACCCCCTCCCGGCGGTGCAGGGTTGCAAGTTGGTCGCCATGTTTGCAGGGCGCCCTCCCTCCCGTCGTTCTGACTGACATTCACAGCTTGCCAGTCTTATGACTTTTTACTTGTTATATTCTACTCCTGGCCCATGTCGCCCCATCTCGCCCTCTCTTTGCTTGCCCATCTACTCCAGACTCCGTACTCCGTATACCACTCTCACCCCGTCGTGAGCCAGCTTCAAAAAAAAAAAAGAGAAAAAAACAACCACCTTTCTTTAGCGCCGCCGAGTCGCAGTAAACTCAAACCAGCCCGACGCCAACGGCTTCTCACTTACACAAACTCGTTCTCAATTCGCCTCTGACGGACCGTCGGACCCGGTTAGTCGCCGTTTTCCTTTGGATACAGAAGTAGCTCTAGTCCTGTCCGGGACTTGAGAGAATCAAAACGATCAAGTCAATATACCGACTGGGACAATCGCACCTACCAAAGAAAAAAAAAAAGAAAAAGAAACCTACGGAACTGCCTGCCAATCAGCCCGAGGCCAAGAAAAGAGCCCGCGAACCCCTTGGACACCACGTCGCAAGCCCATTCAAATAACCCGCTGGGTTCGGAAGAAGCAAGAAAAGTAGACGGTACCGCTCCGCAAGAATATGAAGTTCCTGCTACCGCTCCTCTCTCTGTCCGCCATGGCCTCCTCGTTGCCGACATGGCACCAAGGACCCATCATATCCGACGACGATACCCTCATGGAGCGCCGGGATGTGTACAAGGTGGAGATGGTGCAAGCCCACTCGTCACGCTTCACCAACACAATCGTCTTCAAGATGACAAAGTACGCCTCGGAAGCGCGAGGCTATCTCACCGAATCCTTCAAAGGCGCCGTCGCCGACAGCAACGGCGAAGTCTTGACCACGTTCGGCAAGAAGAAGGGCCCCTTCACCGTGGGCCATGCATCGAGGGAAGGGCACCGCCACCATCATCACAGACATCGCATCTCGTTGCTGGGATTCAGAAATCGCCTGGCCATCTCTATTCTGACATTTGCCGTTGTTTTGACCTTTGCCTGCTCATATTTGAGAACGTGAGTATTTTTTCCATCTTTTCTCTTTCAACTTCTTCTGCTTGTCCAAGAGCCTGGATTTTCGACGCTGTCTGAATTACTAACCGTCTATAGAATCTACGTGGCTTCTTTACGCCAAAAATCAGAGCAATCTACTCTCGAGTCAGCTCTTTCAGAAAAGGGCCCATCAGGGTCTACCAAAATGAATGAGACGACGGAGCCATGATGCACCTGAAACAATTTTTTTAAACAACACCTCCCACAAAAAAAAAAAAAAAAGAAAAAGAAAAAGACCTAGTAATCAGTTCACCTCGCGCTAAAGAGGTTTCTCTTTTGGATATCCAAACATTTGGGCCGGGTCTCTTTCCGTTGGGGAGCCCTGGATACAATTTCCTTCACTACTACTACTACTACTACCTAAGCATGGCGTTTTTGGATGAGATATGCAAAGAGCGATGTTAGACTTATATCCACCACGCATTATATGCCTTCATTTGATACTCATAGCATTTCATAACTATACATACCCACATTCGGGTACATCCTAGTACCTACCCGTTACATATCTATCCACGATTTGGATGGAACTTTGATCCTCATCGTGTTTGTAGCACGACTACTTTTGTTGATTCTGGAACCGGACCCTCGAATGTCATACACTCTTGCAGCCGCTGATCGTACTCTGTAGTAGACTTTTCGTGAACATGAGAAAAAGTCCAGTAAAGAAAGGATCGCCAGAACCAGCAAAATATCACAGACGGACCGACATCACAAAAACACTTGAGCGGTCTTATGACTACCATGTAACTACCATGGGCGGTCCTACACCGGCTCTCCAGTCTCATTTCTGTGGCAAATGCTCTTGATTTTGTTTGGATTTTGTGCTTTGTATGCCGGGCAACTGGTCTGATGAATGTTACAAACGTTGCGAAGCCAAGACTCTGAACATGATCATGCAAGTGATTGTCAGCTGATGTGAACCCATGACCTCGGCTTCTATTGATGAAGGAGATTAGATCATTGCAGCAACCGTATTCATAATCATAGCGGTGACGCGCCCCGCCTTAGTTGGCGTTTTCATCAGCTTCCATGAATGAATGGCACTCATTGACGAAAACCATCCTGTACCACGTACCACTTCTGGCATTGACAGAGTCTGAAACCGAGGCGCAACATCCCATCGCATCGTATGCACGCTTTGAACAAATGTTTCTGGTCACAATGGCAACGTATGAGACCGCAGAGGATCGTTACGTCAATGTTGGCGGCACACGTCTTGCGTACCGGCGGTTTGGTCGGCTGTACGGCACTCCCTTGATTCTCCTCAATCCTCATGCACTTCAGGTTGGTACCGCTCCTTATCGTCGTGTGCTCATCATTGTTACTTTGGCTTGGATTGACACTTTGGAACCCTTGCTCACGAAATCCACAGATGCACCATAGATCACTGGGATGCGGCATTGATCAATCCGTTGGCAGCCCGCAGACCTGTTGTATTGATTGACAACTCTGGCGTTGGGCGGTCACAGGGCGAAGTGGCCAAGACCCTCGCCGGTTGGGCCAAGAATTACATTGACTTTGTTGACGCGCTTGGAATACGGCGATCCGATCCGATGCGATGGGCTTTTCGATGGGCATCCGGGATGTGTTGCACAATTTACAAATGATCGCCCTCAACGCTCCCAAGTTGGTGCAAAAGTTGAAACTGATCTTGTGCGGCACCACACCCAGCACCCAGCGCTGGAGAAGGCGTAACGCGAGCGCCGCTGGGCCCATTCAATCAGCTCAAAACTGCTGTATGCTGTAGCCGCGGAGGAACAGCGCATGGCTTGGTGTTTCTAGACACAGTCTTCTGCTCGTCAGAGACCAGTCAAGCTGCCGGCATGGCTGCTTGGGATGGCATCACCAACAGTCGGCCCAACAGATCAGAGTATGTTAGCATCATATGATCGTTTCCACGAGCTTCAATTGCCTATCTTGATAGTCAACGGTAAGTCAGAGCCAGATTGTCTCTGCAGTACGCTGCGAGTTGTGCAGCGTTTGACAATGGCATCATCGGATCTAATGTGCGTCACAGGCAGCAACGATCTTCCTTTTGCCCACCGATGACAGTGTCTTCATGTGGAAGAAACTGAGCCATGCGAATGTCCAACTAACTTCATCTCTATCCGAATGCTGGTCATGGGTTCCTCTAACAATATGCCGGTCAATTTTCGTCGCTCACCAACGATTTTCTCGACACCCCATTCGAAGACACTACGGAGTACTGGCAAGCTGTAGAAGGGTTGGGCGGCTGAAGTCGTGAACGTGCCTTCAACTAGCGGTCACATCTTGAATCAGCAAAATGCCCGCCCTGGCCGCCACGGTCCATCATGCCTCGTTCTCTTCAACGAGTCATGGGCTCGTATTGGCAAAGTTTGCTTTGTGCACATTCAATATTGAAGCTCGTTGCTGGTTCATGTAACAAGACTCCATCCGACTGGTCCCGTGCGCCAAGGAGTCGAGGACCTTGAGCATTTGAAAATCCAAGATACAGGGGTACAGTCGCTTGGCAGCCACTGTGTATAAGACCTGGCCCAACTTGAGTCACTTTGCCAACAAGTTGGCAAAAAGAAATGATGAATGAGACAAGATGCATGGTGCCCGTTGTCGATGAACCAACCGCAACGTGAAGGCGGCCGGGGAGCTGGGCAGAAACGTTGGCATCACACTGCATCCTACAGCAACGTGGCAGCCCGAATTGCCAGTGTGTCAAAGGCGCGTGTAATAAGGAGCGTTTGCCTCTCAACAACACCTTGCTATATGTATGTAATGCAGCGTTTCCGTCGGGCGGTGACAACCCGGCGCCATACAAAAAAAAAAAAAAGCCGCCAGTAAGCTTGCAGCAGGCTGAATCAAAGGAGACTTTTGCGTCCTTGGCGTACGTACGTGCTGATATGTGACTGTAGATGAGTTCAAACAAATACTCCGTAGATGCAAATGCCATGGGCGCGCACCAGTGGCATATCGCCAAAGTGCCCATGCATGGTTTTGTACGAGCCAAATCGTCCTTTACTAACTTGTTATGCCTTGCCATGCGGCTCCCCGTCTTTTTGGGCCATGCAAGTGCCTGAAACAGCAGACTAGCTCATCACATGGGGTTGCATGTAAGGAGCTGAGGTTCGTCCAATGTTACCGCCGATTGGGTTGATTGGGTTGCTGGCCAAATGATCAACGCCAGCGTTATGCACGTAGCCGCCGGGAACAGACCGTCGGTGAAGCCAACCTGCTGTCTACATGTAGCTGTCGGTGGCGGTGGCGGTGGCACAGTGGATTTTCTGGACTTGTCGGGGATGCTGGCGATGGCTTCATGAGAGTCAACTACCTTGCGCATGGTAATAGTAATGCAACTTTTTTGCCCCCTACCCCTCGGTGCTTCTCGTGCCTGTCTCTCTCACTCCCTCTCTCGAATCCCCTCTTGTGGATTGATGGACTGATAGGTAACAACCGAAGCAGCGGAGCCAGACCGCATCTGACTCGACTCGGATCCGCCAAAGAAGCACGATGGCGTTGAGGTTTTGCCGGAGGATGAGGAGCGGCCGGCTTCTCCGACTCCATCGCGTGTGCAAGCGCCCTCCATTCAGCTTATATGTTATATGACTGACGCCAGTGTACCAACAGTCTGGTACAGGCTGAAAAACCAACTTTCGTCTATCTTTCTTGAAAAGCCTTTTCGGCAAAAGTCGTTTGCCTTATTTTAAAGGCTCTCCTCATGATACGTCACATATCATGAGATGGTAGCTGCAAAGAGCTGTGGTGGCTCTTGGAGTCAGGACTCCTTTTGGCGGCGTCATCGGCATCAACATGAGACAACATTTGCCGAGTTGCCCGCTGAGCTTCGGCTCAAGATATGGTCTTGCGCCGTGGAACCTCGCGTTATCATCTTGGATGACTTGGTTCAGCAGGAAAAATCTTATCCATTACCGTCGGTCACGCAACTAAATGCAGAAGCGCGTGCAGAAACTCGACAGGGCTATGAAGCAGTCGGACGCGGATCGTGCTTTCATTTTTCTCGAGACATATTGGTTTGTGACCCCAATATCTCGGACCAGAGATCCAACATACCCTTGGAAGAATTGGCGTTGCGTGTACGACGACTAGCCTTCTGGGACTGCTTCCCAGACGACGGCCGCATAGACGGCTTGTACCATTACTCAATGTACCTGGCAGCATGCTACCCGGGTGGCCGGTACGGCAAAATTGAGTTTGACAAATTCTGGTTCCCGAACTTGAGGGATCTCTGGATCATAAAAGTCGGTGAAGTAGATCGATCTTGGATGGTTGGTGTGGACAAAGATATGCCACACGAGCTTCGGCTGCAGAAAACGGCACGACAGTTCCGATATTGGGTTGATGAAGGCATCATAGAGATTGCTCCACTTGATCTCAACGAGCCCGAAACAAAAATGATTTTGCGAGAGGGCCGATGCGGCAAGGCGGATTGCCAGCAGCTGAACCTTGGCCGGCAGAGAATGGTGTCCAAAGTTGCCTTGAAAGACGGCAAGTACAGCAGGGAACACAGAGACGGGGAAGAACATATTGAATGGAAACGCATCCGCCCTTGGTCTACTGCCGCCGAGCAAGGCAGTACAGAAACCGACACGTCTGCAAACCGCATCAGATGGATCATCGTTGAGCGTATCCTGACTTTCTCATTGAGGTGGGACGACCCGGGCGAGGTTGACGAGGAAGTGTCAGATCATCGACGTGCACGCCGTGGGCTGGAGGCAGAATGACAGTCATCGCCGGGCGATGATGATGATGAATGCCAACCAACAATAATGACGTATCTGCTGTTGCAAGCAAAGGGTCAAGATACCAGACCCCACGCCGGCGACGTTGGAAACTCTCGAAACGAGTTGCTTGGTTTCCAACAGAATACCCGATGGCCGAGTGAATCGAAGTTTGTTGGATGGCGCAAGCTGAAAAAGGAAGGCACGTTCGTTGCACAAGGCACATGTGGGTTCTCCTCGGAGCATCTGCCTCTCCTCAAACTACCGTTGCCGTTGCCGTTGCCGTTGCCGTTGCCTTTCTCTTTTTATTTGGTTCTTGCTGTTCTAATTTATCGTCATTCGTCGTGTTTCTCAGCACTTGTACAACATTCTCCTCCGCGATCTTGTCTCGATCTGGTAACCGCCGCGACCTCTACTTGACCGGGAGGCCTGGGCTTCGTTTCGCATGTACAGCAATGGCTAGACCCCGTCTTTTTCTTGAAATCATTCCTCTTCATTTCATAATTCTCATGTTCAATACCTTAGATTGTAGCTAGTTCTGGGAAACATGCGCACACACGCATGATCAACTTGGACACAACCATTGCACCTCTTTCCGCCGTGTGTGCCCGACCACCAGACTAATAAGTTCTTTGCCACAATGACTGCCAAACAAATCGGTGTTATCAACACGTAGCAGGTTAGACTGCGAACGCAATTTTGATATGAATATCTTCTCTCAGCCGTTCGCAATCCAGCCAAATGGGGAAGCGATACTATCCATCGTAAAGAGCTTTAAACTGCCTTCTAGCAAGAAGGAGGACAAAGAAGAAGCTGTCACTGTTGCAAATAAATGGATGATGGCTTCTAACATCGACAAAAAGCAAGTCTCTACTTTCCCAAACCAGAACTTTCATCTTGAAACATCGACTCACAGCATCACGGTCCAATGGTGCTCCATAGGCGATGCATCTCTACCGCCGCTCATAACCACCATACACGGAACACCGTGGCCCTCTCGCATTCGAATACCCCTTTACCCTATCGCTGTCTGTTCAGTTCCATGGCTTATCTTTCTGCAGCCGTCGAAGAACCATATTGACTGCTCGGTCCCCACGCTGGGGTATTGGAGGCGTAGATTTCCTCACTACAGATAGCCTCATCAGAGTATCTTTGTATTCTGTTTCTGCCTCATTGGGGGATATTGTGTTAAGAACCTCGGCAGCTCTACACTGCAATTGCAAGCCGCTGAGATACTCTATTTGTACAACGTTTACCGAATTATAAAATTAAACCCCAAACGCCGGGCCAACTCACTAATACAGCCAAATACGTCTTCCGGTACTACATGAAATAAAAATGCTCCAAATAGTAACTATCATCAAGTTACTGGAGTTTTATCCAATTCTCTTACTACTCCGGCGCAGACTAGATGTCCGTGACCAAGTCCCCGCCTGCTTCAGCCGCCCAAAGCCCAAAGCTGCTGGTGATTGCGGCAACATGAGCCCACCTTGCTCTCGACTGTGAATATCAGCGTCAACAGGCTCCCAGTCACTTCTTCCCTGGCGAATTTGTCGTCATCGCTTCCATCCATTGTTGCGGGAGGAAGAAGGGGCATTTTGCTCGGCTTGCTTTGCCCTTTCATCATGGCTCCTCGTAGTGCGGCCCATGACTCAACTTGTCCGTTGGCGGCTTCCTCGACGCAATTGCACTCATCACCCGCAGGACAGAGCGCCTCGCCGGCAGCGTGCCACTCTGCTAGACATGCTTCGTGACTGGCGCAGCCGCATGATAGGCACGACGGGAATAACGCATCCACAGGCTCCAGGCAGTACACACACCTAAGCTGGGATTGCATTCGATGACATCTATCGCAACTTCCGACGGCTCCACCTATATTGTGATGCGAGGATGTGTAGCGGGCAGGTTCAAGCTGAGTTTCATGGATGCGACAGATACCAGTAACATCTAAGCCACGCCCGGAAGCCACCAGATTATGCAGTTGATCCTTTTGCCCATGACAATAGGAGACGAGCCGGTCTTGTGATGCCCTTCCGTAGCACTCGCACCATCTCGCAATGCCATCGAATCGTGGAAGCTGCCATCAGTCACGGCTGTGGCTGAATCCTCTCGAAGAGTGTTGAACTTCAATACCTCCAATCGTGATAAGGGCTGGTCCCACAGCTGCAGCATCTCGGCATAAGCATAGCGATATTTGGCATATATGCCAGCTCGACTGGAATCGAGAAATGGCTTGCTCAGCCACCCGTCATCGTCGAAAATTGATTGATCCGCCTGAATTATATTCACCGATACAGGAACAAGTGGCAAGATCTCATCTCGCCTGTGATCTTCATCAGATAATGATGTCCTTCCACCACCAGATTCGGCCGAGGCGTTTGTGAGCCCCTGGGTGGATGTTCCTGAGTTGCTTACGGCTGGAGCAAGACTGTTCATGATGAATTCAGCAGGACTGGGCCGTTTCCGTGCTTGATTGGGAGGCGAGGATGATCCACCCCCGACGAATGATTTGGGCAGAGTTGCTGTGAATGCTGATGCAAGCCCACTGTTTCCTCGTAGGAATCCACGATTGGTGGGCGACCTAGATACTGGCGGTGGCAGAGGCTCAGGATCTCCCAGTTGGGCCTTGCCTTTCAGCGGAGGTGTTTCGTCACACGAGTATGAGTTGTTTCCCGGGTCGCCACCCCAAAGGAACTCATCTGAGGCATGGGAGCTAGCATAATGTATGGGAGTATGGAGAGTTCCAGGAGTGGTCGCTGCGGAGTTTGTGTGGCTTCGACTATGAGCACTCCATTTCCACGCTGAAGCATCTGTAGGGAAGTATTCCAAGGAAAATGAAGGAGCCTTCAAAGGCAATGGCGTCTCCTGTTTTGGCAGATGAGACTCTGCATAGGCAACGCCGTCATCTGTTTGTGGTTCACTGAACACACATGAGAGCATTGCCAGCATTTGAATATCGGCAAGCCTCTCAAAGTGATCGAAGAGATCCAAGATGAATTCCTTGGCCAGAGGATGTTGACCCCATTTGACCCTGCCTACAAGGCCAGATCCGTCAGTAGCCAACGAACGGTCTGCTCGTGGGCCAGGACTTCTCGCGTTCTTAGACACCGCATCTCGTGCAATGACTAGGACAGACGCTTGGCTATTTTCGCGACTCAAAACTTCAAGAGGTATTCCCTTGGTAAGTAAGAGTGCTAGATATCGCCATACATCCACCAAGTCGCTGTTACCGTATTTTTCAGCTACTAGAGCGTTGTGTTCGCAAACATCGGCCCCATCGCCAAAAATGGCATATTCTTCAGCGTATTGTCTCTTTGACGGCAACTCATATCGTATGTCATGGATCACTATCAAGTTTCGAGGCCGTCCAAATCGGCGTCGACTGGTACCCGTGCCAGTTCCAGTACCTGCACCAGTCCCGCCTCCACTGGATCGCACTGATCGGTCTTCGCTCCAAGTTTTTCGAAGTTGTCGGCTCGAACTATACCACAAACTCATCTTGTGAATTGAGGTCGACTCAGAACCACTAGAAGATGACGACGACATGTCACTCTCTGATTCGTCGGAAAGGTCATCCGTAGCAGATGCCTCGTCCGTGGCGAATTTTTGTTTAGACGGTAGATCGTATGTTAAACGACCGAAGCCCGCAAAGAACGGCTCTCCCTTGGAGCGCTCCTTGTTATAGAGCTCAGCGGAAGTAGAGAACAGCGCTCTAGCCTTCTCCTCCTTAGATGGGAAGAAACACACAAGCTGGCCGTCTGGTGAAAAGCGAGCACCACAAGTCCTCGGCGGGGGAATATTTCGATGAGGCAACGGGGCTAGTGTGGTGTCTGCATCGGCGTGAGGAAGCTCCTGAGACATGGAAGTAGACCCTCCAGCTGGAATATCCTCATCTTCTTCGCTAGAGCTTTCATCAGCAAGGCCATCGAGGTCATCATCCAGATCTCGAACATTCTTAAAAACGTAGTGCTGGACTCCAAGTTGACTTCGCCAAGTAGGTATGTAAATGTTACTTCCAAACAGTTTTGCTTGCGCTGCAGAAATTGGTCAGCGAGCATATGCACTTCTTTCATCATTTTTTATGCGTATCTTCGGGCATGAAGGAGGTTTCTCAATCGTGAAACTTGGTGCCTTGAGCTTGGGATAGTCAGATGGAATATCAATCTTGACTTTGACGAAAATCGGTTCCCGTCAACTCCCCATGGGCCGGTGAGCGACGCTTTCAGTGTCAAACTATCCATGTCAATATTTTCCCATTTCACTTTGGGAATTTGAGTACTGATTCGAAGCAGTTCTTCTTGAATGGTGTCAGGTTGGCCCCATTCATCGTCAGGATAGCTGTGGCCCAAAAGACCGTGGTCTTTGGAGGCATGACGCCTGTGATGATCGATTGACGGCTTCCTTTTGGTCATGGTGATGCCCTTCATCCATCCAAGTTGAGCTTGACTCCTATCAACGTGATTTCCAGAGTTCACTTTGGCTTTCATTGATGGACCTCGCCATGCAGGTCGGAGATGACGATTTATCTGGCTCCCAGAGCGCACGCCTAATGTAATCGCGCTCTGTTTGTATTGGGTCAGTCCGGCGCCTGCTCGGTGGTCGCTCATTGTACCCGCTTTGCGATCGCGGCTGCTACTGTCGTCCACGGTTCGGAAAGTCTTGTAGGCAGCTCCTTGCCTGGTAAGACTTAGACCTTTTCTGGCAGGCCCATCCCTCGTGTGACCAACAGCGGAATATATGTTTGCATCGAGGCAATGTAGTCTCAACTCGTTGTCGGTACCCCAGGATACTAATTGGAATTCTCGATGGTCGATATTGTCATCCGATATACCGCCTCGTGTTCTCCACAAGAACTCCTTGGCTTTGTGGTCTCCATGTCCAGGAAACACAGCAACAGGGTTTGGTGAGACCTCGACTGGTGAGTCCTCAGACCAGAGTCTGTCGTAAAGATACAGATCTCCTGGCTCATGCTGAGGCATAGCTAGTAAACCCCATCCGAACGGGGTGTGGCGAGCTCTCCAAACAGGAAAGTCCGTGCGGATAATGTGTTCCAGCTGGTCGTCTCCGTCCTTGCCATAATCCCAGAACCGAATTGTTTTATCGAGTGAACAGGTAACGATGCCAGTGCTTCGAGTGCGATTCCAGTCAATTCCATAGATTTTTGACGTGTGCGCGCTGATGGACCTCACAGGCTCGGAAGCTTTTCGGTCATCCCAGATATGTAAGAAGCGATCATGAGCAGAGGCTACGATATGGGGTCCTGACGATTGAACTTCACTTGAGTGGCTCCAGCAAACCAGTCACAAAATGTAAGGGCAGGTTGTCTAGGTCGTCGCAAATCCCACCAATGAACGTAACCATCTACAGAGCAGGTGGCAAGCGTGTCAGGATGATGAGCTGAGAAGTTGACATCCGTGATAGCGCGACTATGGCCATGGAGCGAATGTTCGATTGCACCAGAATTTGAGTCCTCTCTTAGGTTTAGATTCCATACCAAAGCGCGGTGGTTGGCCGTAGACACCACCCAATAGTCTCGAGCCGCGAATGGAGACCACTGCACGTCACATACCAACCAGGGAAGTCCATGACTTTTCAGTCGCCGGGGCGGATTGTATGGCGAGTCCAGATCAATGATAGCCAAACCATCCGGGCTGTTTGCGCTTCTTTAGTATTTCATGAACTTGAGGTATGCAGGTGTAAATTGTACTCACGACGCAAGCGCGATGTCGCGACCGGAAGGAGAGATGGTGGCTGATCCCACGAGACCCTCGACGTGGATGGAACCGTCTGACTCGAAGCTCTCGCTATCGTATGCAGACTTGATGGTCCTGCCCTTCTTTGGAGATTCGGATCGCTGGTCGACGGATGGCATTGTAGCTACAGGCGACGTCCTGAAGACCTCGCCCTAGAGGTCATGTCGAGGCTCACTCAGGACGAGTTGCCGATGCAATCCCATCAAGCTGATATGGTGGACAGAATTAATTTGTCGACAACATTATCGGTGCGAAGTTCGAGGCAGCAGCAGCAGGTCGCCAACGGTGGTATTGCCGTGGAGTGAGAAGCCGTTGTCGTATGTACGTTGAAACACGCCAGAGCTATGAAGTGACGAAACTTTTCGGAAGGTTGCTTCCAAGTTGACAAGGGGTCTGTCCGGCGGAGTGGACTGAAGTCATGCGTGATGGTATCTCCTGTGCAAAGTTGAGCTGGCGGAGTACATGCAGCCCCTCGGTCCAGGCTTATTAGTTCCAGCTTATAAAGTGGGTGTGGCCAGCCGCCCTCAAAACCCCAGGGGCTGTCGCATGCCGAATGTCGCATTGCCCCGCCTCACGTCCTGACAGTCCTCAACTTCTTCTCAACCTCCAAGGGTCAGCCATTTCACTACAAAGTACCCTGGGAGCACGAGAGCATTGCGCTATGCAGAGATAATTAAAACATTTGAATTACAAGATCCTCGAAATTTACCACCCAGCATCTTATCGAACCGTAATCCACAGCTCTCAACATGTCGCTTCCCAAACGCATCATCAAAGAGACGGAACGTCTCATGGCAGAGCCGTATGCTATGATGTTCCCTCCTCCGGATCTACAAGTCCCGTCGTCCGATAGAATTGAAAGGCAAAACAATCGACTAATAAAACCCCTTTTCTATAGTGTTCCCGGGATCAGCGCCGTTCCCCACGAAGATAACCTGCGTTATTTTGACGTCGAAATCCACGGCCCAACCCAGTCCCCATATGAAGGTGCGCCTGTGCATGTCACTATTCCCTTGCATCTTCGCTTTCGCCTCGCTAATTCGTCGTCAAACAGGTGGAGTTTTCAAGCTCGAGCTCTTTCTCCCCGATGACTATCCCATGACTCCGCCCAAAATTCGTTTCCTCACCAAGATCTTCCATCCAAATGTCGATAAGCTCGGTCGTATCTGCTTAGATGTTTTGAAGAGTATGCGCCTGAACATGACATGCAGAGCTGAAAAGCCGCTAGTGTGAGATGAGAACTTGCCAAGTGCTAACCTTCGTTGTCAGACAACTGGTCTCCCGCCCTCCAGATCCGAACAATCCTCCTCTCCATCCAGGCCTTGCTAGGCGCTCCGAATCCGGATGACCCTCTTGCCGCAGACGTAGCTAAGAGCTGGAAGGAGGATGAGCAAGCAGCGATTGCTACAGCGAGAGAATGGACCAAGAAGTATGCGCAACCTCAGTAGACATAATGTCATTGGATCTTTTCTCCAAAGAGACCGGTGATGTGGGGACAGGCTTGGAGAGCTATTCAATTTCAGCAGCATTGAAGGACAAAATGAGATATAAGCATTCTTGGAGGAGTTTAATGGTTCTTTATTTTATTTGTCTATTCATTTTATTTTTCATTCTTGCTGAGGTCTTACTATTCCATATTCACTACGATGTTCCGCGTTTAAAAATCCATTGGCCTTGGGTTAGGCTGGTGCTGGGACGTCCGCTTTTCTCATGGCATGCCAAAGACAAATTTATCAAATGGTTCTAATAAAATCCAATTGTGTCCATCGACTATCATGTTGTAAAGAGTGAGCAATACGATAGCAATTCGGCTTCTACCCTTTTTTTTACTATGATGAGTGGTATAGAAAGTAACGACTGGCTCGCGTAGCATATCACTTGCGTCCACCACGAGGACTTTTTTATCAAGAGAAATGTAGAGGAGAAACAGGAACAATTGGAATGACAAATACGTCAAACGAGAGAATGACTACATCCACAAGCTGTATTTGTTATCCTCTCATATCCTATAGCCCACACCAATGAGTGCGTGCTTTATGTTTGTCCGCCCTGGAAAATCGTTCAGCTGGCAGCGTTGAAGAAAAAGGACATAACATGATACAGTGAGCACATCATATTTAAGTCAAATGGGTTTTGCAGAGACGATGCTCCGCCTTTTAGATTTTTTTTTGTATCGACAATGCTAGAGTACACAAAGGGAATGATTCAGGCAGCAGCGTGAAGCGAAACGCGAGATTGTTACACCAAGGCGAGGTCGCCGAACTTCTCCTAAACAAAGCATTAGCATCGGTCCGCATCCATCAGTGGAAGCCTCTGTCGGAACATACCTTGTATCCGGGCACCATCCATCTGCCCTTGGAAATGAGCTGGGTAGTCTTCTCATCAATGGACTTCTCGGCAGCGGCAACTTCGTCCTATTCAAAAATTTCAGTCCCAGTTCCTCGCTCGGCTCGCTCATTACAACATGACATACGACGGTGAGGTCCGCGAAGGACGGGCCTCCTCAATGTTCTTCAGGGTAGCAGCCAAATCCTTCAACTCAAGATCAACAGCCTGCTTGGTATCCTCGGCGTTCTTGATGGCCTCGACCTCAAAGGCATCGATGGCCTTGAGCTGGCGGGAAACATCGTAGGTGGAGGGCTTGAAGGCCTTGAAGCGCTTCTCGATCTCATCGACGATAGCCTGGTTCTTCAGTGAGGATCGGTAAGTGGCGAAGTCAACGGTGGTGGCTTGCTCCTGGAGCTGCTGGATCTTGCGACGAGCATCCTCGTTGCGCTTCTTGAAAGCTTGCAGGGAGGCGACGGTCTGACCGCGGAGGCCCAGCGAGCTGGTAACCTTGGTCCAGTCGAGCTTGAGAGCTGCACTTCGCTGTTTTTCGTCGAAGGAATGATAATTAGCCCATTGGCCGTGTATTCACAAGGGGATGGTGTTTGTGATCGCGACTCGCAGACGGCGCGGTTTCAAGCATATAGCAAACATGAATTACGGCATGGCCTGATTAATCAATTGAACTTACCGTGGCCGCCATTTTGGTTGTGTTTTGGAAGGTCTCGTGGAATGGAGAGCGAGTGTGAGGATGCTCATGCTTTGCCGTGCCGAACTTGCCCGACCAAGAGTGCTGGATTTGACATCACGTGATCAAATCCGTAACGCTTCCCATCTCGAAGGTGCAGCCATAATATCCAAGGATAGTATGGCATTCCTCAGGGCACGTAGTGATCTTGCGATGGTCGGGCTTTTTTACTGTGAAACGATGGATGTGCTCGATCTTCAACTCAGGTTCTGTTTTCGATATCAATTCAAAGGGTCACACAATAAATGTCGTTAATTACTGGCGTGCGCTCGATCCAAACATCACGGCAGAATAGCACACATACGAACCTCGCGAGCCATTTCAATTCACTTGAAAAAAATCGGGTATAGACATAGCGACCAATCCAGTCATATCAGCTTCGAGTTCATTGTTGATACGAGGCGTCCCTTTTTAAATTATAGCTGCGGCTCTCAAAGACTTTTACGATGCCACTCCTGTGCACTCCTGTGCGCAATGTGATGAACGAACAAAGAGTTCATTTAAACCGCTCCGTCCCAAATATGTTGTTAGATACTCAAAGCCATGATCGAGTTGACAATATCATTGTCGTTCTCTTTCAGCGCCTTTATAGCCTTGTTGCGACTGACGTTGGCCTGGGTCATGACAAGCTCAATGTCCTTATCCTCGAGACCGTCTGCATCAACCTCCTCACCATCGTCGTCGTCGTCGTCGTCGTCCTTCTTAGCACCGCCAGACTCGACTGTCTTGCTGGAGTCGCCGTGGCTGTGGCCAGCGTGATCGGCTTCGGCGTTAGCGGCGGCCATCTGAGCGGCGGCAGCCTGCTGAGCGGTAGCGTTCACATCCTCGATTTTGGCCTCACCGAAAACGCTGTACAATTAGTTAGACAGTCATTCTTGGCAGGTCTCACTCTCTAGATCCAAAGTTTTCGCGCTTGTTTGACTAACATGTAGGTGTTGCTGTTGGGAGACTTGTAGACCTCGGGGTTGTTGATGACGAAGAGGATCTAGAGATGGCTCGAATCAGTTCCCGATGCCCCATATGGTATGTTCTTGGCTCTGAAAATGTTGCAATGGAAGAGGTCATTCTGGGTACTTTCAACATACATTCTTGGGTCGGCGGAGAGTGACACGAGTAATGCCAGGAACACGGGTGAGATGCAGCTTCTCGATGGCTTTGCGAGCCTTCTTCTCGTTTCGGTTGTGGATTACGGCAGTAGAGCCAGCTGGCAAGTTGCCATCCTCAGCATCGGACTCGTCGCTGCTGTCCTCCTGGTCCTCGACGGTGGGCTTCTGAGTCTCCTCATCGGGAGCTCCTCGACTCTGGGGTTGGCCATTTTGATTAACTGAAGGACACATGGTTGTTAGTTCCTTTGGTCGCCTCGGGCTCGTGTAAAATTTTTTGAGACCAAAAATCGATCCGTCGGTCGAATTCAAAGACAAAGATTTTTGCTAATTGCGACAGCAAGTGGTCACTTACTGATGTGCTGAGCCGGAATTGTCTATATCTGGCTTGGATGGTATTTCTCCTCAGCTGTTTGTGCTGGAGTATAGCTACACAGCAAAATTCTAGGGTTTGGTGGATAAGTGCCACTAAACCGAATTAGGTAATCACCCATTTTTATGGCGACCCTCTGGTGGGTGAATGGCTCAGGCATTTCTCTCAGCAAGAGGCAAATCATCATCAAGGCACAGATGAAATGAAAGCAATCTGAGTACGCTAGTCGTCTATGATCCGTTGCTAGTAAAGACCAAGGTCGCATTGGAGAATTTTCCTGGATTTTTGTCATACATTTAACCGAATCATAGCTGTGCTCCATGGCTTGAATTCATTTTAATTCATGAATTTCCATGTTGACGCCGTTCTCATCGATATAAGATGAAATGTGACATACAGCCCTCCAGGACGGGAGTTTAATAAAAGGAACGGCAACAGTTCTTCTGTCGCCCCAGTGTCGTTTTTTCCTGTCCAGATCCATGCAGCTCGTTCTCATGCCAGCTTCCAATTGTTTCAAAGCACATCCCCGACTCCTACCAATCCATCCATCCACCCTTTTACGCGGAGGCCTTGACCTTGGCCAGAGCCTTGCGCTCTTCGAATCGTCGCTGCTTCTTGAGTCGCATAACCTTGAAGCGGTCGAAGTCGGTCAGGATCTTCCTCCTCTGAATCTGTTCGCGCTTCTTGGCCCAGTTGCTCTCCTTCCACTTGGCGTCGATCTCATTCTTCTCCCAAAGCTTCTTAACGACACCGTTGCGGGAGCCACGGATAAGGCCCTCAACGACGAACTGAGAAAGAAGGCACTTGGAAAGGGGAACGGCCTGTCTGGGGACGGCCAGGGTAGGGTCGGAGGAAGGACCGTCGACGAGAACCTGTAAAAACCATACAATTAATCCTCCGTTTATATGCAAACTTTATTTCCTTCTGTACTCGCTATGGTGGTGAACGTACTCGCTTGTGGTCGATGATCTCGACGATGGCAGCTAGTCTGCCAGCGAAGGGGTGGTCGCCGTTGATAGCAACAACGCGGCCGACCTCAACGAGGCGCCAGTTGGATCCCTCAATGACTGCTTCGCCCATTGTGACGGT
The DNA here is from genome assembly GCA_023658505.1 of Epichloe gansuensis. Classification (NCBI taxonomy): domain Eukaryota; kingdom Fungi; phylum Ascomycota; class Sordariomycetes; order Hypocreales; family Clavicipitaceae; genus Epichloe; species Epichloe gansuensis. The sequence goes on along the minus strand of CP098285.1, from coordinate 1,433,030 downwards.
GTTCTAATGTGTGGTTGTCAGTCGCCAAAGTCGATTTGATTGTTTGCAGTCGTTTTCAGTATCGATTGCTAGGAGGCGCGGTGATGTTCATACCGGTAGTCAAAGACGAGTTGCCGTTCGTGCGTTGGATGGGATCTGTAGTTTCTCACACCGTGGAATCGCCAATAACTTTTTGATTGCTCGGCTATTTGGGTGTGCGGGCAGAAATTCATCATGTGCCCTAAGCAGAATTTTCGGACTTTACTTTCACCGCGCGCCGTCGTCGGACCCGCCTAATGCGTGCACGAGCCACTTATTATAGCTTCGTCTGAGACATCCAAAACTTTTTCCTCTCCAATTTCTGCCAACCTTTTGTTCCTCAACAAGACAAATTACAGATGTCAATTTACAATAGCTGCTACATCTGGCCTGCTCGGAGAAATCATGTAATCTCCAATTGAGCATCGCAATGTCTGAAAAAGTTCATAAGGTGAGCGCGCATCGATTAATCCCCATGTACATCCCTTTTCCCGTCTTCACGTTGTCATGATGATATAAATTTGCGATTGATTCCTTTTGGTGGCTCTCTTTCGCCGGAGTAGCTATACGGACTGGATAAATGATATTCAATTTCTTACATATTCTGAACACACACTTTCACCCTCAGTTTCGTTTCAATTTCGATTCGCTCGTGCTGAATTGGTTACCTTATTAACAGAATCGCATTGCACAGATATTCGATTCATATATTATATGAGCAGCACTTCGTGTACCCAGATCTAGTATTACCAGCCATGACCTGACCAATCGCTTTTCTTGCCCGACACCGGGCGCAGAGGTGTGGTCCGTTGGAACGACTGCGTTCACCGTGCAACATATGTCTTTGTAGTGTAGGAACCCATTGATCATCGTAAATGTCGAAATTTGCTAAATTAAGCTTTACCCTTGCGCTTCAATTCCTCTTCCTCCTCTGCAGCGATTTGTGCGTCAATCTTAGCTCCTTTGCTGGGTTCGTTGCCATGCATTTTGGCCTGCGCGAAGAGTCAGCTGTCTTGGATCCAATTCATTTGTGTGCAAAACGTACAGGAAGCGTTGGATCCTTCTTCGAGGCAGCAGTCTCAGGGCCGTCCTCGGGTTCTCCTTGTCTCTGTATTGCTGTCAATTGATCTATTCGATTTTGGCCCGGAAGAAGCTTGGGCATACCTTTTCGGCAGCCGCGCGGTTGGAAATGGATCTCTCATCCTCTGTTATTACGTTAATATGCCACTTTCAGAAAATGAAGTTCAAACCTACTGGCATCGGTCAACTGATGGGATCCAGCCTTGCCTTCTTCGTAAGGAACGCCAGAATTGTCAGCTTTTGAGTTTCCAGACATGATGAGCTTTGGACAAGGAAGAACGGAGGAATAAAGAGCAGACTAAAGTTATTAGAATACGGTGATTACAAATAGACTGGAATAAGGAATGATGAAAAACTCGATTGGTGGTGTTTGATATTTATCGTTTCTTGGGTGCGCCTTGGCGGTGATGATGTCGTGGGCGGAGCCCAGGCTCCACAGGTGCGACATCTACGACGTCATCACACCGTCACATCGAGATTGAAAAAAAGGAAGCTTGAACAGTCGAGCCACCGTTGGTTGTGATGGACTCACGCTCATGACGGAGCAACGTCTACAGGCTGACGGTTTGCTCTCGCTAGGTAAACAAACAACCAACATAGGGATTGACCACATACTCAACATTAATAAACTAGCTCGGACACGATACATATATACTACTGGGCAAGCTGCAAGTACTTGCAGCTCAGGATTGATCTTGTCGACTGGATGAGGAATCACCCACCACGGTGTGATTTCTAGATTGCCGATACCCTCTACAAGAATGACAGAACTCAAGTGTCTTTGTAAGTTATGCGCCGCTATTATACATGAGCATGGATGGCACTAGCAGCGCACTGAGCCAAAAGCGGGTAGAACCAACACATTAGAGACAGCCACGTGCCGCTGCCTGACGCTGCTGGTAGGACTTTTAATGGGAAAGACTGCTACGGAGTACTAGACAAGTATTGATCAGTTGACTGCTAACAATGGAACTCACTAGGGCCGTTATGGAGCATATGCGAGAAAGACGGCTCAGCATCGTAGCTTCCAGTGAATCCAATAGGCGAGATAACCTCATCTTCTTCGTACCTAGTGGGGTAGTTGCGAATCTGAGGATTCCAAGCCTACTTATGAAGGTGGAAGGGGCGGGGAGGGATTCAGCTAGGCCAGAAATGTTTCACTGCGCCTCCCCGAACAGAGGAAGAAAACCGTTCCTTTGCAAATATTTCTCTCCTTTGTTGTAATCTGTCGAGCTTTTGATTCTCCGTCCCTCATTGTTTTCTCTTGTGTAAGCTGGCTTTGCACAAGACAAGGTCAATAAATAAATGTGAAGACTGTCGTTGGTTTTGCAGCAATAGCTAGCTTGCCAAGATGGACAAGCAAATTATCTTTGACAAAGCTCTGACCAAAGCCGACCACGCCGTGCTTGAGAGCTTGACCAAGGACATCAAGATACATGCTGCACCATGGGCCAAGACAGATGCAACAATGGAAGAATCCGATGTAGATTCTGGCTTGGGGTCAGAGCTATCAAGCGGCGACGAAGGTGCAAGCTCTGCTCGGCAAACCGACGACAGACGCATCGCGGCTTTACGAGCAGCTCGAAACCCGGACAGCGCCAAATTTGAACCAACAGTGCTCATGTCTGTCGATGACTGCCCAGCTTACCTTCACCCATTGAGCAACAAGTACTTTTTACAACCTTATATTCGACAGGCTCGAAAGATTGTTCGCCATCAGACAGATGTGGCCATGATTACCCATCTCCTCATCTACTTCACCACGTCTGTCCCCAGCGCACTGCTACTCTTCCGACGTTTCACTTATACTCACGCCATCCTTCACTCCATCATGCAGCTTTACTATGTTGGAACTTATACTTTGATGCAACATCAACACATCCACCAGCGGGGCATTTTGGCCAAGCAGTTCGGCGTTTTCGACAGCCTGTTCCCCTTTCTTCTTGACCCTCTCATGGGTCATACCTGGAACTCGTACTACTACCACCACGTCAAACATCATCATGTGGAAGGAAATGGACCTGATGACCTGTCATCGACAATCAGGTACCAACGGGACAGCATCCCCGACTTCCTCCACTATGTCGGGCGTTTCTTCTTCCTAACTTGGTTCGACCTTCCTCTTTACTTTCTTCGCAAAAGCCGACCAGGTATGGCGTTCAAGACGGCTGCCTCCGAATTCGGAACGTTCGCATTTTACTACCTCGTCTCTCGTGTGGTGGGAGCCAAGGCTACATTCTTCGTGTACATTCTTCCTTTTCTGATGTTGCGGATGGGGTTGATGGTTGGCAATTGGGGTCAACATGCCTTTGTGGACCAGGACGAACCAGATTCTGATTTCCGATCCAGCATCACGGTAGTGGATGTTGCTGTAAGTTAACAAAATGACGCCAATCGCCTATGAGCTCGAGGACTAATGCAATTCACTAATACGTGATAGAGCAATCGATTTTGCTTCAATGATGGCTATCACACCTCGCACCACCTCAATCCTCTCCGTCACTGGCGCGACCACCCCATCTCATTCCTAGAACAGAAGCACACATATACTAAAGAAGGTGCTCTTGTGTTCCACAACATTGACTTTTTGATGATTACGTTTCGCTTGATGGCGAAGGACTACGAGCATCTTGCGAAATGCCTGGTGCCCATGGGCGAGCAGATCAAACTCACCATGGAGGAAAGAGTGCAGCTGTTGAAGAAATTGACGAGGAAGTTTTCGGAGGAAGAAATTGCCCAAAAGTTTAAGAAGAATCGATGATATGGTGAAGGTGCAGGCGTAAACATTACCTATGGCGGGCGGCAACATCGGGATGGGCTTGAAATATAGTACATACTGGGAGTGATATAAGAACGAAACAATAATAGTTTTACCTCTGTAAAACAATCAACTAATGTCAATTGTCACCTTCTCTGCACTACTGGCTACTAGCGGCTGTCACATGTTGAAGCTGCCAGTCACAAAAACGACGTCAAGCTCCACAGCGCCTCGAGACAAGTCGCACGGACATGGATGAATTTCTTGGTGTTACTACATGTATGTATGTACACTTTGACCAGGATCAAAGGCCAAGGACCCACACCGTAGCTCTAACAAGCTGGGTAGCTATGTACACCCACTTGTAGCTGGCTTGCTGTGCTGTTTGGCCAGAACCTTCTCTCCATCGACGTTTTTGACTTGCATCGCCGAGCCCGAACTCTCTCACGATAACTTCGCCTTCAACCTACCTCTGACACTGTCAATCCCGCGGCATCCACTCTCATCATAGCCTCCTCCCTTCTCGTTGATATCCTCGGACCATTTGCCAAAAATGTTCCGTTTCGTAAGGACAACCTCTTCTACAACGCACCCAAGTCAAGCTAACGCTATCCTCTCCACAGCCCAAAAGCCTCGACATTGTCACTGTCTTCCACAAGGCCTCATCCCCAGCGTCCACCCGCGTCGCCAATCTTGTCAAGCAGATCTCCGCCAACGCCCAGGCTGGCGCGACTCTCGACCAAGCGAGCGATCACTCGCCCCAGACACAAGCGACCCGGGACCCGTTCGAGCTCAACATCACCGAGGACCCCCACTGTGGAACAGGTTCAGACTATTCTGGATTATGTCGGCAAGGGGGCATACCCAAGGTGATTCAGGGGCGAATGATGAGAAGGATGCGCTGAAGAAGTTCAGACAGAGCAAGGACAGCTTTTTGCGCCCAGTGGTATGTTCCCCTTCTCTCCAAGACGGAAGTGAACGGGAGGCAGTGTAAAACGAATGCTAATGTTTCGTGATATAGGTAGTGGATTGGAACAATGGCAAGGCTATTGCGGGCGATAACAAGAGTGAGATTCTGGAGCTGCTGAAGCCGCAGAAGCCGCAGAGCAAGAAGTAGAGCTTTGCGAAAAGGAGATTTTTTTGTTTGTATTATACTCATGCTCTGCTCTGGTAGTGAATTACTGTACTAAAACAGTCATGTTCAGTTTCAAACCGTACTGTTTTCCTACGTCTTATCCTACTTTTCTTTTGTCGGATTGGATCACAGATACGTTGCCGCGTCCATGATCCGTGCTTGTATAGAGCAGTGACTTGACACTAGCTCGCAAGCATAAACAGGTTCACATGGCATCAGGCTCACTAGGTGGAACAACCACACACGGGTTTATTCATCACGCTCTTCTTCCCTGTTCACCAACACTGTGTTCTGGCTGGGCAGCTGATGCCACCCTCCCCACAGCTGTGCATTCACAGCCACACCCCTGTTGTTCATGGAAACGCTCAAGGATATTCATTCAGTTGCGGCTCAGCTTTACCTTTGCTACAACATCTTGCCTATAAGTACAGACAATCTCGTGTCTTGATTTCTTTTGCATTTTTCTTTGAAAATACGAAACACAGAGCGGATAGACAGTGCTTATTCTTCATCCCCACTCGCGGTCTACACCTCATGAGCCATCTCTGCGATATATTCTCACCGGTAGCTTTGAGGACTTGATAAAAGTGCCTTTGCAAACTCACTTTTCTGTCTACACAATCATCACCCTTGTGTCTTCGAGAGGCATTTCATTCTTCCACCTTGGCTTTCAAAGGAAAACTGATACTGTGAATATTTCAACTAGGCACGCGTCTTTCTCACCATGACTCCTGGCTTCACTAACCCCGAAACGCAACCTCATTCCACTCTCAGTGCAGCAGCGTTCCCTCGCACTCTCGAAACGGACCTGCCCTTTTACCAACGCGCTTCATTTTCGCGGAGATATCCACACGGCCTGCCCAGCGTTTACAAAATGACCGGCCCTTATGATGATGAGGGCGTCCCGCTGGCCTACCTGGAGGACAACCTTCCCATCGGCTTCTACACGAACCCTCCTCCCAACGCGCCCGCCATCTTCTCAACCGCACAGGGTGAGCGAGAATTCCGCAAAATGTCACATATTCTGCCACGGAGACGAATCCACCTCTGGGACAAGGACCAGCTGCAAGCGGCTTGCAACTCAACTCGAAAGACATACTGGGCACTCATGAAGAACATGACGAAACCGTATTGCTGGGATGACCTGTGGACATACTACGATGCATTTGATCTGTATCACTATGGTGCGCTAAATCTATGGAATCTCATAAATCAGCTGCATGACGAGAATGTGCTTATCTACGATGGCGTGGAGCGCGAGTGTGCCAACCACATTGGCCAGTGGGCCGATGAATGGATCGGGCTGGAGAAGAATCAACGCAAGTTGAGAGAGTGGACGGAGGAAAGGAGTCTTCCATCGTCTTCATTCTGTCTGACCAGGATCGAAAGAGTATGGGTGACATCCCGGACGACATGATTCCTCTTGTGGCGAGTGCCCTGAAAGCCCGAAGGCATTTGCTGCTCACGGGGTCGACAACTTCCGCAAAAATAGAGAAGGGTCGAGCGATGTCATGGCGGCTTGTAAGAATCGCAATTTCCACAACTGGTTGGGTAAGCTTCTGTTACTCTGTTCCTCTTCGAATGTCTCAAATCCACCCTCACTTCGATTTATATGAACATGATCGCTTTTTCTGACCTCAAATTAGCTGGCGAACAAGTCTTCGACAAGAATGCACTCCGTCTCCACCCGCTGCCGAGGACCATCAATGCTCTCCTACTTCCAAGAATGCGCCAGCACCTTGCTTTCAGAAAGACGGACGTCATTACTACCTCCCTGATGGCATGGAGCAACCAAACTACAGGAGCCTGAGTCAGTCGAGTGCGGTACAAGCACTGCAGAAATCCGCCGCCGCCGCAATTACAAAGCGCCCATCAGAGGCTTCTCACACGAAGAAGAATGGCTGTGTCATTGCCCGAGGCACAAGCAAACTGCCAATTGCCGACGTGGAAAATGCCCAGGCAAAGAAGAAGTTGCTTCGGAACAACTGCCCAGGCCGATGGCTGTTGGCGGTGAATTGTCCACTGTTGGCGATGACCAACAGTCAACTCTCAAGGAGAAGAACCAGGGAGCACCGGATCAGCCCAACGTTACTCAAATCAATGATGTCCACACCGACAACAATGTTGGGCCCGTCTTGATGAGCAGAGGCCAGACATCGCCATCGCCCATGCCTCGAAAAAGCCGCCTTGTGTCTGAGCCAGAACCTGAGGAGAAGACAACTGTGGCACAGACACAGCCAAGTCGACAATTCGGCCCAACCCATGCTCAACATTTGAAAAGGGCGAGTATTTCTGATCAAACCGATACCGGCATTCCAAATTATAGCCCATTGCCCCATCACCCTCGCCCAGCTACGGCTACGGCTACGGCTAGTGGACAGCCTGCTTAGAACTCAGGCGTCACTATGCCGATGCGCCACGCACAGATTGGGACAGAACATCATGGTGATCAACAGTCGACGATGAAGAATCAAGTTAATCGGCCCGTTCAGGAATCAGTGGCAGCTCCCAATAGTTTCCCAGTTCGACCATCGCCTAACCTTGACCCCCGGGCGTCGTATGCACCGAATATGGATTGTCAAGCAGTCAGCACCGGCAGTGATCTGCCTGCTCGACCACCCTGCCTTGATGACTCGGCTAGCTTGTTTGTCCATGGCCTACAAAACAGCGGCCAAAATATGTCAGATGATGTTAGAGCTCACAAGGATGTCAACGACAGAGCTCATAGTCGAGTCACGGAACCATCTCCCTACGTACATGGAATTCGTCAAACGCAGCTTCCACAGAGACCTCCAGTCATTCAAAAGGTGCTCCTCCGCCTACTTTTGACCTTCAGAATGGCCAAGCTGCTTCCAGCACCGACACAAGTCTTACTAACACCACGATGCTGGCATCTCCGAGAGGGATGACGGGCACGGGATATCGTGGCGGGTACAGAAACAAAGGACGACGAGACTACCAAGGTCAAAGAAGCTTCAACAATGGCTTTTATCACCAGAACAAGCAGTATTCATCGGGCGCTGACATTGCGGAACCCGGCCAAACACGACAATTGCGTCGCGAGGGCACATCAAACTACAACAACCGCCATCAAAGCAACCCACATTGCATCAACAGCCGGGCCGATCCATACGACTACAACGATTGCAGCTGTGGAGGCTGTGCTGAAAGAAATAGAAGCATCTGGGTAAGAGTCAAGGACACCGACTCTGACACTAAAGATCTCCAGGCCCGCCTCAAGTTCGGACTAGGATCCCGGTTTGGAGAAGTCGACGAGGTATTCCCCGTCCATCACAAGATGGGAAATGCGTTTGTTGTCAGGTGAGCTAGCAAGCCCGAAAAATACAAAATAAGGAATAAAAAAGACAGCAGACAAGAGACATTGGAAGACAGCTGACATGTGTACAAAATTCAGATTCAGAATCGAGGGCTCCGTTCGCGAAGCGCTGGGTTTCGGAAACATTGCTTTACCTGAAAAGGACCTATCTCTACTCATCGGTCCGACACATCGCTCCAAGTGGATTGGCAAGACCTATATTGGACTTGAACAAAGCAGGCGACAGAGATCTGAGCAGAGACAGCAATATCAATGTATGACACAGCCGCAGTTCACCCAAGGCACATACCCTGGTGGGGGTTACGGACCTATGCCTATGCCGTTTGTCCCTCGCGATCATCAGCACATACACTCATTTAGTCAACATGGGGTGCACCATCCACCGGGGAATTTTCAGTACATGCAAAGAGGAGCTCCGATGCCGTCTTACTTTAGAGGTGGTGGTGATTCCGCGTATATCCCAAACTGCGGCCCTCAATACATGGGCCAACAGCAACCACCATTCTGGCAGCCTGCGCAGGAACAGCACACCTTTCATCATCAAGGATTTGGTCAAGCAGCATTTAGCCAAAGCGAGCATAGACTTCCATCTAGAGTACAACCAGCCAAATCAGCAGAGTGCAAAAGCCAGTCAAAGCCTCCGTCTGAAGAGGCATTGGAGAACACTGAGCCCACGGGCCAGCCGCAGCAGAGAGCCGTCACTCCTCAAAGTCATCTTGGACGAACCCCGAATCATAAAGCCAAGGTCTCGCTCCCACCAGTAACTCCTACAAAATTGGTTGATGCAGAATATCGAGAAGGAGGAGGCGGTCCAGGCTCCAATGCAGCTACTCCTCCACCAACAGGAGACGCATCGCAGATGGGTAGTGCAGATCGTGGAAAGTGTGATGATGCTTATACCAGCACCCTGACCTCTGCGAGCGAAGTGACCAAGGGAGCAGTGGCGGGCCGAAAACCATTTTGTATTGCACAAAGCTCCGAAACATCAGCTCTCGTCAAGTCCACTGCTGTGGGCACACATTCGCGAGCCCCGAGCATGTTCACTGACAAGGAAAGAAAGGAAAGAGAACAGGCGTGGGACAGCATTGCTATACCTCTGAATCCACACAAGGTCAACAAGGCTCCCGTGAAGAGCAAGTCCTCCAACATGGACAAGAGCAGTGAACCAGTCGTTCAAGATCCTGCATCAAATACTTATTCCGAGGCATGTACGCTGAGCCGGCCCTCTCAAGCTGACACCGACACGCTGAGCCTGGATTCTTCCGAGTCCTCCAAGACCATGTCGATTTCGAGCACAACGGGAACCCCCGTCACATAAAAATTACACAAGAACACCATTCAACAGCGAGACAAAAGATGATACACACGTGAGACACCGTCGCCAGGGCTCACAGTCTTCTTCAAGTCCAAGCAAATCAGCTACCAGAAGCGCAAGGAAGGAGAATACGAAAATCCAGCAAGAAAATGCGACGAGCAAAAAGCCTCACCTTCTCAATGCTGCGGCCCGGGACTTCAACTTTCCCGGCCATGGCAGAGGAACGATTCGACTCGGCAAGCACGGGGAAAAGGCAACTATCCTCAACGAAACGTCACCCCAAGGGAGAGGGAGAAACACAGCGAGGAAGAATGGGAAGAAGAGCAGGAACCCTGTGCCAGCCAATGATGTAACTTGCTCTCAACAGAAATATGCAGATGAAGCCGAGACCGGAGCCCAAAGATAACAGCTGCCTTTGGCCACGATACAAGCCAAGTGTCATCACGACTTCCACAGCAAGGCCATTCCAGCGGAGAGAATAGCGCATTGAGAGATGTGAGCGTTTCTGCGACCGCGAGCAATGTACCCGCGGCGAGCTCGTTGAAAATCAACAAGAAGCGCAAAAACAACAGAAAGTTGAGTGCTCTGTTCGTAAATGACGGCCGAAATGAGAAGGAGGACCAGACCTACAAGAGCGGACGATCTTCTGTCGACAGCACTGCCGAAGGTGCAAACCCCGATGCCTCATCATCCTCATCTGCGTCAAAAGATTGCCCATCTTCAGTGAAGAATGTGCAAGAGAGCGACAGCTCTCACACACGCAATGCCTTGCGCGAAACCTTGCAAGGCGAGCATGGATCTCTAGGTGAGAAGACGAAGGGTGCCTCTGAAGGGGGACTCAACGTCATCTGTCAAGGCCGCAGCCCAGAACGGAGCCAGTGCCGAAGCAGAGGAGGGTAAGAACAACGCCGCCAAGAGTGGAAAACCTCAAGACAAGGCGGAATCGACAGACGAACAGAAGAGCGGAGCTCTGCGCAAGACTACGAGTGGCAGCGCGCTCGACGAGAGGGCTTGGCCATCGCTCCCGAGATCTGGATCATCGTCACCACGGAGCAAGACTAAGTAAAGTAGGGAAGGAAGTGGCATGAAATCGCTGCAGACATGGACATGGACATGAGAGGTCCATCAATGAGAAGACACCACGGGGATGAATTCGGAATGAAAAGAAGCAAGGAATCAAGAAGATTGGTGTCAAACTGCAGAACTGGGAACTTTAACCCACCGAGTCTGCAAACAGGTCGAGAAGGAGGTAGTGTCAACAGCCAAAGCTGGATAGTGTAGAAAACCAACCTGTTTGCATTCGAACCTGTCATCAAAGCAAGACCTTGCACCTTACCGTGATGGCCCCCTCCTGAAACGTTGCTCTCTCGAAATTGGGTCATTCACAGACGCACCGCAAGATCCATCCATACCTACATGCCCAAAACCTCAACGTCCGCAAAGTGTGAATCCCATCGCAAAAACAGTGTTGGTACAGCCCCGATCCACGTATATGTACAGTAGCGCCGATACTTGATCTCGATCAGTCGCCGATTCTCAACCTCCAAATGCCAAAATTTTCCCATCCCAACAACCAATGACCACAACCTCTTAAGCCTCCCTCATCACCAGCCCCGTAACCGTCTCCTCGATTTGCTTGTCCGACAGGCCCTCGAGCGACTGTGACTTTTCGTTGCCAAACTCTACAAAGCAAGATTTGGTCTGGTCAGCATTTCTGCCCTTTCCCCTTTCTCCATGCAACCGATGGGAGCAAGAACGAAACGCGAATGCGGGGAATTCGACGGACCATATCTAGCGTATACCTTGGGCAGCGTCCCTTGAGCCTCGCGGATCAGGATTGGAATCTGGGGTTGTTCTTCTTCATGGTGGGATAGGCGCGGGTGATGAAGGACCTGGCATTTTTGTTGTTGTTAGAGATCGTGTGATGTTGTTCCCAGGCTCATTTCCCCCTCCTCCCCTCCTTAAAAAAACTGTGACCGAGTGCCACGAGACACCAGCTATTTTCAACGTGTTTTTGTTTTGCAGAAGAAAAGGGGCGTAGCGTACCGAACCGCAGCGCTCTGCTCCGACGTCTGGCAGAACAGAAGGCGCACCTCCTTGAGGGCCTTGGCGAAAGCGTACTTGCCCGACATGGCGAAGTGGTGTGAGGTGTTAGAGGAGGTTGTGGAATCGTGTCGTGTCGTGTCGTGTCGTGTCGTGTCGTCGACAAATTGGCGAAAACCGGAAGGGGTCGCTCTACGAAGCGGTTTGGTTTGGGTTCGGAATTCACTGTGCGGCTGATCTCCGGGCCAGAGTTGGAATGACGATGCGTTTCCAAAATCCGAACCCTCCCCCCGGACTTCCTCGACACCATCTATTTCGACGAGGGCGAGAAGAAGAAGAGAAGTAACGAGGCCTGAAACCACAGCAGCTCAAGTACGAACCATCGCCCCCTTCTACATACGCTCTACACTACTTCATTTTCATACGCCAATACCGAAAGAAGCACCAGAAAAAAAAGCCCCTTGTGCCGCGCCTATCTTTCTTTCTTTCTTTCCGTCAAGAGCAAAAGATTGACATTCATCGCAGCTACTTCAACACCAACGCCAACAATAACAATCCCAACTCTTCCTCCTACATATAGAATGGTCCCCACGAGCACCCTGCTGCGCGCCTCGCGCCCCTGTTCCGTCAATCCGCCGTCTCCTCGCAAGCCAGCCAAGCTTTCCGCGCGCAGCAGCGCCTCGGCGGTCCACGATTCCGATTTCGCTTCCGAGACAGCGGCAAGAGATGGCAGAGTACGGCTGAGGGCGCCCAGCAGCAGTACCAGAGCTGGTTCAAGCGCATGTGGGAGAGCGAAGTCGGGGTCAAGACTGTGCACTTCTGGTACGTTCATACACGGTCCTTCGGAAAAAAGAAAAGAAAAAGAGAAGAAAGAAAACTAACGTCTTGCTCTTCTCCAGGGCACCCGTCATGAAGGTTCGTTTCTACAATCGTCGCCTCAACTGTCCCAGTCGCCGTGTGAACAGCACAGCAAATGCTCACTTGTCCATACGCAGTGGGCTCTCGTACTAGCCGGCATCTCCGACTTTGCCCGTCCCGCAGAGAAGCTGTCATTCACACAGAACTTCGCCCTCACCTGCACGGGCCTGATCTGGACCCGATGGTGCTTGATCATCAAGCCCAAGAACTACCTGTATGTTTGCGCCACCCCGCCTGGGAATCGCCAAGATGTGTGCTATAAATTCGTAGCTGACGCCTCTCGTGAATGTAAATAGCCTCGCCGCCGTCAACTTCTTCCTCGGCCTCGTCGGCATCGTCCAAGTCTCTCGAATCCTCATGAGTGATACAGCTCATAAGAAGGGAATTACTGATGTTGCAGAGGAGATCAAGGAGAAGGTCAAGGAGGTCAAGGCTTAAATTCAGGGCCAGGCCCATTTTCGGTATCGGACGACGAATTTTCCTTTTTCTTGCTTGTATAAATTCGTCCAGGACCTTGGGCAAAACCGGCCTTTTTTTTTTTTTACCACAGAATAAAAAAACCACCCCTAGGCTCGCAAGTGAAGAACCCGTTGATGGTTGGTTGCGAGGCCACTGAAAATTGGCTGTCGCTTCATGAACGGGGGTATTGAGGTTCGGAGAACAGAATTTGGCGTGTCTAGATGGTCCGTTGCCACATGGGCATTTTGTTGGTAAAAGCCTTGCTGGCGTGGCCGGTGCTCGATTCCGGGCGACCGTGTACAGGATCGGGCAGGTACAAATGACACGGAATATAGAATTGATACACCTTCACTTGAATCCTGGAGCTAATCATTCGTTGGCACATCATATTCTCATTCGCCAAAGGCTCTCCTTCAGCTCGGTAAACCAAAGAGCTTAGGGGCGGGTATAAAATTGCCTACTTATATGTCAAGCAGATAATAGGATGACGGGCGTCGGATGCCCTCGAATTAAAGACGATGTATGACAAGACAAGACAAAACCCAATCGGTTTTCCTCCCATATTTCCAGAAATGTTCTTTTTATCTCCGGAAATGTAGCAGCCACCTGAACGCCATACATCAAAGAGAATGAACATCTCTCATGTTCGGCTGCTCATAGAGAAAAAGAAAATTTCAGTATCCATTCATCGTTCGTTCCACGTCAAGCTTAACTGCGCTGCAAGACAGGGGCCATTCAGCCCTCGGCGTGGCCGTCGTTTAATAACATCTCCAAGACAACTTGTCGCCCGGGCAGCTCTGGGTGGCACATGGCAATCTTGACAGAACCCTTGGACGTATCACCGGCCAGTTGGGATTGTCCATTGGGTCCATACTTTTGTTGCGACTGGACTGCGTTGCCGCCCGTGGGACCTCGAATGCCGTAGTCAATCACGCGCACGTCTCGTCCAGCTATAATTTGTCGAAGCCGACCGTTCTCGGCGTTCCGCACCTCCACATAATCCTCGTTAAATAGCAGCAAGTATTGCCCATACATGGTCGCTCCCTTGGCCTTCTTCTGCTTGCCGGTATATTCCATGATCAACGTGCGACTTACATCACCGTGCTTGTCAATGTAGACAGCACAATCCTCATACGCGAGGATAAACTCATTGTCATTGAGCCGGAACATACCCAGTGGTTTTTGGTCTCGGATTCGGCCTGCAATGTTGGCAATTGCCGGAGCTTTCAAGTCGGGGATTGACATGGGTTGCTTCTTGTCCAACGTCAGCATCTCGACACCCTTTGATGTCGAGACAGCAACATATGTCTGGAAGATGCTGAGCGAATAGCACTCTGTGGGCAGATAGAACTCATCAAAGTCCCGGAAAGTGTCGGTACTTCCGGCAGCCGACCTACGACTGCCAAATATGCGCGACTTCTTTTCTGTTGCCTTGTGGAAGATGGGTTCCAGTACCTTGAAGGACGTGTGTAGGCCCTCTTTGCGTTTGTAAAGACTAGTAGCCGATCCTTCATTCGTGCCGTGGCAAAGTATGTCACGTCCTTGGCAAGCCGCTGAGGAGCACGTCGAGGGCTGTCACTGACTGGCGGTGCAAATTCTGTTACAGGGGCTATGGCATCCAGTGAATAGCAGATGAGCGACTTGTCGGCGATAACCAAACACACCGAGAACTCTTCCAGGATAGTAATCTGCGTGACGCGATTCACCTGAACGGACTGCGGTCATACTAGTTAGTACCTCGAATTCAATTCCTCATCATCAAGTCGGCACCACACTCCACAATCAACTTACTCTCGTCCAACCCCTGGGATTCGAAGGATCGGAGATATAAACACCATAGTCTGTGCCAATAGCAATGAGAGACTTGCCAAAGGCCGAGAATCCTGTAGCACAATTTACTTGCGCACGACAAACGGGCGAGATGCCTTGGGCGGGGCCCAACACTTTCTCTAGATCCTGGATAGCCCGATCCAGGGGTGTTCCCTTGGCCGGAACCCTGAAACTCTCGCGTTGACTGCGTTGACATCGCAGTGGAACGAGGCGTCTGCAAGAACGCGGAGCCTGAACGGTTCGGCGTTTTGGGCGAATAAAGCTTTGGCGTGCCTGGTCTTGGCCTCGATAATACTGGTACACCAGTTCAACCTGTCTTGAGCAGATGGTGCGTAGAGGGTGTACACCTCGTGGCCTAGATGCTTTACCTTGAAGGGATAAAGAACCTTGCCCTCCAAATCATTCGAGGCAGCGGGCCCCAAAGATGTCGAAGAGCCAGTTGGCGTATGTTCCAGACCAGGACGTCCGCCGTTGGTAGGCGCCTTGCTCAACTGCGAGCCAGATGGGGCCGCCGTTGTTCTGCCCAGGGGCGCCGTGAGGCCCTTTGCTTCATAACCGGTTCATCATTCATGCTTTCCAAAAACAACAGAGGCATCGGAATGGGCTAAGGCATGGAGTTAGCTGCTAGAAAAAGAAAAAAACTGGAGAATTGGAGGAAGCGTTTTGTTATATAGAGAGCTGCCAACTCACCTCTCTGGAAACGTCATATTTTCTCTCCCCTTCCCGTCCTTGGGAACCACAACTTTGGCAAGGATCAAGTAGTGATCAAACAGCAGCGCGTGTGATTCGACCCATCTCATGCCCTTGGACCCCATTCTCAGAAGCTCACCCTGCATGATCAATACTCTGCCTAGGTGATCCAAGTTCAGGACGGACTGAAAGCCGGGTCTGAGGACCAGCATGCGACTGAGCTCCACCATTTCGACTTTCTTGTTTGTTTCTGCCACTTTGGCGTCGCACTCGTGTGTCACAGTCTGGATTTCCTGAATGGCCTTTTGCAGGTTCGTTTTTCCTCACTGTCGCCAATCATCTTGTGCTCCACGCTTTGCAGCAGCAGAATATAGCGCTGGAGACGCTGCAACAGAGTAATCAGGAAATGAGTCCAATCTTGTTTGGAGGAAGACTTGTGTCTCTGTTTATCCTCGAGGAAGTTTTTGAAGAGCAGATTCCTGCTAATTTCCCTCCTGACCCACCAAGTAGCTTTTGGGTATCCAGAAGCGTATTCAATGTAGTCTGATTTGGCCTTGCGAATCCATTCACGAAATAAATCACTGAAGCCAATGATCCACGGCCCTTGTTCCTGCTGACGATATTTGAGCTGCGCCAAAAGATGGTCCTTGTTGATGCGAAGAACCGTGTCGAGTTTCCCAAACACTGTAGTCAGGAATGTATCCAGGTTACCAGGCTGAATAATCGGCGGGTTTCTTGTGCGGAGGTCATCCTATACAAAGTCCGAAAGATATCAAGCTGTTTGATGTAGTTTTCCTCGCCAGTCACAATCTCATGCATGATATTTTGACGGTCGACTTCCTTTCTCGGTTTCGATTCCCAGTCCTCCTTCTTCAAGTTGTAAAACACGTTCCATGCGTCGGCACCCTGGACTTCCTCGGAAAAGACCTCCAAATCAACCTTCTTCAAGGTACGTGTACAATGATGAGCATAGCAACGACCACCGATCTCAACTTTGTGGACCTCGGGTGAATAGCAGCCAGAGCCAGTCAGCTGCCACAGTACACCGGAAATGTGTCCATCACCAAATTTGACCCACTCTTCATCTGGAAGAAGCACTTGGTAGTCCAGCATGCGAAGCACGATTTCGCTGCTTAATGCCTCAGCGTCAGCGACATTCATTGTTGGGATCTTGAAGGCGAATAGGTTTGTCACTGCCTCCTCGATTGTCTTTTCCTCAAATCCAGTTCACCCTCTCCCATTGCACGAATCCATGATTCAATTCCACTGAGTGCCCACGGCTCCTTGCATCTGTTGAACTCCCCTGCGGTGAGCTTGGATGGCACGAACTTCTTTTTCGTCCACTTGGGAGAGTGATACCATCGAAGGCACCAGTAGACGCTGCGGGAGTCGAATCATAGTCGGAAAAGGTTGGACCTTGCGGCGCGACCTGGTGTTGCCGATGCAGTTTCTTCCGTTCCTCGGCCGCATCCGTTCTGGACCTTGCAGGTGCCTGAACCGGCGGAGTATGACTATGGCCACCGAGGGATATCGATCTTTCTGGATAGATTGTCTGCTGGCCACCAGGTTGATAATATGTCTCTGGACCTTGTGCCTGATAATAACGAGCATCGGCGTTCAGCGAATGTGACTGTTGGTGCTGGGAGCGAACGCTGCTATGGATCGACAGTATTGAGCTGCTGTCCGAGCCAGGTCCTGGCGGCAGCGACGGGAGTGGTCTACTGGAAATACCAGGATGGTAAAGAGATCCTTGTAGTCATCTTTGGAAGGCGATTCGGTGCCGCTTTGCTGCGAATGAATAGAAACTTGCTCCTCTCGCCCTTCGTCAAAACTCAGCCGATGCGTTTCCGGGGACTGCAACCCGCCTGTGCCACCGTAGTCCATTTCGGCATTGTTAAAAGCGGCAGCTTTGTCATAGTTCTCCTGAGTGAGTTGTAGTATCCGGGAGTCGGTAGTGGCCGCGGTCCGTCCTGCATCGAGGAAGACCTCGGTGGAGCACTGACATCTGCGCCGTATAATGAGCTGTCAGCATAGCCTCCACTCAACATGCCCAAATCCACGCCACCAAAGTCGCTACCGCTGTTCAGTCCGTGATCTTTGGCAGGGGGCAGAGGCGCTGTTGGATGAGCACTGGGGTTGCACCGCTGAACCTGAACGCATTGCCGCTGAAGCGTTGGTCATCTAATTCGGCTTGCTGCATAGCCAACACCCCAGCTGTGCCTTCTGGATCGTCATCGTCACCGTCATCGTCATAGAGAGGTTGGCTCGAGACTCTTGCCGGATAACCCCTGGATGCGCCAGGTGAATGTGCTGAGGTAGAGCTGTATCCACGTAGTCTCTGGGCGTGCTCTTCCGACAGCTGGCTGTTGATCGATGGCGACCTGTGTTGCGAGTGATAGCCAGACCCCTAATTCAGCCTCGATATCCTGCATGAGGCGCTCGTGATCATCGTTATGCGGCAAAGGCCGCCCGTGCTCGTCCCAGGGCGTTGTCTCCTCTGGGACATACTCCATGGGTCGGTTTGGAAGCGGAGCATTGGTCGGATGTCGCTGGAGTCCAGGTGATGTTTGAGGTTGCATGTAGGGGAAGTGCCCGGAGATGTCTGCGAGTCTGAACGCTGGCGACTGTAATAGGAATGTTGATCGTTAGACGCAGCATACTTTGGACCGACGGGAATATGAGAAATTGGGGGATAGGGCGCCTGGGCCTCGCCATGAGACGCTTCCGTTGGGTACGGAACAGTACCATTGATACTATATCCAGAATATCGACCACCAGCGCTATGATGAGACGGATCGTATGTTGGTGTTGCGACTTGAGAGCTAGATCCTGCAAAAGAAGAAGGACTGCCCGGAAAAGACTGCTGATACCCAGACGAGAAGGACGGTGACCTCAGAGGTTGAGAAAAAGAGGATGAATACGTTCCAGCTGGGAATTGTCCATAGCCTGGCGAGATGGGAGCCGTGGCAGATACGTGGCCCTGATGGTCATGACCGGCATATCCGTGGTACGTACCCTGCCGCTGAGGAACTGTATTTGTAGTGGCATATGCGGCGGGATTGTACGCCTGAGGGGTGTAGCTGGTCGTGGGCGGCGACGGACAATTGTACGAACTGACGCTAGAGGTAGAGAAGCGCGAGGACGGATGAGGGTGGTAGGGCAGCGCGG
Organism: Epichloe gansuensis; assembly: GCA_023658505.1. Taxonomy (NCBI): domain Eukaryota; kingdom Fungi; phylum Ascomycota; class Sordariomycetes; order Hypocreales; family Clavicipitaceae; genus Epichloe; species Epichloe gansuensis. The sequence continues at coordinate 1,414,279 of CP098285.1, read as the reverse complement.
TGGATTGTGATCGCTGGAAACTTGTGGCAGGAGATGGAGCAAAGTTTTGAGGATTATAGGCCGATTGTGACGGCGTCGGGGAGTCGAGTCTCGATACTGATGCTGATATCCGGACAAGGCGCTGCTGGTGGACGCATAGCGACCGATAGATGGGTTGCCGGCACCAACAGGACTTGACAAGAACAATTCGTCTTCGCCGCCATGGCCCGCTGGACTGAAGGATGACTGTTGAATATGGTTATGAATCTGATTGTGATAGGCCGAATCGTCGCCAGTGTTGAAGCTTGGCCGTCTACCAAGGCCGGCGGCTTGTTGGTCGGACTGCTGGTGGCCAGCTACAGCATATTGGACGGGCGGAACTTGGCCGTAGCGGCGCTGGTCGTCGCCGCGAAAAGACATGTCGCGAACGGATCGGATGGCTGCAGCAAATGCTGCCGCCAAGGGAGAAGAAAGCTGTCGAGATTGAAGGTTGATGAGTGGCGGCGCAAGAGATGCGGACTCAAAGATCCAGATGGTCGAGTTCGACGTTGACGTCGACGTCGGGGTGTCGGTGCCGCAGCTGAAACCCGCGGGTCAACGTTGTCGCGCCGCGCCCAAATCAACTTGCAAGGTGGGCAACATGAAATGTGGGTTGGTGGTAGTGATGACCGCCAAGAACACAAGAACCCCATCGAGGCCTCCTGTCTTAAGCTTGGGAGATGGAATGCGCCTATACGACGATGGGTCTGGTAATAATGATATTGCGGGACGGCAGACGTGTAGACACCAGGTATGCGAGGTTGACGAAGGGCAAACTGGGGGTGGGTGGTCTGGTCTTGTCTGTCCGAGTGGCGGTGCCAGGCCAGGCTGACCACACACACCGCAAGCCTTCTCGTGGCGCGGACCATGGGTTATCAACTTTTATCGACGTGACTATTATGCTGAAACGGTGCATTCATTCATTTTCAAAAAGAAAGTAGGAAAAGAGTCGAGTTTCATCCACGCAAAGGTCAGACGCCAAGCCAAGCCGTTGAAACACTGGCTAAAAACTAGCACTCCTGCATCATCCGAATTTGTCGCTATTTGCTGTCCGCGTAAAATCTACGTGGTTTTCATCTACCCGCGTAATCGTTATATTTCCTCTTCCCACGCTCTCGATCAGAATGATATATTGCTGTTCTGGGCGATCCGTGGCCAGTCCATACTGAAGTCACTCTTCGCAGCCCCGCCTCATCTTTATACCCAGCCCGTATCATCATATTACACCTCCCCAAAAGAAATGTGTGCTTGCAAATCAACACTGGAAAATCAATGTGGGGAATATCGCTCGAGAGATTTGCAGCATAAATAGTCAGTGATGCAATGTCAAGGCCCTGGATTGTCCGTGCCTGTCTTTGCTGTTAGCGTTTGTTCGCTCAATAAAAATCGCATCTCCATATCCTTTTTGAGCCATCACTTACATTTTCCTAAGCCTGATAGCTCCCTAGGCATCGTGCCAATTGTCAGATTCTTCAACATTCGATCCTTTGACCTTCGTCCCGACCGTTGATCTGTTGATCTTCAAAATTCGATTCTTTGACCTTTAATTCTTCAACCTTCTATCCGTTGATTCGAAGACCTTCGATTTAATTCGATCTTCGACCATCGACCCGACTGTCAATCTGACAAATTCTTCTCAATTGCGATCGCTGGCCGGTACACTTGGCAGCTGCCTTACGAACCTTATAAAGCCGCTGTAACCGCTGCTGCTCGCACTGATCTAGCGAATTTGTCAGATTAACGGTCGGATCGAAGATCAAAGAATCGCATCGAATTAAAGATCAATGAATTGAGGACTCAAGGTTAAAAGTCAAAGGTTGATGGATCTGACGGTCTGATCGAAGGTCAAAGAATCTGACAGTCAGAGAATATCAACGGAACAACATTCGGATCGAAGATCCAAGGTCAACAGGATCGAATTACTCGAAGGCTGAAGAACGAATGTCGAAGGTCTTTGAATCAACGGATTAACGGTGGGATCGAAGGTAGTTGAAGGATCTGACGAACGAATGTTGACAAATCTGACGATGGGCACGATGCCTAGGAGAGCTATAAGGCCTAGTGAGAGGAATAGCTTTAACAGGCTTGAATTGGTTAAATGATCGGCTTGTTGGCTTTTAATAGCAGTGAAAGCGCTATTTAAGGTGCGCAATGATCGCAGCAAAATTGCAACAACTTCTTATAATATAAATTAAGTAATAAGAAGTGTCTGGATAGTTGTTTATTCGATTAAGCTAGATGCTAAAACTCAAGTATACAGGGGTTCTAGGTCACCTGTCACTCGCCGTTCTAACACGTCGACTTGAGCGTCTACGAGAGCCACAAAAGTGGGGCATGGCGCGAGTATATCATCAATTCAGACCCGTCTTCCGGTTTCGATTCAATCAATCTTCCCGCCCGTCTCATCTGTGCCCGGTACTACAAAAAGACAAAAAGCCTCCAGTGCCCATTTAATCTTGCGAAACCGCTCTCCTTTCGACCACGATTCTTCTTCTTACCACCTCCCAATAATTACATTACAAATACCACAGCCACCATGTCTACCTCTCTCGATCAGCTCAAGGCCACCGGCACCGTAAGTGTTGAACCCCGCCATTGCCCCTCCTCATTACGACAGCAAAGCAACGCATTGCCAAGCCATAGCTTTCAATGAGGCCGAATCCACGAATGCAATATGGAACGTCTGGCTCACGGCTTTGTTCTTGCATTGGTCGTATCATCTGGAATTGTCCGATCAGATTGATCATTCCAGCTGTTTTGAACAAGGAACAATGAAGCTGACATTTGAGATTGTTCCACGGTGGTATAGGTCGTCGTGTCTGATTCTGGTGAGTTCCCGCATCCCGCCATCTCTATTCTGCTCTGTATTGGGTGCTAACCTGTCAAATAGGTGACTTTGCCTGTTAGTCCATTCCCATCGTCGATCGACTGGCTTGATTGCTGCTTTCTGCGACTGGCTACCTGTCAGAGAGCACGAAGCGACAAACAATCCGTCCAGGCCCTCGATGCTCTGCAACCTCACACAGTTCTCACGAAGCTAACATAGTTATCTAGCCATTGGCAAGTACAAGCCCCAGGATGCCACCACCAACCCTTCCCTCATCTTGGCCGCCTCCAAAAGGAGGAGTATGCCAAGTTGATGGACGTTGCCATTCAGTATGGCAAGAGCAAGGGCGGTGACGTCGAGTCTCAGGTCGACCACGCACTTGACCGCCTCCTGGTCGAATTCGGCAAGGAGATTCTCAAGATCATTCCCGGCAAAGTCTCTACCGAGGTCGATGCTCGTTTCTCTTTCGACACCAAGGAGTCTGTCAACAAGGCTCTGCATATTATTGACGTAAGTTATTGCGAATACTCGTGCGGTGGAGGCGAAGCACACACGTATTTAACTCTTGCGCAGTTGTACAAGGAGCAGGGCATCTCCAAAGACCGTGTTCTGATCAAGATCGCCGCCACCTGGGAGGGTATCAAGGCTGCCGAGATCCTGCAGCGCGACCACGGCATCAACTGCAACCTGACTCTCATGTTCTCCTTGGTTCAGGCCGTTGGTGCTGCCGAGGCCGGCGCCTACCTCATCTCTCCCTTCGTTGGTCGTATCCTTGATTGGTTCAAGGCCGCCAACAAGAAGGAGTACAGCAAAGAGGAGGACCCCGGTGTTGTATCCGTCAAGAACATCTTCTACTACTACAAGAAGTTTGGCTACAAGACCATTGTCATGGGCGCTTCGTTCCGCAACATTGGCGAGATTACTGAACTCGCTGGCTGTGACTATCTCACCATTTCTGTAAGTTTTCCAAATGGGAAATCCCCCTTGCCTCAAGCCCGTTTCAGAATGCAAAAGCTGAAACAACATTAGCCCAACCTGCTCGAGGAGCTCCACAACTCCTCCGAGGCTGTCCCCAAGAAGCTCGACGCCGCCAAGGCCGCTTCTGCCAACATTGAGCGCAAGACGTACATCAAGGACGAGGCCGCCTTCCGATTCGACTTTAACGAGGACCAGATGGCTGTCGAGAAGCTCCGTGAGGGCATTAGCAAGTTTGCTGCCGATGCTGTTACCCTCAAGGATATCCTTAAGAAGAAGCTCTCTGCTTAGATGTGGAATGAAAATGACGGAACGATCGACTTATTGATTTCTAATAGTTTTTCTACACTTATTAGTTATGGCTGATGTATTATATTTATAAAATTGTTAGCGTTACTAGTAATACATAGCTAGTATGACATGAATAGATTGAAATGTTACTACAATAATAAACTCGTAGGAGAATATGAAATGTTGAATTTTGTTAATTTCTTTTGCTTATTGGTTGTGGCCATTGCATATATTAATGTAAAATATAACCTAGCATGAGAATAAGCTTTTAAGGCTATAAGGCGCTATTGAATGGTAATAATTTTTTTGAGCTGATTAGTTATGGCTGTGATGATCTAGGCTTTGCATAGACCTAGCAATATCGGTGTCAATTGCACAAGTTAGAAATGGCCTATTTATTACGTATCCTTTTGCATGGCGCATCGAGATCGGCCTTCGTGTGGGCGCTGACATCCGCGATTACCCCGTGGGCTGCACCGTAACAATGGCTAATGCATCGTATTTGTTACGATATAAAACGGGTTAAAAGAGTGTCTGTTAAGCTGTTGATTCTAGCCAATAACTAGATGCTAAAGCTGCTGTTCTCTAATAGGAGGGTCATGTGCCACAGTTTCCAATCGCAAGCTTGCCCAGTCACGTAACAGCTTGCCTGGTTGCTCCTAAAAACGGCGTTTGCGTAACGAGGAGCGCAGCAAAGATACTGCCAAGGATAGTGGACTTCAAAGAGGCAAAGAAATATGACGTCATGGGATTAAAGGCACTTTGCTAAGAGGAAAATACGGGAACGGCTTATTTTTGTGTTTGTCCAAGTTGAGATGCTCTGGAATGGAACCCAGTCTGACAGATGTTCAATAAATTCAAATGCACTTGACATTCTGTTGCTCTCGCTGTGCACTTTTACCATGTCTATAGACGTTGTTGGTGCCTTGAAAGATCTTTTTGCGCGTAGCATTTGTCTAATCATGAATTATGAATGCTAGGTCGCTGTCGGACCAACCTGACGCCACCTGACGGTCAAGCCGAGAGTACGTGCTACCTAGTATCTATCATGTTGGTAGGCCGTCATAAAGAATGAAATCGGTATCAAAGAAGAAGACTTCCTCATCACAATCAAGGGGTATCAAAGGCTCACCCTGTCCGCTGTCGCTTCTACTGAAACAAGAAAACTGAAAAAGCAACTAACAAGGATATGTCCATTAAGCTTCCTCTCCAAGGCCTAATCGTCCTTTCGCAAGAAATGCTTACACGGGACTTGAATCCTGGTGTAACGAAAGCCACGTTTGGCGTCCGACTGGACGATAAGACCGGTAAGAGAGCCGCCCATCACGCAGCCCGAGTCCAATCCAACCGTGTGTTTGCCCTCTGTGAACCCTCTCCGAGCGTCATGTCCGTACATGACTGTCCGGCGGGCTGATTTCGCACGATGCTTCATGTATCGGTCCCAGGCTTTGGTCCACTTCTCGCCAGAGTGGTCGTCGATGGGAATAGCAACGACTTTACTGGCATCCACATCGTCATGACCTACATCATCTGCTTCATCTTCTTTATCTTGCCCCGAAACCAGATCTCGTTCGTTTTCGAACAGCGAATCCGAATTTGAGTCTGATGCACTCTCTGCGTTCCGACGAAGTTCCTCGCTTGGATACACAAGCGTGCGCATGTTCATTACAGCCCAGGGATCTTGCTTCTCCAATCGCACACCAGGGACTAACCCTCCGTGGACAAAGTACAGCTGTAACGGCTTCGCCTTCAGTATGACTGGCAGGCCGGAAAGCCACTCAACTTGTTCGTGGTTCAATGTCTTGGCGACTTTCAGAATCTTCTTGTTCCGCGGGCGCATCTCGATAACGCTGGAGGAATCGTCGTTATCATGGTTGGGCGCCGCACGACTCTTGTATTCTTTAAGGGCCAGGAGAAGGCGATCTTCGTGGTTGCCCCGGACGGCACTCGCATTCATGGCCATGAGTCTTGCCAGGACGCCCTTTGAGTCGGGTCCCTTGTTGACCATGTCGCCTAGCGTGACGACGTGATCGTGGGACGAATCGTAACGCGCTTCGTCCAGGAGGTGTCCTAGTTCTGTGTTCATGCCGTGGATGTCGCCTATGACGATGAGTCGTCGCTCGTTATGGGTGGTGGGCAGGTATATTTGTGGGATACTGGCCGTGAGAGTGAGGTCGTCCATCTTGGGACGGCGGTTTCTTCCATACGACATTGGGGTTGCGTCGTTGAACTGGCCCTGCGTTGCTACTGCTCGTGAGGGCCATGGTGTCGCGGGTAGATATGGTAGACAGGTTAGGATGGTGAATAGAGTGGCGGCAAAGAATACCGATGCTAGGAAGACGTGGCGGTGGAACATGCTGTCTTGTATCGGGCAGTTTTCGTGCAGACAGCTGGTCTTGATGATCAAGGTTTTGCAGAGCCCCTTGGGAGAGAAGAGAGGATGCTTCGCAGCTGCCTGACTATTGCATTTAAATGGTAGGGTATATTCTTTGGGGTTGCGAATTTGCTAATAGCACTATTTATAGTGCAAATCTTTTCAGTATTATTCGTTTTATTATACAAGGACTTAATAATTGTCACGATATATAAAGTTGATAAAAGAGAGTCTGGACAGTTGTTGGAAATAGCTAGCTAAGACTGTTCTCGGGGTTCTAGGTCACGTGCTGCCTGCTGATTGGCACCACGAATTAATACTACACCAACTATAGTATAAGGTCAGATTAGTCATCAAATTGACAGGTCGGATTGACATAAACTGCGTAGTGGGGAGGCCAACGATCAAATTTGACGAATTTGTCAGATTTGACGGTCGGATCGAAGGTCCCAGAATTCAACGGTCAGAGCGAGTATCAACAGATCAATGGATCAACAGTCGGTACGAATGTCAACGGATTGATCGAAGATCAACGGATTCAACGGTCAGAGCGAAGGTCAACAGATCCGACGGATAGAGCGAAGGTTGAAGATAAACGAATGAACGGATCAACGGTCGTGGTGTCCTATGCCACCCATTAGCATGCCACACAGATCGTCGGAGAGCGATGTCTATAATGCCCGAGCCATGACCCATGATAAACATAACTATACACTTCCAGATATGCCCTGACGGAATTAGGTGGCTTGGGGAGCCTTTCCCCAATGGACATTTTCGATTTTGGTCAAAGAGTGTGCCTAGGGAGGCACTTGGCCGAAGCCGGTGTGTGGACAGTGTTTGCAGCAACGCTAAAAGCACGATGAGCATTCAAAAGTCCAGAGATGATGAGGGGAGGGAGATAACCCCGGAGATTGGGCTCACCAATAGGCTGACGAGTCATCCAAAACCATTTCAGTGTCGGATTGTGGTGAGAAGATGAGCGAAGCTCTCATGTTTTACGAAATGCCATGACATGATTGGTTATGTAGTATTGATAATTCACGAGATCTTGTCGAACGCATCACGAGTAATGTTTATTCCATGATAAAAAGACAATCCAATGAGCACACCTCTGAGTAATGCCGTTGAAAGCCCCATTTTAGCCTTTCCTGTCCTCAAGGCCCATGCCCATATAGCAAGGACAATGGGGACACAGCAAAAAGTGAATACTAGGCTTCCCCAAACACCAGTGCATGGTACGTCCAAGCATTCTGTACATTCAAAGGTACTAACTAACTGGCAAACAATGGCCCAAGATAGCACATAGAGTAAAACGCTAGCCAGGCTCTTCCACAAGTACCACATTGGCTATGTTGCCAGCAGAATAGTAGCTGATTGAGTCGAAACCGCGTATAGAATGTAGCACCAGTCCATTGTTTTCCACATGTGGGCTGTAATGTTGGCCACCTCGTCATTCCCATTCAGGTACCTAGCGAAGGAATGAGCTCCCAAAACGAGAGGAACAAACAGAGCGGAATCTCAAAAATGAGAGCAATGACTATGGACACAAAAGGCCGACCTTGCGACGCTCAGCAAGTCAGACATACTCACTTGCACGGGTTCCTGGATCTCGAGAGCCTGTTTTTCCAAGCACCCCAGTTGTGTCAGACGAATGCCAGAGTCGAAGCCTCGAGAGCAGAGACCGGTACCATGACCAGACCCCAGCGGATAGTGTTGAAGACACCCCACGCCGTGGCATATGTCGATCCCAGGCCAATGATTGTGCTCATCAACCAGAGGTACAGAGTATTCCGAACTGCGGATTCAGCGAATGTTGGCATGCCCGGTAGGATCAACTTTCTGAGCGTAGCTATCGATGGCTTCGCCTTGCTATGCTCACTCGTTATAGCGCGATTCTTTGGCCTCTGTCTTTGCAGAAAGTAGAGCAGACCTCCAAACGCAGCGACCGAATACGTGCTAATTGGATATTGGCGTGCATATTCACAGTGGGCCGGTACAAGCCCACATGAAACTTAGAACTGAGAAGCATGTCCATCAAGATGTTGACGGCGAATTTGATGCTGCTTAATACCAGAGGCATGTCTGATCTGTCTAGGGCCTGCGTGGACGCAGCAATGGCTGCTTCTACTGCGCTGCTAAGTGTGGAAAAGGCCGAGATCCGACGTATGTTATACTCTGTTGTCGAACTCCAATAGGCACGAAGCTACTAGCGAATAGAGTTGCTGCTACGAGCAGAATAACAGACAGGAGTATTCAGAGGATGGATTGTACCAGGACGAGGGTATATGTGAGAGAGAGGCTATGTAGGAAGGGAGCGGAAATATCGCCAATGGTAAATCCGGCTGCTCGGTGGAGCCCCTTGTTGAGAACTTCACTGATGGTGGTGATGTACGTGTAAGTGCTGTATGCTTGTAGATTAGACGTAGGTTGTCCTTAAGAGTGGTGAGCTGAAGGCGTACTCAGTTGTTCCAGCTATTTTGGGGTCAATGTTTGCGATCCATAACTTGACAAGTGTGCTTCATAGGGCGGGTAGGATGAAGGCGACGATGTTGAAGCACAAGGCGCCGGCATATCGATATTGTGCCCAGCGAGATTTGACGGCCGAGAGAAGGCTTCGCATGATTGATGAAAATTGGGTTCGGAAATATGATGCAGGAGTTTATCGCAACATTGTCAAGAACGCAATGATGGAGGTACTGCTAGTGGCGGTAGGACAACATGCGAGATGACACATTCGCCAGAAGACGAGGCGCACACCTAATAATATGGCTGCTGCTTTTATCCGATATGAATTGTCGACACGAGAGCGTTCAGCAAGAACAGCCCCCTACCCCAAGTGGTTCATCTGAGGGGACTGTATGCACCGGTCGTCAGGTTCCCTCCCGCTTCGTGTATTCGAAAAAGTATGTCCGCCTACCGACCATCGATACTCTATCCATGTATCAGACTTGGAGACTTGGAGACAAAAGTCGGACTCGATTCCACAACCTTACGCCACGTAGCGATGAATGGGATTTGGCGTTGAGAGAAGTCGATGATGTCGGACACGGTGGGGCCTCGAGGGTTTCGATTGGAAAATAGCCTCTTGGCCCTTGAGTGGTCTTCCTTCCGATAATATGCCACGAGCACAAGCTCGCCCAGCGACCCCGCCTCTCATACGTCAGGCGTCGTAACTCCGCGGCCGTCGTCTGCCCAGTCAAACAGTCCAGTCCATGTTCCGAGACACGGAGGAATAGGCGGGTGTCGTTGGTGCCTCCACGGTGGAATTGTTGGTGCCTCCACGGTGGGATTGATGTTGCTCACCCTCTCGTTCAAAACTCCTCCCACCTTCTCTCCACTTCATGCCCTCTTCCGACATCATCAAACCCGCAAAGCTCAATTTCAATTCATTGTTTCTCCCATCCAAAAACAAAATACAGGCCGTCAAAATGGTCAAAGCAGGTGAGATACTGTGAATTGTCCACTCCAGTCACACGCATAATTTTTTTTTCGGTTGCTCCCATGTCGCTCTACTTATACATGTTCCTGAGGGAGGGGCAGTCGAGCTCATTTGAGCGAGTTTCTCCGCCACCTTGTTGGACAATTTCGCGAAGGAACCTTGATGGAACTCAGCCCTACCCGTCAGATGTCCCTTGATGAGCTCTTCTCGCAGACCATGTCTCAGCGTATTGCCACTGATCAAGTTTCGAGCTGATGTTGACTACTTTTTCTTCGCAGTTGCTGTCCTTCGAGGTGACGCCAAGGTTGGCGGCAGTGTCGTCTTCGAGCAGGAGTCCGAGTCAGCTCCCACCACCATCACCTGGGATATCACTGGCAACGATGCCAATGCTAAGCGTGGCTTTCATATCCACACCTTTGGTGACAACACCAACGGCTGCACCTCTGCCGGCCCTCACTGTACGTACTATCTGCAGCCGGTCGATCCATCCGACCTTGCGGCAATTTTGTTGTACGTCTAGTGCGCAAGCCATCACTGACCACGTTTTTCTGCTGCATCAACAGTCAACCCCATGGCAAAACTCACGGTGCTCCCTCCGATGAGGCCCGACATGTCGGTGACCTAGGAAACATCGAGACGGACGGCCAAGGCAACGCCAAAGGTTCCATGAAGGACGAGCAAGTGAAGCTCATTGGACCCCTCAGTGTCATCGGGGTACGTTGATCTAGCTTTGCATGAATACAAATATATTATCCGGTTGTACTAATTATTCCTATAGCGCACCGTCGTTGTCCATGCTGGCACCGATGATCTTGGTAAGGGCGGTAACGAGGAGTCTCTCAAGACTGGTAACGCTGGTCCCCGACCTGCCTGCGGTATGTCCTTCCTGTCTCTTCATTCTTCAACAAAACGAGCCATAGTTGATGTTCAATAGGTGTCATTGGTATTTCATCGTAAATGCGGACTGTTATGTAATCCGTCACTTGCCTAGCTAGTCAAATAGGGCAGTTGAAGACGCCAACAGCTAAATCTATGGACAAAAATCTAGCCATTAAATTAAAAAAAAATATTTGCCATCAAATCGAAATTGCACGATGACCGTGGATAGAAGACCGCAGTGTAGTTTCATCAAACCGCAGCAGATTTGGACCCCGCAGCTCTTGACATTACTTCGGCTTTGGTGAGGGGTAGATCTGCTCTACATCACGTCACCTCTTAATATGCCACGCCTCTGCCCTCGTTTCGCCACACAACAACCACAAGCTCAGGTCTATACAGGAAATTTGCAGAAAATCAAAGTGCGAAATGTCTTCGAAACCAGTGAAAGACCGACGAAACGCAATTTTTGTAGGCTGTGATGAGATGCGCCTGTCGCGAATAAAGCACAATCTCAACGGTACGGTACCCCGCACAAGCTATCTGTCCTGTTCTCGCTTAATTAATGGTGCCACGGGTGGTCCCCTGAAGGCAATTGCCCACGACCCCCAACAAAGTAGCCCGACCACTGGTAGCAATTAGCGTGGGTACAGGGGGCGAAACTTCGTGACACATTGCCTCAAAGAAACCAGACGACTGGAGCTGCAAACAGAGTCACCGCCTCTATCCTCCTCAATCGACTTCTCCAAGCTGGTCACAGAGTTTGGTTTTATCTTCTTCATCTCTTCCCATCATCTCCTTTTCTCCGTTCTCCGGGTGAGTCTACAATTCGTGTTCTTATCTTGCGCTCGATTGTACTTTGTGTGAGCAAATTGTGGCGTCTTTCTTCGTAAGACAACAACTACCCCTGGGACTTTCGTGGACATTCGGCGATGTTTTGCGGGCTTTGATTCGTCAAAATATCTAGGCTCCAATCTCGCCACTCATGTTCAGTGATGATATATGCAGCGTGAGCTAGCTAACATTGCCATCTGGGATAGCTTCCTCCTTCGCCTCGACCCATCATGTCAAAGGTATTTGTTGGCAATGTCAAGAGTGTGTTGAGCGGTGACACGCTCATCTTGACGAGTCCCAACAATCCCGCTACCGAACGATCTTTCTCGCTCGCATACGTCACCGCACCGCACTTAAGGCGAGAGGGAGACGAACCTTTGCCTTCCAATCTCGTGAATACCTCCGAAACCTTGTTGTCGGCAAGCCGGTCCAGTGCACTATCCAGTATACCATTCCTAACTCGGGTCGAGAATTCGGCACGGCCAAATTGAAGGATGGTAGTGACTTGCCCGATGAGCTGGTCAAAGCTGGATGGTTGAAGGTTCGTGAGGATGCCGGTCGCAAGGAGGAAAATGAAGAGATCCTGAACGCCTTGAAAAGCTCCGTGAGCTCGAATCCCAGGCCAAAGCTGAGAGCAAAGGGTTGTGGGCTGGAACAGGTGGTGTCATCGAGGTCCAAAACGACCTTGGCGGTCCCGACTTTATGAAGGAGTGGAAGGGCAAGACCGTTGACGGTGTCGTTGAGCGGGTTCTCAGCGGTGACAGACTCTTGGTCCGACTGTTTCTCTCAGAGAAGAAACATGTGCAGCCCATGACTCTTGTCGCTGGTATCCGTACACCTTCCACCGAGAGACCAAGCCCGTCCACTGGCACCACTCAACCAGCCGAAGAGTATGGCAATGAAGCTCGACAATTCGTCGAGACTCGCTTGTTGCAAAGACAAGTCAAGGTCGAAATCGTTGGTGCCAGCCCTCAGGGCCAATTGGTTGCCAATGTTATTCATCCTCGCGGCAACGTCGCTGAATTCCTGCTGCAGGAGGGTCTTGCACGTTGCAATGACTTCCACTCAACCATGCTGGGCGAGAAGATGGCATTCCTCCGAAGTGCTGAAAAACAGGCCCAGGCCAAGAAGCTTCGGCTCCACAAGAACCACGTCGCCAAAGCAGATGGTGGCAACCAGGAGATGACTGTTAGCAAGATTCTCGGTGCCGATACTATTTTGGTCAAGAACAAAGCTGGAGTCGAGAAGCGAATCAGCTTCAGCAGCATTCGCGGACCTCGCACTGGTGAGCCCAGCGAGAGCCCCTTCAGAGACGAGGCCAAAGAGTTCTTGCGTCAGAAGCTGATTGGAAAGCACGTCAAGATCAGCATCGATGGAAAGAAGCCCGCTTCTGAAGGGTTCGAGGCTAAGGAAGTGGCTACAGTTACCGAGAAGGGTAAAAACATTGGGCTGTTGCTGGTCGAAGCCGGTTGGGCGTCAGTTATTCGCCACAGAAAGGACGATACTGACAGAGCCTCCAACTATGACGATCTCCTTGCTGCCCAGGAGAAAGCTAAAGAAGAACTTAAGGGCATGTGGTCTGGCAAGCCCGGGAAAGCGAAGCAGTACGTTGACCTGTCGGAAAATACTCAGAAGGCCAAGATTATGCTCGCCACTTTGCAGAGACAAAGAAAGTGCCCGCCATCGTTGACTTCTGCAAGGCTGGTTCTCGCTTCACGGTCCTCGTTCCACGAGAGAATGTCAAGCTCACCATGGTCCTCGGCGGCATCCGTGCGCCCCGAGCGCCCTGAGCCGATGGTGAGGGTGGCGAGCCATTTGGTAAGGAGGCGCTGGATCTGGCCAACCGAAAATGTAACCAGAGAGACTGCGAGGTTGATATTCACGACATGGACAAGGTCGGAGGTTTCATCGGCGCTTTGTACATCCACCGTGAAAACTTTGCCAAGGTGCTCGTAGAGGAAGGGTTGGCCTCTGTGCATGCCTACTCTGCCGAGAAGTCTGGTAATTCTACGGAACTTTTCGCCGCCGAGAAAAAGGCCAAAGATGCGCGAAAAGGCATATGGCACGATTACGATCCTTCTCAGGAAGAAGACGTCGAGGAGGAAGAACAGACCGAGCAGACACCTGCTGAGACGGAAGTGTCACTGGACAAGAAGCCAACCGACTACCGCGATGTCATGATTACCAACATTGACGGAAACGGAAAGATCAAGATCCAGGAGATTGGAAAAGGCACTGCCGCTCTGGAAACGATGATGACTGAGTTCAGAAAGTTCCACGTCGACTCCAAGAACAACAAATCCCTGAGCGATGCCCCAAGATCGGAGACTTCGTCTCCGCCAAGTTCTCCTTTGATGGACAGTGGTATCGTGCTCGTGTTCGTGCCAACGACCGCACGGCCAAGGTCGCTGAAGTTCAATACGTTGACTACGGCAACACCGAGAAGATTCCGTGGTCGAACCTCCGCCCTCTCAATCAGGGCCAGTTCGGTGTTCAGAAGCTCAAGGCGCAGGCCACTGATGCCTCACTCGTTCGTCCAGCTCCCTACAGGTGCTGACTATTTCGAAGAGGCGATTAATGTCATCAATGAAATTACTGATGGTAAGCGACTTGTCGGTAGCTTCGACTTTGTGGACACCAAGGAGAACATCAGCTACATCACCCTGTACGACGCCAAGAACAATGAGCTTCCTGGTTTGAACGACTCCATCAACAAGCAGGTTGTCGCCAGCGGCTACGGCATGGTGCCCAAGAAGCTCAAGGCTTGGGAACGAAGCAAAGCCTTCGAACCCTATCTGAAGCACCTCCGAGAGGTGGAGAGCCAGGCCAAGCAGGACCGCTTGGGCATGTGGGAGTACGGCGACATTACTGAGGATTAGGTGATGGCTTTCACATTTCCGGAAGAGCATGCGGAACCCTGAGGGCGGTGGATTTAGAACGACCTTGTATGAGAGTCGAGGAGCGAAAAAGAAGAAGAAAAAGAAAGGAGGTTTTTTCCATGTCACTGCATATTGGGGTCTTTCAAGGTGATGACTTAGCGAGCTTTACATATATCGGAAAAGAGCATCTTTGTTTTGTCAGTTCTTTGGCCTTTGGCTGAATGCTCCATCGATGTCGTTGTAGAAGGAGAGAAATTTTCGTTAAGAGGAGTTCTGTAAATAGAGAAGCGAAAATCACACGTCAGTTTCTGGCAAATACGGTCTACGCTCTACAATCAAACTAGAGGCCGACCCAGCCCATATTGTACCAGACCGTTCGTCCATCAATTGGCCAAGCTCCCAGGTCCAGTTTTCATGAGTGAAAGTCGCCGCTGAAATCTGCAACACTCGGGAGCTATGACATGGCACGTGGTCACAGGATTTGGGGCGATGATCTGACTTCGCAAAATGCGCGAAATGGGTGTTGGTTATGGTACGATCATACGAGGGTGTGGTGCGCAAGATGAGGAAGTATAAAATGGGTTGGGGCTGGGTAGGAACAGAACCCCGAAACCAAAAGCAGGGCAAAAGGATATCAACTTGGAAAGCCGCTTGAAGCGATTTTTTTGCTCCCGGCAGGGCTTGAACCTGCGGCCTCCGCATCACTAACGTTTATTAGTACGAAGCTCTAACCAACTGAGCTACGGAAGCTTTCCGAATTGAGATGTTATTGGCCACACTATTTAATTTCATAAAAGACTGTTTACAAATTGCGACTCTTGCTAAGATGGCGATAATGCTCGTGCAGTCGAGAGGGGTCCTGAATTGATGTTTGTGTACGTAGACGATGCGCATCTTCTGGATCGCGCACCAGAGTTTTGCTCTGGGTTCTGAGGCAACATGTGGATTGTGAATGCGCAGGCTAACAGAGCAGGCAAAAAGAAAAGAGAAATTCCTAGTGAACTGACAAGTTACAACGACCTCGCGTGAAACATTCATCACGATGCATTGACGACCGCTGCCTTCCGGCTAGGACAAGACAAAAAAATTTGGTAGAGATTGAGGCCTGCCCGGATCGAACGGACGACCCTGTGGAAACTCCAATTCTGGAATCACATAATCTACCACTGATCTAAGGCCCCAATACCGAGCTGTTTCGCTAATGATGTTTATGTTGGCAGTGCCTGCGACTCGGAAAATGGCCAACTTGTTCTTCGCATATATCTTCAACGCTAGCTGAGTGATGCGCAATGCTCAGCCAGAGTGTGCAGGCCTGCTGCATCGGCGCCGCTTTTTTTCCTGCCTCGAACAACTAATCGACAAGTTTTTCTTTGTCTTCCGTGCAGGCCATGGTCCAGAATAACCCGGTCGTCAGTACATGTTCTGGCTGATACACGCTTCAGAATGGTGTCAAAACGCTTTAAGACTCCACGTCCATGCAAAAGAGGATACCTGCAGCATTCTCTCAGTCCACGAGCGAGCTATCACTTGCCCTGCTGCTGCTGCTGCTCCAGTCGATACTTTTCGTTTTCGATATCCCTCCAATCCTGGGGAATAGGTTCATTCCCGCTCGTCTCCTTGGCGCCTCCTGCAAAAGCCGGCTTGCCCGCATACAACTGGTATCCCTTGCCGGTCTCTGCACCCTCCATGGTTTTGTAGCCGACGGGCATGTTTCCGCGAAATCGCTTGCGCATATCAACCATGCCGCGTTTGCAGTCGCCGTAGCCCTTTTTCAGTTGCTGGCATTTGTGGGCAGTGTGCTGGCGAGCGGTTCGCGGAGGCAGTCGGATGCCTTGTTTCGCTGGATCATGACGCATTCGGATTCTTGGAGGCATTGTGCAAGCGCGTCGCCTGTAATGAATGGGGCACGTTAGTAAAATGACACAACACAGGGTTCAAAGTGATTCTGGACATCCAAGACGCACGTAGCTCTTGACATGAACTCGGCATGATGGGGGTTGTTGGGACCGGGCTGCGAGTTGGGTGAAGCTACATACGGCAGGCAGGTGGCTGTCCAAAATTGCTTGGTTGAAGGGTCAATCAATCAGGATCGGGTATTCATTCGTTGATTGGCCCTTTCATTGTAAATCTCTGCGCGTCTTTTCCAGTGGGGTCGTCCGTCGCGCACTTGCTCCTTGTTTGCTTCAGACTGTGACATGACACTTTTAACGTTTGATAAGAAAAAGTTCTTGGTTTATGTACTTTCAAGGAGTCACTGCCTTTTTCTTTCTTTCTTTTCCCCGGTTCTCTCTTTAAAAAAGTTCGGTGAAATCAAAAGACTTCTGTCTATCAAACACGTACGTAGCCAAGCAAGTATCGGCTACACCGCGACACCTTTAAACTATTTTGCAGGACAAATGCTCCGGAGAGAAAATGTCTTAATAAACATGTCCAGTTTGATACGCTTTGACGACGTGAGCATTTAAAAGGAGGCAAAATGCTTTACTTTGCAACCCGACATTGACAAAATTCCCTGTCCATATGTAGGGTAAGTACAATGTACACTACAACCCCTGAATTGCTTTGTACATATCTACATGACAGGGGGCAGCGAGCCAATCAGGCGTTAATAAACGGGAGATAGGACAGACAAGGGCTGGAGATTAGCAGGTACCTTGAATTACTGGTTATCTACGAAGAAAAAGATGTACTAGCTGCCCCCAAATAGGGCAAGTAGAATTGTGAAATAAACCAGGGGTTGTACATACAAAGTTGCAGATGCAGGAAGTGTGGAGTGGATCTGGCCTCCTGCTGACTGACCACTTGCAGCACAAGGCGTCGCATATGAATGACATCATTATCAATTTGTCTGTCCTCAATTCCTGGTTCATACACCTTTATTATTACAACAAGACTGCTGCTGTTCCACTTTCGCGACATGGTTGCACCGTCACTT